>JAIXMP010000002.1:0-1200000 GCA_025677815.1 Phascolomyces articulosus
ATACATTTCACGCTTTAGAAATCCTGAGCATCTTCAATCAGAATCCGGTTATTATCTTACAAATTTGGTAAGGACACGTTTTGCTCAATTTTTTACTTTTTTATTACCTGAATGAATTATCGACTCTCTTTGGGGATGTTGCTGCGGGGTGGCTGGTAACTAACAATGATGATCCAATTTAGATGGGATCGATTACATTTATTGAAACTATGGATGCAAGTTCTTTATCTATTACAAAAGAGGAATTTGATGCGTACGTGTTACATCTATATATTAAAAACACCAATCAAAATGAAATTGAGGTTGGAAAAGAAATTAATAAGATATAAATGATAGAAACATTGAACGTACTATGGCTGAATTAGAACAAGAACGACCCTCTGTTTCTCAGGACAAACAAAAAATAAATTATGATAATGCAGTTCATCCATCACGATCACCACAAGTACAACCACAACCCTTGATTGATCCTGTCAAAGCAGCAGCACTGATAGAAAAAGGAAGTACATTTGCCCAAAAGACAATGCAAAAACCACTTAATTTTGTTGGTAAAATATTTCAAGGTTTGAATGAAGGATCTCCTGGTAGTAGTGATGATGAACTTGCTGCACAGCGTTATTATCAACAACAATTACAACAGCAACAAGGAGGCCCTGCTGGTCCAATGTATGTACAACAACAACATCAACAATTGTTACAACAACATTATCTTCAACAACAACAAGGTCAACCTGAAACCATACCGCAAATGCCACCTAGACCTTTACCAAGTATTCCAGATGCACGTGCAGCAGAAGCGAGACAAGAATTTGATGAAAACTTACAATCAATTATAACCATGTTCCCTAATATTGAACCACAAGTATGTTTTATGATTCTTCAAGCCAATGAAGGTCATGTTGGCCAAACCATAGATACGTAAGTGGAGAATTGTTTGTTTTTTATAATTCTATAATAAGGATCAGCTGATGCATGTCGATATATATATTAATATATATATATTTATATCCTTTCTTTCTTTCCTTCTTTCCTATAGGCTTTTGGAAATGTCGGATCCACCGGATACGACTGCCAAGACCTCCGAGGAGGATGAATTTCCAGATACCGAAGCAACACTTCAATTATCAGCTGAAGAAGAACGACGTAATCGTAATACACCACCTGTACCCATTCCTAAAGATAACCCATCTCCTACAACAACACCAACAACTAATAATAGCCATCGTCACAACAATGATAATAATGAAGAAGAAGAAGATCTATTAGTAGCATTAGATGATGATGAAAATGAAGAACAGCAAAAAGAACGAAAATAAGAATAATAATAATAAAAAAAGTTGGTTGGGGACAAAAACAAGTAACTTTGACAAGTTTGTTGCGTTGGTTTTAAAAAAATTGTGTAACTTTTTTAATTTATGTTTGTTTTTTGTTGTAAGATGAAAAAAAGGTGGTCCGCCCGTCGTTCATCATCATCGTTTGTTGTTGTTTTGCTTATATTTGCTGTTTGGCTGTCACTGTTGCTGCTTACTGCACCCTCCTTTTTTTTTTTTTTTTTTGCTCGTTATATAATTTTTGCGGAAGACAAACTCTCTTTTTTTTCATCTTTCTTTTCCTCTTTTACTTTTTTTTTTGTCTTCCGCATACAAAAAAAAACACGCACCAACAACTTCTTTTTCTTTTACTTTTTTTTCCCTTTTACTTTTTATTGTTAAAACCATGTCTCGCGCAGAAGGTGAAGTAAATAACGTTGATAAAATCCCTGCTGAGCAAAAGGGTGCCTTTCATCAATTTCTTAAATCATTAGCTACCTTTTCTGGTGACCTGTCATCTTTGGCTTGTCCTGCTTTTCTTCTTGCTCCTGTTTCTTTGATCGAATACTCGTAAGTGACATATATATATATATATATATATATTTGAAAAAAAAAAAAAAAAACTATATTCTATCATAAGACCCTTTTTTGATCCATTTATTTCCTTTTTGTTTGAAAAATAAACACGAACAGTAAGTATCGAACTCAGCATCCGGAGCTGCTCACAGCCATTACGGAATCGGATGATGAGATGCAACGAATGTTGGCTTTGGTGAAATGGTACATCTCTTCGTTGAATGCCTCTTTCTCAAGCCGTGTACCTGAAGGCGAATGGGAAAAGAAACCCTATAATCCAGTGTTGGGAGAACAATATTTCATGACGTGGGGAGAAGTCGATGGGTGTGGCGAAACTGACGTAACGTGCGAGCAAGTGTCCCATCACCCACCAATCACTGGGTTTTATATTCATAACAAAAAGGCAGGCATCAGTTTAAATGGTCATAATGGTCAAAAGACCCGTTTTTCAAGTACTTCTTTGATCTGTGAACAAGTCGGTCAAAGTTTATTGACACTTGAAAATCGTGATAATGAAGCTTACTTTTTCACAAGTCCTCCATTAACCGTGAATGGTATTTGGTATGCAGGTAAGACAAAAAAAAATCACTATTACGATAGTTGTTGATATTACCATCATCATCCCTACCTACACATTACCTTTTTTTCATGTGATAATCTTATATTTAATAACAATATATATAATATATTAGCACCTTATATTGAATTGACGGGTAACGCCTATATTCAATCGACGACTGGTTTTTATGCCACCATTGAATTCACATCGCGTGGTTGGATTTCTGGTGAAAAGAACCATTTCAAGTGTTATATTCGAAAGAATGCCGGTAATCCCAAAGAATATTTGTTCAAGGTAGAAGGTCAATGGAGCGGTAAATCAACAATTACACCTTATGGTACCAAACAATCGTCGTTTTTCCTTGATGTCAATGAAGGAGAACCAGCACCTATGAAGGACAAGGAATTGGATCAAATGGATGAAATGGAAACGCGCCGTATCTGGCAAAAGGTATCGGATGCTATTCGTGCAGGAGATACTCAAACGGCCAGTGTTGAAAAGAGTAAGATTGAAAACAAGCAACGTGCTGAACGTAGAGAACGTGAAGAACAAAGTGTTCAATGGACACCTAAATATTTCACTTGGGAACAAAATCATCCTACTATCTTTTCTCTTCAACGTATGCTTGCTTCTGCTCTTAAAAACAAGTATGATCCATCAAACGCTGGTAACTGGGTCTTTAATCAACAACAATAATCATCATCTTTACCTATTTACCCATCCATTCCATAATAATAGTCGTTTTTTCTTTTTAATTATCAAGTTTCCCCCAAATACCCTCATTCTTGTTTCCCTCTCTCTCTCTCTCTCTTTTCTCGCAAGACAAACTCTATTACTAGAATTTAGTTCATCCATTTCTTCTTTGACAACATTATCTTTTTCTTTTTTTTTCTTGTATATATACTTGATCAAATCAAATCAATTAAACAAACAGATCGGAGCATTTTGAAATAATCACTCTTTTTTTATTTTGCATGGGTTTCCAAAAAAAAAAATCATTTATATATTTCACCTTGCTTATTTTTTTAGGTTCTTTTTCTCTTTATACTACTTTTTTAATTTCAAAACACGCACCTTAATACTTAACTAATTCATCATGGAAAACCCGGCAGACGCAGGTTTATGTCTAACAGACGATCAAAAAAGAAAAGCCTTGGAAGAATTAATTCAAGACTTTGATTTATCAACGGAAAATTTAAAAAATATCATCAAACATCTTTTAAAAGAAATGGAGAGCGGTTTAAAACATGATAATACAAATGTACCCATGCTTCCATCATGGATCACAAGACGACCCACAGGTCAAGAAGTAGGTGAATATATTGGACTCGAATTAAGTGGCAAGTACACTATTATCTTTTTCGGAATGAACACGTGCCACCGCGAATTGTGGAATACGAGGAAACTAATCCAAACCAAAGTGGCACTAAAACACTAAAAAAAACCATGCAGGTTCTTCAATACGAATTTATCTTGTTACACTACACGGCAAAGGAAAAATTACAACCAGACAACAAAAGTATCCAATTCATGAACACCTAAAAAAAGGTTCTATTAATGCATTGATTGATTATCTTGCTGTTTCAGTGGATTCCTTTTTATCTTTTGTTGGTAAAGGAGATTGTCGTCATCAAGAACCTATCGGTCTTGGTTTTGTTATTTCGTTTCCTTTACATCAAACAGCACTTAATAATGCTTCCGTGATTCGATGGACAAAAGATTTTGCTGTGACCAATGCAGATGGTAAAAATATTGTGGATTTGTTACAAACTGGTTTGGATCGTCGACATATCCCTGTCACAGTAGAAGCAACGTGTAACGGAGCAGGTAATGTCTTAGACTCTTTTCGTGAAAAATAGGTATGAGTTTCTAATTTACTAATATTTTTATTGTACATTAGTTGGTTGTCTTTTAGCTCATGGCTATCGTAGTTTGGATACATTACTTTCATGTACTGTCAGTACTGGTACCAATGCAGGTAAAAAGGGAAAAGGAATATTTTTTCTATTATTTTTGTTTAAAATACATAAAATGATAACAACTCGATCATTCAAAAAAAAAAAGCATATTGGGAACAAATGGCGAACGTTCAAAAATGTCTTGATCCAAACAAACCAAAACCAATGGATAGCGGAGATGATGTACCAGAAATGATCATCAATACAGAATGGGGTTCTTTTGGTGATGAAAATCCGGAATATCTACCTCGTACCATGTATGATAATCGTGTGAATCGAGAATCCACCAATCCTGGTGTCCATATCTTTGAAAAGATGATTTCCGGTTTATATCTAGGTGAAATTGCACGCAATATCATGACTGAATTTCAAGATCGAGGAATTTTGTTTCATGGTAATTATAGCCCTGATCTCAACACACCCAATACCTTTGAGGCCGCTTATATGAGTGCTATTGAATCCGATGATACGCCTGAGCTGGCTGATACCAAGCATATCATGGAATGTATTTTAAATGTCCCTTCGACAACTTTGGATGATCGACGGGTAGTAAAACAAATCTGTGAACTGGTTGGACGACGTGCGGCTCGTTTAACGGCAGCTGCTATTAGTGCCATCATTCAAAAACGAGATGCTTTAGAAGGTGGTTTAACAATCAGTAAGTATTTTTATATGATTTGGTTTCTCCTTTTTTTTATTGGAATAAATGATGAAAGAGTGTGTGTGTGTTGATACTTTTTTTAAATAAAAAATAGGTGTCGAAGGTACCATTTACGAACATTATCCCAATTTCCCTAATCGAGTGAACGAAGCGTTACGAGGCTTTTATGGGCATTCTGTAGATCGCATCAATATTGGTGTAAGTATGAAAAACTGAAAACAAGTTTTATTTTATATAGATAAATGAACTAATAATGAATTACTATCTAGATTACTCGAGATGGAAATGGTATTGGTGGTGCATTAGCTGCTATGTTAGCTAGAGAGGAGCGTCAAGAAAAAGCAAAGAAATAAAATAACGTTATAGTTTTCAGGGCTGTTACTAGCTAACAGATGTATTTTTTTTTTTTAAAAAAAAAAAAGCGAACCTCTTTATATTGATTAGAGAACTCTATCATTATTCTTTCTTACTATCATTAAGAAGTTGCTTTTTTCTTTTCATTTTAATATTCAGCTTTTGGATTCTATCATGACCGCTCCACATATTAGATACTTCTATCATAATAGTGGCTAAAAAAAGTATAATAATAACAGTACTTAACTACTGATTAATATTGATAGACAACTTGTCAAATTGAACAGGTCAATCCAATGCTGTCAGAACTTCTCAATTCACATGCTGACTTATCCTATAAAGTTTCAATCATCAAGTTTTGTTATGATGGTATTTAAGACATATACTAAGAACATCCTTCTTATTTTTGGTATTGCATAGCAACAAAAATTTTAATTTATGTATTTACGATATTATAAATATAGATTTTTTCCAAATTATTTACATTATGTATATAATTTTTGCACTGGTTTTTCACCAAAATCATTGATTTAAACAGGGAAACGCAAAATGAATTTTTCTTGACGCTAATAATTTGGAAAAAACCTGTAATATAATAGTTTTTTTGTCTTAAAATGAAAAAGTGTCATTATTCACTTATTACTAGTATAAAAGTAAAAGTAACAAATCCTATGTGTGCCTTTGTGTCACTGCTGTCACTTAAAGTTAAATAAGAAAAGTAGGTATCAATAATTTCATAGTAGAGTATAACATAATAATGGACGACTATAGCTTGGCTAATAGTTAAATTTATGAGCTATATTATACAGGTATTTCCTTTAGACTTTTAGGAACTAGATATTCAAATCATAGAGTCTGGTTTAATTTGAATATAATTTTTGATGGATGTGGATGTTGTATCAGAGATTATCAATCAATAAAAAAGAAATAAACAGGAGAGGAGATAAATCAATAAGACTCGAAAATAATTTGATTAAGTTTATTATGATAAAATATAATCTCTCTATTTATAAGAAAATGCTCATCATGGATAGACTATCATGACTTGCACGTTATGATGTAATATTTAAATATGTATTGCATCATTTGGATTACATGTTATGATGAGAACAGTATATTTAAAGTAGACCATAAGTGGTATTGTTCGTTCAGTCTGAAGGACTGGATGAACCTGAACTAATAAATGCTGACTCTAGAGAAACTATTGGAACCAAACAAAGAATTAGGAACTTATGACTAAGGGGGCTTGAATAACCAGATCTCGATCCATCCATCCATCCATAATATAGAATAGTATAAAACAAATAACTAAGCCCACATCCTTCATAAAATAGAAAAAAGTATAAATAAGCCATTGTAAACGTAATTGTAGAAAAGTAATTTAACTTTTATTCAGAATCATTCTCTCCATTAAAAAAACCTATAATAAAGTCTCAAAGGATTTATATTGTCTGTGAGATGAAATGGTAATAAAATCGAATGTAAAAATAAAGAGACAGATAAGAATATAGTTGAGAATCTTTTTATTGTTCAAATTTGCTCATATTTATATGTTTTGTCTATCTAATGTAATGATGTTGTTCACTAGATCATTCTAGTACTATGTTTCACTGACTTTGATTAAAGGATGATTGATATCCAATTATTCAAATGTATACGCGTACTTGGTTCTAGATATTTCTTTATGTACCTAGCAATAGGTGTATTATCCTGTTTAGTAATCATTCTTCATCTTTCTTCTGTATTCCAGATTATTAGTAATGAGGAATGAATCAAGAGTGATATAGTGTGTTATTGGTTATATCATGTTTTATTATGGAATGGTGTTTAACCGGTTATTTATGAATGAGTGAATCTATCATGTATTAGTGTGGTTCACCACAGTCTGTTTTTATATTTTATTTTCATTTAAATTTAACCAAATTCCACACAAACTATCTAATAAAATTGAGGTCCTTTTATACTTTTCAATGAAGTGTTTATTTCTAATTATTTATTTATTATTAGGTACATGTTTATATGAGTCCATATAAATGAGGATTGATATTTGTTATTGTTAATTTACACCTTATACTAAGAGGGCATTTATTCAATTCTTATTTTCTTATTGTTAAACATTATACCTTATTTAGTATACCATTCTGATTCACATCATTTCATAACAATAGTGTAACTAAAATTCCACTTCACCAAATATCTTATTATTCTCTCTATTAATATTTCCCCACATATTTACCATTCTCTCTTATTCTTCATATTACCATTTTGTAGATCTATATCATATGGATCATCTAATTATTTGTTATTCTCCTATTTAGTATTATCACACCTTCTTATTATTATGCATATTCTTATTATCTTATACTATGCAACATCTTTTAGTAACTGCAGTTACAAGATCAATTGATCTGTCAAATCAATAATAGTTACTGCGCAACTATTTCAAAAACATATAAATATCCTTTAACTTTTGATTCAATAAATCTTTACCTTATATTCACCTTACAATTATCTTTAAATTGAATTATATTTTGGTCACTCAACACCTATACAATTGGCTTATTTTAATTTCATATTATTCATTTCAGACTTATAAACTAAGAGTCTTATCATAACATATAACAAAATTGTTATTATTATTCTATTAAATTGAACCAAAATATTGGTTCTACTTTATATTCTTGATTATATTAAGATATTGTGGTGTCATAGAAATAAATTATTAAGGGATTTTAAGAGAGGACCAGCACCCCTGATTATTTATGATCTGCCATGATCAGACATCAGATCAAAGGGTTGCTCACACACCTAAACCCTTTATACTCCATTATCAATAATATACTCTATATATAATATGAAAATGAAATCATATAAATAGACCAAGATGTATATAGAATAGAATAGATTTTTTGATCTTTGAATTGATCTTGGATTAGAATAAATTGTGTTTCAAAAGACTTATCATTTTATTGCTTTTATTTTTATTAACAACTTTTATTCTACATACATTATAGACATAACGTTTTCATAATATCCCTGAGCCTGATCTGCTTACATATAAAAGCATTATAACATCAAATATTATCTAAAACCTTTTGTTGTATCAGAGAGAAATCAATCAATAGAAAGAATAAAAGGAGACAAGATAAGTTAACAAGACCTGAAAATAATGAACTAGAGTTTATTAAGATAAAAAATAATCTCTCTATTTATAAGAAAGTATAATGGTGTAGACCATTATGATGATATACAACCTATGAAGTCATTGATTAGCATATCCATGGATATTAATATATATAAGGATAATTGGACGGATCAATATAATAACCATATGGATGATTATAGATGAATGCATAGTTATATATAGAAATATAAGATGAACTAGTATAGTTATAGAAATGTAGATCATTTATATTAGCATAGACATTAGATTAGCCCTTATATTTCGACGTATATAAAAAGAGGGATCTTGCAAACCAAGATCCTATATCATTTTTATTATTCATATATCTCGACCCTTAACTACTCTATTATATTTCATTTTGTACTTCCTCACACTGTCTAATCAAACCTATTTGTAAGTATACAAATTAGACTTGCATTATTATAGAAAGTACTCATCATAGATAGACTATCACAACTTGTGCATACATTATGGTATAATATTAGAATATAGATTATATCATTTGGATTGTATGTTATAAGGATAGTATATTTAAGTAGACTATGAATGATATCATTAGAAGGATTATGTGATCCAGCATAATTAACAATATGTAAAAGAGGATAGTGCAATACTGTATATAATATAAGTAATTATCTTAATAGAATTACTACATAAGTAAGATATAGGGTGAATAACAGTAATAATAATAATAATAATGAAGAATTATTATTTATTATGAAGCTATTGTATGTTAGATATAACAGTTAGATAGTACATAAAATAAATAATAATAATTATGATATAATCATTATTACATAGAGAACACTATTTCTATTATTTTTAAAAAATATCTATAGGTGATGTAACCTTGATTATCTAAGGCAATAAGAGGACAGCATTTGGTAGGGATAGATAGGGATCATTAAAAATAGGATAGTTGATTAACCTATCCATCAATAGATAAACCTATAGGCAAAACATTTTACTAACACAATCTGGTTAGTTGACCTAGATTCCTAGGTTTGAACCAACATCGTGAAGTCACGTGACCAGCTGATGACAAATTTCTTTCAAAATTCGTCTCAGACGCGACATTCTCAACAACCGACTATAGCTCAGTTGGTAGAGCGGGAGACTGTAGTGAAACAGCCTATCTCTAGGTCACCTGTTCGAATCAGGTTGGTCGGAACAACTAATACCGAAAGGTGTTAATACTTTCATTTTTTTGTTTTATTTTTTGTATAACATTATTGTATTTTTGTCATATTTTTTATAAGTTGAAACCACGAAGATAAAACCACACAGGTAAATAACCACACAGAATAACCACAAAGGAAGAGAACCACGAAGGTATATATAAGATAATAAGATAGATAGAAGATATCCTTTATTTTTAATAAAATAATGATGATGATGAGTGACTAATGATAACAATGAAGCTGCAGATGACGATGATAATATAATTATAAAAGGAAAGGGGAACTGTGACTAATAAAGAGGTATGCTGCAGTTATGACGAAGCATAAAGAAGTACAGTATAGCTACAGTAAAAGGAGTACTATCAGTATTAAAAATACCTGACTACTAACTATGACATTTTTTATGTCATAGCTAAGATTCCTTGGTGTAACGTCTTCCTTTTTGTATACTTCTTGCGCAGTTATTAGTCTAAAATAACCATCGTCATTATTTCCATTTTGAATACTTCTTGCAATGCTTAGCAACCTCTGCTTGGCATCATTATCATTGTCATAATTATTGTTATCATTAGTATTACTGCTAGTGCCAAGACACTTAGCATTATTCTATTATTATTATGATCCATTACATCATATATATCATATCTTTAGTAGTTTAGAAAACATATAAATATCCCCATAGTCTTTATTAAATAAACATCATCTATCCATTACTCTTTATTTTATATTTATTTGTTATTAATTGCTATTTGTATTGTTGGCTTGGACTTCCATCAAAATATACATATGACATATAGATAGAAACCACAAAGATAAAATTATAGGAAGGACCACACAGAAATAATATAACCATGAAGGAGAATATGACCATAAAGAATAATAACCATATATGTAAATAAGATCACAGAGAATAATACTATAAAGGTAATAATAAGAAAATAGGATAGATATAAGATAATCTTTTATTTAATAAAATGATCCAGTATTTATATATTTTCTAAACTACTATAGATATGTGTTGTATCCAACATACAATGGCTTCACAATAAATAATAATTCTTTATTATTATTATTATTATTATTACTGTCATTTACCCTATATCTCACTTATGCAGTGATTCTATTTAGATGATTACTTATGTTATGCACAGTATTGCACCATCCTCTCTCACATATTGTTAATTATACTGGATCATACAATCCTTCTAACGATATCACTCATAGTCTACTTTAAATATACTGTCCTCATAACATGCAATCCAAATGATGCAATCTATATTCTAATATTATACCATAATGTATGCACAAGTTGTGATAGTCTATCCATGATGAGTGTGGCATATCTATGTATCCATACTTCTTCTCATATATATTATCACTGATACTACTACATCATGTTATCATAAATAATAAATAATAATATAAATAAATAATATCGGTTGCCTCATATAATCCTTATTCCAATAATAATGATCCTGGTATAATAATATCCTATATATAATAATTATTAAATAATACACAAATACTACCATACCTTCTTATTGTATGAGTAAGAGTGTAAAAGTAATAATAATCATCTAATGACTAATGGTCAACATATATATATATATATATAACAAATATAATTATATCTCCTTATGTTGTGTTATATTACTATGAATACTACCTATAATATATATCCATTATATCAAACAAATGTAATAATAACAAACTACCATGATCAACGATTAAGTGGCATAGATAAGAAAACATATAAATACTGTACTTATAAAACTGGAATATAATTATCTTTGTGGTATGGATAAGAAATGAGTAGAGTAATGACCAGTGAAAAGAGATAAGAGAAGTCTTATAAGAATCAATATAGGTTTATTATAATTGTCATGTCTATAAGATTGGATAGAATAAATAAGTAAAGTCTGTGCTACATCCAAAATAGGATGAGGTAAAAACAAGGATAAAGAATAAGATTAACGCCATGACCAGGTACATTGGAACAGATGTACCGAATAAGGCATGTGAATAAAATAATAAGAATAAGGGATTTATAAACGCCCTGTGTCATGGACAGGCATAAGATAATAAGAACAGTTCCCATCATCAACAATATCTCTAATACAAATATGAACACAACAATAGTATATATAAAGAAATAATAAGAAATATATATCTCACTGAAAAGTATAAAAGGACCTCAATTTATTAGATAGTTGGATCATTAATATTTTTATTAAATAAATATATATAACAGTCTCAACATATTCCTATCATCTTTATTTTTCTATTTTACTACCTTTTATATCTTTTACAATAATAATAAAGATGATAATTATTTCTAGTTTTACAAGTACAGTATTTATATGTTTTCTTATCCATGCCACTTAATAGTTGATCATGGTAGTTTGTTATTATTAGAGTTTATTTGGAATGTCGATATGATACAAGTATTCATAGAGAGAATGTTAAAGTATATTATTTATAAAGATACATTAGTAAGAATATTAGGTATTGAGGTGAAATGACAATAAGACGAATGAAAAAAAAATAAAATGTGTGAAAAGTGGGACTAAAAGAATATAGTTGAGAATCTTTTATTATTTAAAAATGTTGGTCTTTATATATGGTTCTATTATCTACGGAGATGATGTCCAGTTAATTATGATTAATAATCTATGTTCAATGAGCTGAGATGAAGGATCTCTTACTTCTTAAATTACATATGATCATATGTGTATATTTAGTTGAGTTATAGACTGGTACACCGATCTTCTCTGATGTCTACACTTCTTTACTGTTTATTTCTTTATATAGTATTCTTACACCATGTTTATTAGTAATAAGAATTTAACTTGGTGTAGTGTGTTAATGGTCATATCATATATATGAGAATGATGTTTAACTGATGAATGAATGGACATAATAGAACCATTGTTGTGGTTCATCATAGGTATGACGATGAGTATCATGTAAAATAAGAATATGGTGTCATATTATATTCTTCTTTGTAAGATAAAGAACGTGATGACTTTGGAATGTAAAATAGGGAGCAACTAATCATTAGTGATTTTAGTATTATTTATGAATGAGTGAATCTATCATGTATTAGTGTGGTTTACTACAACATGTTTATATGAGTCTATTGTAACCTTTAGGTCTGTACTTATTAAAAGTGTGTATAGAGATAGGTTATGATAGGTTTCGGTTATGATTTAGTGAGCACCAACAATAATATCGTTTATTGTGAACGGTAGTTTGAGATGATTATTTATAAGGAGAAAGGTTTTAGATAATATTTGATGTTATAATGCTTTTATATGTAAGCAGATCAGGTTCAGGGATATTATGAAAACGTTATGTCTTAATATAATCAAGAATATAAAGTAGAATCGATGTCTTGGATCAATTCAATAGAGTAATAATAACAATTTTGTTATTTATGTTATGATAAGACTCTTAGTTTATAAGTCTGAAATGAATAATATGAAATTAAAACAAGCCAATTGTGTGGGCGTTGAGTGACCAAAATATAATTCAAATTAAAGATAATTGTAAGGTAAATATAAGGTAAAGATTTATTAAATCAAAAGTTGAAGGGTATTTATATGTTTTTGAAATAGTTGCGCAGTAACTGTTATTGATTTGACAGATCAATTGATCTTGTAACCGCAGTTACTAAAAGATGTTGCGCAGTATAAGATAATATGAATATGTATAATAATAAGAATGTGTGATAATACTAAATAGGGGAATAACAAATAATTGGATGATCCACATGATATGGATCTACAAAATGGTAATATGAGGGATAAGAGAGAATGGTGAATATGTGGGGAAATAATAATAGAGGAAATAATAAGATATTTGGTGAAGTGGAATTTTAGTTACACTATAGAGATCAGGGTTGATATTTGTTATTGTTAATTTATACCTTCTACTAAGAGGGCATTTATTCATTTCTTATTCTCTTATTGTTGAACATTATACCTTATTTGGTACACCATTCTGATTCACACCATTTCATAACAGTGGCGTTATTCTATTTTATTTATTATTTATTCTTTTCTTCCTCATTCAAATTTAGATACATCTATTCAGCGTATTCTCCTACAGACACAACACATATATAGAAGTACATTTTTTATTTATAAAATATGGGTGTCATGAAAAAAGGTGCACATTCAAAAAGGTGCACCATTTTCTGTGACGGTGATTTTGATACATTGGCACTCGAAAAAAAAGAAATTTAAAAAAAAAGGTGCACCTTTTTTTTTCTTTGCTTCTTCCTTAAGTAAAAAATATGATATGTCGAAGTACATCACTTTTTTCAAGAGAAAGTTTATAAAAGAACCTTATATAGAAGAAGCTGCTGCCGAGTATGATGAAAAAACTAATAAGTATGTATAAGATCACATTTACCTTTACACCCTAATAAATTGACTTTATCCTAATTACCCACAGATACAAGAAATTTACATTGGATATTGGGTGGTCTATATGCAAAGTCAATGGACCTCGAAAATTAAAATATAATGTCCACTGGTATACCAAAAAATGCAATGGATTTATACAATGCACCGAGAAAAACTGCAGATTTTTTGCTAAGCAACTTTGCCCACAACATGATCTGGAACAAATCAAAAGACAATGTACAATTATTGGATGCATGAATTGTGGTGGTGATCTCGAACATGTTAATACTTGTGCAGTAGTGGCACATTATTGTTTTAGGGATATGAAATGTACAGTAGAGCAAATTGGTACACATACTCATGCTCAATATTTATTAAAGCATTTGTCTGAAGAGGAAAAGTTTATGTTGGCAGAACGACTGCGTGTCGTGTCCATAAGATCGGATAGAATAAATAAGTAAAGTCTGTGCCACATCCAAAATAGGATGAGGTAAAAACAAGGATAAAGAATAAGATTAACGCCATGACCAGGTACATCGGAACAGATGTACCGAATAAGGCATGCGAATAAAATAATAAGAATAAGGGATCCATAAACGCCTTGTGTCATGGACAGGCGTAAGATAATAGGAACAGTTCCCATCATCGACAATATCTCTAATACAAATATGAACACAACAATAGTATATGTAAAGAAATAATAAGAAATATATATCTCACTGAAAAGTATAAAAGGACATCAATTTATCAGATAGTTGGAGCATCACTATTTTTATTAAATAAATCTATATAACAGTCTCAACGTATTCCTATCATCTTTACTTTTCTATTTTTACTACCTTTTATATTTTTCACATTGCGCTCCAATCTGACAATAACACCTAAAGCAGCCATACGAGGGAACAACTGGTGAACTGGTGAAGTTGTTGATTCAACTGTTACCATCAATCCAATTTTAGCAACAAGAGATAGAGCTGAATACGAATTGAAGAAGATTCATGAGGAAATAGATATTCCAAGAAGAGGGGAGTTCCTTGGTGAATTTGGCAAGATCATGAACACCTACCCTGATTATTTCCTTTATGCTTAAGTTGTACCAACCTCATTTCTCATGATATATCGATCCCTAATTATCAATGGATATTGTCGGTTCCAGGATTTTCCTGCTGTTACTGATGTCACTTACAAGGCTGTAGAAAAGGGTTATTATATTTGTACAACTATCATCTATGTTCCTGAACTGAAAAGACATACTATCATCTTTCAAGCTGTTTTGGGTGGTCTGAAAGAAGAATATTTCTCCCAATATTTCTTTATATTCTTTGTTGACCACAAAGTTAGGTTCGACTGTTCCAACTCTTTTCTCGGGATGATGTTGGATTTCTCGATGGCTCAAAGTAACAGATTTCAGGAGGCTTACAAGTGATATATAGGGAAGGATGATGGGATTCGATATGTGAAAGGATGTTATATGCATTGGATGCAATCTGTTCAGCAGATCAGCAGCAACCATAATATCATAAAGCTAGAAGAGAGTGCTCAATTCCAAAAATTGGTATATATTATTTGGATGACCAAAGACACTGACAAATTTTGCCATTCTTATAAAGAGTTGGTAACCTGTTACAAATACACTTACAAGTAGATCAAGTAGTGGCTTCAACCTACAATAAGTAGCATGATTTTCCAACATTGTTCTACCATGGATGACACCCTTCGTAGACATCCTTATTGAACAACAAATGCTGTGGAATCATTTCATTGTGACCTATACCAAGATATAGTTCATCGCTTGCCTCTTTCCTTAGCCCTTCCACAACTGCTGAACTACATTCAATCTGATGTATGTATTCTTGCCAACTATAAAGAACATGCTGTGCCGCCAGTGTACAACAGAGCACCACGACCTAAGAAAAAGAAATCATCAATCAAAAAGGAAGTCAATGACGGACGTCCCCTAGATGTTACCAAGGAGCTTGTTGATGAAAATATCATATTAAATCTTTCCTATTTTGATGTTCAACAAACTCAAGAATGTACACTGAGTCAAGGAAAGAAGGTAGGTCACTAAAGATCTGTTATTTCTACCAAAAAACTTCCAGACGAAATAGTGACCACATCAAGCCATGATTCGATTGGCATTGCTGATGAATGAACGATCCATCTCCTTGACATAAAAATTGAACCGTTTGACCTTGATGAACTTGAAAGTATGACAAAGGAGGTGGAAACTGGTACTGAAGAGATTATGCAGCGTATAATGGGTATGGATCTGAAGAAAGTTGATCAAGAGAAGCACAAGGAGGAAAAGAAGAACAATAAAATGTCTGAGAATACACCTGATACGATGACAAAAAAGAGTGATAGAAAAAACAAAAAACGAAAGCAACATTATGACACTGAAGAGCTTTGGCCAAGTAGCAAAAAAAGTAATCGAAGAGAAACAAGGTATTTGAAATAAGTTTATAAAACTAAAACAAAAATTATGACTAATATGACTAATGTAATTCAACAGCTTTGTTCACCAAGATATCCCACCTGATTGCTCAACTGGGTTGAAACAAATCAAAGCCGATGGGTATTGCAGTTTTCGCGCTCTTGCTTTGCAGCTCTATGGTGATCAAGACCAATATCAAAAGGTCAAACAAACCATGCTGAATTATCTATTTGCAAATTACGAATTTTATCTAGATATTCTGGCCAAAGGTAATGATGTTATATTGAAAAATATAGTATGTCAGTTAGAATTTAGTATTATACCAGAAACAATACATACCACTACATGTAGCTCATATTATTGGTTTAATGGAGCGATGGACACCCAAATCGCTGCTGATGCATATACTACACCAATCGCAGTATTTGATGAACGTCCATCATGGAAATCATTTTTATACTTGCCATTTACCATTCCATCAGACACTAACAGACAGCCTCAGCTAATTAATATGTTCCTTCATTTAAACCATTTTAGTGTGGTTGATCTGATTCCATCTAGAGCATGACATATGGTATGGCCAGCAGTTAAACCATATCACGAAGTAGGATGGGGTATTCTTGGCCTTAATGTCGAATACAATGCCACATGGAAGTACATTTATAGAAAGCGTCTTACTCAAGAAGAAAAACAATTCTTAGAAATAAGTGATACAGTTGACATACTTGACTTGATATAGACAAAAATATAATAAAATGATGTGAACTAAAGTGCAATTAATAGGTCTTTACACTTCATAGAATTAATAATAATTCTAAACTACAGCAAGTCTTTATATTTTTATACATTCTTTATTTTTATAATACATACATTATATGGCTATATAGCTGCTAATTAATATACAATCATTGATGATAATTAAACGGGTGATCTTGTGTATATTAATACTGTGGGCAATATACCCAGTAGTATCATACTGACTTATTGGTGTATATATTTATTATTGTTGTTAAATTTTTCTTGCATACACATGTGTTACTGTTTGATATATGGAATGTAACAGCTCGGCAGGATATTTTGAAATTATTCAAATGTACCTTTTTTTTTATATGCAAAAGGTGCACCTTTTTTTCGAATTTCTTTTTTCAAGTGCCGATGTATATCAAAATCGCCGTCACAAAAAAAGGTGCACCTTTTTGAATGTGCACCTTTTTTCATGTTTCCCATAAAATACATTTTTTCTAATGCTAAAAAAGAACACTACATAATGAACTATCTATCTATTATTACAACTACTGCTACTACTACTTTAACTTGTTATGAAACTAAAAAAAAACAGCTCATAAAAAATAACAGAACACTACTAAGTATGATAATTACGGTACAAAATGATATCAATAGCATAATGTTAAAAAATATGAAATGAATCTTACCATTATACTTCTGTTTTAGTCTGTAATTGATTATTATAAAAAAAAATTAGCATATATGTATATTAAATTATACATCAATGTGTCATTGTTGAGATGAGGAAAATACAAATATACCATACATAATACCACTTTGATTCTTGCATTCAATACTACAAGAAAATAATCAAATTTAGAATCAATACAGAGTTTAAAAGCTCATAAAAATATCATACCAAATATACACACAAAAAACACTTACTACATAGCCACTAAACATTGAAAGAAAGAATTGTGTGCAAATGACAACCAATCAAAATAAATACGATAAATCTAATACATAACCTAATAGGAAATATGTATATAAGCAATTGTGTTGTTATTATTTAAATCAATTCCCATCCCTTTTAATTGTATAGTTATCTTTCCACAAAACATATAACGGACAGCAAGAATTGATTCTTGTACATTCTTTAAAATAATAGTAATTGTAGATATGTAGAAATGATACAATGTTAATAAAAAATAGGTGAATCCATGGGATACCAGTAGATAAAAAACCAGATTATACCTATGCTTCAGCATGCACCATCAGCAATATAAACAATAGTTAGTCATCTGTTTGAAAACCCAAAAGCAAATTATTGGATATTCATAGTTTCAGAGTTTTAAAGCATGTCAAAAAGTGATAAGCAAGCAATCTTTCTCACTATGAAAAAAAATACATGTGTCATGACAAAAGGGACACGTCAATCGATTCCATAACGATGGGCACAGTAAACAGCGGAATAATGACCAGAGAAGATATGGTAACTTATTACAACTTTTTTTCCCCATCAGTAACGTGTTCAAGAAAGGGTAAAGAGACACGTAATCAAGTAAAAAAAATCAATTGTGCCTATGTTAAAGCATGAATAAAGATGCGTGGGCTTGGTTCCTATAGAAGAGAATGATAATAATACTAAGAATAAATTGGAGGAAGAAAGGAGTGAAAAAGCTTGGTCCTAGAAAGAGAAGAAAAAAAAATTCTAAATTTGGATGAAGGTATTTCATATCAAAATTGAGCGCGCTCAAACACAAAATTTGAGCAGCTCAATTACACTCAAATCCAAAAGTTTGAGCAACCCTGATTTTGCTTAAACACCGATTTATGTGCAGTGATTTGTTGTAGCAGAATTTATCTGTGCTACCTCTTTCCTTTTTGGATACTTCTTGTATGATTGTTTTATTTCTAAAAACAATCTTCTTTAATAATTCTTCCATACACTTCTTGCTTAGCACATTATTACATCATAACCATTATCATCATTATTGCCAAGAAGCAAAGTATTACTAGTGACAGTATTATTATTATCCACCATAGTCAGAAAACATATAAATATCCCCTCATAATTAAACAATAAAACATCATCTTTTACGTTCTCTTTAAATCTCTAACTATTTTTATTATTTCTATTGGCTACGGTCTTATCCGCCAAAAATAATTATGACACATTGTCGTTTCTGTCTTTGCGTTGTCTGGAGGCAACTCCAAGCCAGGAGTACGAATACTTCGTTACAACATTCAACATATATAAAAGGACAAGAAAAGTGATACACCAGGTCAAACGTTAAAGATTTATTATTACAAAAACATGGCCTTTATAATATAAGGCTATGCAGTAGCGCAGCAAGTGTAACATCTAATACTAAAAATATACTACAACATATGAAAAAGAAGTATATCTTCTGATGGAGGAGATAAAGTTGCATAACATCAATTTCGATATATTATTATCGCTTGTATAAAACTTCAAAGAACCCCTTTTATACTTCCGTTAAAAAGTAAGTGGCAACCCATATTATAATGATCGAAAACATTATTATATAGAATCTTTTATTTTCACTACAAATATTTTGAGCTTACTCGAAAACATAAAATCTACTGCTACAATTATCCTAATAAACATAAATTTTGAACGAGTTTTTATATATTTCGAAATTCCTACTGTATATATGATATATGAACAATATTAAGTCTTAAAGTGACTTTTCATTGGTTCAAAAAAGAAATAGACCTTTGTATAGTTAGTTTTTTTAGCTTCCAGTATGAAGTAGTCCTGTGATTTATAAAACAACTACTTCATACTATTCAGTAGAAGTAACAAAGTGTGTATCATCATTTCAATGCTTAATATACTCTACTCTATACCACATTTGAAAAGCCATTATTATAACAAGTTAACAAGCTATATAGTATTCATTAACGAAGCTTAGCTTAGCGTTATTTTATTTTAATAAAGAAATGTAATAGGTATCAAACCTAGAAAATCCACATATATAGATAATGATAAAAAAAAAGATTCTATAGGTATTGTCATTAACACCTATAAACAACTTTGCATCTTGAAAAACAACGATTCAAAGAGTAAAAACGGTTATTAAAGACTGAAACAACATTCCCAGGTAATAAAAAAAACAGTAATGAGCAGAATTATATTTACATAGATATTACATTTGAAGCTGCTGTGGGTATGCAAGTCTATGATTTGCTTGTTCACCACGCGAAAACATAAAATATCATAGTTTAATTATTACTGCTGCTTTTATTATCTTTTTTTAGAAAGGAAAGGAAGAATATCATCAGATTCAGGAAGAGGTATATAAATAATTTGAGTTTTAAAAATTGAATGGAATGTGCTGTTGTTTTTATATATTCAAAACCATTAAAATACGTTCAGTAATGTATGAGCTATATCAATTGGCATAAGTTTTACTTGAAAGTGTTCCTTCATATTTTTTCTACCATACTACTAAATAAAAAGTATGCAAGATTCTATCTTTCTTACAAAGAAATAGATGTGAGTGCATATAATATAGAGTACTTATTAATAGTACATGACATCAGTGCACACGACCTACTATGCATTGATGCGTAGCACAATCTGAGCCATAATGCTGAAACGTAAAATATTTTAACACGTAGCGTTTTCTATCCAAAACTTATAAAATTTGTCCGATTCTTACACAACCATATAATAATAGGTCTCTTTCTTCCCAGTATTTCGTTTTACTTTCTCAGTATTCTATATATACACAAAGTTATGGAGTTTTGAAACCCAAGGTGCCCCGCATTCATTTCTACTGAATACTACAAATATTTTAATTATATAATACTAAACTGATAGCTATAGGCTATCAGACCTTTATCACTATGTTATTGTCCTACCTACTAAATGATTTTTCTTTCATAATATACAGCAACTATTGATACACCACTATTTAGCTTTTCTGATTTATGAGTATTTTCAATGATAATAAACAACACTTGGGAACCTCTATTTTTAAATCCTATTATGTGATATATAATTTCTACCAAAGAGAAAAAAGAAAGTTGCATATTAAAATAATCGCTTAAAGAAAAAAACCAACAGTTGGTCGTTTTAACTTGCTCCTCTTAATATAATAACATATCATTCGATATTTACGTTTTTTTTCCTGTTTGTAAAACTCATAAGTATTATATTCTACAAATCCTATTAATGGTTATATCAATAATTAGAAAATAAATTATGAAGATGATCAGCAAATATATTTGGTATAAGAAACCAGTAGATCAACCAATAATCAGCGGCCACAATATATAATCTAAAGCGCAGAATATTCACATATAACAGCGGCAGAAGCTTATTCGGAACAAATTTGAAAAAAACATACCCTTGGTTAAGCTCGTCAGAAATAGTATTTTTAGTGAATAAAAAAACATACATGCCCAGGATAGTGTTATGCATAATAACAGCCAAATTGAGGTTATCAAACAAACATAATAATTTGCGTTTTATTATTGTTGTATAAATGTTTGTACAGCAGCGTATGAATATTTTTGGCATTCAGCACTATAAAAAGGCTTCAACTGGATGTAGATCTGGTGATGTGATCATGTAATGTTCTTATTTTGATAAGTTGGATTTATGTAACATATAGTGGCATCATTATTACATGATAAAATACGTTATCAAGCCTTTCGTTAAGAGTTATCTAGATACTGATAATAAAATAAAATAAAAAAAGCATCACGTAAAAAAACTTTCTTGCGCGGTTAATAACAGCCCCCTTTTTTCCCAATGTATCATATTTAAAGATGAGGCTAAGCAACAAAAAAAATGATAAAAATAGTATTACAAAGTAGTATTTTAGCATTTTTTTGTTATTTATATAATATCAACATCATATATAAATTAAATAGAGTTTTGTGGTACACCAGCAAGCAGCCAAGATATAACAATCGTTTCCAAATGCCGATGAAGAAGTGTTCTTTTATGATTATGGATGGAAAAAAAACTTGGTTTCCTTTCAAAAATCTATATTATATTATCGTTTCATACTGCAATGACTAGAATGGTTGTTGAAGTTATAAGAGGATAGTATCCCATTAGCTATTAATTACCACCAGTAGTGGTCAACTGTTCTCTTTAAGTACTATTATTACGTTGGATCAGGCACCTGAGAAACTATGAGGGTGAATTAAAACTCGGGGCAAAATTAGACTTTTGACAGCAAATCAGAACTCCCCGACTCAGAATTTTCTCGTATTTATCGAATGACCAAGAACAAGAAGAACCCCGTTATTATAGTTACCACTTGTTACACATAGTAACTGGTACAGAATAATGTGATTTTTCATATTTTGTATGAAGATTGTCAAATTTAAGAAAAAGATGTGTAACTACGTATACTCCGCTACTCCCACATTAACTCATGTTTGCATCTGTGTTATGTTGAGCTTACACGCAATTACATATTTAAGATGATTGTAGAAATCTACAAGTAAAACATATACGTTTGATGAATTATAGAAGATAAAAAAGTAAAAAAAAAAAACCAGAAAAGAAAAGATTATTTTTTTACAATGACCAGTAGTACCAATCATGTTAAGTTCGATAATGAAAACTATGGAGCATGTACCCACAGTTTTGGTCTGATGTGTGTAACCCTTATTATTAGACTTTGATAGTCATTATTTGGCACTTTAGAAATATTGACTTTTCTTTTATATACACTTCTTTCTCATATAAATAAATAGTAGAATTCAAATTGCTTAGCAAAAAATTCTATCAAATCAGTGCTTCTTTATCCATTCATTTTTTTTACAAATATTGCATCAATCGGCATTGTCGTCTATAATGCTCGCATTTATTATTATTCTTTTATTTATACACATGGTACATTGTGACTACCCTATGGCTAAATCAGCAAACAATGTACATCTATATCGCTCTGGAAGCGCCGCCTTCACAGCCAATGGGACTGTGTACATTCACGGTGGTTCGACCATTGCTTCGAATTCTAATCAGCTATTCTCTATATCTTTTGATGAATATGGCTTTTTACACTACCAAAATGTCAGTGATCAAGGCCCAGCAGTGTCATATCACCAAGCCATAGTTCTTCCAGGAAATAATTCGGTGGTCTTCTTTGGTGGTCTTGGTTACAGTATTCCTAAAAACAATGGTTCACAAACTATGCATGCTGAAATATACTCGTTCAGTCAAAATACTTGGAACACATTACCTGGTATGGATGGAACGACTGTGCCATTGCATCGAGAAGGACATACTGCTGTCATTGCTTCCAACGAGTTAATCTATATTCAAGGTGGTGCGCCAGGTCCAGAAAATTCAAATATATTGGTAGATTCTTGGGTTTACAACCCAAAAACTCTAATATTCACAAACCTTTCCACTCCACCAGTTGGTTTATATGGTTCAAGCGCAATTGCTTTGTCGTATGTATCAATTAAGTAATTTGGTTACGTGTATTTTTTATTGCTATGCTAATTACTTCAAACTTTCTTTTTTTCTTCTTCTTCCAGGGACGGTCGTATTATATATATAGGTGGAAGGTATAGCACTGAAAATAATCAATACATCTCCTCGTTTTTGCTCGATCGATCAATGATTTATTACACTGATAGTGACATATGGATGGAGCAGGAACTTAACATCCAAGCTATTCATGTAATCAATCGTTTCAATGATTCACGAGTCCATGGCAGTGCAGTTTTAGGTATGTTTATACTGCTATTCTTTCCGTGTATTTTATGACAATAGCGTATCAATATTATTTTCATGTTATTGATTTGATTCAACTGTTGTATCATCATTCCTAATATCGTAGGACCAGATGGTAGATATATATATTATTTTGGAGGTAAGCTAAGCATGATTTTAATTAATTAATATCATTTTTATTAGTGACTATCGATTGGTGAAGATGTAATCATTACTAATATTGTTCTTTTAAATTATTTCGTAGGAATGAATGGAAATGATGGAAATGGGAACGATTTGTATTACAATAACGTGTTGATTCTTGATACCCAAACCTGGACTTGGAATGCACCTGGTATTCCTGGGATCAAACCAAATCATCGTTGTCTCACTATTGGTGCTGGAATAAACAACGAATACATTCTATTTGGATATGGTAAGTTTTTTATTTTTATTTTATATAGTACTAGGTTAGTACCAAGAGTATATTTACCTTACCATGTTAATTTGGTTCACAATATTCTATAATTTCTAATAAATAATTAGATATAAATAAGGCTAATACTACATCAACTGGTGTCGATATCCTCAAGTTACCCGAAACTAAGAAGTCTATAGGAAACAACAGTACTGAATTAGATTTCGAATCTCTGAAATGGGTTTACAACATAACAACTGGAGAAACTTGTCATCAACAACGGTACCCAGATGAAAAACTACCATCTAGTATTACCAAAAGTTTCATTATTGTACTTGAAATTATATGTGGCATTGTATTGCTTGCATTGATACATCGGACTATAGCAATTTTATGGCACCGTCGTAGTTACAGTATTTCAATACAATGATTGTCGAATTGTCAGAGATGATGAAATGCCGTAAGGTGTCCTTATCTTTTTGTTAGTCCTATTCCTTTATTATATTATTGAACCTTATCATTTTCGTACATTTTTTTATACTTTCAGTTCAATCCTTTCCTTCTTTTTCCATCATTTGTTACACTTGTTTACAAGACCAAAAAGTGGAACATTAATTACTACATTGCTGCTCTTCCTTCAAGAGGCCCATAATCCAATCGACTTTCATTTAACATAATGCTTTACTTTTAATCTTTATTATATATTCCCAACCTTATCATCATCGTTGCCGCCATTATTTGGTTGGTATCTTTATTTTATGTTAAAAACAATATATGTTTATTATACCTACATTAGTTCTATTATTTATGCGATATTTTTATTCAATAAATTTGTACATGTTTTATTAGTTTATTAAAGTTAATAATAAAAAGCTATAGTTTTTTTTTTTTTTTTTTTTGAATCGTCTGTTAATAATAATGCTGGACCACGACCTTTAGCAACTTACCTACAGGAACATTGAACCTGTAAAAGTATAATTCACATTTTTGTATTTTCTTTTCTTTTCTCGTCATTCATGCAAAAAAAGAAACTGATTATAAGAGCAAAGAATCTATCAGGAGGTTGGTATTAGGTATCTCGGTTTAATATTATTTTATGATAAAATACTGTTTTATACCCTGAACTTGGCATCCAATTTCATTTACTTGGCAGTTAGTTTAATTTCAACTGCCAAGTGAGATCGCCAAGGATAAAAAACATACCTTAAAAGTATTATACATAATATCCAAACAATGCAACCTAATAAATCTTGGCGTTAAGTACCAAAATATTGGCAATCATGTGTAGATCTTCCGATGCTAAGGATTGCATTTTTTTCATATGTTAAGTTTATAAAAATAAGTTAATGCAATTAGTATTATTATCATTATTCAACATGCTCTCAAGTTCTTTTATAAAGTATTATTTGTAAATGTTGGTGGATAATAGATAATAATAAAGAACATATCATCTAAAAATTATTCTTGGTCAGTTATTACTGAGTCATTTTCGCGCGATCAATACCGTGATTTTTTCTTGTTCTCTCAAAGCATCGCGAACTTGAAGAAGTTAAATAGCGAAGGGATAAAAATAGGATTGCATAGAAAGAATAGTTTAAGAATTTTTTTTTGGTTATTTATATTTCATCATATAATACAAAGTAAGGTTCTGTGGTACATCAAATGGCCAAAAATAATATATGCTTACAGATGACGACGAAGAATATACTTTGTATGATAAAATAAACTAAAAAAAATTCTGCTCAACAGCTTTATTACCAAATGTGTAATAAGAAAGCTATATCTCATTAATAAACCCCACTAGTTGAAATAGTTTAGTAGTAATGGCTGCCATTGAGTGTGGTAAGCTGTACATTTTTTATCCCCATATTGTGCTATGCATCTGGGATTCATAGAGGCAATTAATACCCGGAGTGAGAATTAAATTTTGATAGACGGGATGAATTCAAAACTCCCTGACTCAGCGTTTCCACTTGTTTATCAAATGATCGAGACGAAAACAACCCAGTTACTATAGCTAATATTGGTGTTACATGTTGTAGCTAGAACGCAATAGCAGCACAATTATTAGTATCTTATTACAAATTGAAGAGGATCAAATCCAAAAAAAAAGCGCAATCGTATATACTCCGCTCCCTGCTCCCCGCATTGATTTGTGTTCATACATTGAGTTTATACTCAATTACTTAGCCAAGTTAGTAGAATAACTATAGTTAAAATGTAAACTTAATTACAAGAAACAAAGGAAATGACGAGAAGAAAATGAATCAACAAAACAAGGCATTGCACAACAATTAATGGTACTAATGATCTTTTGTTCTTCAGTGATGAGATTAGTAAAAACTTCTACCATCGTTTTAGTTCAACGTGTAACCTTTGGGATCAGACTCTGACAACGGTGATTTGGTACTATATTTTTTTCTATATATATACTTGCTTCTGATCAACATTTTTTTTTTACAAAGTTTAAATTTTTTGAGCAAAGGTTTTTACCGTAATATTATTCTTCTATTTTATTCATTTTAGACTATAATAGCTGTTGAGTTGATTAACTTTATTGTGATCAACAATGTTTATAGTAGTAACTTTTCTGGTTGCTTTATTTATTCATAAATCGTGTAGTATTTACCCTACAGCAGAATCAGCGAATACTATCAATCCGATCCTCCATGCAAGCACAGCGTTTACCATTAATGGGACTGTTTATGTCCACGGTGGATCAATGATTGCCTCGAATTCAAACCAATTGTTCTCAATATCTTTTGATGAATATGGTTTATTACATTATGAAATTATCAACGAACAAGGTCCAGCAGTTTCCTATCATCAAGCCATAATTTTACCTGGAAATGACTCATTTATCGTATTTGGTGGCCTTCGTTACGATTTTCTTGATGTTAGTGATGCCGTGGAACCTATCTTCGCTGAAGTATACTCATTCAGTCAAAACAAATGGAGTATCTTACCTGGGCTTAATCAAACAGCAGTACCATCTGATCGACAGCAACATTGTGCAGTCATGGCTTCTAACGGATTAATTTATATTCATGGAGGTGTAGTACCGGGCCCCGGAAATTCGAAGATTTTAATGGACTCTTGGGTGTACAACCCATTAACGCAAGCTTTTACAAATCTTTCCACTCCACCGATTGGTTTATATGATTCAAGTGCAATCGCTTTATCGTATGTACCGTTTAGTATATCCAGTAGCACTTTTATTATTAGAAAATATATTTAAAAAAAGCTAACACTTGAAAATCTCCCTAAGGGATGGGCGTATTCTATACGTAGGCGGGTTAACTTCTAAAGATAGTGATTATAACTACCCATTCTACCTCAATAGATCAATGATATACTATACCGATAATGATACATGGATTGAACAAGAGCTTAAAACTCAAGCTATCCATGTTATTGACCATTACAACATATCCCGAAAAGATGCCAGTGCAGTATTAGGTCCTTTGATTTTATTCTTTTAAATTCGTCTCAATATTATCTACGCTATTGCTTATTTGTAGGTCGCTAATGTTGTACCATTATATTTAAAATAACAGGACCCGAAGGGAGATATATATATTATTTTGGAGGTATTTTTTTACATGGCACAATTGAATACTAATTCTCTTATGGATTGTAAATTAATATTCGTAAAATTATTAACATATTCTTTGAATCCATTTTATAGGAACAAACGGTTTTTCTGGATACGATTTTGAATTATATTACAATGATATACTAGTTCTTGATACTCAATCATGGACCTGGGTTGCACCTGATATTTCTGGAATCAAACCAACTCATCGCAGCGAATCTATTGGAGCTCGAATAAACAACGAATACGTTCTGTTTGGCTTTGGTAATTTTTTTTATTTTACTTTATTATGAGGATATGGTGTGTTAATTATTCAGCTGAATTACTTTTATAAAACAGTTATCTCATGTATATTTAATTGATATATAATACTTGACTATTTTTCAAATAATAATCAGGTGCAAATAGTGCTTATGTGTATTCTGAAGCTAATTTCTTAAGATTACCTGAAGTCAAAAAAGATACAATAAGTGACGCTGAAGATGAATTGGATTTTGAATCATTAAAATGGGTATACAACATTACAACTGGAAAAACTTATTATGAGCAATACCCAACAGTAATACCATCTGGTATTAATAAAAGTGCTGTTATTGCAATTACAGTTGTTTGTGGTCTTGTAATACTTAGTGGATAATATAGTATAACAACAGAATAAAGACAAAGAATTGTTATATATCTATTCGCCGAGCATCAATTATTATTATGAAGGAGAAACAAAGTGCTGTATAATAATGTCCAGTTATTATAAAAGCGTTGTCATATTACAATATCAGCAGCAGAGACATGAATTGCTATAATTATAAACACCATTATTGCTGTTGATAAATATAATAATTGTATAATGTAACATAAAAAATGAACATGAAATTGGGCTATGGATGATGCCAGTGGTGATGAACAAGGAACCTTTGGGAAATTCTTGGAGTTTATTGGTTATATAAGTTTAACTGATATTGTGCGAACCAGATGTGCGAGGCTGTTTCTCGGATGTTGCTTGGATCACTTCTTTCATATTTCATGGAAAAAGCTCTTAATTGTTTGCATACTGCTTCCACCCAATCGTTTCAAACAAGCAGATGGAGGTTACATTATTGCCATGATGCGTATCAAGGACTCCCTCCGTACATTGTTGACATACAATACTATTTATTGGACATATATTATACTAACTATCATTATATCGCATAATCAAAGTAATGTACATAATTTCTATGATCATCATGAAACAAGTAGTTGTCAAGCTGGTTTCCTTCATCAATAGTCATAGCTAGAAATAAAAGGCGGTGTTAACTCACAGAAAAAGAGCGACAAATGTTATTAAAAATATATCGTGACGGAGTACATGCTGATGACTACTAGTAGTAGCAATTAATGAGTTTCCTTTTATCTGACTTTACCTAGAGTCTTCCTGTAGGGAAAACTAGGTAATGGAAGTGGCAAATTGAAAAAATCAAGTAACGCATTATAGATATAACCTTTTTCTCGCTCGAACTTGTGTGACGTATTACGAGTAGCTAAGCAAAAATTTTAAATATTTGAAAGACCGTCATTAATTCATTACTAGCTGATTTCCGATTTATCGGATTCCACTAAAAATCGTGTAGCTCAACAAAATTAACTATACTATATCGTATATATAGTCATTTTCGTACGGAAATCATGTCTTCCTACAAAACAATTCATTTCGAAGTTTCATTCCCTCAAGGAGATTGCACTGAACTAGCTTCCGCCTAATTTGTTCATCAACTCATTCGCTACTTAGATTTTGACCAAAACATTGGCTAGGCAATGCGTAATGTTAACAGTAATCTAAAAGCTGGAATTACTGTCATTACAGAAAATGTGAACGAGTTTTATTTTCATTTTACTCCAGTTCAACATCCAAACATAGCAGCTTATAAAAAAAGCTAAAAATAATATAAAACTGAAAAAATTATTTGAATAATAAATAGTGATCCACTAACATTCAATGTTTAAAAAAAGAAATTAATCAGTGCGAATTTGTACATCGTGCAGGATTTGCTTCATCGTGTATGATAATCATTTGTACACAATGTAATCTATCGTGTGTCATGTAGGAAATCTTCCTGTGACTGCTACTTATACGATAGGGGGACCTACACGATTTTTCAGTTGATTCCGATTGGATTTATCCATGCATGTTCTGGGTTGGATACGTATTTCTCATTGCGAAAACAATGAAGGTAACCCTTCTATTGATAGATCATCAATTAAAGTATTATTTTTTCTTATTTGAGGTATTTAAATATTATGTATAATTATAAAAAAAGCTTGTTTTTATTGAATTAAAAAAGTTCGTTCGGGTAAGTTACAGCTGGATGATAAATAGGTTGGATTTGTTATTTTACATATGCCAATTGCTTTATAGTATTTTCCCTCTTGATTTCTTTTTATCACCGGATAACATGCATAATTACTGTCACTATATTTGAAAGGAATTCCAGAAAGTATTGTACTTTGTGAAAAACAATTTTCTACATTTTCTGTCAACCAGTTTATATTAATTCTGGCAGCTGTTGGGGCTGTTTTCGTAGTATTATACCAACGCAAGTTTTCTTTCTTTATCTCCAGAAATCTTGATAACTGATGGATATATTTAGAGGCTTGATAAACATAATCTTCATTTCTAATAATATCTTTATAAAGCCTGTCAGATAACAAGATATTTTTGATTGTGCTTGTGAGAGGTAGCTGAATAATGGCACAGAGATAATAATCATAATTCTTATTATCAATCTCATCGCCATTGTCAGTAGCAACATGTGCCAAATCCTGGATATTTAATGTTAAAGAATTATTCTCGGTACATGGTCATTCGTAATATAAGCACATGTAACTTCCATAGTTTTCCCGACTATATTGGAATTTTGAAACGATGTTGTCGTATTAAAATAAGGGTCGTGTTCTCCGTTAACACCAGTCCACGATGGTAAAAAATTGTACTCTTTAATATTTGATGTGTGATCATTGCTGATACTTTAAAAAAGTAATATGTTGAGATCTTTCTTGGCTAGAAGACCATAAAACTGAATCATCAAGTCTTTGAGTGGTTGATCATAATCGATTTTGATCAGGTCAATGATGTCTGGAAAGAGGTGGATGAGAGCAAGAACTCGATCATGATCCTTGGTGCTTGTTCGTTTATGTGCATGATAAAGAATTTCTTGTACACTTAATTCTTCGAACGGCTGGCATAAAATTTTTAATTCTTGTAAGCTATACAGGTCTTCTGTCCATATGTGAGTATTTTCACCAACAAGAAGCTGTCTTTTGGATTTTATTGCTTCTTCCAAAGTCCATAAACGTTTGAAGTATTGGTATTCATGTGGTATTTTTTCTGTGAATTCGGAGCAAAATTCTGGTACAAATGAAACAGTACAGTAAGCATTGCCGTAGGTGTGATACATGTTACGTATTTTTACGGTATTTTTCTTCTTTATCGTCTTGATTGATGCATAGTTGATCGTACCATATATATTTGATGTTGAATTGTTGACATATTTGCTGAATGATGCCTTCAAATTTGACATATTTTGTATTGTTCAAAACGTCATCGCCATGTTTATTTTGTATTTTATTCCAGCTTCTTATAATATTCTTTTTGTTAGGAGATATAATCTTGTCTTCGTCGTCTGAAAAAATAATTTTATGTTTGCCTTTATCAACCCGTATATGTCTATCACGGAAAGTGTTATAAATTATTTTTCCAGATTGATTCCAGGAATACGACAGTGCATAGTATCCTTTGAGTATTTGGGAGCCGTTTACAACTTTCATATCGGAGCTACGAACAAGTATGCTAGGCATAAATTCTGGTTTGGGCAACATATCAGGAACTCCTGTCGTAATGGATGGATCATTATGTTCATTATCTCGATTATCCAAAAAATAAAATTGTCTAGTGTCGAAGGTAATATACATTTTTTTTATGTTAAACATGTTTCTGAAATTAGCTTAACTATAATCTCACAAAATTTCTTTAAAATGAGAAGAACAAAAAATACTTACAATTCTGATAACAATGGAGAAAGAAGGAGTAGTGAATGAGGGTTGCACGTCGTGCTTCTTTACAAACTATGGTCAAGAATATTAAAAAAATTCTTTTTATCAACAGGATAAAAGTATTTATATAAACTTTGTTTACTCCTATCCAAAGATTAAGGGGCAGTACATGATGTACGGCGTGTCTCTTCTACAATTTTATTCTCCAGGTGCAGTGATCTGCAGAAGCTACTAAGCCTAACTCATGCTAAAAAATACATCTAAACCATTTTTGAAGTCAAGTTTGCTGGTACGGGCGCGCTAGAAAAAAAGTGTTGAAAATCATCCATTAAACTGGGCGCTTCATTATTACTATGATAAACACATAGTAACCATTATGACGACTGAAGCAATAAATAGGTTCTCTCAAGGTTGTAATTAAATTATTTGACTTTCGGCATAAAAGGGAAAAGTCGAAAATTCAAACTTCCCCGATGATTTAATTGCAACCTTGTGAAGACCTAATGCTTATAATAATTCATTTTTATTCTTTCCTTTCGAATAATAATTGATAATAGGAAACTTTTCGAATCAAATGCAATAACAAAAACGAAAATATCAACAAAGAGAATTGTTAAGTGGTGCTGCAGAATATTTGCGCTCTCTAGATTACAACTAAATTATTAGAACGATGGTCATCATTATTATTCGTTTTTTATGGTATATGAATAGCTGAACATTTGATTGTAAAGCGCCACTCAATTGAAGCAACATGATCACCTATAGTAGTTTTTTACATTGTTTCTTCTCTGTAGGTGATCAACTTTTACAAGGTGTAATTAGAAAACAATTGCTGATTGACAGGGTAAAAAAAATAACTCACAGTTGGATTGCTCATTTTATAATATGGCTGCGCTTCAACTGATAACACGGTGACACTATGGTGCGGTTCATTCCAGCAGAGGAAATACATAGTGCAAAACCAGGTATATGGTATTTTTCCACCAATTTTTCCAGTTTATGATAATAGTATAATCAACAATGTTTTTCCTTAATAAATGATTTTTTTTTTGTTATTGTAATTGGGTGTTATAAGCTATTGATAAATAAAAAAGAAAATACCTAATGTATTTTGACGGATTCATCCCATTTTAAAGAGGAGAAAATGCTGAACTAGTCATAGTAACCAGCCCAAGCATTTAGTAAATGGCACAACTGAGCAAGTTATTTTGTTCAATGAATATCTTCGTGATGTTTTCCTTATGAGCCATTGGCAATGCAACTAACAAGATTGAGCCTTTATGATGGGCGTTTAATGACCCTTTAGACCTTTTTTCATTTTTTTTTGTTCAATATTCAAATGTCACTAGTTCTGAGTCTCTTTCATAGTATCAAATTTATTAAGATATGGGACACAGTATCAATGCACTAAAAGTGTCGCAGAATAACCATAGTGTAGAAAGTATGAGATAAGTGGATATGGAAAAACTAAGCCAGGGTCAGGTGCGAGAAACTAGCTACAGATTTCGATTATACTATAAATGCAACAAAGGTTCTAGGGCTTGGGACACAATATGTCTTGAGATCATGTTTTTTGTGTGAATATATGCTAAGCCCTTGGTCTACTTATATTAATATATTGCGGCAGTTACTTTATCTTTATAAAACCAACATAATATACCTTATGATAACATTTCTTTACTTTATTGTACACACTTTTTTAACAAGTAAATCCAAACGTCTATTCAAACATGAAACAAAGCATCTGTGTATCTCCTACTACTTGTTCCAATTCCAGTATTGCTTTTACTGACACTATTTCACTTGTTAACCAGCAATGTAATCATGAAATGACACAATGTGGGCTTTGTGGATCTTTCGGTCATGAAACAAGGGTATATAAGTTGTCAATACCATTTACAAAATAATAATAAGATCAATTATTTCTCTGATGAATTTTGCTTACAATATTGATGAGGCCTAAGTATTAAGATTTTTAATTTATTTATAGGATTGTCCATATAGAAAAAGATGAATCATTGTTATCGTATATAAAATCCAAAGAAAAAGGCTACAGCTAAGACAACGCGTACCCTTCTTTTTTCCCAATGTACGCTATTTATGTTTTGACATATGGTGATAGTCGTTTCCTTCCTTATGAGTAATACTAATATCACCCAGTATGTTCCTGTTGGACTTGCAGTGAAATTAAAACTAAATATATATAATAAAACATTATAATTGCAAAACGCTAGTTTCTTTTAAGTAGATTTTCATGTTTGTAATTTTTCTTTGGTCGCATTATTCAGACTTTTAATTATGCAAACCAGAAGAGATAAATGAAGGAAATAACTATATTAAAAAAGAACAAGATATATTGATTTTTGATGTTATTATAAATCGATCAATTTCTTATTGATGCACAGGTATTCCGAAAAATAGAAAGCTGTTTGATCATGAAAATCAAACCATAACCAGGCAATAGGTCTCCTTTAAATCCATCCGATATAATTTTCCTTATAAATAAGTAATCCAATCTTTTTTTCGATCCACATATAAAAAAAAGTCTACAACAGTGTATCATTATGTCAATCTCTCCATTATTATCCTTTATTATTAACAACATTTCATCCTTATTAAACCAATTTAATTACTGCGAAGAAATCAAGTCCTGGTATTACCATTATTATGTTACTACCGTATTCTCACAAGTCCAAACAGCCTTTTATCCTATTATTAGTACCGAATGGTTGGCGTTCTCTGTTGGTGTGTGTTCTACCTTCTTTTCAATTTTTTATCTCTATCCAATAACAAGCAGCACTGAATGCATTGCATTGGATGATGTTGAATAGTCTGATTGACTATATCTGTACCTTGGCAATGAAATCATGTCCTTCCTTGATTGTCATCACTTCATTTTTATTATATTCACGATCATTTTTTGTAATTATATCCTATATTTTATACTAAATTAGCAATAGTTACTACCTGTAATGATAAAATAATGATAAACAACATCTATTTGATAAATCAGAGTATTTTGCGATCTTTTAATTATAACTAGAGCAAGCTCATTGTGCTTGTGCCACGAAAATGCGCAGCTTATTTAACCAAATTTTGAAATCCATGCTTCCACTTTTTTCTTTCAACCCTCTCCACGAAATAAAATATTTATGCAATGGAGGTATATTAATAAAACACGAATGCTTCTTTTTTCTTTTTCAAAATAAAATGAGCTAAATTGGAATATTAGGCATTGTTTGACCAACAAGGTCAATTCAGTGTCTCACAGTTTGACGACATTGTACAAGCTTTTTATACTGGAAACACAACAACGACAGTAAATAGTTTTTTTTCTTTTAATTCAGATTGGTAAAAAAACGCGTATATTGTACCATGAGATCCCACCAACGTGCTGATCTTATATATATTTAAATAGCAACCTATTTTAACAGCATTTCATCAACATCCTGATTCTTGGCAAGTTGCTGATCAGATCTTGGAACGATCTAACGTTTTACAAGCTAAGGTATTTTATCTGTAAGAACAGGGAAAAAATGTTATGTCTTTTTTTTTTTGTGGCACTGACATTTCTTTTTTTTTTTCAGTTTATTGTGTTACAAATTCTGGAAGAATTTATTGGATCTCGATGGAAGCATCTCGCTCAGGAACAGCGTTTAAGTAAGAAGGATGGGAAACCAGAAAAAGAGTTGGGGGATGTTTTTGATATGTCAAGCATTAAACTAATATCTGGTTTTCTTTTTTTTTTCTTCAAAAGGGATACGTAATTATATTGGATCTTTGGTTGTATCATTATCATCCAGCAATATTACCATACAAACTGAAAAAGCGTATCTAGGCAAGTTAAATATGGTTCTTGTTGAAGTATGTAATATATCTATTTAATTAGATCTCGGTAAAAAATACACACATACAAGGGAAGACTGGGACTCACATCAGCAAGAGAAAAATAGATTGTCAAGAAAGAATGGCCTGATGAATGGCCAACCTTTATCAATGAAATGGTCGAATCTGCTCATGCAAGTTTAAGCCTTTGTGAAAACAATATGATAATCTTGCGATTATTAAGGTAGGATACCTTTTTTCTTTTTGTGGATGAAGGATAGGATAGGGTCAGATTGAACCAAAGCTTTAGTAGATAGTATATACTGACACCCCAAGATTTCTTTATATGGTAGTGAAGAAGTATATGAAGCATCAGAGGAAACACAAGCTGAATGGAAAACACGTAAATTAAAAGAACAAATGTTATCCAAATTCGGACCAGTTATTGATTTATGTCGTGAAGTACTTATGAATCAACCTTCTGAGAAACTCGTTCAAATCACTCTTGAAAGTCTATCACATTTTCTCAAATGGATCCTGCCCAATGCTATATTTGATACAGATATTATGCCATTGATATGTACCCAGGTAAAAATAATAAACCAATAAACCACAGGATTATTATCGTTTTTTTTTTTTTGTATGTTGCGATTACATTTCTGTCTATCAACCTGCTGAACCCTATATTATGATTATAGATCACTTCAAAAGTAGAGAACCGACATTTAAATACGTTGGGATTGAAATGCTGTAATGAAGTCGCTGGTCGACAAGATTTTCCTTTACAGTTTCAAGAAAAAATAGTTTTCTTGTTCCAAGGTGTTATCCACGCAATACGTGGGATGATTTCGTTCAATGGAGGTAAATCCGAGTTCAACTACTTTTAATTTATATGCAGTGGAATATATTGATTAATAGGTGACATAACTGGCGTGTATGTGTCTTTTTTTTTAAAAAAGGTATCCAAGGTGTTTATAAAAGCGAACAGCTTGATGGTCAAGAAATGATGTATGACTATACTCTTTTCATTACGACCGCTTTAAATTGTCATGGAGAGGTAAACGATGGTTTCTCTTTAATAATCATCCCCCATCCAATGAGTATAAAAAGCACAAAAACCAATAAATATCAAATGAATGAATAGATGATTGCTACTATGAACGATCCACTATTAGCACAAGTTCATCAAGATCTACTCATCTTATCTGGTCTTAATGATATTGAAATATTATGGCGACTCTGTGCAGAATACTGGGTCAATTTGGTATGTTTAATTTTAGAACATATGTCGATTTTTGGATAAAATATATGTTAACACGATTATTTATTTTGTTCTTGTATAGACATCGCAACAATGTTGCTATGCCGACAAGTGCATTAACCTATTTCCAGAGTTACGACGTATTGCCATTCGATGTATATCCAACCCAGATAATGTAATTTGTTGTACATGGATAGAGAGTGATTTTAGATAAAAAAAATAGAAGGAATTCGTTAATTAATGTTAATTATAAAATAGATCCTATTACTAGATGAACAGGATGATCGATACGAATTTGTGGAAAAGAGTGAAAATATAGAAACATATAATATCACCAAGCAGCTTTTATGTAACCTTACCGTATTGAATATAAATGACATGAAGAACGCATTTGACGAACGACTTGTTCAATGTCAGGTATATATATGGCATGAATTTTTTTTTTATTATGCGAGCAATAGCTAAAAAGGGAGAGGGTATTTCCTGGTATTATGTAGCACTGGACTAAAGCGGAAAAGAAACTAAAAAAACCCCCCTTCAAAAAAATGTTATATGTAGACGAAAAGCATCCGAGAGTCATGGAAAAATCTTGATCAACTGGGATGGGCCATGGGTGCAATCACTGACGTGATTAAGAACAATGGAGGGGGACAGGGATTTCAATTTGTTTTTCAGTATTTGGACCATCTCTATCAGCTTGCTACAAATGAAAAAATGGAGATGGTCGAATTTTGTGTAATTTACGTCTTATCCCAATATCCACAAATTTTATCTCAACGCCAAGATGTGCTTCACAAAGTGTTAGGTCTTATTAGTAAATATTTACCTTGCAAGGCAATTGATATACAAAAATTTGCAACACATTCGCTTGTGGAGATATGTCAAGGGATACAGCGCTATCAAGAGAATATGTTACTGGAAGATAGGGTCACATTGTTTGGGTCATTCTTGGAAAGTTTTGGAGCATTAATTGTTAATCTGGATCCTCAACGGGTATATAAGAATAAATATCAATGAAGTAAAAAAAAAAAAAAAAAAAAGAACGAAAACTAATGGGTGGATGGTTCCCCTTCCTTTTTTTTTATGATATAATAGATGTGTGAAGTATATCGTGCAATAGCCTATGCACATACTGTGTCTCCACAAGAGTGTCAAGAACAACAGTTGAAACCATTTATGAATGGACCCAACCAAATGGTAATTTTAATGGGTAACATTTTTTTAAATCCATTAATGTGCAAATCTTTTGCTAACTTTTTTTTTCTTTGCAAAATCAACCCATCACTCGATAGATCAAAATTCCTCATGGCCAAAATCATCCAATAGAATTGGATAAACTCAGAATGATATCTGATGCGTTGCGGATCAATATTGCTGTAAGTGAAGTGATTCGTGATCAATATGGGTCACAGTTGAAGGAAATCCATATTGATTTGGTGAATATATATCGAAATACAAAAGGAATTGGTAAGTAAATAGGAATAATGTTTTTAAAATGGGACAAGTATTTATTAGAATTCACGCTCTAAAATAAAAGAAACATCATCCTTCCTTCACATGGTATTATAGTTGGATCAACAGCTGTATACAACAACTTACGAGAAAAGGTTCAAGAACAAATTAATGCACTTCTTGTAACCTATGTCAAGAGTAAATCAAAACTTATAGAAGATGATCAGAGTGTGATTAATCCTTTGCTCAATGAATTGGTATCTTCTCCACCGAAAAGCGATGTGTCTGATATCTTTAGTGTTTTGCTTGAAAAGCATACGAGTGTAAAGGTTTGTGGTTTTATTTCATATTATAGCGAACAACGTTACAAATGACTGTTTTTTTAAATTATTAATATCTGTATCGGTTGAATAGGATCGGGATGACGGCACATGTGTGAATGAAAATGTTATTCGATCATTGTTGGAGGTGGCCTTTTCTCAAGTGTTTGAACGTATTTATGCCGAAATCAAGATGGATTTTACAAGTTATTATGATAAACGTCCTAGTTTCTTCAGACTCGTTCGAGCTTTTGTATCTTATGCATTCGCAGGCAAGTATTACTATTCCACTTTTTGATAATGACATAAACCTCTCTATTATTCTCTCGTTCTCCGCACACCCCAATAGGAACTAACGGTGTCGAGGCCTATAATATACACTTGTATATAGAACTGACAAGTTTACTTTCAGAAGAAAAGTTTAGCTTGATAATTGAGAGCATACTGTGGGGAATTCAGCATCCAAGTCATGAATTGAGTAACTATTCATTGGAAACATGTAATATACTCTTGGATCGAGTTTATACAGTTGAAGACGAGGATCAGCAAAATGCAGTCTATATCTTATATTATATGAAAATACTTGATATTATCCTCCATACCATTACTGATCATGATCGACGTACACGTAAGTCTTTTTTATTTATTTATATAAATTGAATGGATTGGTCCAAAAAGAAAGATTATTGTATACTCAATCATCTATCATTATAGAATTTGAACTACAAAGTCAAATATTAGCTCGTCTTTTGGATCTTGTTCAGCAAGGTGAAATATATACACAATTATATACACAAGGGTTTGGATCCAATGCTGATTATATACAAGAGCATATTCGTTCAAGATTAAGAGAAATATATCCGTCCTTGCCTCAGTAAGTCTTTAATAACCTATTTTGTTTGGATGAAGGGTAAAAATGATGGGATGGATCACAATAATAACTCACTTTTCTCTATCAACCAATCAAATATAAAGAAATCAAATTGATATGGTATCTCAAGGAATGCTCGAATACAGTGATGATATTGATCATTTTCGAACAGATTTGATTGATTTTATGGCGGATTTTAGATCCAACGATGATTTTTCCAATAAAGTGGAATTAGATCCAAAAACAGAGATTGAACTTTTGAAATCTTTGACGGGATAAGTAAAAAGAAAAAAAAAACTATGTATGTAATAAAGTAAAAAAAAAAAAAGGCTCTATTCATGTAATAAATTAATTTTCATTATATATACCATATATTAATGTTGCTTCTCCAACATCTGGAAAACTATGATGACGTTGATGATGAGAATGATTAGGTGTTGTGGTAGTAGTAGAACTACATCCTACTGTTACGCTACTACCATGATGACTACTACTATTAGTTAGGGTTGTAGTGGTGGGGGGAGTTTTATTTCCATTACTTTTTCCTGGGATAGTAATGTAACTGGGAGAAGATGGACATGTCAAATAAATAGTTCGTTGTTGCTGTTGCTGTCGTTGAAAAGAAGAAGTATAATAACTTGGTGGATCCGTCATCGTAGTATCATTCGTTTGTCCCGGATCAAAAAATTCAGGATATTTTATATTGTTCGATTGGTGTTGGTAGGATTGAATTGTCATTAAATCTGGAACACGTATCAATTCATTGTTGGGTAAATTGGCTATATTTAAAGGAATAGAGAATTCGCATTGGATTGTATGACGCTTTAAGAAATGCGATTCTTCCAAAGTAATAGTGAAATGGAGATCATAGTATATACGAATATGACGTGAAGTAAATGTTGGAGATACATTGCGTGTGGGTATAGCAAATGAAATAATTTGTTTTTTCATAAATCCGCCTGTATCCGGAGAAGATGAAGAGGCTAATGATGGTGGTGGTATATTGCCATGGGACAAGTCTCGGATAACATAACGTTGCGCAGTTCCTCCTGATACAATCAGTTTTCCTTGATGATGTTTACGGAATTTAAACGAGCCTTGTATGATTTTCAAGTCGGATTGTAATGTAGTCAATGTCAATTCCATACTGAAAGGTTCATCTAGTTTTTAATAAGGAGAGACCTGTGTAAGTATTTTTATAACATAGTTAGGATATTCCTTGATTTTGTTTGATAATATTACCTGGACAATAACATTGCTTGTTTAACTTTGCCAATACTTGAGCAATGGCATGTTGCTTTTTGCTATTACCCATGTGGATGCCAGGGTCACGAACAAGTGTTGTCCGATAAGTCCATTCTTTATCTGATTCAAATATATATGAATAGTTATCAATAAATATGTTATTTATCAATATTAGTGATTATAGTGATTGGTTTTGTATAAAATATAAGCGATGAGTACCTGCGGGTGCAGCAATAATTGGGCGATATGGCGTATTGATGCATTTACTGCTAATTCCAGATTGTCCTCCAGGTCCTTCCATGTAAGCAGTCCACATATAACGTACGTTAAAACCTGGTGGATCTTCTATGGATGGAGGGTAATTAACATTGGGAAACTAAATACCAGTTTATTAGTACTTGAAATTGCATAGTATAGATATGAGAGATGATTTTAGCATCGTATGTAGATACCTTTAATACAAAAGGAAATTCATATCGGCCCACGTCAAATTCTTCCCATCCAGAATGCGCGTAAGCTATATACAAATACTCGTTAGGATTCAAATACAGCAATGGACCTACGTATTAAAGGAGTGCTAATACCTGTTGCATTGTTATCGCCCCAAACAGTATATTGAGTATCAAACAGCGTTGTGATGCATTGATGAACTTTATTATCGAGTTTTACCATCGCGACCTCTTCGGCATGAAACTGTATATAAAATATGCAGAAACTATTAGTATGGTGTGAATGAAACATATCCTTAATTGATAATATGTACCTTAATCTGTATGTGTGTTACATAAGTGCGTTCAACTGCATGTAAAATAACTCTACCTGAATAAAAATGATTACAGAATTTTGTTTTGTAAGTTTTCTTATCTTTTGAGATCAACGTTATATTTCTAAACTTTTTTCCAAACCTCGAATAATTCGATTAGGTCGAAGAATAACCATTTGTGTATCACCATCAAATTCAATGGATAATGTATTTGATGTAGGATACAATGCTGTTCTTTGTTGTGGCAATGATGGTGATAAAACATTGGATGGTGTGGAAGGTTCAGAAGATCCTATTGTGCTGTTATTACTACTATTATTGGTCCCATGACTACTATTACTACCCAAAGATAGACTATAGTGATGCCCTGAAGAGGAAGAGGAAGAAGAAGTAGAAGATGAGAATAGATTGCCAAATGGCAACGAAGTAGATGGCAATTGTTGGGATCGTGAATATTGATGACGCGATCGCGAAGAATTTTTATTGTGTTGCTGAATTTGTGTAGTATTTGATGTAGTTGGTGGCAACGGTGTCGTTGGAGTAGATATACTGGCTGTACGACGTCTTTGACTATTATTATTTCCAGTCAATGGCATGGAGGCAAAAATAAAAGGTCGAAAAAGAAAGAAATAGATAAAAAAGGAGACATGACGTGAAGCAGAATGGATTACTACATTTTTGACACCTTGAACAAGGGGAGTGAACGAGGGGGGGGAGATTTGGCTTTTTTTTATATGTTTGCTATCCTATTAAATTGTGTACAATATGCAAGCAGTCATTTAATAAGGGAGCGGTTTTTTATGCATAGAAGCTATATACAATAGTAACTATAATATCAGCCCAGAATGTCTCTATTATTGAAATAAATCGAATCAAGATAGAAAACGGATTTAATTTCCATATTATATCACATTAATTTTATTGTATAATCGGATAAAGGTTATACAAAAAGAATATAGGGATTATAGCATTATTTCAGTGTTACCCTGTGACTTTTTGACGTAATAGTTTTTGTAAATGTCGTTGTGGATAGTTAATTGTTGTTGTTGGGATCATTACTTATAATAAAAATATATGTGCATAACATGTATGACGACATATCCATTCGAATTCACTTCATTCATTTTAGTAATCCAATATAATTTAAACAGATGATACACTTTATATGGTCATATTTATTTGTTGCAGTACAGTGAAAAGAAAATCACAATATAAGAAAAAAAAAGAAAACATCCAACATAGTTGCTTAAGCCATACGTAGAACGTGTACAAAGAGTTGAGACGTGTGATAGTTGCTTGTGAGCTAGAGCTTTAGAGAGTATATGTGCTTGCGTGTGATACAGAAGAAAAGAGAGAGACAGAGAGAGAAAGGAAAGAGAGAGAGAGAATACATGTGTATAAAAAAAAGGGGGAATATGTGGGAAACGTTTACAATAAGGAAAAAGGAGAGAGTGAAGCGATTTTGTGAGTATACGATGAAGAAGTGTGTAATACAAGGTCTGAAAGAAAGAGTGGGTTTACGTTATTTGTTTGTAGAAAAAAAAACTAGAAATTGTACAGCAAAGAATTTCTATACACAAATGAAAAACTAAAAAAAAAAAGAAAAATATACAAATCAAATGAAATTGAAGAAAATATCCTTTAGTTATTGATTTACTCTTCAGAACCATTGAAGATGAGAAGGTTTGGAGTATCTTTAGGAATCTTCGTCAATTTATCCTTGGAGCTCAAATCCAAGATCTTTTGCTTGATTTCCTTGGGGCTTGCACCTTGTTCTTCCAAAGATAAAAAGTAAGCAGCCAAACCAGCAACATGAGGAGATGCCATGGAAGTACCAGATATGGTATTGGTGGCATAGGGACTACCACGCCAGATGGATTGAATATTCAAACCAGGTGCAAAGACATCCACACATGGACCATAGTTGGAGAAATAAGCACGGTCATCATATAAAGTGGAAGCACCAACAGTGATGGCATTTTCAGCATGGGCAGGAGAGTAATTGCATGCATCACTGTTATCATTACCAGCAGCTACAGCAAAAACGATACCTGCATCCACAGCCTAAAAAAGAAAACAACATACAACAATGTTTCAGGATTTCATATTTTGAATCTCAACGTACACATACGCAACAACAACAAAAAAACAAACAAGTCTAAAAAAAAATACTTACGCCATTCACAGCCAAATCAAGAGCAGTAACTTTACCACCACCCAAACTCATATTGGCAACGGATCCCTTGAAAGGTTTACCAGCCTTTTGAGCAGCAACAGCAGCCTTGTTATGTTCTTCAGTGGCCCAATCCACACCAGCAATCACATCAGCCATAGTACCAGAACCATTGGATCGGAGTACTTTAACGGCAGTGATGTTTGCTTTCTTCGCTACGCCAAATCGTTTGCCTGCAATTGTACCAGCACAGTGAGAACCATGACCATTGCCATCTTCGTCTTCATCCCCCTTGGGAATAGTTTTGCCCCATACAGCACGGTCTTCAAGATCAACATGTTTCACGTTCACACCAGTATCGATGACAAAGACATTGACGCCTTCACCTCCGTCAGCTTCATACTTGTACTTGTTAAATGTTTCAAGTGTCAAAGATTCTCTGTGAGAAATACGAGCAAGACCCCAAGGGGCGCTACGTTGTAATTCGCTAGTATAGGCCATGGAGTCACGTTCGATAAATGCAACCTGTGATTATTTTTAAAAGTAAGTGTGTGTGTGTGTGATTATCACATCAATATTCATTAATTATTATACTATTCATTATAAAATAATGATGTTTCCGACTCTTCGTTCAATAGCGCACCAAGTAATACATTATAAAAAAAACTTACATCTTCAGATCGTCTGATAAGTTCAACAACATCCTTACCAAATTTACCAGCATAACCAGAAAGACCAGGCATGTTGTAAACATGTCGAATACCAATACTATCAGGATGTAACCAAGCATCAAAAATACCTTCATCCTTTGCAGCAGTCATTTCACGCACCCAACTGGTATGACTATCAACCTTTTCATTATTCAAATGATTCTTGAGAACAACAATATATGAATCAGTGACTACTTCAGCTTCAGGGGAAGTGAATAAAGGTGCCAAGTTGCCGTTAGAAAAAGTAGGAGGAGTAACCATAGGGACAGCAGAGATTGAACTTGCTGTGGCGATCAAAAGTAAACTTGCTGCAATGGAGATTTTCATTATGTTTTAAGATGGAAGAAGTAATGTAAAGATAAGGTGATTATGTTTTTTTTTGTGTGAAAAGTAAAATAAAAAGAGAAAAAAAAAGGAGTTGGGTTACGTCTTTTTACCTTTTTTCTTCTTATGCTGCGGCCATTAAAAGAGGAATGGGTCATTTTCATTTCAGGTGATCATTATTTTGTTGCACTTTTTTGAGTCAAATTAACCAATCGATCGCTTTCATTTTCTATTCTCAGCTTCTTTTGTTGTTTCCTTGCTAGTCAAGAAGATTACGCATTGGGTCATTTTTATGGTTAAGCTATAATAATCACGAATGATTCAGGAGGGAAGATGTATAGTTACCATAGTAGTCAATATCTTCTTGTTTCAGATCCATGATCACTTTATTACTACCAGAATCTTCGAATTATATATCCAACATGATTCAAATTGAATGATACAGGCCAATTTGTTGGAAAAGATAAGCATCATTTTTTTTTTTAGTTTTATCGATAGCGTTTTCTTTTCCCAACCAAGTTTTGGATCCCACGCATAGCATATAAATATTTTTTCTTTACATTTTTTTATTATAAAAAAAATGACATTTATTGTTGAAAAATCAAAACAAGAAAAGGATTTAATTATGCACAATGGGCAGGAAGAAACAGAAAAAAGTGACAACAGCATGTTTCTTTGTCTAATGTCTAATGTGTACACCATTAAAAACAGGTTGCTGCATAATTTTCCATAATTAATAATTGTACCACTAAAAAAAAGGCACTACTTTTTCTATCATCATCGTCATCATCATCAACTTCCGCCCGTTCGGTAATTGTATATATGATAACAATACGCACGATCCAAGTATAAATAATCCTGTACTACTATATCTATTATATCGACATAGTATATAAAAACCTATGACTATAACAAACTTGTTGAATATTATTATATGTTGCTGTAAAATGACGACATAAAACAGGATTTATAAGAAAAAGGAACCCAGATTTAAAAAAATGTTTGAACCCACGGTTTTGGATTCAATTCTATCATGGGATGCTATTTTTCATTTACCTATATATTTTTACTACAACATATAGAACAAGAGGACATTAGTAGAGCGTATGGTTACCACGTGGAATGATATGGTCAAAAAGAAAATCAGTTGCAAGTAGAGAGGTAGCAGGTGAGGCTAAACCATCATTGATAATTATCTACTTTTAAGCAATATAAATGCGTGTGTGAATGTCCGTTTCTTTCGGATCAACCTATTTCTTCTTCATTGGTGCAAGGTGGGGGCGCGGGAGAGAAATAACTATCTCAAACATAAATCTATTATTTACCTCTATTACCCACGTGATAGCACCGTGCAATGATAATACTATGGTATGTTCTTGGCTTTTAATATTCACTTTCTAATAATAATAAGAAGTATTTTAGGTTTTCAAGAGGGCCAAACTAAAATAAAAATAACTAAGGTTATTTTTTCGGTTCTTTCCCCTATCTGACTTCATACCATATCATTTCTTTGGTCACGTTTATTTTTAAGCAAAGTAGTAGTAGGCAACAGTACTAATAGCGAGGCATCATCACATCATCTGGTGAAAAGAAATTCATGGGTTTTTTGCTACGTTATTGATATATAATATTACATTTTAGATTTCAATAAAGATAACAAACCCAAAACGGAGCAAATAAATGACAAGTGCACGTACAATTTGAATAGCGAACAGACAATCCAGCATCTTCTTTAGAAGTAATAGGTGGTAATAGAGTTCTTTAACTAAAAATGGATGGTAGTAAACAATGTTTCCACAAACAGAACATTTGGGTGGTAATATAAAAACACAAGGCGATCTGTTTTTGTTCAACCTCATTCGGACGGGTTCAAGTTCCTTGGTTTTTTTTTTTTTTGCTATTATTTTTCTTGTCATCCATTAAGAAAAACGCCAACTTTTTTCGGAAACGCTTTATACGGTAAATCCGATCGAAATAGCCATTTAACTTTTTTTATTATTAAACTAAACTCCTTTCTTCTTTCTTCTTTTACTACTACTACTATTATTATTACTTCGTCAAGGACAGTTAACCAACCAGCCACTACATATATAAACACGACCTTATTTCCTTTCGTTTTGTTGTCATTTTTCACAACTATTTTTTACATCAATTAGACCTCCGAAAAACAACAACAAAGATCTCTCTTACTCTCATCAACACACACGCCTAATTCCTTTATATATATATACTTATAAAGGGAGACATTGGTACCTCTTTTCTGTTGTTTATATTGTTCACTTGCACATAAAACTGTTGTATAGGAAACATCCAACTTGTTGCATTAAAAAATAGGCGTGTGATATTCTTCTCCCCAACACACACTACAGTCAAGTTTCCCATATAACTTTTTTTGTTTTCTTGTGAACAATATTAAAAACCTCCCTCTTTTTTTTTTTTTTTCTTTTGGGTTTTTCTATCTCTCTCTCTCTCTCTCTCTTTCTCTATTCAATATCTATAAAACAAGAGCCACTCAATATACTTTTTATATGCCTGATCTCGAAAGTCTTGTTCCAGAATCGTCTCACCCATCGCTTGTGAATGTCGTCGGGTCACCATTATCTTCTGCGGTGTCAAATACTTCCGGAACCTCTTCCGTTCAATCGGATTGTAGTGTTCTAAGTCATGACAATGGAAGACATCTCGAAATTGCTGCCATTGAATCAACATTTATGGTCCATGAGTTTGACAAACGAAAACAAAAGTGGGTAGAGCGGACCCGAACAGTAAGTTAGTTTTCTGTAGCATAATATATTGTATTCAGCAACAGACTGAAGCATTTCTGAAACATGACCCATCAGATACAAGTAAAAAAGGTTACTCAATGAAAAAAGTGCTTCTCTCTTATATATATATATATATTTATAATGATGAATAGGTGTTTAATGTGATTATTGAAGATAAATATCAAAATCGATCGCTGGTTCGTTATGTACCTGATTTTGTGGAATTTGATAGACGGGTAATAAACCAATATACACAAACAAATAAACAAAAACATCATCACATCATTCTCCACCATCACTGTTATTATTTACTAAATAAAGAAATTTATTATTATTACTTCTTCCATATAGTTGAAAACACATTACCGTAAATCAAGAGTAACATTACCTCAGTTGGTTGAACCTCATTTTGATTTTTATACTGGTCATCCTAATAATAATAATCCATATGATACAAAAAAGAAGAGTCGACGACGGAATAGTGTTTCATCCCTTTTATCTCGTATTATCAAATTAACAACAGCTTCTATGAGTGGAAAATCCAATTCTGAAAAAATTGAAATGTATTTAAGAAAATGTGCTCTTCACCCTACTGTCGGTCGATCTAGTTTATTTCGTGATTTTTTAGCAGCCCAACGAGAGGAAGATCAAATCGTTCCAAACCGCGCTATTTTGGAACAAATTCAGTTGGAGCAAAATAGAATCCTGTCCCACCGTGCTTCGTCCATGGTAGCAGCACCATCACCATCACCAGCACTTATAACGGTACCCTCCATAGCAGTAGCAGCTACAGCCGTGATGATGAATCATGATAACGATAACAATCATATGGCACCCACATCCTCGTCGATATCGATGTCTACTTCTTCTTCTATGATAATCTCTTCCTCCTTAGATTCGTGTCACGACAACAATCACAGTATAATAAATCCTACTGTAACCAACAACAACACATTAGGTGGCGGTATTCCAATCCATGTGCCTCGCACAGCATCAACAAGTGAAATAGTGATTGACGGTCGTAATGTAAGTCGCACAACCACGTATGAAAGTTTAATTGATGTCGATGATGATAAACCTACAAAAATAACGATATGGGACTTTGAAATGCTTAAAGTGTTGGGAAGAGGATGCACAGGAAAGGTAAAAAGATATCTGATTCTATTTTTTTTTTTGGGGGATGGGATGGGAGGAGGAATGGGACTGACAAGTTTCTATATGTGTGTAAGTGAGGATAAAAAAAGAAAAAAAATGTGATATAGGCGTGATAGGATGGATGAGAAATAAGGAGGAGGATATATTAGTGCACTTTGATCGGATGAAAAAACAGAAATAGAAAGCACAGGGCAACACACATACCACCCAATTCCATCTAAATATATATTTTTTGTCATACTAATCAATAAATGATACTTGTACACTAAAATAATAGGTTTTCTTGGTTCGGCGTACGCATCCTCCAAGCAAATTATTGGCTCTCAAGGCTATTCGTAAGCAATGGGTCATTACCTCAACACAAATTGAAAACGCAAAGACCGAACGTGATATCCTGACGAAGATTTCTAAAATTCACCATCCGTTCCTCATCAAGTTACACTATGCATTTCAAGATCCAAACCAACTCTTCTTGGTTTTTGATTTTCATGTTGGAGGTGATCTTGCTACGCAACTCAGGAATTATGGAAGATTTACACCGAAACGCTGTAAACTTTATGCGGCAGAAATGTTTTTAGGTTTGGAAGAATTGCACCGTCTGGGAATTCTGTATCGGTAAGTCACCTTCCTATCATGCAAATGACTCTATATCTATCTATGTAGTTTGTTTCTCATCCTTTCTCTCGTTATTTGATATATACAGTGACTTGAAACCAGAAAATATCTTATTGCGAGCCGATGGTCATTTAATATTGACTGATTTCTCCATGTCGAAATTACTGAATACCAATGGCTTAGAAGAAGAGAGGGCAAGAACATTTTGTGGCACTCCGGAATATCTTGCGCCGGAAGTGCTCTTGGGCGAAGAGTATTCCTATGCTGTCGATTTTTGGAGCTATGGTACCATTCTTTATGAAATGTTGGAAGGCGAAACTCCGTTTTGGGTTGAAAACACCAGGGCCATGTTTTTACGGATCTTGGAAGCCCCTCTCTTGTTACCTGGACATTTGGATCCGGAAGTATCTCATTTATTGGAAGGGTTGTTGGAACGTGATCCATGCCATCGTATGAGTGTAGAAGAAATTCGAGATCACCCTTATTTTAATACATTGGATTGGGATGATGTCTACCATCGTCGTATCTTGCCACCCTATGTTCCGGATTTGCAATCCAAAGATGATTGTGCCAACTTTGATCAAGAATGTTTAGCTGAAAGTCCAAGACTCAGTGGTACCTCCATGCCCGATGATAGTCAGATCAGTGATGTGCAACAACAGCAGCAACAGCAACAGAATAGTAGCGGAATGACGTTCCAGGGCTATTCGTATATCAATGATAGTCAGATGACAGAGGATACGCCATCATTTACGAACGATAGTCGTTGGATGTTGACGGAAGAGGATGAAACATTTTCTCACGATGGTGATGGTTACTATCACACTAATAATAGCAGTGGATACTGTTACCAACAACAACAGCAGCAACATAACCGACGCCATCAAAACATGGTAGAGGAAGGACGATATCAAAGTGACATGTCTTTATTATTGGCTGATAGTTTAAAGAGTCATAATAATGATCGTTCAGCTGCTGCTGTTACAAATCCAACCAATCCTTCTACATTTACGGGTGTTCAACAAAGAAATAGCCGTGTGTATTACTATAATGATAGTGAGGTGGTGCCATATGATATTACAACAGAAAGTGATGAATATATGCCAACGGCTGGTACCCGAGGAATTACACCTTCTTATTATTATGGTACTGGATCAGCTATTCTCTCTGCAGATGATGAACATTACGATGATGACGACTACGGGGATGATGATGACGATGACGAAGAAGAAGAGACCTACCATCACCATACCGATATGGAACAACAGCTTAATTCTCACTCAAGCAATAATAACACTAGTAATAAAAAATACCTCTTATCAAGACAACAACAATTTCCCGGTATTTCTTTATCACGGCATTACGGTGCTCGACAAATCAATGCCAACATTTAAAACCGACCCTATTCTCTATAGTTCCGTTTTATATATAATCGCTACTACTTTTTTCCCATTCCACCCGCCACAACCAATAATTATATTCTCTCCTCCCATCCATATTTACAATCAGCCACCCACACTTTTCCTTTTTCTCTCTCATTCATCAATGTATCTATAATTTGAAATTATGTGCTTTATATTTTCTTGTTCTTTTTGTACTTTTTCATTCTTGTCCTCTATATATTTATATCTCAACTACAATGTACTAGTTTGATATATTGTAATATTTTTTTCCTTGTAATAAATAAACCTGTGTTCTTATATATTTTAACTATTATTATATATAAAAAATAGCTCATTGAAATGGATTAAACGTATGAATCACCTATATTCTCCCTCATCTCAAAATGGTACTGTAATGAAATAAAGATCATGATCTTTTTTTTTTTTTTTTTTTTTTGTAGAAAAGAGAACGTTGGGCATACTTCTTACAAGTGTATTTGAATCATCTGCCTGCTTTATCTAAAAATATGGATTAGATAGTCTTTCTGGAGTGATTTTAATATAATGCATTAAATTTTAACTATTGGATCGAGTGCTATGTTAATGCTGCAATGTTAATAATATATTATTGCATATATGATATTACTTTTCTTTCCCGCACCTCCTGTCAAACTTTAGACATATGAAAAAATACGTTCGATTATACAGGCAATTTCTGTTTTGAATACTTTCTTAAAAAAATGTAAGCCATTCATCACACTTCCAATAAACTTGCGTCATATGACGACATTTTTCTTTGTGTCAATAGGTATCCACCAATTGCTATTTAATTTCCATCTGTGGCAATCATCATGCGGTCATATAATCATTTACGTGTAAAAAACATTTTATTACTTTACGGCAGTATCATCAAATACAATCATATACAATAAGAATACATAATATATATTAAAAGAAAGAGTAGGTTCTTGGCTTTAAAATAAGACTTATTTCGTCTTAAACTGATAAAAATTGATACTTTTATCAAGGATTCAAAATTTCAACCGCTTTTTTCTCGATACCAAAAAAAAGGAAAAATAGAACCCCTAACTTCTCTCCCCAACGAGCACAATATAAAAGGGGTCAAAGAGTGAAAAACATTGTTTTATTGCTTTTGCTAGTAAATTGTACATATTCTAAATATATAGTATTATTACAAGATGATGATGTTGCTGCGTATAATGATTTATAGAGGATATTCAGGAATTTCATCTTGATACAGCTTTATAAATTTAACCGATATATGAGATGGAAGAGCTTCGCGTACTTTGTCCGCTACTATTCCTTCAAAAGAACGGATTAATATACTTTCTACACTATTGCTTTTTTGAAATTCTTTTAATGCGTCAACAGAAACTTCTATCCTAGAGAATATGACAGTCCGTAGGTGTTTCAACATGGATAATTTCCTGGTAAATTCTTGAAAATCATCCAATGTCCAATTATTTTTACCAGAAATCGATACACGTTCGAGATTGAAAATGTGCGATACAGCATTAAGCAAAACTTTGGTCGTTCCATCACAACGGTCGATCTTCACATTCTTTAAGTTTCTTAGTCGTTGAAATGATCGGATGACAGTCGCTTCATCTGCTTCATCTATTAAAATATCAACATCATATATAACAAGTTCCTCAAGATACTGTAACAATCCTATTGCTTGAAAGGTATTATTGGTAATGGACTGATGACAACGATAGTCAAATGTCAGAATTCGAGTAGATGGACAGTGTCGTATTAAGGATATAATATGATGTTCCTCCGCTGGTGCGATATTCATATTAAGTGTCAGGGTTTCAACATTCGGTAAAGGCGTAGTAGAAAGTCGATCCGGGTTTCCTGACAAGCACATATTGATATTCAGTTCTTTGAGCGTGTTCTGGTGGGATTCCATCAAATCCTTAACGTATCCAATTGATTCTACCCTTTCTAAAACCATGTACTGCAAGCCTTTAACATCATCTGGGATTTCTTGAAGGATAAAATTAGAATAAGTTTTGTTATAATCAACATTCAGTTCCAGGGCTGTCAGGTCCGGGCAGTATTCGTGGATTGTTGGAAGCACTTCTTCTCCAAAATTAGTCAAAATAATTTTACGGGCGTAAGGGACGCTTTTTAGAAGACCATCAAGTTGCCCGCCACGGATGGGATGTGGGAGCTCATTCTTAATATTAATGTATCGTAATATTGTCGTATATGGCAGTGTTGACACAGTAAAATATTGTTGGTCCTTCTTTTCGCAAATATAGCCGAGGGAAGTAAGATTCCTGAAATCCATTAGAATTCGTGATAGGGATATTGGTTGTTCTCCATTGATTTGAAGTTCGAGTTCGGTTACTGTTGTTGACACACTTGAAAGTGTAGAGTTATACCTGTCATGGTCCCAGCATTCTGATGAAAAGCATGAAGAAAACATTAGAATATCAATAATAACAATAAAAAGACAAATGATAAAACATGATATCTTACCTGTGTAAATCTCAAGTCTTCTTAACCTTGGGAATTGGAATGATCCAAGTGCTTCTATAAATTTGTCCAATACAGGTATTTCTTCATCTTCTGCTTCTGCACATACGTCGACTTCCTCAATATACTGTATAACTTCAGCAAATAACGAATCTCTTCTGTTAGTAAATACAAAAATGCGCCAAATGATAGGGTAGCCTAGTACCAATTCTCTCCATGAAGGTGAGATTTGTAACCATTCATCTAGATTTAGTTGAGGTAAATACTCAATCACTCCGCATGCAAGATCCCACGGTAGTTGGCCAAGAATATCAACACGTTTCAACATTCGAGTTTCTGCGACATAGTATTGCCTAGCGAGCTCTTCGTATGCATCAGTAGTATTTGGAACATTTTTCATTCCCTTCTTAGTGATATCCATTACACTTTTTTGCTGGCCACGAGCAGAATATACATCAGCTGCATTGATATATCCTTCTGGATCTTCAGGGACCATGGTTATTAGTGTTTCGGCGCGCTGTAACTGTTCAATAAGATTTCCTTTATTTCTCCACGCCTTTATTTGTAGCTTAATTGCTGAAACCAACAGTTCTTCATTCTCTACGTTATCAATAAGGAAATTCGATTGTTGGATCACTTCGTCATTACTGTTACGGTTAATCGCATCTTGAATGCTTGGTAATATAACATTTCGTATTTCTTCAGGATTCATAGAGCACAATTTCTCTTTAGTGAGAAAGTTGATTTCAGAGCATTTTGATGAAGAGTCTAATGAGGACCTAGTTCGGTGTTTTGCCGATTCTTGGTTTGGCATCATTGTGGAACAAGTGCTCAGGAAAAGAAACTGATAAGAAATATGTTGTTCCAAATTCTGTTCTATCAATATTACATAATATTAAACTTTATACCGGAAAACATCACCTCATGTCAGCAAATAATTGAAGCGGGCATTAGTTAAAGAAAGAGGAGTATTTTTTCATATGCATTTAATGTTTTATATACGTAATAAGCGGTATGTACACTCCATAATCCTTCAGCAATAGAAATACAAGTTTTTTCATCCGATAGCATTGTTTAATACACATATTTTATTTTAAATCATACATATCTAACATGTTATATATATATATATATATTTATTACAGATTCATCCTGCATTATATGGTAATAATACCAGCCCAACTCCCGAAAGTAAGCGAGATCTGCGGTGGAAGAGCCTGACGTGCCAAATGCTCATTTATTCCTTTTATCACCCTCAATGTTATGCTTTTTAAACTGTTATTATTTTGAAATTCCTTCAATAGATCAGCATTGAGTGTCATATTAGAGAATAATATGGTTCGTAAATTTTTCGATATCGAAAGATTGCTGATAAAATTTCGTAGTTGATCCATCGTCAAATTGTTTTGATCATAAATACATATATTTTCGAGATTAAGAAAATGTGGCACAGCCATAAATAAATTATAGGTCATTTCGCCACAATAACGAATAGTCAATCGCTTCATTTGCTTTAATTTCTGAAACACTTGGGTAGCAGTAGCTGTATCCACTGAAACATTCGCGTTGCATATAACGAGGGTATTGAGATGTTGCAGCAACCCTATTGCTTGAAAGACATTAGTGGTCATCTTCAATGAATAACAGAATACCAAAGTAAGAGATCGAGTGGATGGACAATATTGTAGCAGAGATATAAGTTGTTGTTCATTTAATGGGCTGCATGTCATATCAATAATTAATTCCTCAATATACGGTAGGGTTATAGTCACAAGAGGGTCAAAGCTTGTTAATGATAATGGTTTAAAATCCAGGTTTCTAAGCGTGTTCCAATGAGTTTCCAACAGTTGTTTGATGTTTTTAACAGAGGACACATAATGTAGATATAGGTAGTGCAAACCAGTAGCGTCGTCTGAAACTCGTTTAGCGACATCATCAACGGGGACATCACTGTTATCAAAGTTGAGTATGATCACATTTAGACAGTGTTGGTGTATTGTTGAAAGTATGCTTTCGTTCGCATTAATTAAAGTAATGATGCGGAGATGAGGAGAATTGCTGAGAAGACCTTTAATTTCTTCGCTTTCGATCCTAAAAGAGAAATCGTCAGCTTTGAGGTAAATCTTTTGTAATATTGTTGTATATGGCAAAGTTGGCACAGAAACCCATTTCTTTGTGTTCGAACAGGCGTAATATTCAAGAGAAATGAGGTTTCTGAAATCCATAAGAAACTGTGAGAGCGATATTGCATCTTCTCCTTTAAATACAAGACTAATATCATTTACTTTTGAGGACACCTTTGAAAGTGCCAAGTTGTGTTTTTCATTATTCCAATTGTCTGAGCAACACATCCAGTATATTAGAATGTTAACAAGAAATTATCATCAAATAATAAAATAAAATAATTGCTAACCTGTGGCAATGCAAAGTTTCCTTAATCTGGGGAACTCACATGAACCAAGAATTTCCATAAACCTGGCAAATATAACAAATGGTAGGTTACCTTCTTCATCACGAAAGCTCAGTTCTTCTATATGTTGTGTGACATTTGGTAACATACTGGCATCATTTTTACGTTCAATTGAATAGATACGCCAAATCAGAGGATAGTATAATATCAGATCTTGCCATGAACGTGAAACTCTGGAACATTCACTAAGAGATTCTCTTGGCAAATGGTTAACCACTTTGCAGGTAAGGTCATACGGAAATTGATCAAGAAAGTCAACACGACTTGACACGCGAGTTTCTGCTTGATGGTATTGTCTTGTAAGCTTATCGTATGCGCTATCATTAATATTTGAAATTCTTGTCATCCCTTCGTAAACGATATCAATTACATTGCTTTGTTTACCGCGTATGGAGTGGACTTCAGCTGCATTGATATATCCTTCTGGGTCTTCAGGTGCCATGCTAATCAGAGTTTCAGCCTGTCTCAGCTGCTCAACAAGATTTCCTTTGCTCCTCCATGCCATTATTTGTAGCTTAATTGCAGTGATTAACAGCTGTTTGTCCTTTAAATCGTCAATATACATATTCGATGGTCGGATCGTTTCTTCGTTAAGAATTCGTTCTAATCCGTTCTGAATTCTTGGCAAAACAGTATGCTTTATTTGTTCTGAGTATATGGAGCGTGATTCATCTTTGTTGAGAGAATTTAGTAAAGATGGTTTTGATGGGGAATCCAATGAAGATTCCAAATTCTCTTTTGCTGATTCTTGGCTGGACAGCATTTCGTGCAATACATGGAAGACAAGAAAAAGAAGTGGCTTTATAAATTTTTGTTGCCTTGACCTTGTGCAACTATTTCAATAACCCACCAGAACATGAACAGCATGTCTATTGCGTATGTCATTCTAATAAACTTCAAATACAGCATTTCTTATTTAAATAATATGAAAATTAATACTAGTGGGAACTAAGGGCACCAATGTGGTACCTTCATTTTTTTAAAAATTCAAAAATTGAAATAATAATTGTATATACGTAAAGGTGACCAGCACCAATGATTTATTTATTGAGAAGAGAGAAAAAAGAAAGAGAAATGGTATAATTGGATATCCGTGAATTAGGAAGAGAAGTGTGAGTTATACAGAAAAGTTGAATTTTAGGCAGGACAGAAAGTGACAGTGTATCCTTCAGATTGACACATGAATGTGCTTGTTGTGTCATCGTAAGCATAAGTATAGACATCGGGACAAACATCCTTGACTTGTTTGGAGTATTTGTTGGCAGGACACTTATCGGGTGTATCTTTGCTACCAGAGCAGCAGTATTCTTCTGTACCAAACTTGGAACAAGCAGATTTGCATCCAACTTCTTTGCCGTCCTTCATCACCTTGAGTTCATCAGGACACTTGGGAACATTTGAACATGCAGGAGCACCACAATGGTATTGTTCGCCATTATCGGCACCACCATCCTTGGATGGATTGATAGGGTCGATACGGATGGGAATGTTGTAACCATCGACAAATGAGACATCATAGTAATCATTACCACCATGACCCTTGAAAGTGAATTCAGCTAATGAGGCAGGATCGGCTGCACCAGCAGTTGGGTTGTCGCCACCCGATTCACGAGACCAAAAACGACCCTGCCATTTACCATCAAGTGAATAAGTCTTTTCGGAACCCTTGGATACTTGAGAAAGTTCAGGAGAAGAAGCACCGTTATCGAGCTTACCAATACTAAGATCATAATCACAATCGTTTTTGATAACAATCTTGACACCACCACCACCTCCTGATGATGAAGAAGAAGATAGTGATGAAGACGAAGTGGGAGTAGAAGAAGATGATGAAGAAGAAGATGTTGATGATGATGATGAAGATGGTGATGGTGATGATGAAGAAAATGAAGGTGATGAAGAGGATTCAGCAGTAGGAGCAGCGGCAGCGAAACCAATAAGAGCAGCAATGGAGACCAGCTTCAATGATGTATACATGATGGATATATAGATTATATTATAATATGGTTATAAAGAATAAAATAAAAAAAATAATAGTTCGATTGTCGATCGTTGGTCTTTTTATATGTTTTCGAGCAATTTCGATAATATAAGCTAATGACAAATCAAAGTGCAGCAAAAGTGAAACAAAATATAGCTCGGGGTACCTGAACAGGTACGAATTGTACTTCTTGTAGTCTATGACGATTGTTTTACAACATAGCAAATCGTATTTCTTCCATTTAGTTCGGTTTCCATAAACGACAAGTGAAACATAGTAAAGATACTATATGTTCCTTACTATTGCGATTGAGATCCTACATTTGTAATCCTAAGCAACACTTAACAAATCGTACAATAGAGTTGTTACAGTAGCAACAACATCAAGTTTTCTCTTTTCTAAAGTGTTTGTCATATGTTTCAGAATCACGTGATTTCAGTTGGTTTTGATGCAGCATCTATTGTGGATCAGGTCAAAAAATAGAGTTGGCGATGCATTAAAAAAATCTATGTAAACCCTCTCTTGGGCATATTACTTTAACTCTATTTTTAATTAACAAATTATAACTTCAGTATCAATCCATATCTGTGCGCAACATGAAAGGATCTTCCAATTGTAGTATGAAAACAGGCTAGCTCATCTTAGACTCATGCAACTCTAAAAAGTGATCTTCCCATATTCTTTTCAAATCAGTACTGTGTTCAATTCACTTTCAAGAAAGTACACCTCAGTTCACTTTACACGTTATTTGTTTAAAATTCCTGGATTGGGTAACTTTTTTTTTCTATTTTTCTATACAAATAGGATATTGTGCCTGACGCTTCATTTATTACCCATTGTATATCATTCGTTCAGTGTTATATCTCGTTCCTGGATAAATTAATAAATTTCAATCGCAATAGTAAGGAACATATAGTATCTTTACTATGTTTCACTTGTCGTTTATGGAAACCGAACTAAATGGAAGAAATACGATTTGCTATGTTGTAAAACAATCGTCATAGACTACAAGAAGTACAATTCGTACCTGTTCAGGTACCCCGAGCTATATTTTGTTTCACTTTTGCTGCACTTTGATTTGTCATTAGCTTATATTATCGAAATTGCTCGAAAACATATAAAAAGACCAACGATCGACAATCGAACTATTATTTTTTTTATTTTATTCTTTATAACCATATTATAATATAATCTATATATCCATCATGTATACATCATTGAAGCTGGTCTCCATTGCTGCTCTTATTGGTTTCGCTGCCGCTGCTCCTACTGCTGAATCCTCTTCATCACCTTCATTTTCTTCATCATCACCATCACCATCTTCATCATCATCATCAACATCTTCTTCTTCATCATCTTCTTCTACTCCCACTTCGTCTTCATCACTATCTTCTTCTTCATCATCAGGAGGTGGTGGTGGTGTCAAGATTGTTATCAAAAACGATTGTGATTATGATCTTAGTATTGGTAAGCTCGATAACGGTGCTTCTTCTCCTGAACTTTCTCAAGTATCCAAGGGTTCCGAAAAGACTTATTCACTTGATGGTAAATGGCAGGGTCGTTTTTGGTCTCGTGAATCGGGTGGCGACAACCCAACTGCTGGTGCAGCCGATCCTGCCTCATTAGCTGAATTCACTTTCAAGGGTCATGGTGGTAATGATTACTATGATGTCTCATTTGTCGATGGTTACAACATTCCCATCCGTATCGACCCTATCAATCCATCCAAGGATGGTGGTGCCGATAATGGCGAACAATACCATTGTGGTGCTCCTGCATGTTCAAATGTTCCCAAGTGTCCTGATGAACTCAAGGTGATGAAGGACGGCAAAGAAGTTGGATGCAAATCTGCTTGTTCCAAGTTTGGTACAGAAGAATACTGCTGCTCTGGTAGCAAAGATACACCCGATAAGTGTCCTGCCAACAAATACTCCAAACAAGTCAAGGATGTTTGTCCCGATGTCTATACTTATGCTTACGATGACACAACAAGCACATTCATGTGTCAATCTGAAGGATACACTGTCACTTTCTGTCCTGCCTAAAATTCAACTTTTCTGTATAACTCACACTTCTCTTCCTAATTCACGGATATCCAATTATACCATTTCTCTTTCTTTTTTCTCTCTTCTCAATAAATAAATCATTGGTGCTGGTCACCTTTAAACATATAAATATTATATCTTTATGAATTATGAAATTGGAGGAGGATAAACTGGGGTCTATGTTGTTTTTCTTCAAAAAAGCCATATCCGCTTTATATTTTATATTTTAACACTAATATAACAATTTCCAAATGTTTTGCGCACGTTTTTTTTTTTTTTTTTTTTTTTTTGAATTCATAATATAATATATATAGCCAAGTAAAAAATAGGCTATGTGTATTGTTATAGTATTAATATATTTGTAGCATATAGTAACCGTACTATTTAACGCGGTGTCAATCAAGCTACAATGAAGGCATAGGTAAACATAAGAAACTTTACTGAAAAGCTTATTCGACATATATAAATTCATCTAAGGAATGTTTTGTGTGTGGTTAAGAAAAGAAAGTAAAAGATATCTCATTGTTGGGGATAAGCACATGTGTTGAAAAGTACTTTGGAGGACACACGTAAATTTCCAGAAACCATTTATATTACGTCAAATACTAGTGGGTTCGGTAAATTTTAGTAGCAACGTAGAAATGCTAGCTTCAAAATGACGAATCATATTCCAGAAGAACCCTGTATCTAGTATTCACAAGTCTCGCATTCATGGTGAGGTTGAATAGTATATTACCCTACCTCTACACTTGTCACGTATATTGTGTCAATTTGCATTCGGCCACAGGGATGCTACTGCTCTGTTCAAAATTTGCATCATATATCGAAGAATAATCATATTATTTCTTAATAAATGTGCTTGATCGTTCTGTAATACTTGATAAATTTATGTAAATCCTTGAATCAGTCGAGTTTCCAACAAGCTTACATAGCCCTTATATTGGAATAGCACTTCAGGAACTGACTAGTCTGAATCACAGATTATTTTGGAACTGCCCATACTATTCTATTGAACTCTGAAAGCATATCCATATACAACTATAGAAACTCAGCAACCGATCAATTGCAGGGTATTATGAGGAACCTATTGTTATTGAAACACTTCAAGGCTGTCAATTTCATTAATATGACACTCAAAACAAGTGCACTACAGGACTTTCAAAAATAATGATAACATATAAAAAAATGACATTGAAGAGTGTGAAGGGGATAAACGAAGGGCAGATGCGTAATGCTATTCAATTACACGGATCTATTTAGGTTAACTGGTAGAGCATTTGTTTCTGATGATAATAGTATTTAGTGACTATTAAGCAAAATGAAACAATGAAACTTCTTCTTTTCCCTGAAACATTGTATGTATACTTTGAGCAGTGCTAGGTATTATATAGAATAAAAAAATATTTATTGGTTATTATAAAATACCAGAATATGTAGTTAATATACTTCTAATTTTATTATGATGAGTTGTAGATCTGCATCAAAAAATATATATTATCGCAACACGACGCACTATGAGAGTAATGAAAATAAAAGGGAAAGTAGTTTTCTCATAAATATCAACATATGCAGAAAACCCATTCTTACCAGAGAAGTACGTATCATAGAACATTTTATGCTCTCTTAATATATAAAACTAGTTTTATAATTTACTTTCACAAAAGTGAGAAAAAATGACAGTTGATTAACCTGCTGACTGTGCATAGTACTAACTCACCTTTATAAACAAGGAAGAGGGGAATGAAAATAAAGAATGTTTTAAGAAAGATAGCAAAAAAATGTCAATGGCACGAAATATAATCTTATACATACTACTATATGTTGATCACGATATGCTCACAAGTTTGTTCCTTATTTTATTTCAAAATAGTCCAAAGAAGTATATCCGCTCCTGACTAGGTCCCATTAATTTTTTGCTTATCATGGTAAACAGACGATCATTCTATAAAAACGCAAAAACTAATTCTCTTCCTTTAATATTATAAGAGTAGCAATTCATCATATCATAGAGATCAAAAAGTATTATTCTAAATACATACACGCATCTATACAATTATGGTAGCACAGATCGCGCTTTAGTTCACCGTTATAGATAATTACATCATGATTATCAAATTTTCTGTATATATTCGCACAGCCAGCTTACTTTCGCTGTGAGTTAAAAATATCGATTAATACGTATTATACTATGGAGAAATACAATATTCATTATTCCCAACCTTTTTGTTAATCTCTGTTGCTAGCAACAACTAGTAGCAAAAGTGAAAAAACTGTGATAATGTTACATTATTGTTTGTTGATCAATGCTTTTGCCAAAGTGACATGTGGCGTTTTCATGACTTAGTCATTTGGAAAAAGTCAGACATCGCCAGGTATAGGAAATATAATTATTTCTGATTCATATCATGCTGTATTAGGCAGTGATATACGGGAAGTTTATATTATTGATGTATAATATAAATTCTTTTGTAATACACAAAGAAAAATGTGCTTTATCATACTCGGTAAAAACAAGTATTCACCGAGGTAACTTATATAAAGACGACAGATCTACGGATTAGCAAGAACGTTTATAACAATAAAACAATAAAAAGCATGACGTTCTACTGATTTCGACCACATTTTCCATATTTGAATAACAATTGATCTCATGACCTCTATATTAATGTTAGAGTTAATAGTTGTGTCATCACAGCGATCAACCTATAATGATATATAAAAAGGCTCTTTTTTTAATTTAATTCTTCTTTATACCTTTTCCTCACAAACAGAATGGGTGTAGTTTTTTCCACACTCAACGGAATAATAACTTCTATTGCTTCATTGATCTCTTCTTTGATTAGCGGTATTGCTGGTAAATATACTTTTCTATAAGTCATCTAAACAAACAAATAAAGGATCAAAGTTAAAATATGTTACGATGCTCTTCTTGATCCATTATAGGTTTTGCCAATACAGTTATTTCGGCCCTAACAAGATTCATCACTGGAATAATCAGAGCTATTGGCCGCCTTGTCTGCTGCTGTTGCCCGCCTAGATAATGTTAACTTTGGCGATGATTTTATTACCATTGCCTTCTGGAGGTCCATGTACATTTGTGAATCATTGATGATATTTTTTTTTTGTATATGTTATTTTTTACGTAACTTTTATTTATATTAAACATCAACTTTAACAGGAATAAAAAAACTTTGTATAAATTAAAAAGTTTGGCCAGAATATATATTGAATAAAAAGATATTGACTATTGGTGCGAAATATTCTATCATCAATAAATGAAACAGATGGCCTTTGGTTTAAATTGATATGCCTTGAATAAACCACAAAGTCAGCTCTTTGTTTTGAAACTGAGATACTCGGATGTCGGCTTAATAGAAGCCGGCCGTTCTTTTTCGTTGCAATAATAATAAACCCTCGTTTTGAAGTGATTTTGTAAAAAGTCAACCAACAACAAATGGCAGCAACTGAAGCAACTGCGACAGAAAAGACCTCTGTAATGGTCGATCCTGAAACTGGAATTACAGTTCCCATGAAGGACGGTAAACCATGTCGTGTTTGTACGGATTTTAAAACATGGTCCAAGATCGAAAAACAGAAATCTAAGGCAACAACAGAGGAATCAGCAAAATCTTCAACTGCTGCAGCAGCTACAACTGAAAGTACTTCCAAGACCGCCAATGATCAACCAAAAATTTCAGAAGAAGAATGGCGACGAAAGAATTGTCCTGCGGACGTGGAATCACTTGGAAACGCGACTTGGACCTTGCTTCATACAATGGCGGCTTATTATCCAGATAGACCTGCACCTTCACAAATGGAAAGCATGAAAACATTTATCTCTTCATTCTCAGAACATTATCCATGCTGGTATTGTAAGGTAAATTATATATAAAATTGGGATTGATTAGGATAGGTGTTGATTATGCAAAAGCATACGTGTATGTTATGTTGCCTCGGGAGAACATATTGTTAATAAAAACCCCACATGGATTATACAAAACAGGAGGATTTCAAGAAAGCAATTGAAAAGGAACCAGTAAAAGTTGGAAGTCGTAAAAAGTTGAGCGAATGGTTATGTCGTCGCCATAATGAAGTAAACGCAAAGTTAGGAAAGGAGCAATTTGATTGTACAAAAGTATTAGAACGATGGCTCAATGGTCCACCTGATGGTCGATGTGACTAAAGAGAATGCCTTGTATTTTAAAAATTATTATTACTACCACTATTACCATTTCCACTTGAATCACTACTTATTTAAAGAAAATAGAACAAATATATGTTTATACAGGTCATCGTTTCAATAAATTATATTAACCTCTCTCCACCTGTCAAATTTTTCACTTTATGCATTGTTCCCTCTGTTTTCAAGTTATAATGCAGCGTTTTCTACTCCGAGTCTTTTTTTGTGTGCTTAACAATAAGAAACTTTATTAAACTACCAACTTCCTGACACTGCTCTCTCTATTCTTCTTTTTTATTCTTTATAAATCGCCAAATCGCTATGGCACCAAATAATAGAATGTTGCCACTTGAAATCATTGACCATATTTTATCATTTGTTGATTACTTGGAATTATATCGATATAGACAAGTGTCACATATTTGGCGACGATTAACCGAACAACGTATATTTGACAATGCGCGACACGATCCACTCATCCTAGCTCATGACGGTGACCAGAAACTTAGTCTAGTAGCACATAATTTTGATGCTATTCATAAAGTTATAGAGTTTCGACCACGCAAAGGAACTTTATTCGTAGCTAAAAATGACACATTCCCACCGAGCATCTTTGCAAGAATGGTAAAACTATTTTTTGAACCCTGGAAAAGAGTTAGTATGCCAGGTGGACTCCCAGCAAAATATTATTACAAGAATGGCAAGAAAGAGAGTATGACACTTCCTGACAATTATAATCCAGCCTTTGAACAAAGATACATGCTTCCAGTGTCATCCAATATTCATACAACAGAATATGAGCCACACCTTATCGCCAAACGAGGCATTATTGTGTCATTTTCATATGTTCACCGCCCCAATATTCAACAACAACGTCGTGAACTGGAACGTCAAATTATTGCAGAAAATGACAATAATGGACTTTTACCAATTAATCAACGTGGATATCCAGCCTCAATCACCGCAACAACGCCTTGGCTACCTCGTCAATGTGGTATTCAAGTACACTGGGTGAAGGCATCGCTTGCATGGGTCATTTCTGGTTTCCATCCCTATGTTTCTGTACCGCCGCTCTATCCAGAAATATATGATCATCTACAGGCTGTGCTGGGTGACAAATATCGTATATTTCGCTACGATGTTTATTCAGAACCAATAACAAAATATATATTACAGCAACAAGATAACGGAAATGGTGGTGATGGGGATGATGATAGTATATTACCAAAGGATCTTGTTAATTTTCTCAGAACATATATAGAGGATGATGATTTATCTATTGAGTCACGACTTTCTCAAGTAGAAAGGATGCTGGAACAAGAAAATATTGATCCTCGTGTTTTATGGAAATATCGATTTGTACGTTATGGCATAGTTACTAATTTCGCACCAGGTAACAGTAGGGATGCCATTATTACCCGTATCCTGGCAGCAGAAAAGCGTGTACAACAAGAAAAACAAAGTATTATAAAACAGTATAACGATGCCACAGCATTAACATAATATGTGTTTCTTTGTAAACTCATCTGTAAAAACATTTGTCCCCTGCTCTTAATACTTTATTACACACATCTATATATATACACATACATACATAGTAATTTCTTTTCACTGATTTGCCTTTTATACTATATAATTTTATACCTTATTGCATTACCCTTTTGTTCCATGTTCACTCCAACAGATGTAAATAATTATTATCCAACATTAAAAAAGCATTTTTTTTTAGGTAAATGTATTGAGTGCTGTAAGGATGTGCGATATTACATGATATTATTAATAAAACATATGGAGTATGAACGGGGTATGCAATGCTTATGAGTGAAAATAATAAAAGAATAATAATATTGAATATCTAATCCAGAAAATTAAAGTAACCACATTGTTCATTTTGAGGTTTACTACAGGTATGAAATTTACGACCTTTATTGGCGCCATCCTTGATAACAGTTCGTTCCACTGCTGATAATCCACATTCACAATTTGGAATATTTGAATTATCAGTACGATTGCTGCTTGATCCTCGTCCACGACCTCGACCTCGATCTCTACCACGACTAGTACTGCCACCTCTCATGCCTGAACCTCTTCCTTGACCAGTATTACCACCACGGCTCCCTCGGCCACGGCTTCCTCGGCCTCTCCCTCTTCCACCGCCACTGGAAGTATTTTCTCCTCCTTCTGTTAATCCATTATTCTGATTGCTTGTATTATTTCGAGCCACATTTTGCAAATATTCTCCATAATCAAAGTATGTGTCCATTGAGTATCTTAATTTGTTAAAATCGTTTGTTGTTCTTTGGAACATCTCACCGTATCGCTGAATACTTTGTTGCAATACACGCTGTGAATCTTTTGTTCCTTGACAAATTTGTTTCAAATCAGCTTCCATCTAAACGCAAAAAAATAAGAATAAATCATTTTAGCACAATAGTAATAAAAAAACACATTATTATTTCTTTTGCTTTTACCTCACGTCGTAAAAAGGGTTTACTTAAACTTGTTTCGAAACCGATTTCGTCATATCCTAATACAAGTGCAATACCAAGTGTGGATGGATTAAAGTATTGTCCTGTTTTATACGCATACCGTCGATCCAGAATCTTTTTAATATGCTCAGCAATCGTTGCATCCGTGCCAATTTCATTCTTTTCCATTAATCCGATAAGATCGTATTCTGTCAATAACTTAGGTGCTTCTGTTTTGCCACTATTGAGGAATAAGGAAGATGGCATAAATTGTTGTCCTTCTTCGAAATCAGGAATTGTATGTGTGGACCATTTATCATATGGATACACTTGAAGGTAATTTCGTTCAGTAATAATAAGGCCCTTTGCATCAAATAATTCACTAGTTATTTGAGCAGCTACTAAAGTTTCATGTCCTACAGCATCCTTCCAACAACATGCCAGGAAACGACGTACAACAAATTCGTAGACTCGTCGCTGATCACCTGATAGATTCTGATCATAACCCGTTGGATGAATAGGTGGATGGGCTTTATCGTTATGTCCACCATTTCTAGGTCGCTCAAAATCCCCATCACGGATACTGAAAAATAAAAAAACATGTCGGTTTAATTCCTTTTTTTTCCTCATTCCCCCAACCCAGTTATATACTTTAGAAAATCAAAAAAGACAGTAAAAATACCTACAATTGTGCATGATTTCCCCATACTCTATCATTTGTTTGCATTTGTATCAATGGCATGAATTCGAAATTCTTGTCGAATTCATCAGTTTCTGTTCTTGGATAACTAATCAAACCTGATCGATATAGATCTTCTGCAATCTAATAGAGCAACTAAGTAAGACTTGAAAAATAAAACCCTTATTTCATAACACTATCTTTTCTTTTTTCTTACTTGCATAATCCGGTCACCGCTAATATTCAAGGCACGATTGGCAGTCTTTTGCAATTCTACCGTTGTTAATGGCAATGGCTTCCTGTGATATATTTTTTAAAAAAGAAACAAAAGATCGTTAATCCTATTCATATCAAGGTATCCTGAAATAATCCCATGAAAATTAAGATACACTTACCTTTTAGTCACTCTTTTTTTCTGGACACTCTTGACTGTTGCCATTGGATTTTTATAGCATTTTTCATATAATACAAAAGCACACCAATAATCGAATAAATGGCCTCTTTTCCAGTTAAATTTCACAGTATCTGAATTGCCGTCTCCTTTCTCATATGATTCTGATGCATATTCCATATCAATCTTCCAGAATTCTTCTGATACAAAGTTTTTAATAGCCATATATCGATCTACCACAAACCCCAATGTAGGAAACTGGCATGAACCTAATGTTTTGATAAAATTTAAAAGTGTGTTTTTTTCACAAGACGAAAATGAAGGAATCACTATACTTTACCATAACTTATAATCACTTTTTCTCTGTTATGAAAGTATTGTCTTAGCAGCAGTGTTTGTAATCTAGTAAATGCTGCCCCAATTCGTAAATCCAGTTCTGATCGTGCACGTACAGCATTGATTTGTCGTCTATCCAATACATCATGATTATTTGCAGCATGATGAATAGGTCTATCTTGCATTGCTGAAAAGCGAGCTCGCCATACTTCCATTCTAGGGTTTACTTGTGTGCATAGATATTCTACTTCTGCACCAATAGCCTCTCCTTCTCGGTCACAATCCGTCCAAATAAAAAGAACTTCTGCATTTCTTGCTTGTTGTTGTATATTATCCGCAACACTTTGCAACTTCTACTTTATAATATAATATTGAGTGATTTTTGGTCAAGGACATATATAAAAAAATATATAAAGTGTTGTTACCTCAGGTACGTTGCGAGATACTCGTGCATTAAATAGATCTTCTATTGTGTCTAAATGCCAGCTTTTGTTTTCTGGTCCAAAATCAAGTTCGAGAACATGGCCAAGAAGTGCTGTCATCGTCATTGATACTGTACGTTGATTGAGTGTATAATCAAATCGATAGTTTTTAACATATTGATTTCCGGTAGGGGTCTAATGAATCAACGTATACTATAAGTTAACTTTTTTTTTGCTGATCAACGAATTGCTGCGCATGTACTCACTCCTCTCTTTCCTACATATACACACACATGGCATCTCCATTGAAAACATAATAGCATCGCTTCTATTGATGTAATATAAGAATCTCGAGGGGGGGAAGAGAATGATAAAATTGAGATCAACTTACTGTTTGAAAGCTTGATTGGGATAGAATGCGTGCAATTTGTTTAGCAGCACTTGGTTTCTCGGCCACGCACAACACTCTCATGAATAAAAGTTGGCATAACGACACGAACCCACGCGTTTTTTTAGGAGAAAAGAATTAAATTTTCGTGTTGGTTAATTCCCGCTTCACCATTTTTTTCCCAATCAATAATCATTATGACATCAGTTCATATCAGTTTCTAGACCGTCCTTAAAATATACCATGACAGGTAATATGGTGATAAAATTGATATCATGGATTTTATTCATATTTATAATGGATGGTATTAAAATATAATTCTGGGATATGTATATATTATATAATACGAAGCTAAAGCGATGATAGTTATAAAATGATTTTATAATAATAGTGTTGGGATATAATCCATATAAAAAATGCTGCTGGATCCTTCTCGAAGATATGTCATATACTATATAAGTTATATAATTAAGGTGGTGGTGATTTTCACCATTCATTTCCATCTTTGCGGAGCCAGTTGTTGTCGTCTCCTGTCACTCGAGTGCCTCTACATCATAGTAATATATAACAAACGATCATTAGCATTTTTACCATTTCCCGTAAGGACAGAATTGATACTTTACCTCTTCTCTTCTGTTCCTGTAACGCGAGTTCCTCTTTTTTTTTTATGTACAAAAAATTGTGTAGAGTTATAAGTCATTAGATTGTGTTAGCACAACATATATATTAAGACAATGATCAAATGATTAGTACCTCTTTTCTTCTCCAGTAACTCTTGTTCCTCTAAGTGTATGTTTGTGCTCTTGTTAGTCATCGTGAAAGAAAGTAATCTAGATTTAAATCATTCTATTTAGCAATAACAAATAAAACTATATGTTTACCTCTTTTCTGCATTTCCGGTAACCCGAGTTCCTCTTTTTTATGTGTAGGTTATTATTAGCTTATAAGTTGATATGATGAATAAAGCTACTATGTTTCCCTTTTAAAATAACAGTTGTGCTTAATACCTCTTGTCATTTTCAGTAACGCGCGTGCCTCTGATTATTTTATTGTATAAATTCAGTATTATCATTAAATTATGCTCAATATATATATACAGTATTGTGCTTCTCAGTTTACTTTATACACAAGAGACTGTTAGGTATATACTATAATTTTTTTTTTCAATGTACCTCTTTTCTTCTCCATTGACACGAATGCCTCTGTTTTTTTTAGGAAAAAATAAACATGAACAAATAAACATGGGTATAATGTTAGATGGGATGATATTGTTATATATTGCTTTTTTTTTATTACCAGCACCAACATTGATATAGTAGATAACATATTACCTTTTATTTCCTACTTCAGTAACCCGTGTACCTCTGTTTCATTTAAAAAATTATGTAAGCAAGTCAAGTAATAAAAAGAGCATTACTGCTCCTAACTAGGGTTCTCATTTTTTGGTAACCTTGTTATAACTATCAAAATTCTCTTCAAAGTAATGATATATAATCATACCTCTTGGTTTCTCTGTTAGTAGTCGCACTGCTGATAGTAACAAGAATCACTAAGCAGATAGCGAAGGTCAGTAGAATAAAACCAAAACGTCCCATTTTGAAGAGATAGTCGGTTAGGAGAAACGGATAAGAATAATGAAAAGCTTTTGCAATATTAAATTCGCTTTTTATATATTCTCGCAGAGGTTTTATTTTAAGAATTTATATGTTATACAGCAGTGCATGTTTATGAATCACAAGTGATGAAGTGCACGCATTTCATTGCATAAACTTTAATCACACTACATAATATTATAATCCATTCAGCAGGATACTTTTTATTATTCCGATAATGATCAGGGTTACTAACAGATTCTTCATGGTTTACTACACTGTTGAATATCTTGTCTCTACGAAAGAAACAGACATGTATTAGATAGTAACAACCTAGTTCAGTACCATATAGGTGGAGAAAATTAAACATGGCACCAGTAAATGTGTTATACCTTCTTACAATGACAAATAAAAAAAAGACTGCAATAAACAACCATAGTATTGTTTTTTTTTGGATCACTTGATTAACTACCACCATAATAGAATTAGTATTTATCTTAGTAATCTGCACAATCAGCCTCATCTTCTGTTTAGACGCCAAAAAACAATAAACAAAAAAACACACGTTTACTAATGCTGCTGCTGTTTATTAATAAATTTTGTTATGCCTTAATAAGGTTACTTGGTTAAACAAGTCCTTATGCAGAATATTAATCTAATAGAACAAATCCCAGTGTAATGGCTAAAAAGTCAAATTGAAATAGTATTCTAAAACATGATGGATTTTTCGTTTCTGGTAATATATTATCCGAAAATCTAAATCAGGTATGACCTATCAAATTTCGTCATAGAATTTTCGATTCAATTGCATTTTTTGTGGAGTAACTATTTACTATAAACAGCATACGGCATTAGAAGTCAAATTTCGCCACACGCACACGATACTCAATAAAACTGGAGCGACTTGAGCAAAACGATGATGTATATACAAAGTTGATAAAGAATGTATATGCAAATAAAAAAAAATAGGCCACTATTTTTTTGTGTCAATAAAAATGTAATAATAACATGTGACTTTAAATGAACAGTTATCACCCAACGACAGAAGGGAAAAGAATATTTTGTAATATTTCGTTTGTGTTTTTTTCCAAGTATCGGAGGAATATCTTTTTTAAATGTGAATATATTATGGTATATAATAGTTACTATCCTACTATTCAGATTTTGATCGTATCCTACCATATATAGGCGAAATACACAGTTTAGTAGGTGAGGTGGGGAATTTCTTTTTATAATCGGTTATATGAATGGAAAGAAGAGCCCATGAAAAATACTGTGTTTAAATGAATTTGTATTTGATAAAGATTTAAATGGACCCTAAATCACATAACCAATATTAACCATTTCCTCCTTTCATGATATCACTATATTCTGCCAAAAGGTAAACATTCATTTATTCTTCTTCTTCAACCTACTCTTTGTAGACTTTTTTTTTTTTTTTTTTTACATCATGAAATACATGACTTGAAGCTACTGCATGGCTCGAATCATAATTTCTCTATTGACCTAGTAAGAATAACATTATACATTATGTCTTTGGTATTATATTGGATAATGAAGCTCAAAATCATGATCGGAATGAAGGATTTTTGTTTTCATTTGTGAAGAAACTACTATACAGTAGAATAGACTATGTTAATTACAGATGTAAATTTAAGATGAACGAGATAAGATAAAAGATATGCCAATAGAAGGTAACTAATGCAGGCTTGTTTAATCAGTATAGAACATCATAAACTTGGATCGGAGAGCCGATCACACTGGTTCTGCACATTACGTCTCGCTACTTTTTCTTTATAAAGAATGGGAGGTTGTACTTATACTCAACTTAATATATGTATAAACACGTTGTCAGCTCGTTTTAAACTGGATATAATCAAGTCAAGATGGGGCAAAGTTATAAATGTATACGTAAAAGCCAGAATACCAACTGACGAATAAAGACCTGCAGGCTCGCTTCAACCGAAAAAATACATCTTCACTATTATAAACATAAAATGTACTGATACAAGTATGATTTTACTATTAACCTTTGTCATCAGAAAGTGGTTTTTTTATAGTGTATAAACGATCGGACAATCATATAATTGATTGATTTCTAATAACTGACTCAACGTATTCACAGCAACCCCAATTGAGAGACTGTCAATAATAAAAACAGACACTTACGTACGATGACAACAAATATCCGCAAAATCAAAAGGTGGTGTCATACTAAGATTTTCCCAGACCTTTGGATTTTGGTAAAACAGGGCCGCGAAAAAAAATAAGGGCCATGAAAAAAAAAAAAAAACTGACTTGAATTTAGTATACCGATTTAAATGATGACATATTGGTAATCTGTAATCTATTCAAAATTAGATAAGAACCTTCCCACATGATTATCAACAATAAAATGCATAAACTTTTTTAATCGGAGTCTTTTTTTCTCTCTCCATTGAAACCATCCATGCATACTAGTACCGCAGAACAAAAAGTTTTTCTTTCTTTATAATACAACGATGGCATTTTTTTTATTTTAAGTGCGTGAGAAGAAGTGTGTTTGTTTTATTCAAAGAATAAAGCAAAGAAAAAAATATAATATTAATATACAAATTGGAATCAATGGGGAATCAACAAAATAAGTGAGATGTAGTATGTTTTACATTATAAAGATGTGAGGGAGAGAGCGGGAAAAAAGATGGAAAATTCATGTGTTTATAATATGTCGAAAGGTGTTGTTGATAATGTAATTTTTTTTTATATATGAATGAAAGAGATGGTTGCATGAAGAGAAAACGGAATGGTTCGGAACGGCATCCATTTATTTCTTGAATTGATCTTCAGTGACACCCTTACCCATGGCAGCAGTAGAGGCAACACCACCAGTAACAATCTTCATGACATTATCGACATAAGTAGCACCAGACCACTTTTGATGTTGAAGGACATCAACATCATGTTCACGTTCCTGACGTTGGACATTGTTGACATAACCGAACATACCTTGTTGCTTGTAAGCACGAGCAAAGGTAGCAGTAGCCAAAGCATTGGCGTGAAGACCACCCAAAGTAATGAATTGCCAGACGAAACCAAGCTTACCAAGCTTAGCAACGAAGGTCTTGATTTCATCATCACTCATACCAGCAGCATCCCTGATTAAAATAAATGATTGCATAAGTCAAAAAAGAATAAACTCAGAATAAAATTCCACACACAAAAGATGTTACACACATGTGAAAATCAAAATCCCAAAAAAGATAACAATTAAAAAAAAAAAAAACTTACCAGTTGAAGGAAGGAGACAAGTTGTAGCAAAGCAAAGATTGAGGAGACTTGGACAAGACACCTTGAGAGAATTGTTCAGCTTGAGAAAGGATAGGCTTCTTGGTTTCCATCCATAACATATCAGCATAAGGAGCATAAGCAACAGCACGGGAAGTAGCGGCTTCAGTACCACCTTCATAACGGTAATGACCTTCACGGACACGAGGTAAATCCCAATCCCAGAAGATGTCAACACCATAAGCCTTGGCAATTTCACGAGCTTCCTTGTTAGACTTGTAGTGAATCTTGCCCAAGAATTCATCAGCTTGTTGAACCTTACCACCCTTGCGAAGTTCATCAGCAACAGCAGTACCGAAACGCTTCAAACCAGCTTGAGCAATCCACTTGTCTTCCACAGCTTGCAAGTCATCACCAGACAAACCGTTACGTTCGGCTTCGTTCATCAAATCAGCCAAAGGAGGCAAGTTAGGGTTGGTGGTACCGACAATGAATTCGTGATCGCGAGTATCAATGTTGCTAGAGATCAAAGTAGCAGCTTCGGCATCGGAACGAGCGACAACCAAGTTTTCAACACCCATGATATCGTATTGGACACGGATGGCAACCAAACGGTTAATGTGTTCAGCAGTAGGAACAAGAACCTTACCAGCCATGTGACCACACTTCTTGGTACCGGCAGATTGATCTTCAATGTGAATACCAGCAGCACCACGTTCAACGAACATCTTGGCGAGCTTCATGGTAGCAGTGACACCACCGTGACCAGTATCGGCATCAGCAATGATGGGACGCAAGTAATCGACATAGGGGGTCTTGGCGCGTTCTTCGGGAGTCATGGCCAAACGAGCTTCGCGTTGCTTACGGTCATGGAAAAGTTGGGCAAAGAACAAATGTTCAACCTTGTTAGGGACAGTATCCATAGGATAATCAGCAAGATCAGGACCGGGCTCGTTGCTAGTCGAGGCGGTGGAAGAACATTGCCAGCCGGAAACGTAGACAGTTTCAATACCGGCAGCAGCCATTTGGGTGATTTGAACGGGATCTAATGTTAAAGATTCAATTTTTAATCCAATTTGTTCGTTTGTTTGTTTGTTTATATCATCCAACACACGCTGATTTTCCCAATCCCATGTTTTTTTAATATGTCCAACTCGCTACAGTACTAAAATCCATGACAATAATAACAACACGACAAGGTATGTTTCTTGTATATAATATATATTCTGTTACTTACCAAGAGCACCAAAGGTATGGCTAGTTTCACCAGTACGCTTGTTCTTTTGGATAAGGTTCCACATCTTCTTGGCTTGAACGTCAGATCGGTATTGGATGGGGAAGTTACCACGCTTGGAAACGATGGATTCAGCGGTATAAGGACGCTTGACGTTCTTGAAACGAGGAGAGGACCACCATTGCTTGACAGCTTCAACCTAAATATAGATAATTCATGACATAGAGGGATAAGTGATCCAATATCAGCAAAGGATGAAATGATCTGTCAAAGTGGATGATCGAAATAAAATAAGGTGTTTACCTCAGCAAGGAATTGTTGTTGTTCTTGATCAGCCATGTTGTATTTAAAGAAAAGAAATGAAAATTAACAGTTAAAAAAAAGTTAAGTTAAAGAAACAAAAAAAAAAAACGACAAAATGGAAAAAGATCCAAGGGTTTATATATGTATTGACCAAAACCAAGAATATTTTTTTCATGGCCCCTCTCTGTTACTTACTAGATGTTTCTTTTCATATGTCATAGTTTAAAGAAAACAGGAGAGAATCGGCTTTGTCTCCATGTGAAACAAGCACGTGAAGGAAGACAACCATTGGTCAATAAATCACTCCGCTTTCCAGTTTGTCATCGGTGCGTGCACGGAGCGAGTGGCAAAAGGATTTGGCAACGAAAAAATTGCGGGGCGGATAAACCTTTTCCTTTTTTGTGAATCTCTTTTTTTATTGATAAGTTGCATATTACACAATTACACAAGTGTTTATTTTATTATACAAAGTAAAAAAAAATGTGTCATATTGATATATACTTTTTATTTAAATAGTCCTTTCATCTAATATCTTTCATCTTCTAAATCAATAAAAAGGTTATTGACCAAATTGTTGAATTGTCCATGAAGAATCATTCATTAATTTATCATTAGCTTCACCAAGAATCGCCATAGAAGCTTCATTTGTTTTCAAATAATCTTCAGCAACTTGTCTAATATCGTTTTGAGTGACAGCAAGTAATTGTTCACGGCGCCTTTTCAAAAAATAGTATTAATTATGAATCACAACCAATCTCCAAGCTTTTCTTATTCAAACAAATCTTTATCTTTTTTTACCTTTGCCTCATATCGTCTGATACACCGTTTACAAACTGCAACATGCCTTCTTCAGAAACACTGATCGGAGCATCCACACCTTGGAAAATGGATAATTTAGCTTCTGTCAATTCTTGCTCTGTGAATTGACGTTGTAAGATCCAATCCGTAGCAGAAGCATACGTTTGAAGTGTTTCTAATGTTCTTGGATCACGATAAGAATAAAATGATAATAATCCATTCAATCCTGCATAACGAGCACCTCCACCATAAGCACCATTCTTTTCACGGATTTCTCGATGTAAATAATGATTGGTCATTAAAGACGACAAGACTTGGAGTTTAGCCCCATCGGCATGTGTATATGGAACGCCACGGTACGCTTTAGCAGAAAAATTGACAGAGAAAGGCAGTGGGAAGAATGTTTTGGCATACTTGGGAACAAAGACATTCTATTATAATAAACCAGTCCATGTGTCAATCATTTGAATTTTATGCTTAGCAAAGATCTCTCTCATGTCATCATTCTGATGAATAATCCCCCTTATTACGACCCTTACCGAGTGTTGATGCTGGGGCACATGATCATCGTTGGGTAAGCTCGTAATGAATCGGGAAAGAGCACTTTCGTTGGCCGACACAGCATCTTCACCACATGTAACAGCTACACGTAATGTAGGTTGCTTTAATACAGTAGCAGCAATCGTTTTGAGTTTGGCAACAACCTCTGTCAAATCTTCCGTAGCTGCCAATTGATTCATAAAGGTGACTTGGGTCATGCCGCTAAGCAATTCCGCATTATGCATAGCCGGAGTCAAAGACGAGGCAGCAAAAGTTCTGGCAAAGATATGGCCAGCCTCTGCCACAGAGTTGACTAAACCAGAGGCATTCTAATAAGAATCAAAAGAAAAGAAAATCGTGAGAAAAAAACAAGAAAATGTTTCTCTTTCTTTCTTTTGGGAATCCTAAAAGTTCAAATCAAAAAATCAAAAACTTACACCAATAATCAATGTCTTTAACTTTTCAGTATCATCAAAATTTGTTTCCAGAATCAACTTGGAAAGAATATCGTACATTTTATCCACATTACGATCCAAACAGTTACCAATTAATGCAATACCTTCTTCGGTATGATCAATGTCTACACATAATTAAGTAGTAATGGTCAAATTGTTAAAGCGGAAGATAAAAAAAATGTAAATTCAACTCCCCCCCTCTTTTTTTCTTCTCCCCCAAATTTTTATCTATTGAATTTCCTTATGTAATTCTTTTGTTTTGGTAGAATCGACATAAATATGGACGATGAAAGTTTTTTTGGGCTTTACCTGAATGGCTGGTGGATACAGTCGTAGAAGCACGTAGACCACCTGTGTACAGTCTGATTTCTTCATCGATCTCAGCCATGCTTTGTGTTCGCGTACCCAAAGACAAAAGCGCCTAAAACCGGGAAGTAACACCCCCCACGTGAGCATGAAATCCACACTTTTTCACATGAAGAGTAATTCCTCCAATCATGCAAACACACATTGTAATTTAAACAGAAATGTAATAACAAAAACAAATAAACTTACATCACAGAATAAAGGTAGATAGACCTTGAGATCATCTTGTAATGATGGTAAACTACTGATCGCCCTGAAATAAGTAATGCCATTGGTTGATGTTGTTCTCCATTGAACAGGCGTGTTGCACAATCCAGTATGGTCCAATACTGTACGTTTCATTTTGGGTGAAATGTCGTTCAATTCCAATGTCGGGAGACACGAAAGATCTTCTACCTTATCCTGATTGGCGGATAATTGTTTGCCATCCTTTGCAATTTCCGCCTTATCAGTATCACTCAACTGGTTGACTTTGTCTGCCAATCGTTGTTCTTCTGCTTTAGATAATTTCGTAGCATATTCTTGGTCTGGTTGCATCGTAAAGATAAGTTGATGTGGATTATTTAATAAATACTTGTCAATTCTTGATTCAAAAAAGTCGCCTTCAGCTAATTCTTGTTTCAATCGTTCAATATTCTATTATCCATGATTTATCGTTGGTGAGGTGGTTTCAGAGATAATTATTTTGTGTATGACAAATCACAAATTATCTTGTCTGTGTTTGTATACAGTACCTTATTGATTTCCAGAAGGTCAATAGGATCCACTTGATTGAACCAACCAGAGGTAATACCGTGCATTAGCGTCAGCCCAAAGTCGGCAGTTTTCTATTTACAGATAACGTCATTACTACTCTTTTTCTTTTTTTTTCACATTCATAAAGTTGTTTACACACAAAATCAACAAAATCCCACTTCCCGCGGAAGGGGCCCTTTTTCCCCTCGGCTTTACACTTTTCTTTTTATAAATAAACTTACATGTTTTTGACCTAACTCCATTTGATGAATTGCTGCTTCAATTCGTTTATTATCAAAACCTTCCTTTTTGACGTCATTTAACACTTGTACAATACGTTCTTGTACCTAAATTTATCATTTCTTATTATTAATAACCCACTCTCTCTTTTCATTACTTTCTTTTTCTTTCTTATTACTAAGGAATAACAAATTATTTTACCAATGCAACATCACTGTCTTTTACACCTTGTAAACCAATCGACAAACAACTCGTGCTATTTAAGAGAAAAATAGATGGGTTAAATTCCTATGATGAGTACACTTATTTTTTTTATTTATCCCTTGGCATTTCCCCCCTCCCCTCTTGTCCTTCTTTTATTTTACCTAGTCGAACTATCGTAACCTGTATTAGCAGAGAATTCAGAACCAAGATTGGTATCAATCAATGCTTTATACATGGGTGAAGCATGACCGTCTAACAACAAGTATGAGAGTAATCGCATCGAGAATGTTTCAAATGTATCCTATAGTCACAAAAAATAGGAGAGTAACTAGAGATTAAATATTTCATATCCACCATATGTTTTTTTTCTTGGTGACAAGAACTACTACAACAATAATACTTTACCCGAGTTTCATTTCCCAAAAATGAAAGGGATACTCTAGTTTGTCTATCTGGTGGACTCACTATATTAATTTCAAAAAAAAAGTATCATTAATCCAATCGAGTCTTTTGAAACGATCCTCATTTCTATTGTGTGATATATAATGAAATAGGAAACAAAAAACTTACATGGATCAAAAGCACATGTACTTGACATCTTTCTTGGTTCAGTCCAAGGTGTTACTTTTTTATTGACATAGGGTACATCCACACGTTTAAAGCTGGAAAGACGTTCCTGAATAGCAGAAAGATGATCTTCTAATGGAAAGTTACCGTAGGTATAGAATCGAGCATTACTTGGATTATAATGTGTCTTGTGGAAGTTCACCAATTGTTCATGTGTCAAATCAGGAATACGTGCAGGTTCACCACCACTTGAATGTTCATAAGTTGTTCCCGGAAACATGGATTCATGTGCACGAATATAATACAAGTAGTTGGCATCCGACTATAAATATTTAAGTGAATGGTATTATATCGTTCGCGCAAAAAAAAATGATTACTTAGTACCAATACACGTACAGTCAACACACTTTAATATCCATAGAAAATGTTATGCTAATAAAATTACCGTTTGACCCTTCATTTCATTATAAACAACACCTTTAAATGTAATTGGAGTAGAAGTATCTGTTGGGTCTTCATGTTCCAGACGCCATCCTTCTTGTTTAAAGTCCAGCTTTTCTAAACGTGGATGAAATGCGGCATCCATATATACATTGCGAAGATTGGCATAATCGATTGGATTGGTGGTAGCAAATGGATAAATTGTATAATCACTTGCTATAACAACAACAGCGTCAATAGGAATAGTCGTTCATTTAGTTTTTTGTTTCATCATATGTATGTTATTTAAGCATAGATTCTCTATTTGGATAGACAATACATACCAGTGAAAGCATTCATAAATGTTGCCAAACTACGGTTTAACATTTTAAAAAATGGGTCTCGTACAGGATATTTTTCACTACCGCATAATGTCGTATGTTCCTATAAAAAATAAATGATGTGTTATGATTGTTTTTGTTATTAATGCATATGTATCCAATGGCTATTTCTACTCTTCATATTATTATATCATACCAAAATATGGGGGACACCCGTGCTATCGCTAACAGGTGTATGAAATCCAACAGCAAATACATTATTGGAATCCTCCCGATCAATGTGTAAATGTTGAGCACCTGTTGCTTCATGTTCCAAAGCAATCGCTGTCAATTCTAATTCTGGGACTTGTCGCACCTATATAGGGGTTCGTTCTGTTTTTAATACTACTACTACTACTACTACTTTCAAACGCGTGCTCTATCACTTTCTTTTTCTGTATATACCTGTTGAACTCTATACCCATGCAATTGATCACCGGGTGCAAGTGCTAAAAAAAAATCGTTATTTGTTTAATCAGTATTTGTTAATATTGTTCAAAGAACATGATCGATCGGGAAGAAAATAAAAAGACTGGTTCTATGATATATATTACTTTTTGCATAAGAAGAATAAAAAGACTTATTCTTCAAGATCGTGGTAACACTTTTACTGCCTTGACGCAAAAAGCGAGAAGGACAGAAAAGTTGAGAGGACATTGGGGGGTGTACACTTGTTTTATATAAAGTTATGAAGTTTTGCACACGAAGTTTATAAAAAATAATGCCTGTAAAAAAAGAAACCCGAACTATTTTTATTGTTGTTGTTTGTGCTGGGTTATATTTTTTTTAATCGATTCACGAAATATGGTGTCTTTGGCATATTTTAGCCCACCAGCATTTAATAATGAATGAGCAACAGCAAGCAATAACAACACTTTCCCCCCCTTCCAGTATCATATTATCCCCCATTGCATATCCTTGTGTATTTGGATAGATGTTGTTGTTATTATTATTATTGCTGCTATTGATGCTCTATTTTTTTTCCCCTTTTCTTTCTCTTTCTCTCTTTTTTCTTTCTTTCTTCTTCTTCTTTTCCCTTTTTCTCTCTCTCTTCTTCTTATACTTTTTACGTTTTTATATGTAATGGATAGTAAATATATCGGATTGATATTGGCAATATGTTCAAGTTTTTTAATCGGTATCTCTTTTGTTATTACAAAAAAAGGTTTACAACAATCTTCTTCTGCGTCTCAAGGTAAATATTTATACGTAAATAATCTACTTTCATTTATTTTTATCCTATCTCATTTCTATCATCATTATTATTAGCATTTGCTTCTGATTCACATCGATATTTAAAGAGTCCAATATGGTGGGTCGGTATTATCACCATGGTTAGTGGTGAAATATTAAATTTTATAGGTAAAATAAATAAGAATGAAAGAAGTGTTGGAGAGAGAGAGAGATAATAAAATATGCATTTGAAGTCAAAAAGAATGAAGGAGGTTGGCCTATAGGGAAAAATAACTCAGAATGATGAAAAGGGGAATCAATCATTATTGTTATTCAAGGAGGACCAAGGGGATATTTATATGCTGAGGATGATGAACATATTGTAAATATCTATTTATCTAACAACAGTCTCTTTATGATAGGATATACTTTTGCACCTGCCATATTAATCACGCCTTTGGGAGCATTAAGCGTCATTATTGGGTAAGAAATACGCAACAAAAAAAAAAAAAGAGAGTTTGGTATGCAAAGTATGCCATGTTAATTAATTCTATAGCTTCTAGTGCAATCCTGGCGACTCTATTTTTAAAGGAGAAGCTAGGAGCGATTGGCATCATTGGATGTTTATTATCATTGATTGGTGCAGTCATTATCGTTTTACATGCACCCGAAGATCCACAAGTAGCCAGTGTTGAAGAACTGGTGAATTATATGCTTCAACCAGGTAATATGAATATACATACATGAATGATGCATTGAGAGGGACATGTTTTACATATTAAACCCAAATATATATGTATGTATATTTAGGATTTATTGTATATTTTGTGCTCGTCATTTTGATTACAGGTGGTATGATATGGAAAGTTGTTCCAAGATGGGGTAAAACAAAAGTCATGGTGTATGTTACTATTTGTTCATTGATTGGATCTCTTTCTGTCATGACCATCAAGGCATTTGGTATTGCTGTACGATTAACAGCCGAAGGAAATAATCAATTTACACAACCTTCTACTTATGTATTTGGATTCATGTGTATTGTTTTTATTCTTACCCAAGTCAATTATTTTAATAAGGCATTGGATACATTTTCCACCAACGTGTAAGTCTATCTCTCTTTATAGTTGGTCTATATATATATACTTATCCAAACATATATATGTATATAGAGTCAATCCAATCTACTTTGTATTCTTTACAACAGCTACTATCATTGCATCCGCCATCATGTATCGTGGATGGCATACCGCCAATGCCGTCAATACCGCCAGTTTAATATGTGGATTCATTATTATCTTTTCTGGTGTTTATTTATTGGATTCAATTGCACGAAAATCCAAAGGAAGCGTTCCTTTACCACCTGTTGCTTCCGCTTCTTCATTACATCGATATGATTCAAAATCAAACATTAGTCAAAGAACCGCTTCCGTGGTGATGATGGAAGCAGCAGAAATCAAACTTCAACTACAACAAAGACAGCAACAACCACATATTTATATAAATAGTAAAAGGATGGATCGATGTGAATCAAGTGGATCCAAAGTATCTTGTAGAAGAAAACGACGTGCCCTTTCTGTTTAAAAAATTATATTATAGCATCATAATCATTATTATTACCATCCATCTATTCCTCCATCAGCATCGTCATATTATTAACTAGTTATTATTTGTGCGTTTATTTGTGATGTCACGTTACGTGTTGTTTTGTCTCTTTTTTACATAAAAATCGTTGCATATTTTCCTTTTTTTTTCTTTTCTTTTCTTTTCAACAAACTCTTTTTTTTAACCTTGTTTATTTGAAAAAGTAAGTATTTTCCTTTGTTTTTATTATTATTCTTATTAAATACATAAAACAATAAGAAACCTTATACAGTCAAACCTTCTTTTTGTTTTTTATCTATCTATATAAAAAGTGAGAGCCAAGTGGAAGAAAAAGGTATATATATATAGATTCTCTTTTTTTTTTTTTGATCGAATAGAGTGTCTTACGTGTCTTTTTTGTTCTTTGAAAGCGACAACGACGTCTCAAGGCCAAAAGAAGAAAGATGAGAGCCAGATCCAAGTAATCCATGAATGGTTTTAATCCAACTATTAAAGGACCCTTCTTTTTCCTTTATTTTTTTTTTTAAAAAAAACCAAATCACATACATACAACCATCCTTCCCAATCTTGTAAAAAAAAAAATAAACACTTTTTTTTGTCTTGCTTTTTTTCATACTCTTGGAAAAAAAGAAAAAGGAAGGGTTTTATATGTATGATTATTTTTTTTAAACGGGGGAATTTTGTATTATTTGTTGAGAGTGACAGTGGAATAGTATGGTAAAAGTGGAATTAATTAATTACAAATCGATGAAAGAGAAAGAAAAATATGAATTGAATGCAAAAAAAAAGAATGGTTGTTATTTTTATTGTTGTTTTTTATCTGCTTGACGGATCCGCTTCTTTTCTTCTCGAAGACCTTGATGCAGTTGGTGTAATTGAGCAGCAATGGTGTTATTGGCAGCATGGATCGCAACACCTTCATGTAAAAATTTATCCAAAAAAGTAGCTGCTCCACTAACGTCAATATCTTTGGTGGATTCAAGTTTAAGATTAGGTGGTGATGCTTCTGGTCGTTTCATTGACATTTTGTATTATTATTCTGTTGGGTGTATTAAAGAAAAAAAAAGAGCTTAGGAAAAAAACAAAAATATTTTTTTTAGTAGCGGAGCTGTGAGACAAGAAGTGTTTTGTTTTATGCAGGCAAACTCTGTTTATTATTATTATGATGATGATGAAATATATATAAAACTAATTATAAAAGAAAAAGAGGATGACAATGATGATAGGGTAAATAATAATAATTAAGGATTTACATCAAGTAAAGCAGATTTCTCTTCCCAATACGTTGAATTACTTCTTTTTCGTTTCTTTCCTGCTTCTTCTACTGCAGCCGTAGCTGCTTTTTGTGCTTCATCCTCTTCTTCATCTTCTAATTTTTCATCTTCATCATTCAATAAGCTTTGTAACATTAATCTTCTACGGCGTTTAGCTGCTTGATTGGTATCCACCATATTTCGTAACAAGTTGCCTTGTAATCCTAAATTATGTTTTCCTATGATCGAATGATGTACATGCTCAATGGATTTAAAGTATTTTACAGTCTACATATATTTCATTTAGTACTTTTTCAATCCTCAAATATCACTTCATCTATGACCCATTTTCCTAATTATTAAAAATACCTTGACATGAAGTTCCAAGGTAGCATCTTCGTCACAGACGATCAGACCCTTGGGATGCATTTGTATCGCAGATACGGTCCACATATGATTTACACCTTCTTCCACACATTTTGCTAATGCTAAACTTTTGTGAGCACCTGTAATCACAATCATTACTTCTCGTGCATCCATGACAGTTCTAATAAAATCGTAAAAAAAGAAGAAGAAATATATACAAATGTATAATGTACATTTTTTTTTTTGCCACTTTGATAAATAAACATGCATACTCCCAGTTTCTTTTTTTTTTATCTCCTTCTTCCCCTTTTTCTTCATCAAATCAATGTAAAAAAAAGACCACATCATCCGCTCAATCCATAAATATAGATATAAAATGGGATACGAACGCTACGCCTACGGTCAACGCAAGCTTGGGTACACGTGAAATATCACCACCAAAAAATCGAGCATTTGCAATAATTGTTTCATAGGCCAATGTTTTAACACGCGTACGTGATGTAAGAGATGAGCCAGGTTCATTAAATGCAATATGACCATCAGGTCCAATACCTTTTTTTATATATATTATTATTATTATTATTATTATTATTATTAATATACTTGTATAATTTTACAAAAAAAAGTAAGAATAATAAACACTATCCTACCATAGTCACCTCAAACAAAAAAAAAGTAACCATAGTAACCACTTATTTTAGAATATAGCTTCAATATACATACCTCCTAAAAACAGTTCAATACCACCCAACTTTGCAATTTCTGCTTCAAATTTCCGACATTCTTCATCTAGATTATTGGCATTGCCGTCTAAAATGTGTACGTTTTCTTTTTTGATGTTGACATGTTTAAACAAGTGATTCCACATGAATGTATGGTATGATTGTGGATGATCTCTAATATATGTATAAAGTATAGTGTTATTAGTGAAAGGGTGACTATATAAAACAGACCAATAAAAAAGACGGTTTGGATAATAAATAATAGTTACTTTGGTAAACCAACATATTCGTCCGTATTAAAGGTAACCACGTTTTCAAAGCTCACTTGACCAGCAGCATAAAAATCCACCAATTTATGATAAACAAGAATAGGTGAAGAACCTGTTGCTAATCCAAGAACAAAAGGTCGTTCTGGTGTGGGTTGAAATTGATTGATGCGTTCCTTTACATAATAAGCTGTTGTAAAATAATAATAAAAATTAAAGCATTATTCATCATTGGTTGTTCCTGGATTTTTATCTATGCAGAAAAATAAAGAGATAAAAATGATAAAACTTGTAAAACAACATACCAACATAAGATGCTACTTCTTCATAATCTTGTCGAACAATAAGCCGCATTACCTACAAAGGCTTATAATAATGATGATCCAAAAGGATAAGGAAAGGAAAGTTTTTTTTTGAAGAAGAAGAAGAAGGAGAGAAAAAAGAAGGAAAGAAAAAAATTCAGACCCTTTGTAATAAAAAGTTCCAAAAAAAAGTGGCGGAGCCTTTCTTTTCCATCTTGCTTTTTTCTCTCAAGAATTATTATGTTGTTTCTTTTGCCATTTGGTAAACGTATTTCTTTCATTTGTGATGGGTAATGGAGGAATGATATAAGGTGATTATTTTATTATGATAATGATTCGTGGTCAAGTTCCCATATATATAAAATAAAACCACGTTTTAAAAGTCTATATATCTTCTTGACAGTTAGTATCAAAAAATAAAGAGTTTACCGCGGGATGGAGATAGATTACGATTGATACGGTGGATTGATTAAGTAATTGAACTGCACAGGACCCTGGAAAAACAATCAATATAAAAAAAAACGTGTTGTGCTACATAAAAAAGCACTAACTATTTCATACAAGTTCCATCTGTTTCGCATTGCTTGTTAGAAACACTACTCCGCATGAATAATAAAAATATACATTGATTTTTTATAATAGTGATTTTTTTTGTTATTTCACACGAATATTAACATTGTTCAAATTGGGTTCGTTTATATACAAAGCCAAAGATGGAAGGGAGGAGGATTGGATTGGTGTTATTGTAAATTGAATGGATGGATGAAAGAGAAGAGAGGAAGAAACATAAAGAAGGAGATTAGAAAGTGACTAGCCAATTCTATATTTTCATCTTCGAAAAGAAGGTAAAACAGGGAAAGATGTGTGGGGTGAAAAGAAAAGGGTTCTATTTTCTGACATCATAATTCAATACACGACGCGACTGGCGCTGTCGAATCTTTTCATACTTGTAAAATAAACTGGCCATATCCTAAAATCATCATCATCATATATATTAGTATCTCATATTACAACAGGATTCATGATGAACAAAGACCATCATTACCTTGACTACTACAAATAAACATCCACCAAGTACATTGCGATGAAATGGTTCTGGGAAATATTGTCGAACTAATTTGAAATGGTTGAGACAACTAAATGGTGATAAATCACATGGTTGGAATTTTCATTAGCAAAAAAGAAAACCTGTTCTTTCTCATTCTCACTCCCTCTCAAATTCTCGACTTACCTTCCCACGATACTACTGATAGTGGGCCAAAGTAAAGCACCAATGACAGTAACACCTAAATCACTTCGTTCACGAATACTCAATAAAGCATCTGCTTCTCTTTCAGCTTCTATTTCTGGATTATCCCGTTGTTGTTGTCTTCGTTGTTGTTGATGTTGTTCATCCCATGTAGGATCCCCTAATATTTCTGCACCATGTCGTTCAAGTTCATCTCGATACATTTGTGTTGCATTATTATTACGTGCCTGTCGTGTATTAATATTGGGTTGTTGTTGTTGTTGTTGGGGTGGTGATCGTCGATTTTGTTGCTGTGGTTGTTGTGGCGACTGTTGTTGTTGTCCACGTCGAAGATGTAAAAGTTTACGAGATAATTGATGTTGTGCAAATAGGTATAAATTGTTATAAAGTAATCTATTTTTTTCCAAATAAAAAAGGACCCTTAGTTTTCATTTTTACTAAATACGTATCAATCATTTTTATGCTTTTTTTTTTTACCTGACCCATGGTAAGGCTCCCACGGTCACTGTAGGAGAAGGAGGCCATGATACTTGAACAGGAGAATTTGGATGCGCTGAAGTGGCGCGTAATAATAACATGGCAGCAAAGGGTAAAACACCATCGGCCCAACGAGAACGTGATAAAATCAATGCTGCTGGAATAGAAGGTAAGCCAAGCCAAGTACGCCATGTCCATGAAACGGGTGCACCAATCAATCGTTCTCCTTCACGCGCACCAAATAATGTCAATACCGTGTAAGCACCATACGTGGTGGATGTAATCAACATGGAACAACCTAATCCAAGAAATGTCAAATAAGGTGCGGCGGTATGCACTAAACTATCCACCAAAGTAAGCAGTGCCAATGGTAAACTACGGTGTTCTGAAAGGGAGTAAGGTGTATTGCATTGTGGACAATGCACCTGATATAAAAAAAACCATGATGTAATAATTCACTGCCATTATTAGTAAAAAATAAAAAAAAATACAATAATGCAATCAAAAAATACCACTCTTTCTTTTTACTACAACTACATGCTCAAATAGGATTACCTTTTTCATGGGTGAACCCTTTTGATTTTCTGTAATCCAATCCAATAAACATTGTTCGTGAGAAACAAGTGAACACTTGCATGGTTTCACCCAGTTTCCTTCAGAATCGGCATCTTCTCCAAAACAGATCCAGCAACGACGATCTTCTTCATTAGAAGGTCGTGAGGGTCGTTGCTGCTGCTGCTGTTGTTGAGCTGCTAATACTTGTTCTCGTCGTCTTTGTTGTTGCTGTGAAACCGATCGTTGTGAATTAGCATAGCGTAAAGCATTGGTATTGGAAGAGGGAGAGGAAGCGTTCGTTCCACGGCTAGTAGTAGAAGAAGAAGACGTTGTATTTGTATTAGTTGGAGGAGGTCTTGGAGCAAGAATAGTGGAAGACGATGAAGAAGAAGCACTCGAAGCTGAAAGAATAGAAGCATTGCCATCGTCTTCTTCGTCAAGGACAACACCATGTATTGCTAAATCATTACTATAATTATTTCTAGTGGACCGAGCATGGCGTAAAGTACTGGCATTAATAATAGTTGGACTAGGTGGTTGTTGTTGTTCTTCATGAGAAGGCGAAGAAACAAGAGTAGGATCGTCGTCTTCGACAGCAGAATTGCCTTGGTGATAAGAATAATAACCAGCTGCACTCATTAAAGTAGAATTAGGACAACGAAAGTGAGACATAAGGACGGAAAGTCAAGTGGGGTTTATTATTATGAGTTTTTTTTTGGTCAACAAAACAAGAAAGAGAAAGGTGGAGCGGGTGTTGATTGTTCTCTCTTTTTTTTACGTCTCATGAGCTTTTCAACTTTACCCCCCACACATGGATATAAACAACAACATACACCCCACGCTCGAACTCAACTTTGTCATTGTACAACGATTAGTCGTTTCTTCTGTTGCTTGGCATTTTTTATGATTATTTTTTTTTAAAAAAAAAAAACTAAATATATCAATCTTTGATGTCATAATAACGATTCCTCCTTTTGTAATATATATATTTTTTCTAAATATGAATAATCGATCGTATTCGGTTTCGTATTTGGTAAATTTGATTCATATCAGTCGTTAATTATCAATTAGATTCTGCTTCTTAACACTACTTCGTATAAGTTGTTACCAGTGAATACATTAGTATTTTAAATATGATCGTCCGTCATATCAAAAATGCTTTTTCGTTATCGATCCATATAATGTATCCTGTAGCTATCATTTATTTCATGGAGCAACAACAATAAGGTGGATACGTTTGGAACTGGTTACCCTTGTAACACAAGTCATCCCAGAAGTAACACTTGAAAACTCTTTTGTTATCACTGTCTGCATTAGGTTTTTTTTTCTTTTCACGTCAAAGAAGACCAAGAACAAAACCAGTTTTATGTAATTCAGTGAAAGATAAATTAATTAAATTCAAATGAGATGATCAAAATAGACCTATATATGTATATATAATAGATAAATGGATGGATATAATTATAAGATTATAATATGGATACATTCTCTTTTACAACCTTCTTTGTAAGCTAATGATAGATATGTAAGCTTGAGGGAGCGCTGGAGCCATTATATAAATATATATGAAACTCGAATCCAACAAAAAATTACCATTAGGCAACAAAAAAGAAATGGTAATAGAAAAAGGAAGTTTTATTCGTTGCAAGTTTGAGAATTTCATCAATGTTCATGTTTTTGTATATATCAATATAGAATTCAAGACGATGATACTCAAAACCAGAAAAACTTCAAAAGAGAGTATTGTGTAAGCAAATTTTTATATAAAACTTTAGTTTGCAAAAAATAAAAACGTTAAAAATGTATTACTATCTTAATAGTTGTTATAACAATTGTAATAGTAATAACATTAATAGAAGCTGTATTTGATTTCTTATCTTTCGATTGTTGCTAGCTCACGTCCACCTCAAAAGTCGAGAAATGTCTTGGTAGTTTCTATATTTTAAACCCTCGCGCGATTCAAGCATCTACTGGAAGAACTTGCAATTTCAAGAACATTTACATTCCATGTAAGATGGAGAGGGGAGGCTCAAGAAATGATTACAAAAGAATAAATCCATTTATTCATGTATATTTAATTAAATTTAGAATTTCATTCTTACAAACTACAGCAAGTGAGTGACAAGTTCGTATATGCCTCTATCATTACTAAACACTGGCCCTACCTGTTGGAAACATTTTTCAGTGATGGATCCTATGTGTCCAAACAATGGTAAGTTTTGAACGGATCGAGTAGGTTATGTTTGGATAAATTACAATATTTAATTTCATCTATTACAAACCATAACAAAACGCAAGTGAAGCAATCAATTCTCGGATGCATGATTTTCCAGCTTGCATGAAAAAATTATATTCATTTGTTTCCAGGTAGTTATGTTGTGTTTCTTTTTTTTATTACTATTATTGCTGAAATCATGGAATCCAGAATGATGTTTTGTTTTTTAAATGTGAGTGAGAGGAAGAAGATAATAAATAAGGTATATATGAAAAAAAATAATCAAACTCTTTGGTGTGAAATGATATGAATTGGATTGGATGATGATACTTGGTGAAAAAGAATCGGGTAATACTTTTATATGCGGAAAATAGAAAAAAAAATGTTTCAAAGTTCAGCCTGATCAATAGCACGTAAACGACGCATAATTCTATCCATTTCATTACGTACAATAGTCATAATTTCTTCATGTGAACGAGTCGAAGCTTCCGAAGTATCTAATTTTTGTCTTAATTGTTCCACTTCTTGTTGAACTTGTCGAATGGTCTCTGCTTGACATTTTTCCATTTCCAAATGCTCTTGTTCCAGCTGTTTGATTTGTACATCCATAGGACCAATTGCATCCTTGATACGATCTTCTGCTTCCTTTTGTATTTCCAATGCACGCGAGGACGTATTAGCCAATTCTTCGTAAGCTTGAGAAATGACGTGTTGCAATTCACTCTTTTCTGCCCTGTACTTCTCCTGTATTCTACGGATGTCTCCTCGTACTTGAGCGTGTTCTTCTTGTGCATCCGATTCGAGCTTTTGTTGTTGTTGTTTGGCCTCCCTAAGTTGATCATCCAATTCCTTTAAATGACCCATGCCTCGTTGAGCCGTCTCTATTTCGTCCGTGTATTTTTTCACTTGACCTTCAAAGAAAAAAGCAGTAGCTTTAGCATTTTCGGCTTGACGATCTTTACGATTGCTCATGTCCGTCAATGTTTGAATCTCGGTCTTGAGTTTACGATTGGTTCGTCCACTTTCTTGAGCATGCAAGTCGGCCGCTTTGGCTTGTTGTTGTGTTTGTTGTAATTCCAATCGTAGTTGGGTCAATTCTCGTTCGGCTTTGGAGATTTTTTGTTGAAGTTCACCAATGTCACTGCCCGTCGTTCGTGATGAACTTGTGCTTCCTATTATTATTTTATAATAAGGTTGGGTTATTTTTGTCATCGTTACAATGCCAAGTGTCAAAACAAGTAGAATTGGGTGTCATCTTGATGGATATTCGAAAGACTTAAAAAGAGCTGAAATAAACTTACTCTCTGGTCTCATGTCATCGTCTGCCATGGAATTATGTATATTTTTTTTTTTGAAAGGTTATTGAAAAGGAGTGTAACAATGTGCCACTAAATGAGCTGGATCAACTTTAACCTCCACTTATCCATAAAGCATTTTTTTATAACTCCTCTCACACTCCTTTCTTTTTTTTATGGACCATTATTACTGGAGGAAATAATAGCTTTTGCAAGGGGTGTCCCTTCTTCTTTTTTACTATGCATATCAACTTACCAACAGAGCATACATCTGGATTATTCATATTGATGTTCCATTGAAACACCAGTTTCTTTATAGGCTAACATTATAGTTCATGCATATTTGTATTTTGTATTCAAGGAAAAAATTCCAACACAGTTGTTTAACGTGGATGCTGCTTTTACTCTATATATGTTAAATGAAGATACCCAATGCCGATAATAACTCTTTTACCAGGTAATTATAAACATTCGGATCAATACAATATCTTTGTTGACTTAGTTGTAAAAATCTATTGATAAGATAGTACTTGTTATTATCAGGCTGCATCCACAATGAAACATTGTCCCCTGTTGCAATAACTTGATAGTGATCATAATCTATACACTTCTATTTTATGCAATTCTATATTATATACTCTACTATTCTATATATCATATTATTCAGCTACAAGAGGAGAAGCGTAAAAAGGTAAAATTGCTTTTTTTTTTTTTTGGACATGGCAGATTTGACAAGATAGATAAGATGGGCTAATTGTATAGCAAACACAATCAATTCTTCTGAAAATGCCACTTAAATCAAGTAGTGATAATTTATTACATTTTAGAAGCGATATTGTGTTGTACTTAGAATAGAAGTTGTCAATCAAATAAAAAGTAACAAAATGATAAGTCTTTTGAAACACGATTTATTTAAATCAAAGATAAATTCAAAGATAAAATTTTATTTTATTTTATGTACATCAACAAGATTCGCATCAATTATAGCCAATCATTAGAAAACTTGATGATTCAATTTTATGGTCTTTTAGCAAAAAAAGATCTCAGTATTTTGCTTTTTGGAAAAAAATTTTGATTATAAATCAACAATCGAAAAATACAAGTTTTTGCCATCATGGACCGGTGTTAACGATGAACACTTTACAGATGATATTATAACAACCTCGTTTCAAAATTATGATATAATTGGAAAAACCATGTATGTTATCACTACTTATGTTCCATCCATCGACGATGACAAATTAACTATACGAGAAAAAGATATATCAACAATTCCTGACTATATCAAATATGCTCTTGATAAACGAAGATATCATTTGTTTATACTTGTTCAACTATCTGAAGCAAAAGAAATGAAAAGAATCGATTTGGATTATTATGGTCACTATTGGGATATTGATGGAAAATCATTTTTCGATAAAATCTCTAAAAAGATTAAACAATTATCAAGATTCATGGAGATAAAAAAGGAGAACTTGAGATGGTGTAACAAATATAGAGATGATATTCGAATGGCTGCAAGAGTTAATTTTGGTAATTTAACAGACAGTCTGGATGACCCTTCTGCACAATATGTCATCCTTTCTGAAATTTCGTTTAAAAGTAGTTTATATCGCTACTATCCCGTCATAAAAAAGGAACAAGGAGAAGAATTCTATAAAGCTATTGGATGTTGTGAAATAGGAAGTAACGAAGATTTTTTCTCTGACTGTAATTTAAACAAAGAAACATTTTTGATTCAATAAAAATTAACGATTAAATATAATAAATTATTTACGTAAAATAATTAGACTTATGTTCATTTTTAAAATATCACAACTCAAAATTCAGCAAAAAATATACTTTGATTATTCGATAAATTGATCATGAGTGTGACATGTTTAGTAAACAACATTGTTCATCAATGACTGGAGGGAGCTCTTGATGCACATCTTGATGAATTCAACAACTACACGTTAGGAATAGTCGAGTTTTGAGCGAGCGTGCAAATATGTTGTATTATTTTTTCTTTAAATCATAGAAGGACTGATTCAAGAAAAATCAAAGAGCCAACTTTGCAACACATCTGTTTAACACAATGTCGCAGCTAATGTCCAGAATTGCCTAAGGCTTGTTCATCATTGTCACCATTTTAGACATATTATAATAATTAAACAAGAAAGATAATTAAAAATCTAATGGTTACAAATAAAATAGTGATCTTTCTCAATCATGTAACCTAAACTATCTCAGCAGTAGTACGCTAAAATCTTAAGTTTTTAAAAGTGATACTACGCACTACTGAGAACAGTATCAAAAAGGAATTATTATTAGAATGGTAAAGACATTTTCCTCCTTTTTCCTCACATATTTAAAATTCTGAATCTTCCATTAATAACTCACCAGTAAGAATAATATGATCACTAGTATCCAAGCAACATGATGTTATCACTATGGCGATGATCTTCACTTGTAAGCCGGAGTGAAATAAGAAACCAAGCATTGAACAATAAAAAAGTTACTTAAGTGTGTCGTTGGAAATGAATCGAATAAAAGATCTCGAATCCAGTAGCAACAAAGTATAGAAATCATCCACGCCTGCTACCAGATAACAATCTGATGAAGAAACTACGTGCGTATTACTGAAGCGTGGGAAGTAATTATTGTTGTTGTAGAATTCCAAATTGAAATTCGGTACAGGACGAATATTTGTAATGGTGTTTATTAGTAGATGGTATTGAGCCATTATCGCGTGGTGACAAGTCGTTGTTACTTTTCACCACGGGAAAGAAACTTGTTAAAATTTGTCATTCTGGTAATTTCAGTAAAAATGGTCCAAACAGATATTTTATTGAAATTACCAGAATGAACAAGATTTAACAAGTTTCTTTCCCATAGTGAATAATAGAGACAGGTAATTTTAGGTATTTTTCTTCTATCAAAAAATATAACATTCATGACACAGGTTAAATCAGGGTTTATTCTGGTAAAATAAACTGTGATATACCTAGATTATGGTATTACCTCCATTGTTCTCCCCGTTCTCTTTCTCTTTTTTTTATCATTATTATTTTGAAATAAATTATCAAGTATTGTTGTTACCGCATAAAGAAATCTTTACACGTGATTCATGCATTTAAGAAGCAATTGTCGCTCCTACTGCCGCAACTAATGCTAATTTCGTAGCAACTAATGCCAATATTGTAGCTATTATTCCTTATATCTAGGTAATTGTTGCTCTTGAAGTAGCAGAACATGCTCAGATGATAACAATTATGGATTCAATTCAAGCAATCCTTGCGCTACGAATAGCAATCTTTACCAGATCATAAGCAGAAATTACCCGTAAATTAGCAATTGATCCCATTAGATTAGAAAATGAAATAGTATAAATAGGACGAAGAAAATTCTTTTGAATAAAAATCACCTTTTGGTCACCTTTTAGTTATCTCTTAGTCATATCTTTAATTATCTATTAAAATTATCTTAGTTTTCGTATAAAGAAAACGACTATTAGGTCACTCTTCACTTTTCTCTTAAATCTTTTAAGTTATTTATCTTTAATTCGCATATTTAGGGATTATTGACATTGTGTTGCGTAAACAGACAACCTTTGATTTTATTATTTTTCTCTTGTTTATTTTATATTCCCAGCTAAACTTATAGCTTATTTTATCTTCCTTGAGTTATTACTCATAAACTTTATTATATTTCCGTTACGCCATAAAAACAGGACGTAACAATGGCTTTCTCTCGTTATTATTAAATAAAATACTTTTTTACCTTTTTTAGAAGCTGAAGTATATTTCATGCAACTTCTTCTACTATATTTATCGAGATTTTGTATATGAAAGGTAGAAAAAAAAGATCACTATATTAATCCATTAGCATAGTAAAATATAATAAAAATAGTAGCTATCATATCAATGCTATTGTGCATATACGCACAATGGATTGTAAATAGCATAAAGCATTCTATTAAGTTTTTCAGGTAAATATTTTCTGAAAAAAGCCATTCCAGGTTTTTCATAGCGTTTTTGGTTTTTTCAAATATTTACCAGATTATTCAGGCTTATTATTTCCTATGGTTTATATTATGTTTTAGAAAACAAAGAACCAGTAATAAGATCGAGTACTACCCCTTTTTATCTACTTGGTAAATAGAAAAAAAAACTATAGAAAGAGATTTTTCTCTCCATCAAATCTTCTTTCACTCACACACAAGCACACACATGCACACACATGCACACACATGCACACACATGCACACACATGCACACATTTTTTTCAGTTTTTTTTTTTTTTAATAAAAAATATGAAGCGTAATTATCATTTATATTTTTTTTGGAGGGAGAAAGGATTTGGCAATGGACATGCAATAACAAACTTAATATAATATACCTTATAACCCATATATTTTAAATTTTCCTTATAACCTGACTATTCCTTTAGTCCCGTTGTCCTCGACGACGATTTTCTGGGTTCCATGGTCTCTCCTCCTCTTCTATTGTCGACGACCCCTTTCTCGGAGTAGAGAGAGCGTTTTATACCAAAAAAAAAAGAGCTGTGCTGCGAAGGATGCAGGATTTTGTGTTTGATTACCTACGGATAAAAACCCATGAATTTTTCATGATTTTATTCATTAATAGGAGTTAAGTTTATTCGCATATGAGTATGACATTGTTCAGTAATAAGTGTAATTTTATTCACGAATAAAACTGTTTTTTACAAACGAATAACCTCACCATTTATAAATGAACAAAATTACACATGTTAGTGAACAAGGTTACCTCTCATATGCAAAAGAATCTTATTTTTATTAATAATGAATATAATCATTTATCATTTATCATTTATGAAAAGCTAAAGAGGTTGTGCCCATAATCGACGCAAAATCCTGTACAATGAATTGTTAAAGGTTACGAGAAAGATCGATACTAAATATGTGTAGTATCCGATTTACCCGAATGTGGTCCAGGTCATGCTTTCTTCAAACAAGGTGTAAATATTACACAGCAGATATGATTTTTTTGAAGAAAGACAACATAGATATTAGTTTATCCTCCTCCTATTTTACAATTTAAAAGATAATATTTATATGTTTAAAGGTGACCAGCACCAATGATTTATTTATTGAGAAGAGAGAAAAAAGAAAGAAAAGTGGTATAATTGGATATTCGTGAATTAGGAAGAGAGGTGTGAATTATATAGAAAAGTTGAATTTTAGGCAGGACAGAAAGTGACAGTGTATCCTTCAGACTGACACATGAATGTACTTGTTGTGTCATCGTAAGCATAAGTATAGACATCGGGACAAACATCCTTGACTTGTTTGGAGTACTTGTTGGCAGGACACTTATCGGGTGTATCTTTGCTACCAGAGCAGCAGTATTCTTCTGTACCAAACTTGGAACAAGCAGATTTGCATCCAACTTCTTTACCGTCCTTCATCACCTTGAGTTCATCAGGACACTTGGGAACATTTGAACATGCAGGAGCACCACAATGGTATTGTTCGCCATTATCAGCACCACCATCTTTGGATGGATTGATAGGGTCGATACGGATGGGAATGTTGTAACCATCGACAAATGAGACATCGTAGTAATCATTACCACCATGACCCTTGAAAGTGAATTCAGCTAATGAGGCAGGATCGGCTGCACCAGCAGTTGGGTTGTCGCCGCCACCTGATTCACGAGACCAAAAACGACCCTGCCATTTACCATCAAGTGAATAAGTCTTTTCGGAACCCTTGGATACTTGAGAAAGTTCAGGAGAAGAAGCACCGTTATCGAGTTTACCAATACTAAGATCATAATCACAATCGTTTTTGATAACAATCTTGACACCACCACCACCTCCTGATGATGAAGACGAAGATGGTGATGAAGACGAAGTGGGAGTAGAAGATGATGATGATGAAGAAGAAGATGTTGATGATGATAATGAAGATGGTGATGATGAAGAAAATGAAGGTGATGAAGAGGATTCAGCAGTAGGAGCAGCGGCAGCGAAACCAATAAGAGCAGCAATGGAGACCAGCTTCAATGATGTATACATGATGGATATATAGATTATATTATAATATGGTTATAAAGAATAAATTAAAAAAAAAAATAATAAAGTTCGATTGTCGATCGTTGGTCTTTTTATATGTTTTCGAGCAATTTCGATAATACAAGCTAATGGCAAATCAAAGTGCAGCAAAAGTGAAACAAAATATAGCTCGGGGTACCTGAACAGGTACGAATTGTACTTCTTGTAGTCTATGACGCCTGTTTTACAACATAGCAAATCGTATTTCTTCCATTTAGTTTGGTTTCCATAAACGACAAGTGAAACATAGTAAAGATATTATATGTTCCTTACTATTGCGATTGAGATCCTACATTTGTAATCCTAAGCAACACTTAACAAATCGTACGATAGAATTGTTACAGTAGCAACAACATCAAGTTTTCTCTTTTCTAAAGTGTTTGTCATATGTTTCAGAATCACGTGATTTCAGTTGGTTTGGATGCAGCATCTATTGTGGATCAGGTCAAAAAATAGAGTTGGCGATGCATTAAAAAAAATTTATGTAAACCCTCTCTTGGGCATATTACTTTAACTCTATTTTTAATTAACAAATTATAACTTCAGTATCAATCCATATCTGTGCGCAACATAAAAGGATCTTCCAATTGTAGTATGAAAACAGACTAGCTCATCTTAGACTCATGCAACTCTAAAAAGTGATCTTCCCATATTCTTTTCAAATCAGTACTGTGTTCAATTCACTTTCAAGAAAGTACACCTCAGTTCACTTTACACGTTATTTGTTTAAAATTCCTGGATCGGGTAACTTTTTTTTTCTATTTTTCTATACAAATAGGATATTGTGCCTGACGCTTCATTTATTACCCATTGTCTATCATTCGTTCAGTGTTATATCTCGTTCCTGGATAAATTAATAAATTTCAATCACAATAGTATGGAACATATAATATCTTTACTATGTTTCACTTGTCGTTTATGGAAACCAAACTAAATGGAAGAAATACGATTTGCTATGTTGTAAAACAGGCGTCATAGACTACAAGAAGTACAATTCGTACCTGTTCAGGTACCCCGAGCTATATTTTGTTTCACTTTTGCTGCACTTTGATTTGCCATTAGCTTGTATTATCGAAATTGCTCGAAAACATATAAAAAGACCAACGATCGACAATCGAACTTTATTATTTTTTTTTTTAATTTATTCTTTATAACCATATTATAATATAATCTATATATCCATCATGTATACATCATTGAAGCTGGTCTCCATTGCTGCTCTTATTGGTTTCGCTGCCGCTGCTCCTACTGCTGAATCCTCTTCATCACCTTCATTTTCTTCATCATCACCATCTTCATTATCATCATCAACATCTTCTTCTTCATCATCATCATCTTCTACTCCCACTTCGTCTTCATCACCATCTTCGTCTTCATCATCAGGAGGTGGTGGTGGTGTCAAGATTGTTATCAAAAACGATTGTGATTATGATCTTAGTATTGGTAAACTCGATAACGGTGCTTCTTCTCCTGAACTTTCTCAAGTATCCAAGGGTTCCGAAAAGACTTATTCACTTGATGGTAAATGGCAGGGTCGTTTTTGGTCTCGTGAATCAGGTGGCGGCGACAACCCAACTGCTGGTGCAGCCGATCCTGCCTCATTAGCTGAATTCACTTTCAAGGGTCATGGTGGTAATGATTACTACGATGTCTCATTTGTCGATGGTTACAACATTCCCATCCGTATCGACCCTATCAATCCATCCAAAGATGGTGGTGCTGATAATGGCGAACAATACCATTGTGGTGCTCCTGCATGTTCAAATGTTCCCAAGTGTCCTGATGAACTCAAGGTGATGAAGGACGGTAAAGAAGTTGGATGCAAATCTGCTTGTTCCAAGTTTGGTACAGAAGAATACTGCTGCTCTGGTAGCAAAGATACACCCGATAAGTGTCCTGCCAACAAGTACTCCAAACAAGTCAAGGATGTTTGTCCCGATGTCTATACTTATGCTTACGATGACACAACAAGTACATTCATGTGTCAGTCTGAAGGATACACTGTCACTTTCTGTCCTGCCTAAAATTCAACTTTTCTATATAATTCACACCTCTCTTCCTAATTCACGAATATCCAATTATACCACTTTTCTTTCTTTTTTCTCTCTTCTCAATAAATAAATCATTGGTGCTGGTCACCTTTAAACATATAAATATTCTATCTTTTAAATCATAAAATTGATCAAATCCAAATTGTTAATGTTTCTAGCACTGATTTTATTTATTGCTCATGTAGAAAAAAGATGTGTAGCATGTGCTTTATGCTTGACACTGATAAATTGTAGTAATTTCAGTCACTCTTTTACAAATTTGTAAATTCAGGCTCACCTCTCACAAGCTTCTTTTTTGTTGCTTTACGGGTCTCGTACAATGCTGTCAAAACGAGAATCAAAATAGAATCCACGTTAGATTCTCCAGCAAAACATCTCGTATCAAACTTTATAAGAAAGATGGATTACTTTCCATGAACGTCAACGAATTACGGAATATTGCACTGCCAAATATTCAAAATGGTCTGGAACATGGTTATAATGACGAAGTTATGCGACAATCCAACATCCTTATTGACGAATCGAATGAACTGTTGGTCATCACAATCAAACTCCAAATGAAGACATAGACAAACGAAGGGAACCTAAATGAAAAGTTAAGGCTTGCCAAAATACTGATGGGCATAACACTAGAGGACCCAGAAGGATATATCAAAGCAGCCAAGCATTTTCTTTATGCAATCAGCAAAGGAATGTGATGGATGCTGCAACAGCTGGAATAAAGGCAATAAATAGTACTGCATTGGTAAACCCAAGTATTCAAAAATATTAATGCCAGGTTATTGGGAACTGCAGGTAATAAGCTCTTGAAGCAATTTGAAGAAGCTGCACCCTATATATTACGTTCTTGATCAACTTCCCTACAACCTTGCTTGCAAGGTTACTGATCATTGGCTGTGAAAATTCCTCAATGAATGCACACAAGTTTCACGTTCATGGAGAGATAAGATACTACGCTAACCTACTATTTGGTACACCTATTCTATTAGTACTGATGACGATCCAAGTATTTTACTGTTATCAAAAGCCCCTCTCTTTTTACTCTATTAGTGTTATGCATGTGCAAATAAGAATTTCTGCAGCCGAACAAATTTATGCCATGCATTGTTGTACTAGTCATTCTTGTGAGTCACCCAGTTCCTTTACTATTTCTTTTCCACAAAGTAGTGCACAATGCTATCGAATCAAGGACTGTCAAAACCAAAACTAAAATCATTAGGTTCTTCATCAGAACCCTCTGAATTCAACTTCGTCACCAAAGAAGAACTGCAATCCTTGAATCGTGAAGAAATACAGAATGTTATATTGCCAAGAATACAAGATGGGCTTAATCATGGCTATAATGATGAAGCGATTCGGCAATCAACTGTACTTTTAGATGACTGAATGATCTGCTGGTCAACACTACCAAGCTACAAATAAAAGCGTGGAAAAGTAACCGGAATCTCGCTGAGCTGCTACATAGTTCTGAAACATTGATAAAAATGGCGCCTGAAGACCCAGAAGGATACCTCAATGTAGCCGAAGTGTATTCTATGCGTGGCCAACAAACCAGTGCGATGGCTATCATGAAGAAAGGGATGAAGAAAGTTCCAAATAATGATGGTGCATACAAGGAGCTTTATAAACAATAATATGAAGCAGAAAATCGAATGTCAAGTTGTGTAGACTTTATTGGTCTACTCCCGTACGACATTGCTTGTAAGGTTATTGATCATATTCCAAAAAAATCACTTGTTGACTGCTCACAAATATCACATTCATGGCGAGATCGGATATTACACTACCCTTCTTTGTGGCAAATCTACTCTATTAAACTTTGGGACGACCTGAGCATGCCATTATTTCCCAAGGTCATACCATATATAGAAGAATTGCGCTTTGATGGATCAGATCCTAATAAGTCATTTGTTTTTGATAAGTTTATGAACATCCTTGGGAGAGCCAATTTTTCAAGGTTATCGAAGCTTTGCTTCAATACAGGTCAGCAACTAATATATACTTATACTTTATTTCTTATTGATATTGTAATATATTAATATAGTAGAGTACTTATTTTAGATTATAGGGTTACCAAAAAACATGGTTCTGAATTTGTAAACGTCTCTTCAACTATTACAAACATTAGTTTTTATTTCAATGGAGAACAAGCAATACCTCTATCACAAATTCTAATGGACTTCAGAAATCTTACATCTCTTGAATATTGTTGCGGTTCGAGTACGACCAAATGGTTTTCTGTGCCAACACTACCATATACTACGTCATTGCAATACGTTAGTTTTGGAACCCAAAGTTCTACTGTGATTATGGAAAGTGCACATATTAATCTTCTGTTCAGGAATTCTCCACATCTGCGTTTTATTGTATTGAGCAATATCGATGAGCATGTGCTTTCAACAGTTTGGCAGCACTGTCATAATATAATACTATTTATGTTCAATAATACAGAAGAATTCCCTGATGAAATTATCCAACGAATTCCAAATGACACTACTGGATTATACTACTTGTCCCTGCGCGAGGTATCATCAGTTGGATACGTTAGACAGTTGATGGAAACTTATCAAAATAAGCTCAATGAATTGCTCCTTCAGCCTTTACCATGGACGACCTCAGACCCTCTTTTGACGATGACTATGCCACAAGTTGAAAAAATAACTATTAATTTGGGTGAAGCATCAGTAATGGAGCATCAAATCTTATCCTTGCTACGACATTGTCCATCAACCAAGTCTCTCACCTTTCAGCATTTTATAGAACAGAAAATAACCACCAACATATTTCAAACAATAGGATTACTACAACATCTTGAGCTTCTCCGTATACACTGTTCTGAAATTTCAGCAGATGAAGATGTTGCTGTACAGTCATTTCAAAAGCTGAATAATCTGAAGGAGGCGAGCATTGTTGGATGTTCTGGAATGGTCAATATTTTATTTGACGCGGTGGCGCATATTCCTAATCTTGAGAAAATAAATATTTTCAACGAGAAAGACGATGAAGATGAAGAAAATTACACAATGGACCAATTACATAATTTTACAAGGAAACTATCGATATTGAAATGTCTAAGAGATATTAGATTTGTTGGAATGACACTCAGCGTTGATGCATTAAACGAATTTCAAAATAATGATAGTGTAGAAACCATAAACTTGTATGGCTTGGAAGGGGTAAGCCAAGATGAAGCTCGTGAAGCCATTCCACCGCATATATCACTTTCATTTGATTGGTAACGGATCTTTTGGGTAATAGTGCTTTCTATTAAAAACTGTAATAACCCTATTATCATCGTACTGGCATTTAATTTAATAATAAAAATTAGAACCACTCAAAAACAATTTACCAAACATGAATCCATTTATTAGTATAATAGTCAAATAGTCTTTAGCATTGTAATTAAATATTAATTGAAAATAACTGATTAGTTACACATCACGCAACACCGAATCATATTTTGATTAGGGTCAAAAGCTGACAAGGCAGGTTCTTATGATCCAAAGTTGCTGTTTCTAAACAGGCCAGAGCAACAAAGTGATGGATCTTTAAAATAGAACAAATGGAACCTTTTTATGCAGCAGTTTATGTAATCCATATACTTATCTAGTCAAAGAAAAAAATATATACACTTGAGTATCGTTTTTAAAACTTACTAGGCATGTTTGATCGTATTGAAAGTTAATATTCGTTTTCATGAAATTCCTTTCAGCATTGAAATTTGTAACATAGCTTATGCATGTAATTTTGACAACCTGAGATCAAAATGTCAATAGACTTAAAAAATGACATGTGTATACAGATCGTATTGCCATTGTAGAAGACGTTCTCTAGTTGCTTGTCATCAAACATTTGCTATATATAAAATGAATAACAAATGATACTTTGTATATAATTTATTATGAGACATCATGAAAACAGATGCATTCATTCACCATGTTTGCAAAACAAGCGGGTGAATGGAGAAAACACGTGTGAGGACCTTTCTATCTCATAAAAAAGTACATTGTTGTGGACTATGAATAGACAATATAAAACAGTGTTATATTTTTTTAAAAAAATTTACTTTACAAAGTATAACAATATGAAAAAACCTACTAGCATACAGTGCACTTGCTTTACGCACATAATACGTAATCTTAAGTATACTGAAAAATCGAAGTGGTAAAGTAACTGAAACTGCCTAATCCAGCCTGAATCCCACTCTTCCCCCACTTTGTTCTCTTGTCAATTAAACAAGCCTTTTTTCCTACTTTTATATCTTAAATAAAGCCGTATGATATAGAATCTTATAAAATCTATCATGTTTATACATTATTGTACGTCCATGTTTTCATAATAGAGAGTTGTATGTTTACAGAAGGAACGAAAGGAACACACCGACCATATAATTTTCGTTTTATTATATATACTTATACCACTACTCTTTTCTTTTTTTTTTTCTTCTTTCTTTCTCTTTCTCTCTCTTTTTTTGTTCTATATAATAAATATAGAAAACAGCCCTATCCTTTTTTCTTAAACTATTAACACTATTATTTTATTTTTCAAGAACCCATGCCAGAAGAGAATGGGGGAGACATTAATGTACGAGTTGTCCTTAACGATGGTTCAGCTGAAAGTATGATCTTTCTTACTGGTCTTAAGAACATCTTTCAAAAACAACTCCCAAAGATGCCAAAGGATTACATTGCACGGTTAATATATGACAGGTATTTATCTATTTCTTGTTTTAATCTATACTGTTTTTCTTTCAAGAATATAAACCATTGAGCTGTACGTGTTCTTCTGTCATGATTTATTTTATAGAAACCACCTTAGCATGGCGTTAATAAGACATCCTATGAAAGTGATCGGTGGTATCTGTTATCGACCATTTGACAGCCAGGAGTTTGCAGAAATCGTTTTTTGCGCGATCGCTTCGACAGAACAAGTCAAGGTATGTGCTTTTCTCTTTCTCTTCCTCTCTTGTGTTCACTTTTTAAAAAGTAATAAAAAAAGGAACACTCAACGCGTATACTTTGTCTACATGATAAGATGGAATCATATTATATGTATTTATATGAGTGTGTTGTTATGTAATGAATGACAATGTATGGGCCGATTTATTGTATCTATATATGTTCTAAAAATGCAAATGGATCGTCTATTTTCATTTTAGGGTTATGGTTCATTTCTTATGAATCATCTGAAAGATTATATCAAAAAGAATACAAACATGAAGCATTTCTTGACATATGCAGATAATTATGCTATTGGTTATTTCAAAAAGCAGGTATGTATATGTATAAAACATGAGATTCTGGGGCAAAAAAAGAAGGATGAAAGAAGAAAGAGAAAGATTATTTCTATTTTAGTTGGTCTGTGCTTTATTCTGAAAGGTTAATTTCGTTTCCCCACATTCGTGTATCGCAGGGATTTACAACAGAGATAACATTGGATCGAAGGAAATGGGTTGGGTACATAAAGGATTATGAAGGAGGAACCATCATGCAGTGCACGATGGTTCCTAAAGTTGAATATTGTAAGGCAAGGGAGCTACTCGAGGTTCAGCGACAAGCGGTGTTGGATAAAACAAAAGAGTACTCTACATCACATATCGTATATCCTGGGATTGATATGCCAGTAGGAGAGAATGGAAAACGAAGTATTTCACCGACTAAAGTTCCCGGTGTTTGTAAGTATTATATATAAAAAGAGGATAAAAGAGTGGAGGAAACAAAACAATTTAATTCAATGATGAGATATCAATGTAAGGTGGCTAAAATAAATGTAAATTGATGATTAGGTGATTCTGGCTGGACTCCCGAGATGGATATATTGTAAGTTGATTTTTTTTTCTCTAGAATTATCGATATATTCAATTACTAACCGAAAACATACAATATTAGATCGAATCGACCACGACATCCACCTCATTATAATCAAATGCGACACATTGTTTCGGAATTAAGAGCAAGCCCACATTCATGGCCATTTGTTGAAGCAGTCAATCCAGAAGAAGTGACGGATTATTATGATATTATCAAAGATCCTATGGGTAAGAAAAAGGGGCGAGAATTAATTTTGTTCATATGGCGCAAAGGTCGATTGGTCGTGATGTGAGGGAGATCGATGGTTGTTGCTTTAATACTAAAAAAGAACACATACACACTTTTTTTATCTACTACCAGATTTACAAATGCTTGATCAAAATGTTGAAAACGATATTTATGAAACGATGGATGAGTTTACAAAGGATGTGCAAAAGATTTTCGATAATTGTCGGTTATATAATGCTGAATCCACAAATTATGCTCGTTGTGCAAATCGATTGGAAGCACTTTTCCGAGAGAGACTTCAAGTTTGGACAAATGGTGATTCATGAAATATAAATAAAATAAAATGGTGGATGGATGGGATCCGAAAAAAAAAAAGCACAAAACACACAGACACATAACCTATTTGTTATATTGTAAATAATCATATATATACTAGAAACAATAAAAAATAACAATAACAGGAGAAAAAAGTAAATAATAGTAATTTATATCATTCTTCTTTTTAAAGGAATCGTCGTGCTACAAGTTTGACACGATTATCAAATTGGGGATTGGTGATGGGTGCGTTTTTCTCATAAAATGGATTCATTAAAACCTATAATGAATAATTAGTATCATCATCTGATATCTATCCAGTACATTATAAAAATTCATCCCGCTACAAAACAGAAATGGATTACCTTGATGTACACTTCATACACATCATTAAAAAAGTTTTTGATGCTGTCTTCAGATTTTTGGTCGTGTAGTAACATGAATTTGACATCTATATATAATTCCATTAAGAAAATCAGTTTCAAATCAACCGGGTTTCGATATACGCATGGATGATCGAAGGGAAAATAAATTTACTGTTGGCAGTAACAAAAGCTGACACATATTGTTCATTAAACCGATCCACAGATTTCAGGTACCTATATCATTTATAATAATTATGCCCCAGAAAGGGAGAAAAAAACCCTTAGTAAAAACGTGTTTTCTCTTTTTCCAGAAATTTATCAAAGAATATTTACATTGCCTGTGTTCCCCATTGTACTTCTTCTACAACATCAAGTGCTGCGTGAACAATAAATTGATTTAAATGTTTATGGTCATCGCGCTAAACTCGACAACAAAAAATAAAACATTGTCAATCAGTTTCGGGTATATATATATATATATATTAAGTATTTTTTTATGGTATGAACAAACGAAAAAGGAACAATAAAATGAATGATGCCTCAACTCTAATTTACCCTACTGTTATCAATTAAAGAAGATCGTGATGATGGTATAATGTCAGTTTCATAAATGGGGTTATCAGTTGCCCCTACAATGGCAAAATAATAAATGGACATGAATAAGTGTGAAGAAGGGGAGAAAATGCGGTACTTGAAAAGATATGATGATAATAATGCTAAAAGTAAAAATCAAGTAAAAATGAATAATATGTACTAGTAGTAGGTAAAAGTAGTAATAGTGGGTATGAAAAAAATAGGGAATAGAATCTAAATAAATTGAGTAGTGTTCATGCCATGGGCAAAATCCATTATAAGGATTCGTTGGTCTTGACTTGTACTAAATATCAAAGAATTTCTTTTTAGTAATGAATTCAAGGGAAAAAGAAGGATGGGATAGTGATTCACAACTCTTTACTATTTAATGATTTATTTACCTAATTATTTTTGTTTCATCAAACATGACATCAAACACCCAGCTAGAATGACATGATTGAAAGTTATGTAACATTTTTCCTGTATGGATATCCCATACCCGAATGCTTTGATCATAACTTCCACTCACAATCTTATCTTGATCAAAATGTAATGCTCTTACTAGCCCAGTATGCCCTAAACAAAAAAAAAAATAAGTATAAAGGGGAGGTCAGTAATCAAAAGAAACTTTGTATCTCCCTTCTCCCCACCTTTTCACTTTTTTCTCTTCCTCTCTCTTTTCATCTAAGTATTTTTATTTCGATGCAAACCCTATAAAATCACCTACCACTACATGTTAAAATACATTCACCCGTTTCTATTTAAGGAGAACAAAAAAAGAGAGAGAGAGAGAGAACGAAATAAATTAAACATTTCATTTTTTTATCAACCATGAAAGAAAAAGTTTATAGGGGAATCTTGTTAATACAATGAAAAAAAAAAAACTTTGTTCTTTACCTGCATTCCACACTTTGATCTTATTATCATTACTACCACTGACAATCCTTTGGCCATCAAAACGAATGCATGCTAAACCACGCGAATGTCCAACAAAATCACGTACACATTGGCCAGTATGAATATCCCAAAGTTTAATGACAGCATCCCCCGACGCAGATACAAGTTTTGATCCACGGAATTGAATAGCATTGACAGGTCCACGATGTCCAACCAATGTACGATGTAAATCACCATTTTCACGGCTCCATATTCGAATGGTTGAATCTTTGGAGCAACTTGCGACAATGTCTTTATCAAAACCGACATCAAGAACACCAGATCCATGCCCTCGCATACGTCGGATGGTTTGAAAAGTACGCATATCCCACATTAGAATGGTATGATCAGATGAACCAGATACCATTATATCTTCGTCGTATTGTAAACAGAGCACACTAGCATAATGACCTGTTAAAGTTTGTATGCATTTGCCTTCCATATCCCAACATTTGATGGTACGATCACGACTTCCAGTTACTATCTTTTCTTTGTCGAATTGTACGCAATAAATGCTGTCCGTATGCCCAACGACGGTACGATCTTCTTTATTTCCATTTTGCCATCGTCGATCAAGTAAATAACGTTGCTGGTATAAATAACGATAATCAATCTCTTTGGTGGATGTTGAATTTGTATCAGAAGAAAGAATCCGTTGCTGTTTTCGTCGTCGTGCTCCCCAATAAGGATGTGTCAAGTATAAATCACGCCACAAAGCGCTATCTTGTGTAAGCCAATACCAAAACGATGAAACTTGGCTGAGTGTAAGTAATGATTTATAATCACAATAATATAGAATATGTTGTGTTATTTCTACAGGTAATTGATCAATATAATCTATATAAAAAGATAATTCAGTGTTACCACATATTTAATGGGAGAAGTGATATATATATTTCTTTCTTATTCAGCCTTTGCCAATGACGACACTATTACCTATTTTCCAATCAGTTTCTTCCAATCCAGAGCTTGCCCTGGATAACATGGATAATTTTTGTTGTGATTGATGAAATCCTTCGTCGATGAGAATTTTAGCTGTATCAGTGCTTTTTATGCTGATATGACTATCACTTCGACTTCTACAAGTAGCGCCAACAGCGGAAGTAGAAGTGGTAGTTATAGAAGTTAAGGTCGTCGGTAAAGTGAACGGTCGTCGGGTTGTCGGTTCCGTTTCTATTTTTCCTGGCGATGTTTCTTCATTCACCGACAAGGGAGAACTACGTCGACCTTTTGTTGCTGTTAAAGCTAATGTTGAACGACATAAACATCGTAATAACCGTTGTCTGATTGAACGTGATTGTATTATTTGATCTTGCGAGTGCATTTTATAGGTTTAGTGAATTCAAGAAAAATCTACAAAGCAGAAAACTCGTGTGGGAATAATATGTATATGAGAAGAATGGCGGCTATCCACTTTAAGTTTTTTTTTGGAGAGGAGAAAGTGTTTATTGGTGTATATATATATATGAAGAATGAGAAAGAAATAAACAGGTGTATTATATTAGTATTATTATTATGTACAAAAAGAAGAAAAAGAGAAAAAAAAAACAAATAAGAACGGAAAGAGAAAAAAAGAGTTAATAAGAAAAGGAGAGAAAAGACTTATGAAGATATATAATAATCAGGGGTTGATACTTTATTGGTGTTTTGTTCTGTATGCGTGTGTGTGTTATTATTATTATTATTATGGATGGGCTTAACTCAAAGAAAAGGACTCGCCACAATAGACCCCAATTGGCCTCCGTTCATGCAAGCCAAAAAAAGCTTAGTTGTGCACGTCTCTCTTCTGAGTTGTGCCATACATATATTTTCACTGTGAGGAGTGGGATCAAGGAAAAAGGGAGGCGTTCAAGAAGAATCAAAGATGCAGGATTAGACTCAAAACATGTTATAGCAAAATAACGATGATTTAACTTCTCCTAATTATAATATTATTATCATTTTATATCTTATTATTATCACTATTATCTTACAAGACAATCCACCTCTCCCTTTTTATTGCTCCTCATTATTATATTCACTCCGTTTCTTTTTTTCATCAATAGTCTTCTTCTTCTGTATTTCCATTTATCATATATAATAAAATAAGCATAGAATAAAAAAAACCAGTGAGATCCCGGCCCACTTTCCTACTTGGGTAGTTTCCTCTTTTAATTATTTTTTTTATGATCAGAAGTAGCAGGTGAGTGAAAATGGGGGAAAGGGGATTTGGTAGTCTGGGGGCCACCAAAAAAAAAAAAACCAGTTATCAATTTGCATTTACATCTGATTCTATTGTTATAGCCATGAGCTGTTGTTGTAGTTGTTATTAATAGGATTAACACTCCTCTCTTTCTATCTTTTTTTTTTCTCTTGCCACTTGTTGAATTGATTCACAAAAAAAGTAGTATATGTAATAGCATCACATTATTATTATAATATAAAAATATACTCTTGGCAAATATAATAGAAGAATAATAGGACGATGTTGATCTTTTTCTATTTTAAGATATAAATATGAACATCTTCTCCATCATTGGATTAATAATAATCATAATATGACCTTGTTAAGATTATATACCCGGTTCATAATTCAATACAAGCATCTTTTCTAGATTATTAGGGGCATTGTGGCCGATTTTTTTTTTTTGGCATGACTTCATGCTTAATTCTAATAAAGTATATGAGAAAATGCATGTATTACAAACAAAAACCCTCGATGTGATTTCCGTGGTAGGATATCTCACTCGACACGCCAATCCATAAAAAAAGTAAATTCTTCATTTGTTACTAATAATCCTCAATGGTACAACGTATTTTAAAAATATAACCTTCTACAAATGTAATAGTAATAATAATCTTCTTCTTCTTCTTCTTCTTCATCATCACCAGCTTTATCCACATCTCTCAATGCTCACAATATGAATATAAACAAATATGATTCTGTTGATGGATTACGCCACTTTAGCAAACAATCTGCTATAAAAATCAAATTATAATTGACCAACAAATCACTATTTAGTGTTGTGGTGACATCGGCAGAAGGATTTGTCTGTTGATGTATACATTTAATGTTCTTCACTTATGTTTTCCTATACAACGGACAAAAAGCAATGAGTGCATATGTATTTCTATACTCCACAGAAAAAATGCTTTGAGTAGTAGTTTTTTCTCAATTAATTAGCCAAGAAAGTCTATCGATAATTATTTCTGAAATATACACGGACAAGATATTATAAGTTAAATTACATAAGGTATTTAATAATATTTGTTATACTAATATGAGTTTAAGTATAAGGGGAATTCACCATTTAATCTACTGCTAACAGTTATGATCCATGGATTGACAACAGTTAGTAATTTATCAAATCAATCTATTATATGGACCAAATTTATGAAATACTCTTTTGGTGATATTAAAATAAAATATATAGTATTCCATATTTTTGTGGACCGGTAGTGAAGCTTTTGAAGAATAGTATTCAACATATTTTTATTATTTAGAGCACCTCTTTATTAATAGATGAACATAGATAGCTAATAGTATAACCTATAAACTTACAAAACAAATTCGGTTTATTGAATTGAGAATGTCTTTTTTGGGAAATAAATTGTGACCACCAGAGAAAAGATCTTTTCCGTTTCTATTATACAACATCCTATAACACAGTAGTGTTCTTCTCCTTGTTATAGTATAAAAAGAATCATTATTCATATTTTTGAATAAAATCCCAGAGAGAATCAGAGGTATCTTCCAGAGTTTCAGTTAAATCATTTATATTAATACATGCAGTTGTTCGGTAATCATCGCCATCACTATGTCACCAACACTAAGGGTTCCTTCTTTATCTCCGTGAATTTTGATAATAGATCTAGTGCTTTGGATATTTCATCGAAACGCCTTTTTTTTACAAGAACATCATGGTAGTCTGATTAATCCAGCACTCTGTTTTTTTTTTTTTTTTTTTTTGCTTTTTTTGTTCCAGGTAAGGAACAAATATACACAAATAATAATAATGTCAAGCATTGTTGTCATCATGGATATCGTCAAAAGGGACTGAATGCTATATTGATCGTATAGTGAAATATTCATAATGCTCCTATAATCTGCTACAATGAAAATACTGCAAATAAAATTTGATTTGGTGAAAGTAAAAAAATTGCTGTATCAGTTGTTTGTGATATATTAACTGCTTGTGACATGTATGATTTTTTCCAATGGTATTGTAATTTAAAAGGGTGTATCCATGTCAATAGCATAAATGTGTTCTCCGTTAACTCCAATCCACGACGGGAAAAACGTATATTTCTGAATTGCTGGTTCATACTGACGAATACCTGCAAAAACCAAGATATTCATATCTTTTTTTTTGTGCTAAATAACCATAAAATCGAATCCCCAAGTTTTCAATGGGTTGTTCGTAATCAATATCGACATAATCAATGAATTCTGGGAAAAGGCGGATGAGTGCATGGTATAGAATTTCATTCATATCTAATTGTGGTAATAGCTTGATTAACTGAGATAATAACGTTGTAGGATACTGGCCACTGATATCTTCTCCATACCTACGGATGTCCCTGCCGACAAATAATACCCAATTTGATTTTATTGCTTCTTCTAAAGTCCATATACATTTGAAATACTCTTTATCTCCTCTATGTTTTCCAGCATAATGGACATTACCGTATATGTGATGAATATTGCGTATTCTCGTTTTTTTCTCTTCTTTATTGTCTTGATTGATATACGTTTGAACGAACCATATATACTTTATGTTGAATTGTTGATATGTTTGCTGAATGATGCCTTCAAATTTGACGTATTTGGAAATCAAAAATGGTTGCTTTCCATGATTTGCAATACTTGAAGTATTTTCCATAATCTTTGATTTATACGAGCCTTGTGAAAATGAACAAGCATTTCTAGGTAAATAACATGATACGTATGAACTAATTTTATATTTACCTTTATCGTCCTGTTCTGCTTCTCTGGTCACCTAATCCTTCACGACTTCTCCATATTGGTTTCATAAATAAGATAATACACATTATCATTCGCTTACTTGGGAACCATTCACTAACTTCATGTCAGAGATATGAGCCAGTTTGCTGAGCATAAAGTTTGGTTTAGGTAACATGCTGGGGACTTCTTTGAATGAATGGGGACGTTTAATGCAATCATCTTTCCCCGAATCTAATTAGTAGCGTACATACTCGCAGGTAATATTCATCGATTCTATGATTATATTTTTACAAGTTTTCAGTTTACTTTAAAATGGTTATTTGCAAAAATGATTCCATTGGAGCGAAGTATTCAAATAAGAAGGTTTAAGTTGCTAAACTGACATCCATATACGAATATATAAAGAAATACGATACACACTTGTGGTGAATATGTTTATCAGTATTCTCTGTACTATTGTCAGTTTTTGTTGATTTTTAATACATAAAATGAAATTTGTAGTGTGAAAACTTCTTTTTCTTCTTCTTCATTATACTTTTTTTTCTACCATAAGCATTGCTGAATTTTTAAATACCATTCAAGAAACTTACCACGTTGAAGTTCCATAGATGATGACGGTGCGAGGGTTTGATATTGATCGTGACCTTGCACTTGAATCATCATCATCTTGTTGGCGTTCCATTTTGTGTGAGCCGTGTTTGCTGTGGGAAGGCCACTTCCAACAATATATTTTTGATGGCACCTATCCAATCACCGATTTCGAAGAATACCTTGTTCATGGTACAGAAATGCAAAACCCATATCACCAGCAAAGCATTCCGGGATCAAAAAGATTTGTTACGTTTCAATAGCTCCCTCACCTGAGCTTGGAATGCCATATTCTTTGTATGTATTATATTTCTTATATGATCTATATATTTGAGGACAGAATATTATGTTTATACTTTAGTATCATATACACACAAAAAAAAAATTCAAATAATAACATATTTATTTTAATACAGTATTAAATAGAAGTATTGCAGGTATGGTCGAACCATTAGCTGATTTATTGAAAGGTTTTTAACACAAACATCGATTCATAATCAATCATCTTACGATTGATACAACAATCTCATCCAGTGATGAGTATTCCTGAAATTACACTCTCTCGTGATGTAGTTGTGTTGAACATGAATGATTTCCACATTATCTCGTTGATTGACTAATTTGCACATCCATTCATTCAATATGACACCTCATCACCAGTTTCATCAACCAGAAATGTTGATTCAATTTGCCGATTTTATCTCTCAGCAATATCCTAACCTTCATTCTTTTTATTTTGCTTTGAATAATCCTCCAAAGAATCCATGACAAATTGCCCAAATTCGATTACTTTTCCCTCATCTCGATCATAACCAACTTGTACTACTATAAATATCGAAAAAATAAATACCTTTCCTTCTTTCTTTTCTGATTGGATTTTATATTGCTTATTATTATATCATCATATTATTATTACAATTATTTTATCAATAAATTTGTTATTTGCTTATGGGGCATCATGATCGAAATATTCATTGGAATTATTATCAGAAAAAAAAAAAAGAATGCAAAGGAACCTCGAAGAATTTTAGAAAAAAAAATATGAAACGAAACAATACCTAATTTTCGAGCAACATTACCGAAACGCACGTAGTGCTGAAATGGTCTTACGAACTATACTTCCCAGTGTGCTACTGGTGATAAAAGGGCGGTTTCTTTCTACAGAACCACAAATTGACGGTTGTTTTGCAACAGAAATATAATTCTGTATTGATATCTATCAAAACGTTTTTTAATAATCATTTATTTGTATTGTTCATACTCTATCTTTTTTCTTTATTATGTACTTACTTTACATTCTTTCATGTTTGACATGTGTGGCAAAAAAAAAAGACCAGGTACACCCCTGACTCGTATATGACTCTCCCTGTCGAAGCAAACGTTTCCTTCTCTCAAGGCAACTGTTATATATATACTGCCGTATTAGCCTAAAATATAAATATTCTAAAAACCATGCTTCACACCAACTCTCTATAAAAAATATTACCATCCGTAGCGAAGCAATCATAAAACTGGACATGACGCCAAGCAAGCATTCTGTTTTTTGATATCTTTGTTAATTTTCCACTCTGTACCATTTCATAATACTACAGTATCAAAATTTTCCTTGATAAATCTTGTTTATAGTCATTCGATCTCTTTAATCCTATTGTTAAGTAAAATCTTTTTTTTATTGATATATGGACATGTTACTAATGTTGATAACATGTTCATATTACTTTTACCTGCTATTGATTGAATGCCAATAACTTCATGTTTCTTAAAGTATTCATATAGCACCTTATCGTCTCCTTCTAATTAAAATGCTACTTATTATGACATATTCATATTGGCTAGTTTTTTTTTATGTTTATGAAATGTCAACGATGTATATCGGTTGTATTTCAAAGGTGCCAAAATCTTCATGGCTACTTGTGTAATAAATGGAAAGTAATATATTTATACCTGTATGGTTTTTATGGTTGTGATAAAAAGTAGTAGAGTGCACCTTGCTTAACTATGTTGTTGTATACCGACCTTATTTGATTATGCGTAGTAATTGCATATATTGATAGAGGGTAGATGCAGCTTGTATTATTCTTTCGCTCTAAGCTCCGTGTTTTTAAAATGATTGTGTAAACAATATCATTTATTAGTTAGTAAATAGACTCACAAGCAAATAGCTCCTAGATTACAGTCAATGGTAATAGTTTTGTTGATGAGATTTTGAATTCATGCTTCTGATTATAACATATCTTGTAATGCAATGATAATGAAGAGCGTATGTATTGAAGGATTTATAGTGAATATGTCTTGTTGCAAAAGTCGGGAGATAAAGAGATCCAGTTTTCAAGATTCTCCGCTTCAAAAAAAAAAATTTTTTCTGTCAAAAATATAAAATTGAGACGCGCACATATCCTTGTTGTTTATCCTTTTCTCAAAAAAAAATTTTCTTTGCAAAAAAAATATATTTTGGTACGTGTTGATAAATACATTTTTTTTAACTGGTTTTTTGGTAACATCAAAATGATGTTTGTAATTTGCGTTTGACAGGCATTTCACCGTGCACTTTCGCCGGTGCATTATACGGGTTATGTCATTATGGAACAGACTATTTTTTCCTGATTGTTGTTTACCAAAAAACCTATTTGTTTTTTCTTTATCCTATTGGAAGAACCTATTGGATTAACAATCCCTTTCTTGTATTTACAGAGTTATTTTTTTTTTACAAGTCGAAAAAGAAATGGATGGTCTTACCCGAGGACGATATGATTGAGTGTAAAACGAAACAGGTAAATATTTTTTCTTTTCTTTCAAAAAGGAATCATTCTATTCAATAGACGATGATCATTGATGGATGAGAGAAAGAGAAATAGCAAGTGATGATTCTTATATTTGCTACTGCTGAGAGATAATGACGACATTTTTTCCACCAAGATCTCTGATCTATTTCTTGTTTTTCTCGCATTCTCTATGGATCATTGTGTTCATGTTGAATGCTTGTTCTTTTGTCGTTGAAATAATGTAATGACAATGCTATGAAAAAAAAAGAAAGAAACTAAATGAATCTTTTTTGAATTTGCTTTAGGTATGTTTGTATATATGTAGCTATAATTATAATTTGTAAATAAAATATTTTTTGAAAATGTACTTGTTTGAATTGTCTCTCGAAAAAAGTTTTTTATTTTGAAATGTTATTTGGTTATACATATTTATTAGTTAAAAGAAATTAATGACTTTAGTAGTAGTCGAAATAAATTTGTTAGAGAGATAATAAACACTTTTTAATGAGTGTGCTATATATCAAAATGACAAAGTGGAGAAGGAAAAAGCTATTATCTTTGACAGGCTTGTTTGATCAGAGGATGTAATCCCGCTTTTTTGCGCCCTCCTATAATATTTATTACTCTGTTGCATCTACAGAAAAAGTATATTGGGAAACACTCTTTTACGTGTCAATATACATCCATTTGAATATTTAATCAAGTTCACACATAATATTGTTAAGATTATCAAAATCAAAATGAAAAACAGAAACCTGGCTAATTTTTGGCAAGATGATATTCACGCTGTAAGCTGATCAATGTTTTGAATGCAAAAGTTGTTGTATCTTATTTTTTTCATAGTCTCTCTTTGTACTGTACCAAGAAAGTTTTTCTTACAACAATAATCATTAAAGATCATGACCGTGACAAACTTGAAGAGTAGAGATATGTATCAATGATTTTCTTTGATTTAAGTGCGGCCACTCATATCCATTATAGTATGATATGTGATAAATAAAGAGTAAGCTATTGATGGAATGTGTGATACGAGAAAAAAAAATAAGCAGCTGCGCGTTCTTGATACATCAATACAACTGTATCCCTATCGTACGTATAAACATAAAGGAAAGCTTCATTGAACTTGATCTTGTTGGGGGGGGGAGAAGAAAGAAGAAGACGGTTCTTATCAATACATATGTGTGTGTATATCAAATGATAACTATAAGTTTCAAGAAGCATTTAATAGTGTGTCAATTTGAATTTGAATTTGCCAGACAAATGATGCGAACTTCTTGTTCAATTAATTTCCCTTCTTCTCCGAAGAAAAAGGAGGATATTAATTGATACATTTATTTTTGTTTATGAATAATACGTAATGATAGACTTATCCAAAAAAAAAGTATCAATTAGCAAGAAGAAAGATGGGGGAGGAGGGAAGAAGAGATTCTTCTTGGTTGATTCAATAGATCAAAGAACAACAATAATTGTAGTTATATTTTTTAATTATCCAAATAAGATGAAAAGAATAGGCTGTAGAGTTATTTATAACTTCATTATATATATATGGATAAAGAGAATATGTCGTATTTTTTTTTTTTTGTCACTACGTATTCTCGTACGATCCCTTCGTTGATTATTCGGTATCATCTTTTTCATTCGTTTGTAAGAGTTATCGTTGTAACCATGAATGAAATGGTTTTTTTTTACGTTATGAATAAGTTTTATTCATTCATATAAAGTAAATGCAACACGAGGATCGGGTATCAATATGAGAACTTCTTTTTCGTCAAGTAGTAAGTATGTAGAACAAAAGAAAATGATTATTTGGTGTACATAGTATATATCATACTATATTATAATTTTCATACTTTTAATTGGGGTGAAAGGGTCTATCGGTCATCTTCATGGAAACGAAAAAAGTTGAAAGGCTTAGGTAATATTACCGTCAAAAAGTCTCGAACGTTTAGTATAATGGGGGGTGTGGAGGAGAAAGAACAAGAAGAAGAAGACTCTAAGGTAACATTGAACAAAAACCTTTTTTTTTTCTTTTACTATGCTACCGGAAAAGAACCACGGATATATTACAAGTTATAAGAGAAGTGTCAAAAAAAATATTATATTAAATTAAGTAATAAAATGAATTAATTATTTGATCTCATAAATCTTTCCCCCAACCTCATTCATTTATTTTTATTAAACCACCTCTCATTTCTTTTCCATCTCATTGAGTAACGCCAAATCGAATAAGATAATTCTATACAGAATATAAATGATAATATACTCTTCTTCATATTATTCGATGAATCATTTAGGGCACACGATGTATTTTAACCCAAACACGAAAAATCCAAAATGGTGAAACATAAGCCAAAACTTATCGGCGACTATTTAATTAATATAAAACCGAATCATATGAAAAAAAAAATTCGGACCCCTTTATCCCCTTTCGGTAGGACAAATAATTAAAAACGGAAATGCATCCTTTATTCAATAACATGGTACAACTTCTACCACAAACCAGATTGAAATGTATACAAGTTTAACCATCTTTGTAAAAAAGTGAAATTGATCAAAATGGGTTATAATATTTTGGTAAGACAAGTCTAAAAACTATTTCTTTGGGGGGGAGGAAGAGTAAAATGAAAGAATGCCGACGTACAAAAAAAAAAATTCTGGACTTTTTTGTTATGTCATTTTTTTTACTACTTTATTTGTCAATTTAAATAATATTCTATAAGATTTGTTTTAAACTATTTTGGGTCGAAATAAATAAGTATCTTTTTGAGATAGATGGTTAGATCGAAAAAGAGGTATATTAGAGAGGACTTATTTTCGCTTATTGGATCCTTTTCTTCCAAATAAAGTTTTTCGAAGTGAACTTCCAGTAGTAGTAGAAGATCTTTCATCATCACGCATTAATCGTGCTAAATCTTCTATAGGTACATTGGCCACTGCTTTCCAAGCATGAAATAATTCAATTTCATGTTGTAATGCTTGTGTGGTGGTCTAATAATACAAAATAAAAAATTAAATGATGTCTATTATAGAGAGATTTATTTCATTCTTACCTGTACATCCGACCAAAGTGGGTGGCTTGTAAAATCCTTATTACTCTGTCTAGCAAAATGATATGCATTCTTTTTAATAATGTTTTAGTAAATGATTTAATTTATAGTGTCAATAACAATAATTGAAAGAATGATATATTTACCTTGATATATTCAACTTCTTCTTTATAATTGAAACGACTTAACATGGCATCAATGGCTTCATCATCTTCGAATTGTTCTATATTATTATTATTTGTTAACGTTGACATTTATGCATTTTATACAAAAGTTTCAATTTGTACTACACCAAATTTGCATGAATAAATAATACCTTCTTCAAGACCATGTTTTGATAGTTGATCTCTTAAAGAACCCACTGTTCTTTGTAACTGTGCCATTGTACTTGACATTTCTTGTACTTTGGAAATATGTGTTTCTTTTAATGTTTTGATTTCGATATGTAGTAACTCTTTATCTTTTTCACATTGATCTATTGTCAATATAGATTTAGTTTTGTTTTCGGTTTTTACGTGCATAAAATAACAAAGAAAAAAAAATACCTTTTACAAAAGATTGAAATTTTTCTCTTTCATTTTCAAGTAAGCGACATTTGTGACGCCACGTCTGTTGATCATGCGTTGCTTGCTTTAATTCTTTCTAAAAAAGAAACCCTTATGATCATCGTACCAATGCTTCTTTCCTCCTTTATTTTTTATTTTTTATTTTTACCTCCAATTGTTGTACTTTTGCATTCCATTCTGCTGCTGCTTTGTTTTCAATCAAGGTACGTGCTAAATTATCCGATGGCTATTCTTTTATAAACATATGAGATGATTGCTGATCATGATAATAATATATAATAATATATAATTACCAGTTGATTTAATAAAGGTGGTGATGGTGAGGCTTGTTGATCATTTTTATATAATAAACTGGCTAAAGAGCAATGTGAACTTTTTTTTTTTTTTTTTGCATAAAAAATAAAAAGGATAAATATTTATTTTGTACGCCCCATATGTTTATCATGCTTTTTCTTTTTTTTATATATATACCTATTATTCATGTCTAATGCATCATAATTAACTTCTTTACGTTTTACAGTAAAAGGTGTAACTGTACTTTTAAATCGACATGGTGATGAATAATTCATGATCGATTCAAATAAATATTTATTTATATAAGAAAGAAATAGGTACAAAAAAGAAATATCTCGGATATTATTCTTTAGAGATACAATCATTCATTCATCATGCAACGTCACTACCACTCTTTTTCGTGTTGTTAAGCATGTGTAACAATCACGCAATTTATTTTATAGTATAAAGATGAACAAAGCCTCTTTTATATTTATTATTACTTTCCATGGTGATTTTAAATCATGACAACAATAGGCATTGTAACTATTTTGGATCAAGGAAGCGAATTTATATATGTCTATAATATTATACCTCTCTCTCTCTCTCTATATATATATAAAAGAGTGACGTAAACCTTCGTCAAAAAAAACAAAAAAGATGCATAGGCGGAGCATGAATCAAAAGGTGGTTCCGAGTTGAAGATCCAAAAAAAAAAATATTTTCCAATGGATATTGACGAGAGAAAGGGAGAAAGAGCGTAAAAAAGGAGAAAATGTTAGAAAAAGAAAGGAGGAATGAGTTGAATTATGTTATAAATGATTACAGAATTATTAGATTTATGAATTCTTGTAGAAACAACAAGTTTCAAAAGGGAGATTTACTCGTTTGTCAACCAGTTTCATTCTATGCTAATTAAAAAAAAAAGAAGGTCACGAATTATTTTTATTATAAAGTGAGAAAGAAAAAAAAACAATGCATAAACAACAAGAATTGCATGACTCAGCAATCGTTTTTTATTATTTATTAAAAGAAGTATAATATCCATTTACTTACTTACTTACTACTATTAATCCATGAATACTTCTTTATAAAGACATTATATCATCCTTTCTATTGATTTATAAGTTCTATCACTCTTCAGTATAATGATGATGAATCATGATCAATATGAAAAAAAAAAAAAATAATAATAATTCGGACCTGCATTATTTTATGATTCTAAGCGAATAAAAACTTTTTTGTGCAAACAAGCAAAAGAAATTTTTTTATTTTTTGGTTCCTGACTTGTTCTTTTTCCTTTCCACTTGTTGGCTTCTTCTTTTTTATCACCGTCCTTCACTCTCAACCTCTTTTTTTTTTTACCTCCCCCAAAAAAGAAACCGTCAAAAAGTAAACCTCTTTTTTTTTAATATATATACTTCCTCCCCGTTCTTCTTGTTTTCTCATTCTAAAACATTCATTTTTGACCAAAAAAAAAAAAAGAATGGATGTCCAAGGGTATATGCCACCACCAACAGCACCAACAACAACACACCACCACCACCATCGACCAGAGGATGCTCAAGTATTACATTATAATAATACAACATTAACACAAGGAAATAATAATGCATTGCCTCCTTTATCAAGTGTTTCTCATGTTGCCAATAATAATAATAAAAAAGAAGATTGTCATGGTGGGATGGGAGTGACAAGTGAAGGACGGTCATCTTTAACTTATGCATCATCTCAACCCCTAAAACAACCACCATCTACGGATGACCTTTCAGCCATTCCGGCTTTCGTTTTTGATAAACGAAAGAGTAGTCCTGCTGTTTTAGGATTACCATTGGGTCTGAACGATGAAGCTCAAGCACAACTAAGCTTGCATTTATCACAACAGCGTAATTCTATTGAGGCTGCAATGCTGCTTGCCAATTTCAATAGATTACCTTCTACCCCCGCTGCCAATAGTACATCGGGTGAAGATGATCCACATGATGATACTAATAACAAAGATCAAGTATCATCCTCATCACCTACAACAACAAGTAAAACGATCAAATCCACAGATGAAGAGGGTAAAAATCAAAAAAAAAGAATTTTTTTTCTTATTATACATATATTTTTTTTTGGAGCCCATATTTTTTTTTCTATCAAGAAAATTTATGCGCATAAAAAAAGAGTCTAATTTTTATAATTATAACAATGAAATATTATTCTCATACTCACCTTTTTTTTTTGCCCACTTTTCCCTCCTCCCCTCCCCCTTTTCAACCTTTCCCCTTTTCTTTTTTATTTATGATGACTTCTTTATAATGAATTCAAGATCACAAGTCAACATCATGGAAAGAAGATCATCTTTCAGTGGCATCCGATAGTTCAATTTCGTTTAATCACAAAAATAATCGACCGCGAAGGCATTCTTATGATGTAAGTATGACATGGGCATCTTTACCTTCCGACAGATCTACATTTTTACAAGATCTTTCTGGATCCTCTTCTTCATCTTCTTCCGCTTCCTCTTTGGTTCATCCACATCAAACAACACATCCTTTACATCCATTGCATCATCCACATCATCCTGCTGCAAAATTAATGTGGGTTCAAGGTGTTTCACCCCCTCCCATGTTACCACCTCCAACTTCTACAGCCTATCATGAACCTATGGGTATGATTCATCCATTATCACAACCACCATCGTCATTACCACCTTCATCATCCTCATCGAATCAAAAACAAGGGGATCATCATCATCATCAACAACAACAACAACAACATCATCATCATCATCATCCAGGTGATCCATCCGTACAACCACCACCATTACCACCACCTCAACATCCACATTATTATCCATATCACCCTCACCCATACATGCATCATCCGCCACCACCTCATCCAACCTCTGCACCTTTACCGCCACCACCCAATGCAACATCAACAGCAACATCCGCAACAAGTACAGTGCCTGTGCCAGTAACAGCACCTCCACCACCCCATCCACATTCTCATCCTCATTACTATTATCCACATATGGGTAAATTACCTTTACCGATTCAAGTGGATGGGATGATTCATACACATACTCCTTTACCAGGTCAATTCCCACCGATGCCAACAGGCGCTGTGCGCACTCCAGCAAGACGAAAGAAAAACAGAATGGAAGTGGATGAAGATGATATGTCCACAGCTGTTGAACCCGGGGATCCTGATTTTCCAGACATGTCATTAAAAGATATTGAAGCTGCTCGTGTGGATCCAGAAGCACGTCCACGAAGACAAAAATTACGTTATGTTGGTGATAAGTATACACCTCAATGGGTTCGTTATAATGGTCAATCGAAAGAAGGTCTTTGTGATACTTGTCAACCTGGTAAATGGCTTCAATTGAAAAACAGTGCATTCTGGTAAGTTGATTATTATTATTATTATTATTATTATTATGGGAGATTGTGTGTATATTATCGCACATAGAAACTAAGGTGTGCATATATATATATATATATATAAAAGGTACCACAAACAATTTTTTCATGGTATTTCATCCGTTTCTGGAAAAGAATTCATGCAACCATTGGAAACACGTTGGGTGGATCAAGATTTGGTTGAAGGTCTTTGTCATCAATGTCGTCAATGGGTCTCTGTGAGTAATGTAAAGAGAAAGAATAGTGTCCTTTGGTATCGACATGCTCATAAGGTAAATATTATTATTACTAGTACTTTTTATTATCCTTTCATATATAATATTCACTTTTTGAAACAATTGAATAGTGTCATGTATATCACAAACCAAAGCCAAATGCACCAAAACGACGTTAATATCCTAAAAACAAAAACAAAAAAACAACATACAAAAAATCCAAAAATTCGTCTATAATAATAATATAATTTCAATAACCAAAAAAAAAACACTCGAATATCATTTTTTCTTACTACCACTTTTTTTATTCTATTTGGCCTTTTATAACAAAACTATTTTTTTTTCGTCTAGAATTATTGATTGCCCTTTTTTTATCCTTATCCACCAAAAAAAAACATTTCTTTTTTCTTTTTTATTTCTTTTTTAGCAATATATATTTTACTGTGTATATATTTATTTGTTTCGTGTAAATGGCGTTTCTCTCTCTCTTTCTCTCTCTCTCTCTCTCACATCTTATATCAAAGTATCCACTTCTTCTTCCCCTTCACCCCCGAAAAAACCTCTTTATTTCCCTTTTATTTTCTCTTATATACAAAAAAAAAACCTCAAAAGAATTCCATTAGTTTAGTATAATATTATTATTATTATTATTATCTTATATATATATAAATATCTATCCATTTTAGTATTCTTCTTCTCTTCTTTTCAGTACCCAAAAAAAAAAGATTTTTTTATATATAATAATAAAAAAAATTAAAAGTATATAACATAACAAATCAATTATTTGATTTTCCAATATCATTATTAATTTACTTGCTTTATTAATGAAATTTACTTTTATATTTCATGTGTTAATCTAGGTGTGTGCGTGTGTATATACAAAGTTATAAGTTTATTAATAAAGAGTATTATATGGCCGCGTGGCAAAAAAGCCTTTTTCAGGGCAATCTACCATTAGTATAGAAAAATAAAGCTGAGCTTGTATATATAAGAGTGTATTATTGACTTTATCAAAAAACGGCATTTATCATGTTTATCTCCGTTAAATATATAAACTTTTTGTCATACAAAAAAAATACAATTGTGTTACAATGCACAACATCTGTTGTAATGCCGTTAAACAACAACAAGCAACGGGTGTAAAATAAGACAAGGATCATAATGCAAAATATGGATGATGTTACCAACTTAACAAAAATCCCAGCGAATCGAGATTCATTGCTTTATTTTTCCCATCATAATCATCTCATCCTCCCTCTCCTCTTTCTCCCCCCCCCATTCAATCACTTCACACGATCATTATTGATATATGCAATGTGTGGATGATCCAATGCTGTGTATTAAAGAATAGTCCCCACATTAAGAGACAGAGGGAGAGAGAGACCCACATCTGAGGTTTGATAGAGAGAAAAATGATTTTTTAGCTTAAAAAGATTAAGCTTTTTGTACTAGCACATGTATGTCTATTAGGTTGTAATTACAATAAACCCAGCATGCCAATTAACTCTTTACTCTTCTTGTTGGAAAAAAAAAAGTCATTCTCCCTCTTTACTCTCTTATCAGTCTATACCAAAAACAATGAGGTGGGGGAACGTACAGAAAATAAAATAATAATCTATAATTAAAAGTTCTTTCCCTATATAGTTTATATCATCAAAAATAATAATAATAATAATAATCATAACATCAAACTAAAATGAAAATTGAAATAATATCAATTAAACCTATAAATTTTGTGTTATTCATCTTTGTGGGGGGGGGAAGGGAGGAGAGCGGTAAAAGAAGAACAAGAAGAACAAGTAGAAGGAATAGTAGATGAGAGAGAGACACACAAAAAAAGTTTAATTCTGCACTAATAAAATAAAAAATATTGACTCGATTAGTGAGTGGATCAAAAACATACAACAATACACGAGTATCTATCAAAGTATTGATAATTATCCCATTGAAACAACATGTTCAATATACTTTTTTAAGATGTGTTGAATGAATACTTATAAATTGATGGATTTATTGTTTTATAATTTGATGTGAACGTGCTTCTTTCTTTCTTTACCATTATCCCGCGATCGTGCCAGTCATGAGAAAAAAAAGCCGTTGAATTGGAATGTCTTGTACAGACATCATTGGCTGTTATTATTGTTGTTTGCTGGAATAGAATCGTCATGAATGAATAATAACACTGTGATACTGATATACCCCAAGTTATGTGTAAATCATGGATTCCGATTACTAGACAGACACAAGGTCCCACCTTACTTGCGATAAAATAGGGTATATAGACATGCGCTCTCATTCTCGTTGCTTTTTTTTTTTTTTGCAGATCGGATTACTGTCGTATGTGAACACAACAGTGTGTGTATGTGTGTGTGGATTCAAAATTACCATGATCATCTATCATCATTATTGTACGTGCTATACAATATGGGAATTCTTGTACCATCATCTTTTGAATGACATGTTCTCTTTACATATTTGTATTCCTTGATTTCACTTTACTGGTTATCATTGCCATTGCTGTTTTGTTGATAAAAAAAAATCTAACAAAAAAGAAAAAACATACTAACTATATCTAATGATAATTACTATCGATGGAGTAGTAGAATATATTCACATCCATGGAATGAGAGGGAGAGGTCGTACTAAAGTATCTATTATGGTATGTAGCTAGTACTTTCTCTTATTGAAATTCTCATCTCTCTTAAAAAAGAGATCTACAGCTACTACGTATTACACCTACAATAACCACCATCTCTCTTTTTTTTTTAAAAAAAAAAAACATAGTCGAGCAATAATAATAATAACCAAAGGATTCAGCAACGATATTCATAAGAAGTAAATATTAGAGAATGATGATTTCTTTTATTTTTTAACGAATACGTATGCATACTAAAAATAATTTTTTGTTAAAAGTTCTCGTTCGCTAAATTGGAGCATCTTGCTGTTGCTTCAAAGTCATTGGTTTAAAGAATGGTTAATTCTCTATTACTCACCAACAATACGATTGCTAAAAATACACTCTTGGATTCATATTTGGAGAATTTTCGTTGTTGATGATGATGATGATGGAAGATTCGTTAGAAAAGTAAAAAAAAAATACCCCAAAGATATCAATAGAACATACCTACGTTATTTTTATAATCATGGTCGACACCAAAAATGATATGTGATTGTAAAGTAGTAGTGGTTATATCTATTTTATTCATCCACTATCAAGTTATATTTATACATTAGTTATTGATTGTATAAAGAGGAAGATGAGTAACTATAATCACAGTGCTCTATATCATAATGATCTTCATCTTCTAGTCAGAATAACAGATAAAGTATTCATCCGTCGAAACCTTTATTATGAACAAATATAATTAATATATTGACCTAGAGATCCTTTGTTTAGTTTTGTTTCATAGATTTATTATCACTCAAAAGCCAATTATCCACTTATTAACTGATTATTTCGGAAAACTCTTGTAAGAAAACATATCCCTTGCTTATTCAATACCCATAAAATAACCCGTGTTTATACTATAAAACGGTTTCCAATAATAACTCGCAGCTTATATCCCTCTTTTTTTTTTACAGTCTCCTTCATCCATCTTTATGATAATATGTGTTTAAAAGTGCTTATTTATAGAAGAGTTTCTATCGTTTTCTTTGATATATAAATAACTGTTAGATATAAAAACACCAATCACTCAAAAAACAAAATTTAAAACTCGTCTTTATTTAATATCCAAAGGAGCGATCCTCCTCCTTCCTTTTTCCTGCTGGAATGAAAAAGATATACCCTCCACGTTTTTATGAAAAAAGGTCATATTCCATTCAAATCCATGTTTCAGTTACTTGTTTCAGAGTTTCTTTTTTTCTTTTTCTTTTTTTTTTTTTGTTCAATAGAAAAACGAGGAGGAGACAAAACAAAGATTAAATGTCCTCTCTCCCAATTCCTTGGAACAATAAGCTAAACATAATTTTTTTAATGGGAAAAAAAAAATAATCGTTGTTTTGCTGAGCTTTTTTGTTCATTTTCATTTACCAAAAAAATACGCTCATCCGCTTTTTACGAGTTTCGTTTTAGTATAGTAATTAAAGCATCGGTGAAAATGTCCCATCTATAGATATTGAGCATTCGCTAGTTATTTTTTTTCTACTTCTTTCTCTTACCATCTCCACTTCTTTGGTTTCCGTTACCAACTCATAAAGGTTTAGCCTATTTGTATTAGAAAGGAAAAATAACTCTCTTAATGAATACCCGCCAAGGAAATAAAATAAGAAAAGAAAGGACATCAAAGTGGAGAGAAAATGATGCAATTCATTAAGTATTACATATGAATTGAGCATTTAGATACATAATTTATAACATACCATAATGAATGAAAATAAGCATTCATGTTCCGCTACAAACGGGACGCAGAATCGGATAGAAAAAGTTTTAAATAATAAAAGGATAGTATAGTAATCATTTAGATCGATAAAACGAAGAAGATGCGCCACTTTATTTCCTATTAGTTACTTGGCATACATAACTATATCAAATATTATGGGCTGATATTAATGTCATTCATGTTTACGTAAAAATACACGTACATATACATCATATTATTATTAGAAACAGTGCAACCCAATCAGCCACACATAGCATATCGGCTATAACAGAATGAAATAGAACAAGATTATTAGTACAAAATTAAATTATCTGACCATCAAAAAAAAAAAAATATAACATTTACATTTTTGAAGAGTTATTTGTCATCGATTTAAGTGCGCGGAGGAAAGGGAAAGATGCGCTCGGATGAAGCGAGGAAAAGAAAACAAGGTAGTTTATCATTAAAGAAAGTTCTTTGGGTTGTTAAATTACCTTTTTAAATTATAATATTTGTTGTCAATATCACGACTCGTTCAATGATGTTGTATATTATCGGTAGGATAATATATTTCCATCATAGCTATTCTTGTTTTTGAGTGCTTATATAATTATTTCTACATTTGATACGATACCTAATGGAGCTAGAAGAGATGATGGATCCTCTCTAAGGTATATACATTTTTTATCTCAAATTACTTATATTATCTGAAAAAGTAATAAAAGGTAAATTGTCTATATACTATGGCTATGATCTGATACATTCATATCAATTTTATTTACATAATGATCACACTATAATGATCGAAGATCTGTCATAGAGATAACGCCATCATCATCAACATGGTTGTAATATTAATAATTGCAAGTGAGATCGTCGCTCATTACGATTTAATCGAACCATGTTTTTTTCATCAAAGTTTATATTTATAGCATATCCTTCTTTCCGAAATTACGTAGAATTTAATAATCATCATCATTATGATCTTCTGTTTCATAAAAAAAAATAACACATATTTTTACTATGACTCATTTACTAGATACATTTACAAAAAAAAACCATTGCGCGGACGTATAAAGAGATGAGCCGTCAATATACTATGTATCTTAGTATTTCGTAATAATTAGGACAACACGATTTGTCGAGTAATTGGGGGGGAGGAGGTATATCGTGAGCACATTTTTAATGGCCACCTTTTAAGTGGTTATAACTATCACTATAAGAATCCAATTTCTCTTCTTCAATGGATGCTAAACCCAAATAGATAAATTATACGACCTTCAGTTCGTTTGTTTATCAAAAAGAAAGGGCAAATAAAATAAATCTCCTTGGGAGAAAGAATGAATGCAAGATAAGCTAATCATACTGTAAATGATCATCAATAAGCATCAATATACTTTAAAGGCTGAGAAAATATAATAAAAAAATTCCGTATTGATGATGATGAAGGATCAATTTAAGCTATATTGTGAATAGAATGACTCTATTTTTGACATTCATCTACTTATTAGGTTAGAAAGAGATCGATTCTTTTTGAAAATTGGGGTGCGTGTGTGTGTGTGTGTGTGTGCGTGATAGATAGTTTGTGTAAAAGAGAAATATTCATGATCTTCAAAGACAAACTAGGTTAAAACCCCCATTTTTTTTCAAAAAAAGTGGGTTTAGTACCAAATTAGAAAGTGAATTCCAATATTTTCACTAAATAAGAATCTTTTTTATAAAAAAAAACACTTGGCAAAAAAAAGAGAGAGAGGATGATTTTTAGACTATGGATTAGATTCAATTCGTCGTACTAAAGAGCTATATATCACAAACACACACACACACTTAAGGAAGGTTCTATGCATGCCATTTTTTTTTAGTTTAGCTTTATTTCATTTGTAAGGCACAAAAAAAAAAAAAAAAAAGACAGACAAAAAAAAAAGTTATCGGAATGAAATGATTCGTTGAAAATACGTGGCGCCACTTCTTTCAATCCACCTTTTCTTTATTTTCACCTATACAATAAATTTATTAGCAATGACGCATTTTTATTGTATAAATGTATCTATCCATTCAAACATGCATGTATAATAATAGGATAAACGAAAATAATGATAATGATGATTAATATTAATATTAAAAAAAAAAGATCTTCTTCATCTCTCTCTCCCCACACATACAACAAAATAAAATGAAAAAAAATATGAAATTAAATTCATCATAATTTTATTTTACAAGAAAGGATCACAATTCAATATAAAAATTTGGGTCATGTTATAAGTAATTATAAGAAAATGATCAAAAAGAATAAGCTTTTGATATTATGTAAACTCCTTCCATTATTATAAATTTTCTATAACTTTCATACTAGACTAAAAAAAGATTGGGGCAAGTGTAACGTAACGCTTTAACCAAATAAAAAGAAAGTTTCCATTTAACAAGTGTAGTAATACATGATATATATATATGTGTGTGTGAGAATCGTTCTACTATTTACTTATCATGTCGTATTAGGGTTATACGAAAGATCTTGTGTGTCTATAAGAAAAATGGTGTAAGTAATGTACAACATCCCCAATTATTATTATTATAATAATAAAAAAATTATAGAGTCCAAATTGAATAATGCTTAAAAAAAAACTTGCTTCGCATAGTTGATGAGCGCGTGGCATAAAATCCTTTCTGGGTAAGCGAGAATGCTCTTCCATGGTAACCCACATTTTCGGGTTCATTGTAAGCTTATCGGGAAAAAAAAGCTTATTGCTTAACAACAACAAAAAAAAACATATGGAACACAATCATGTTATTTTATATATATTGAATTATATAAATTTCTTTATTATTATTACAAGAAAAAGAAAAAGAACAAATAAATGATATATAAAGAAAAAGAAGTGTGTGTGTGTATGTTTGTGTGTGCGATACTATTTTTTTGCTATTGACAACATGAATCCAATTTTGAATAAAAAAAGGAATGAAAGAAAGGGCTTGTTATATAATAAGACAAAGACAGAGAAGATGGTGATTATAAAATTACAATTTGAACGGTAAATAAAGAAGAAGGATGGGGGGGAAATGATAAAAGAATAAATGCATATGTGGTTTTTTTTTGTTTTTACTTCTACCAAAAAGTATATAATTATGAAATGTCCAAACCAGTGGATTCAAATGATATATAATACGAAGATGAATATGTGTGTGTGAAGTAGTAGTTTAAGCGCGGATATATGAAAAATAAATAAAGCATATCAAGGAAGGACTTGGGTAGTACAAAGTGTCGACATCGGAGAGAGATAGAGAGAGTAAGAGAGAGAGTGTGTGTAATGAAATTTGGGGGAGAGAAGGAGTTGAGAAAAATGAGGTGGTCAAACAAAAGGGAATATAATAATAATACTAACAATTGGTAGTAGTAATAATAGTAGTAATAATAATAATAATAATAAAACAGGATGAACTGGAGGAGTAAAATAAAGTGAGACATAATAAATGATGAATAATAATTTAATCCGTGGACGATGAAGATTCATCTCGGACGATACGTAAAAGCCGCTGTCGCTCGCGTGTTCGAATGGCCTGACGTCGGTTCTGGAACCAAATTTGAACAGTCCGAGGGCTCATACCCAGTTGTCGACCCAGCTCAGCACGGAGTTGTGTAGAAGGAAATACCGTTCGATCAAATACACGATTTAGTACTTCAAGTTGCTTGGCATTGGCTCGTCTTCGTTTGGCCTTGAGTGGAGGAGGTGTACTACTAGAGGAAGAGAAGGAAGCTTGTTCATCATCACTTGCACAACAACTACTGCTACTACTAATCACACTATGATTACTTGAATCATGTTGATGTGTTGTTGTTGAACTAGTAGAAGAAGGAAGATGTCGTAATTGTTGCTTTTTTAATGGTAATTTTCTTGTCATGGTATCAATGGTAGGCATGGACATATCATGAGTGGTTGTTGTTGTTGTTGTTGTCGAAGTCGAGACACTACCAATACTGGATAATGAAGAAGAAGAGTCATTGGTCCAACTCATTACCATACGATCCTCTGATTTCAATGCCCAAATAGGTGGCAATGGATAACCAGATAAAGGTGAACATGATCCACTGGAAGGTGCGCTTTCAGGTGATGAAAGGGATGGGCATACATCTTGTTCACACAAAAGATTCGAGATATCAAGTACAGCAGGACGATTACCACGTGTTGCTGTGGTTGTTGTAGATGATGTATTGTTAAGTAAACTTGACACTGAGAATGCAGACATTTTTATGTTTGTTGTTATTTGTTTGTTTGTTTGTTTGAAAAAGATAAGAGTAAAGAAATGTCAAATTGATTAAAATATTATAAAAGGAAAGGGTGTGGAAAGAAGAAGATGAATGAGAAAAAAAGATAATGAAAAAAAATGAAAAAAAAGATCAATTTTCTTAAAAAAAGATCAAAAGTAAAGAAGAAAAAAAGGGAAAATGGGAAAGAAAAAAAAGAAACAAATTGAACAATGGAAGCTCTTTTTATATAATTTTTTGAAACTTGAAAAAAAAAGTGGAGCGATGTGAAAAATAGATAATGCTAATAGTAGGAACCTATCAGTCGTGCCTTCTAAAACTCGTCAGAGTTGTCTCGCTCGAGCCAACATGTCAATTGAAAAAAAAAAGAAAAGTGGCTTAATTGGAAGAGAGGGGGGAGGAGGATAATGAATGGAGTGGAGTGGGGGGAGGAGAATGAAAGACCTTTCATTTCCCCGATATGAGACTTCATTGGGAGAAACGATGTCGTCCGATTTTTCAAGTTGTACAAAGTAGGGTCTGGTCCATTGGGTCCTTCCTTCCCAATGATCATTATAATATAATTGGGGGGAGTAACAAGTTATCGTTTATTGTAACCTATTAAAAAGTGGTACTAACTTAATAAAGTGTGGTGGGGGAATAACGAACTACTACTTTAACGTGTGTTTAAAGTGTTCGATCATTAACTTCTTTCAAATCCTTTTCCCTACCCCCCAAGTCTTTTTTTTTCTTTATTGTTTTTTATTTCATTTTACTATTATAACGAAGTCTTTTCCGTTTCAAGCTTATTCCGACTTTGAGAGTCGAGGCAATAACAAGCTTTTTTTTACCCCCAAAAACTCACGCCATTATTCTTTTTTCTTATAACTTGATTCATATTAATTTCATTTTATTATTACTTATTATTACTTATATTACTTATCATTTATTATAGTTAATAATTATAATGTCATTATTTATTATTATTATTATTATTAATCCTTCACTAAATACTACGAGAAAAGATCGCTCTTTTCTTTTTTTCCCATGTGAATTCTTTGCCCTTTCATTAATGATAATTAAAAGATGTTTATTACTTTTTCATGAATGACAGCAGATTTGACAAGTAGGACGATATTGAAGGGATGATGAATAAATCCCTTTTTAAATGGAGTGCTGTTGCTTTTCCTTTTTTATATGGTTTTTTTTTTCGAAGTCTATTATTTTGAGTTTGGATGATAATATATATATATAATTGGCTGACAGTAGAGAAATATGGAAAAGGATTAAACATCAGACAAACACCATATACCATTCCATGAAGCAGTTTACAATTCAATGAAAAATGGGGGAGATAAATCCAAATAAAGTCAACAACACGAAACCGATTGGTTAAAGTAACACACACGTTTTTTTTTTTGAATGGAAAAGTATAAACAACTTGTGTGCCTTGCCATTTATTTTTATAGTCAATGCCCTTTTATGGAAACCATTGCAAAAAATAATCTTTTTTTTTTTGATCCGAGGAAAAAATCCACTTCATATGAATGGTGTCACTTTTTTCATTTTCACTTTTTTAATTCAAAAGACTCACGCCATTCTTTGGCTTTTAATGTATGACTGCATAGAAACGGAGAAAATAAAACCATCATCATTATCGTCATCTGGATTGACGTTCGAGAAAAAATCCCAACTTGGAATCTTTTTTTTTGACAAACGGAAATGAAGGGAGGGTGATCGGATTCTTATTATTAAGAATGGAATGGAATGGAATGATAACAAAAAAACACATGTTTCTCTTTTTTTTATTATAAAAATATATTCGATATGATTTGTTTAATCTTCGTAGCCGGAAGGTGGGTTACGTGCGCGGTTAGGAACTATCATCAATAATAAATAATTGACCACGAAATTTGTGAATAAGGTGAATGATGTCGATATTTTTCAATTTTGAATTACTTTTTACCCTCCCCAATGGATAGACAACTCCATCATAATAACGCGTTTTAAACAAAATCTCTCTCCCTCCCTCTCTCTCCCTCTCTCTCTTCCTACTTTCTCTTGTCATACTATATGAATATAAAGAATTATACTTACGAGGATAGGTAACTGGGAGTTCAGGATAACCCTTGAATCCAAAATAATTACGACGAATGGAAGGAACAGTCCAGACCATAGCGGGGCCTATATATTCAAATGCCCATTTATTTTATTTATTGTTGTTGTTGTTGTTATCGTTGGTAAGATTGTTTAATTAATAAAATGTGAATCGTTTCGTAATATTTGAAAATTGTCCTGTTAATAATAAAGTAGAATTCAAAAAATATAAATTAAAATTACCAATGCTGCCAATGGCAAATGACCAAAAAATGACAGGTCTTTCAATAGCGAAACGACGTAATGCTCCGGCCATGTTTAATGATTATGTGAAGAGAGGGGGGTGAAGTTGTTATTAGAGGTCGCTTTACTGAGTGGAAATTTTGTCGCGCGCTCTTCTGTTATGGCTTGCTCTATTTTTCTTTTTGCAATAAACAAGCTGAGTATTAAATTTGCCGTAATGACGTCGCTCCTCATCTATTTAGGCTGTCAAATCCGCTTCTATAAGGATCATCTATAATCACTTGAAAAGGCTATCACCTTATTTATATATATATTTATGTCATGTCATTTTACGTTTATTAAATTTCAAAGTATTCATGACTAAACAAAAATAAAGGTGATCTTCCTATAGATTATTTGTAATAGATAGTGCTTTTTTGTTTTACCTCCTCATCTTTCAAACTACAGGCAAGCCCAAAAAAAAGTACCCCGTGTATGTTGTAAAGAACGTGTTAAAATATAACTATGAAACTAAAAAGTTAAATTCTATAAAGAAAAACAAGCATCTTGACATCATCATACTCATTACACACTGATATTGGTATTACTTTATATATATTATTATTATTCTATGTACATCGAGCATAGTTGAGTATCAATCATTATAATGGCATGTTGATAAGTAGCGCTTAGAACCTTTTGAGGATGAATAACTCAGCTGATTGCTGATCCATCATAACAACCAGTGTTTATATTGGTATGGCAACAAACAATTGAGGAGAACAAGAATATATTACCATGGCAATCAAATAATATTTTTTATCATTATTGAAACGTATTCAACATATGATGATTACATTACCATGACAACGGACGACAATTTACTAGACTGTATCATTGCAACAATCAATATTGAATTTGATTGTTCGCTATAATATATACATTTATATATATATCAAGTTTTAGGATCTATCCCTTATTATTAATGTATTTAATATATCATAATCATTGGATTTGATTATTGTTACTATTATTATCTTGAATCTAGACAGTATCAATAATAAATCGAAAAAAAAATAATGGACTCAGTTGTATGAATATTATGCCGATAAGCATACAGTGGATGTAAAAAAAATAGAGTAGCAGTATAAAATGCAACTTGTTGTCAAACAGGATATAATTTCTCCTTCAACCATGACATCATGATTGACCGTCAATTATATATGGTAATGAAATTTCGACGCTAATTTTTTTAGTACATATGTTATATACATATCTCTTGTACTTCGCTGTATATTGAAGCGCTCAACTCCCTTGTTATACTCAATAACGTATACATATAAATCTACTCCTTCTCTTTTTTAAATGATCCTTCTATTTTTACATATTATGAGACAATAAAAATAACAAGAACAAAGGCAAAACTTTATTACCTTTTATTTGTGTTGGCTACTAATTACTATTACTATGTCGTTTCGTCGTTGTTGTTGGCTTTTAGAAATGTTTCCGAAAAGAAGGGGTGTTATCTCACACACGGTTTCGTTTCCGACAAGTTATTGAAATATTTAAAACCATCATTTTTTAAAGAACCTATTTAAATGATATACTTCTCTTTTTGATTATTATTATTATTATTCTTTCACCTTTTTTATTTTATTTTGGCAACTATTATCCGTAAATAATATAAAAAAAATAACCATGGTCATTACCACTTCTGATGTATTAAACAATTCAACACCTTCTCAACCACAACAGCTAGATAATAAACTTGATTGGGATCAGGTAAGAAATAAGAGGGGTTTTTTTTTGAATCTTTACTATTTTATTTTATTCATTCCCAAATATTGGAATGCATATTGACATACACACACACACATATGTTATATATATATTGAAAATAGATCGATACATGGCTTCATGAACTTTATCCAGTCAACATGCCAGTATTTGAAAAAGACGATTGTACATTACATAGTTTACAACAATTACATAAAAAAACAGAAGAAGCAAGTAATATTATGGAACTTGTATTGAATACGCAACGACAATTAAGTGACGATAACGCAAGACAAGGTATATCGATGAAAATGGATTATATTATTCTCTTTTTTTGGTTATGCATATGACGTCAATTCACCCCTGAGTTGGATGTGTGGTCTTTTTTTTTAACATATCATCATCATCCATCTCCTCCTCTTCTTGTCTTTATCCCCCTCGTCCTCCTCCCCCCAATCATTATTTACTAATACATATATAATCACTTTATTATTATCACTTAGCCGCTATGTGGCAAGAAAAATTAGATGCACTTGAAATAAGTCGATCATCCATGTCCACTCAAGGAACACGTGCATTAGATGCTTTAGGACTTCTTGCTGTACGTTTAGGAATTGAAGATACGTCTTTGAGCAGGTATGTTAATATTTATTCAATTGGTAAAAAAAAAATAAGAACATATGAGTTGAATAGAATCTCCCCCATCTAACATGATATTAGTTATCACACAGCATTAGCTCAGTTAACGATGGATACGATGGATACTTGTTTAGAAGAAAAGGAGATTGAAGAAACTGAATATGCTCTGCAGAGTCGGATCCAAAACGCGGAAGGTGAATTAAACAAGATGAAAGGGTGAGTTGAGAAAAGAGAACTTTTTCGGATAGATATCCATATATGATCTATATAACTATAATAACGTTCCATTTGGCACGATCGTTATTGTTTTTGTAAAATCTATATCCATGATAAGAAAATGACTCCTTTTGTTTTGCTGACAAATTTTTCTCCTCTTTTTTTCCCCTTTGAACAATTATTCAACTTCTTTTTCCGTTTCCCTTTTGTCCTCTATAGAATTTTATCCACTGTAAAGCAACGACGTAGAAATGAAAATCATTGGGATAATCATGATGTTCATTTAATGCAACAACAGAACAAAGAATCAAAGAATGATTATGCAAGAATGCAGGTATGTTATAATAAAAAAAATGAGTTGTATGTTTCTTCTATGCAAGGGGTGGGATAGGAAAGAAGCATGGACTAAAAAAATATATCTTTTTAGTATGATTTTGATGCATTAGAAGTTGAGCAACATGAATTACGATTAGAAGCTATCAAAAAATTAGAACAAGATATGACTTCTTTAGAAGCGATCTTGACTGAAAAGAATGGAGTGGTAGATAGTTATGGCAATTTACCTTCTGTAAGTAATAATCAATATATATTGGGATTTCGCTCTTTTCCCCCTTTGACTTATATTCTTTTTTTTTGTGTCAATATAGGATATGGTTTTAGCATCATTGAAAATCCAAGATGCCCAAGATCGACTTGTAAGTTTTTCTATATATTTTTTATAAACTCAAAGAGGATCTTATAGACCATCCCCTCTTTCTCCCGACCCATCATCCTTTTTTCTCCTCCCTGTTTTTTGTTTGTTTGTAGTGGTAGAACGTTTTACTCATTTAGATGTTCTTTTTATTTATAGAATAATCTGGGTCGTGAACGAGAACGATTACTGGCCGATATTGCTGACAATGTGCGATAAATACGCCATTACAGCAATTCTTATGCACATATAAATATAATCAACAGAAACCGTATAATATATATTTAGCATGTTAATAATAACACTTAATCAATTTGTAGATCAAAAAAATAACATCTCCTCACCACCACCCTTCACCATTCATATTTTAACAAGTTCTTCCATATTATACACATATATACAACAACAGCTAATTCATCATCATCATTTATCATTTCTATCATTTTATATACCCCTTACACACACTACCTGTTCACACACCATTCATATAACAACAAACCCTTTCTTCTTATTGTACTATTTCTTCTACATTGTCCTGATGTTTTTTTTCATAATATACATATTCATTTCCATTCCTCTCGTGTCTCACAACTTTTTATGCCAATATCAATCCTTCATTCTCATTCTTTCTCCTACTTTGTTCAAACATTTTATTATGGTCCAATTTATTTTGCACTGCTATTGCATACTTATATATACATATACCATTCCACCACCAATAAAAAAAAATCCACTATAATAATGATTTATTATATAAAAATGATAATCTATATGAATTGTATTTTTAGTCTAAAATAAAAATTAATGTAATATAAACTGTCATCATTCATCACCATTTGTTTGACATCAATGATAAATTTCATACATAACCAATGAAAATGAATCCCTGGTGTTTCTTTGTGATAAGTCTTTATACTTATCCCCCCACCAAAAAAATAATCATTACCTCCTGAGAATAGATACGTCATTAGTTCCACTTTTGGAACCAAAAAGTAGTATGTTTTGTTCCAGATTCTTGGTAATATTGAAAGTCGTTCTATGATATAAAGAAAAAAAAATAGATAGGAAAATAACTATCAAAGTTAACCATTTTTTACAGTCAATATTATCATTATTATTAATATATCATCAAAAATGAAAAAAAGAACACGTAGTAAGGTTTGCTATATATAGCATCGCATGGCTTAATCAATGTCAAAATAATAATAATAATAATAAATGAATCTACCAAGCTAACTCCAGAAATGGTTCCATGAAAATTATTAATAGTGTTCACTCTATTGCGGGGTAAAGACGTTCCTATTTTAAATTAAGCAAGTAATATATGAAACCAGATCTTTGGTTTTTTTTAAAACACCAGTAGTCAACAACCCAATGATCGTCCAATTCAAAATGATGTAATTATATAACAGAGAGTAGAAAAGAAAATCCAGTTTACTGGGTAGCTTCTTTAGGATGGCCTAGAACACAATATATACGTGGCGCCTAGATAAAGAGGCTGATGCTGTTGTAATTTACAAGAATCATTAAATGAGAGAAATAGTGTCGTCGTCCTCCGTGATAGTTGTTTCTTGGCACGTTTCTTGTAAATGATCCAAAATATAATTATTTTTTTAATAAAAACAATTGGGCTTATGAATATGTGAAACAACCATTTTGTCCACCAACTTCTGTTATTATTATTTTTTATTTATAATGGTACGATTCTTCTTAATTAGTTACTTGGATATAATGAAACATGTCACTGTTCCAACAAAATTGTATTCAATTGGTAAATCCAATAAGAATAGAATGCAGCACACGATTCTTTCCCCAAACTTGGATATATCCGATTATTACACAAATAAATCACATTCTAGAACTACTACATACACCAGTGTTTTTTTTTTGTTTATACATACATAATAGAGTCATGTATAATATCAATCAACTCCTACTTACTGGACTGGATGTTGTTGTTACTGCATAATTATGGAGCATCAGTACCCTTATTTTTTTAATTGTTTGCATATTTTTTTGGAATAAACATTTTACAACAACAACTACTACTATTCTCGCTTTTTTTTTTCCAAAAAAGCAAGGATTGATTCCTGTAATTAAGCGATTGTGTGTCCCCCCCCTAAAAAAAGCTGCAGGGTTTTTTCTTGTGATCGAGATCTTGGTGATTTACATTCAAGACTCAAGACGTTGGCGGAGATCAGCGATAAAAAAAGGTATTCATCATAGTAACAAGGAGTAGCCAGGAGTGTATCTATCTACTGGACACTACCTTATTTGTTCATGTTTCCGATATGGATAAAAAACCCACATTCACAGCTTATAGACAATGATGAAATGCATTTATATTATATTTCTTTGGACACGTGGTAGATCGTAATGTTCATCAATTCTACGATTGTTTGGACCGATACATCGAAATATACCAAAAAAAAAAAATCATTAAGATTATGGAATGTTCTTGGATGAAATGAAAGAACTCTGGTTTCTCCCCTTTTAACAATCCGATGGATATAATATAAAAACATGATAAAGGTTCATCCATGGAATGAGGTTGGTATTTATTTGTTATTACTGTTTTCTCTTAACATCATGATCCAACCGCATTCTTTATTGAAATGATGGTGACAGCTTAAAGTCGAAAAAACAACGTACCTGTTAAGCGTGAAAATTAAATTCAAAGTCAGGGCTTGATTACGTTGCTTGAACACTTACTCCCCAAACCAAACCCTTTATTATTATATACCAGTCATGGATACTTTTGTTGCTACTCCTTCTTTTGATCCCGAGAAATTAGCTGGTTCAACACTTATTTTGGTGAGTGAAAATAATAATTATAATAATGAAAGAAGTGAATTATAATGTAGAATCTAATAATATATATATAGCCCTCAGTATCCATTGGCAATGTACCACAATTGACGTGCGATCTTTTAATTCATACCCTTCACCCTGAACGAGTTGGATTCATTGCCAATGAAGCAGTGATGCCTATTGCTGGACCACGCGAAAATGGTACCGGTGTTTCACTTGCTGTGGAAGGTAGTATTAAATAAAACTCTCAAACAAAACAGAAACGTCCCATAAGATATCTCTACTACTCTCTTTTTTTTCGCGCGCCAGCCCCCAAGAAACTCGACATTAGTCTATAAGCTAAAAGTTGGACTTTTCTATCTATATAGTATTTCAAACAAAAGACCAAAAATGGACGATTATCCAACAACGAGCACCTACATTTAAAGTGGGTAAGCCCCTTCCTCCCCTCTGTCATCCATCCTTATTATTTTTGCATGAATTCATCTGACTTTTTATATCTCTTCTATAGGGTACGCGACGACAATATATTCGTGATTTAGTCGCGTTTGTTCAAAAATATCGATTTGCTCGCGTTATTGTTTTAACCAGTGCAGATGCTAGTTTAAGAACAGATTCACAAATCACTAGGTATAAAGTAACCCTACTTGTTATCAATATAGCAAAAATTGCTTGTTTTGGGATTGATATGTGTAATGAATATCAAAAAATTGACTCTCTACTACCTACTATTTTTTAGTACAACACCTTTCCGATGTCTTGGATCGCCTGTGAATGGTATCCCTGAATTGGAAAATGAAGAATTGCTTCGTGGTACCGGTATTGGAAAATCGCTTTATAAAGCATTAACAGAAGCTCAAGTAGCCACATCCATGATTGTTATGTTTGCTTTAGAAGGAGGTAAGAAGAAATTATTAGGGGGAAAAAATGTATCTTGTGCACGAAAAGGAAAAAGAAGGAAAGGCGTTATTGATACATGTTTTTTTTATAGATAATGTTTCCGATAGTTATCATTTGGCCGATGTATTCAATACAGCAACTGAAATCCATTCCTCAAACGAAGGTGAGTATCTAAGGGTGTTGACATTTGTCATGAATGGAGAATATAAATGTTACTCACCGTCTGTGGGATCTTTCTCTTTTTATTCTGATATATATAACAGGACCATGGACACCACCTAAAAGTTGGGATTATCTCTTTGGAACACCAGTCAATTCAGATTTGTATCAATAATTGAAAAAAGCACAATACCAATAAAGAGTATTTTCAGTTGTAGTATCAATAGTTATTCCATGAAATATTGGTATATTGTGACCGAGTCTCGGTGTGACACAAACAACATTGCTAGTGTTTTATTTTATGCATAAAACTTATATTTGTTCCCGCGCTCTTTTTTTCTTCTTCGTTTGTTCCTTTTGTCCTCTTTATTATTTCAGCTTATCATGACTATTACTGATATTGAACAAGTTATTACTCAAGCTATTGATAATATCAATGATGAATTACGAGATATCAGTTTAAAAGTAATATAAAAATATACTTTTTTTTATTTTTGTTATACTATTAAGCCAACAACAAAGAAGACGGGAAGAGAAGGAGAATTCATTTTCCTGGCAAAAAAAAGAATGACTAATGATAGCATACAATTCCTATTCTTTCATGTTCTCACTCTAATGCATTACATCAAACCATGAACTTTATTTTTATCAGATTCACGATCGACCTGAATTACCCAATCATGAATTCGAAGCTCATGCTTTACTTACAGACTATTTGGAAAAGAAAGGTTTCGCAGTGAGTCGAACAGTAGCTGGATTAAAAACTGCTTTTCTTGCTGAATATGCCAATAGTTCGGAGGGTCGTCGAGTGGGATTCTGTAGCGAATATGATGCGTTACCAGGGTAATAATATAAAAATAGATACAGAATATTATTCGATAAAAGTATGTTCACTTTTTTTAACAATTTGGATGATTGATTTGTTCTATATAAATATAGTATCGGTCATGGCTGTGGCCACAATTTGATTTCAATCACTGGTTTGGCTTGTGCTGTAGCAATGAAGGCATTGTTAGAACAAAATTTGATCCAAGGAAAAGTCGTACTTTTTGGAACACCTGCTGAAGAAGAAACAGAGGGAAAAGTGGTGATGGTCAATAAGGGTGAATTTCAAAAGCGTGTAGATTATGCATTGATGTTGTAAGAAAAACACTTTTTTTTCTTACTTGACATTGTAAAAAGTGGGAATACTTATTGATCAATTCCCTTTATATATATTATTACTATATAGGCATCCCTATCCTTATGATGTCAATTATTGTAATATGTTAGCGCTGGATATCGCTATCATTGAATTCTTTGGCAAGGCATCTCATGCAGGCATGAAACCCTGGGATGGTATTAATGCTCTGGATGCCATGATGGAAAGTTGGAATAGAATTGCCATGTTGAGACAACAGACTTTGACAAGTAACAGGTGAGTAGATGATCAATTATATGGATTAAAGTGGTCATCTTTTCTGACCCAATTAGATTATAATAGAATCCACGGTATTATTTTGGATGGTGGTAAATCGGTAAGGATCCAATGATACAAGTTTATTTGTACATAGAAAATTAGTATGTATACTGATATGAATCAATATTTTCTATTTTCATCCAAAAAAAAACTTAGCCCAATGTTATTCCTGGTAAATCACAGCAATTTGTACATAATACTGGATGGATAACTATACATCATTTCGAAAAAAAAATCTAAGGTCACTCATCCATCTTGTATAAATATTATAGATTACGTCTCTGGAAAATTTGTTGCACGTGCCCTCAAGTATGATCAACTTGTCGAGCTTAAAGAAAAGTTAGAAAATTGTTTCCAAGCAGCTGCCGATGCTACAGGATGCAAAGTCAAGATCACTTGGGATAAGAATGGCGAAGTAAAGGGTAAATGATTCGCATCAAGAAGAAAGAATGACTTGCTTTTTTTTCTTCCTCTAGAGTACTCACATCAACAACAAAAAATATTTAGATGTGTTTATGAATGATACCTTGACGGATACCTATATCAGATATATGGAACAAGAAAATGTGAAATTTTTACCCAGAGAAGACGAAGAAAAAATCTTGACAGGCAGTACTGACTTTGGTAATGTGACAGCCGTGTTACCGGCAACACATCCACAGTAAGTAATCATATAGAATAATTAGATGAGAAAGGTTATTTAATCTTTTTGATAGAGAAGGAGGAAAGGGAATAAGCGCAAGTGAATACATTCTTATTTTTATCATGCTTAAAAAACTAGTTTTGGTATCGGTGTTGATGTACCTATTCATTCCATCGATTTCAAGAATGCAGCACGTACCGAAACTGCTCATAATCATGCCATCTGCGCATCTCGATGTCTTGCTAAAACAGCAGCCAAGGTTTTTGTTACGGATGAATTGTATGAACAAATGGTTACTGATTTCAAGAAAGGAAAACAATAAGCAAAATAATATAAAGCTTCATCCATCTGTTTATTATAAATCTATCTATATATCAAAAATACACCCGTGGTAGCTGAAAATTCTTTGAGATTGACTTTTATTGATCCCAAGCATTGGGTTCCTGAAATAAACTGATAAAATGTACTATTATTTTTGTATACGTGCTTACTATATATTCAATGCACGCACTATAATTCATTCACCCAATTTCATGAATATAGCGCCTATTCAAGGACAGCTTCCATATGATCACACCAATGTTCTGCAAAGTAATACCTTATACTATAAAGTTTATGAACTGACAAAGGCAGCCAATTTAAGAAGAGGGAGAGGGAGAGTAAAGTAAACGAAAAAAGACAATATGCCCGCTCCAGTAGCAAAGGTTATGTTACTCAGAATTCTTTTTTCTGAGATTAACTTTTGCATCTTACAAAAATTAAGCATCAATCCAAAATATTTGGTTCCTGGAACATATCTGATATATTTTGACATTTGAATATATCCAACTACGTCGATTTATTTATTTATTCAAGCACGTGTGCACGGTTATGAGGAAATATGTTTGTTAAGAGAGGATTATATAGATAAAATCTTATAACTGATAAACAATATTATTGCTTACATCATGATATGTTTTTTTTATTGCAATGTTAAGAGATCTCCGGTACATCGGACGACCACAGTGCATTATCCATATCGGGTGTCAAAGTCTATGGTTGCACATATTCTGCACGACCGAGCAAAAGGATAAGGAAATATGTTTGTCCCGATTATAATGTTAGACACAGCGCAACATATATAAAAAGAAGAAAAAAAAACCAGAAAGGGTCCTTGCCGTGATAAAAAAAAGACTTTCTTCTATTTTTTCCCCCTTCTCTCGTGTAAATTTTCATTCTAAAATCATGAACGCAACAGTGGACAAAGTAATCACTGAAACTATTAACGGTCTTGATGCAGAGCTTCGTGACATTAGCCTCAAGGTATTTGCATTCCTCATCAATTACTTTTTATTATACATTACCTGCCTTTACTCATTTAACAAAATAAATATAGATTCATGATAATCCTGAACTTGGCGAACATGAGTATCAAGCCTCTCGTTTATTGACAGAGTACTTGGAAACTAAAGGTTTCCGTGTAACGCGTGAAGCAGCTGGGATGCCAACCGCTTTTATTGCTGAATATTCCAATAGCACAGAAGGTCGTCGAGTAGGATTTTGCTCCGAATTTGATGCTTTACCAGGGTAATAATTAACGCAAGGGGAGAAAGGTTATCAAAGTGGACAGAGAGCGTTAACAAAACTTTTGCCTATTATATTAGAGTGGGTCATGCCTGTGGTCATAATTTAATTGCTATTAGCGGCCTTGCTTGTGCTATAGCAACAAAGGCATTGTTGGAACGTAATCTGATCAAGGGTTCCGTTGTTTTATATGGTAAGAGTTATGTTATAGATAAACTTACTTGGTTTGAAATATGACTTGTTAGAGAATGTGTGTTTTTATGTGATCTACTACTGCATGTCTAATTTATTGGGTGGGAATAATTTACAATAGGTACACCCGCAGAAGAGACAACTTCCGGAAAGATCCAATTTGTTCAACAAAATGAAATCAAGAGCCGAGTAGATTTTGCGATGATGCTGTAAGTATTTTTTTTTCAACCTTCTATTATGTGCTCTGTAACGTATGTTATACAAAACGAATTAAATTGGATTATGGCTACATAAACAGTCATCCTGCCCCAGCAAATGGTGTTTTTGCCCCATTACTCGCATTGGATGCTCTTAAGGTCGAATTCTTCGGAAAGGCTTCTCATGCAGGCATGAAGCCTTGGAATGGTATCAACGCTCTGGATGCGTTCATGTCTGGATGGAACAATATTTCCATGTTAAGACAACAAACATTAACAACTAACAGGTAATTGAAAAAGAAATACAATGTAATGTATAATTAGGAGTATCTTGAATATGAAGATAATTTAATATTTTTTAATATATATTAGAATCCATGGTATTGTTTTGGATGGTGGTAAATCAGTAAGTTGAAAAAGAAATTCGATTATATAAGTATAATAAAATGGATAAATCATATTAACAATAAACTCTCAACCATCTCCAGCCAAATGTCATCCCAGGTTAGTCATAAATTGAATTTCTCAGCTTAATCACATTCGAACATATTATTATGGCAATAATAGCTAAATTATCCTGGATTGTATATTTTATATTATCAAGATTATGCTGCTGGTAAATTCTACTGTCGCGCACTTACTCATATCCAATTGGAAGAGCTCAAGGTCAAGGTGGAAAATTGTTTCAAGGCAGCTGCTGGAGCTACTGGATGTCAAGTGAAATTGACTTGGGCACCATATGGTGCAATTGAAGGTAGGACGATGTGAATGGGAAAACAAGGTTGATATAAGCAGCAACAGAATAATATATCAAAAGCTTGTTATTAACTAAAGAGATTATATCTATATTTTTTGTAACTATTAGATGTATTCCAAAACGATTCGTTAGCATACTGTTTTATTGATTACATGAAGCAAGTTGGAGTACCATTCCTCCCTCGATCGGAAGAGGAGAAGGTTGTTAGTGGAACAACAGATTTTGGAAATATCTCTAATGTTGGTATGTAGTGTTACATGAAAAACACAAAATAACAATAGTAGTACCAACGATGGATATTAATTCGCCAAATTGGATAAACGTTATTTATTAGTTCCCGCAATTCATCCCGGTTTCTACATTGGCACGGAAGCTGCAAATCATACAAAGGAATTCGAAAAGCAAGCTGGTACAATGACAGCACATCATTATACAATTCGGGCTGCCATGTGCATGTCACGAACAGCCGCTACCGTGTTCCTTGATGATGCCCTGTATGAGCGAGCTATCGCTGATTTCAAGGAAGGAAAATCACAATAATTTATATACTATCATTATATATATAAAATAAACAATACTATTGCATAAAAACACTTTATATTTAATTAAAGTGACGTTTCTTTAAATGATATGCGCAGGTGTAATTGGATAAAGCTTGCTACAACAATGTGTATGATACTGTGGCTGCACGTTAACTCGATACTCGTTAAGTCGGTAATTCGCTAAGTGTATCACTCTTAAAATCACCGACATGGTAAGCAGTAAATTATCGATCATTCGCTAACTCAATCACAGATCATTTCTCATGACACATCGGATAAATTCAACCAATAAAAAAACTGATTATATAACTTTATGTAATGCTTGATACAAGTTTCGAACCAACAATTAATATCTCATACACAATCTATCTCTGAATCCCTGATATTATCCAAAAAATGTATCTATCTCTTCTATTTAGATCATAGTCCATAGACAGATAGTTGACTGCATCGTCATCGGGGGGTTCTATTGCTCTTCGACCTCAACACCAACAGTACTCCATTCTGCTCCTTCTCCAGCACCTTGATGTTGTTTCTGGAAACTCAAAATTCCACATGGTGTCCGCACACCTTGATGGCAATTTTAATATATCACATATCCAACAAAGCAAAACTTCATCAGTTGTTTGCAAACAAACGCTCCGCCAACATCTGTCCTATATGTGAAAACGAAGTCGAAACGCTCCGTCACTTTATATTGCATTGTACGCTTAAATGCGCTTTCTGGTTTATAGCATTGCCAAAATTTAATGCACCTCCTGATTTCAGCTTAGATTAGTTACATAATTTTCAAGCCTAGAGCCCAATAAAATTTCACTTTTATACAAAAAAAAAAAAAAAATAGACAGCCAGTTGAGTTTCTGTCATCTATCTTGAGAATTTGATCACAAAAACATCAGTGTAAACGGGGTATGCATCCGTTAAGTCGCTAATTCGCTAAGTGAATCACATTTAGCCATGACCAAAATGATCGAGTTACGTAGCAAGAAGTAGCTACAGTATATTTTGCTTTTACAGTATGGTATAGTTTGGGGTTCAGCATTGATGATTTATAACTGTTCATATTTTTATATGTAACTTATATAATATTCTTCATTTCCCTAATTATACATTCGTTATATTATGGACAAATGTTTCATCATTGTTTTTGTTATTGGTGTATCTAATAGTAACAGAACCAAACAGATTAAAATACCACGTATATATTATTTATATTTAAAGGAGTATCATCTTACTAATTTACATTTTTTATTTATATATGCTTATCATTGTACTATTTAAAGAATCATATTGCAGTGCTAACATTAGTAGTCCATTACATTGGTCTATTCGAAAGTATCTTTCGTCTACTGCATAACCGCTGCACCAAATGTTTTCCACTTTATTGATCCTTCTCTCTTTCCCTTATTCAAGTTGAAAAAATAATGCAAATACCTAGCACAAGCTGTTGTCTTTATATTAACGTTCACAAAAGATTATTGTTTTGTGTAACCATATTTCTGTATTGCACAAAGCCGTGGGGCTGGGCTTTTCCTTTCTTTTATTCTAACAACCTTTTACGTTCTTATCATAGTGTTTCCTGGTCGTTCGGCAGCAGTGAATCAAACATTCAACGGCATGATTAGAAGAATTCATATTATTCCAATTGATTCGATGAAAAAATGTAACAAGTAGTAAAAACTCCTTTTTTTCTAAACCGTCCGTATATAAACAAATATAACTTACTATATTTAAAGTTTTGGCTTAGCTACTTGAAATGTCTCACAAGTTTTAGTGAAAAAAAGGTTACTTTTTTTCTGTTCTTTTTTACGTACTAAAAACACAACTTTTTCACTTTTCAGTTTCTATTTACCACTTCCATTACAACGTATCCATCTATATCTGCAAGAACTCTACTCATTTACCAGAAAATACATGGGAAAAGCCACCAACTAAGAGAACACGTATTAAATACCACCACAATACATCACCGGATATTCACTTGTATTTTTTTTCATTAATTTCACTCGTTGCTCCTTTATCTGTGAGTTTACACTTCTCTTTTTACGTAATTTCTATCTATAAACACTAAATTATCGAAACCATTTAATATAATCATAGAAATAATGTATATAACCTACGAGACGGCTCAACTTTCTTTGGATGACAAAAAGAAATTCTATAAACGTTTCCAACCACCTATAACAATCCCCAATGATTTGTCCAAACCAGACTTTATGCCTACCAAACTTGTTCGTATTTCTGATATGAAAGTAGTCGATGGATCTCAAGTGAACGAAGGTTACTGCGCATTATCATATTCATGGAATCAATCTGGAGATTTTTTACTTGATGAAAAAACAGGGAAATATAAACGAATCGATGAAGGCACACACGAGATTATTTCTTATGCCGATATATTTCCTGATATGATTATTCCTAAATATAAAATGCTTTCTACTAAAAAGTTTTACAAGATGTATAAAGTTTTTGAAATCATGGAGCATAATAATTATTACTTTACAAAAAGAACCAGACACGTCAAATTTGAAGGCATCATTCAGCAAATATGTCAACAATTCAACATCAAATATATATGGTACGATCAATTGTGCATCAATCAAGACGATAAAGAAGAAAAATTCAGTGAAATATGTAACATGCATCATATATACGAAAATGCTTATTGTACCGTTGCACTTGTGCCTGATTTCTCTCGTGAACAAACCTTAGATACAAGCAATCAACAATATTTCAAACGTTTATGGACTTTAGAAGAAGCAATAAAGTCGAAAAGATTGTTATTTGTTGGAAGAGATATACATCAATATGAAGATAATATATTGGGTGCAATGACTATTTTACCAAAATCATCTTCTGAACTAAACGTTTCGCAAATTCTACACCATGCACATCAACGTACATGCACTAAAGACCACGACCGTGTCTTTGCACTCATTCAACTTTTTCCAGAACTCATCGACAAAATCAACATTGATTACGATCAAAAATTAGAAAACTTGATGATTCAATTTTATAGTCTTTTAGCAAAAAAAGATATCAGGATTTTGTTTTTTAGAGATAGTCTTGGCTATAAACCAACTATCAAAAAATACAAGTTTTTGCCATCATGGACCGGTGTTAATGGTATACACTTTGCACTTAGTATAACGACTTCATTTCAAAATTACGATATAATTGGAAAAACCATACACCTTACAACTACTTATGTTACAAACAACCAATCCATCGATGATGACCATTTAACTATACGAGAAGAAGATATACCACCAATTCCTGACAATATCAATGGCAATGATAAACGTAAATATCGTTTGTGCGTACTTGTTCAACTATCTGAAATAAATAAAATGAAAATAATTTTATTGGATCATTTTGGTGGCTATTGGGGTTTTAATCGAAAACTATTTTTCGATGATACCTCTAAAAAGCTTCAACAATTGTCAAGTTTCATGGAGATAAAAAAGGAAAACTTGCGATGGTATAACAAAAAAAGATCTGCAGAGATTATTTTTGGTTATTTAACAGACAGTTTGGATGACTCTACTGCACAATATGTCATCCTTTCTGAAATTTCGTTTAAATATAATAGTTTTTATTGCTACTATCCCGTAATCAAAAAAAAGCGAGGTGAAGAATATTATAAAGCTATTGGATGTTGTATCATAGGAAGTCACGAATATTTTTTCTCTGAATGTAATTTACCTAAACAAACATTTTTGATTCAATAATAAACAACGATTTATATAAATAATTTACAAGATTAATTAGACTTAGCTACGTACATATTACTGAAATGTGGGAAGTAATTACTGCTGCTGTAGAATTCCAAATTGAAATTCGGTACAGGGCGAATATTTGTGCGTGGTGGTGAGTTAGAAAATAATTCAAATAGGGTGAGTAATTTCATTTGTAAATATAGGCCTAACTATTATCATACTTCACTCTTATTTCATAATAAACTTCCAATTCCTGTACTTAAGAATAGTTGATACTTGTCTGTCGGTTGAAGGAGTAATTGCTAAATTATTCATTTCTCTTTTACTTTTAGGCAGTCTACACATCTTTTGATACTGGGACCTCCGTACTACTTATTTCAAGAAAAGAGGCTGAAAAAGTGTTTGGTTGTGGGATTGATCATGATAAAAAATATATATTTTTGAAGTTAGCTGGAAGACATTCATGTCATATTAGAGCATCAAATGGTGTAAAATATGAATATAGACAAAATGACCACTACACATTGGGAGTCGCTCCAAGCAACAAATAATATATACTACATTTATATAAATGTATTTGCAAAAAGAAAGTTACAACGTAGCATAATTGATCAACAAGATGGGTTCTACAGTCCTATATTTCATTTATACAATATATAGTTGTTGGTATGTAGTAACTGGTTGAAAATGAAAATATATGCAAGTGTATACAAAGGATGGGCTATTATTTTATAAAGGTATAGATATGTGGGAATGTATAATGTTTTAGAAAAAATTATATGTATACAGGATAAGGTAATCCGAGAAACTTGAGTTACAATGCTGAGGGGTATGAGAATGAAAAAATTGATCATGTATGTATTCTGGTTATATGATTATATAGTTGTATGACGGTTGTTTGTTTGTTGAAAAAAATAAGATCAAGAGTGTGAGAACTTGACCTGGGAAGGAATCTTAACTTGGAATCTAATACCTATAAACAATAAAAAAAGTGCACACAATTATTTCACGCGGCTTTGTTGCCAAGCATTCATAGCCAATATATAATAATCCTCCGTAATCCTTTATTCGAATGATCATATGTTAAAATACTCGAAAAGAAGTAGGAAGCCAAATGCCTTGAATAATCCCCATGTAAAGTAGCGCCATCCAATAAAAAGTTGTGGTTGGCTCATTATAGCAATAAATGTAGTTGTATTTTCGGTGACTGTTCTTAATTACAAAGAGAAAAAAGGCTTCCCGCCATTTAAGAGAAAAGAACATCTCTACTTGACAATATGTATATATCATGTTGCAATGGTTGATTGTATGTGATAAATATCTAAATTTATTTTTACATACAGTCGGCTGTCAATATGACGAAAATCTCAACACAAGAAAATGGATCTCCTACCCGTGTTGGTGTTGATGGTACATTTATTATTTATTTATCGTTACACAAACATATTTATTTCAGGACATAGACTAATATACGATATAGTACTTCGAGAATATTTTGATAAAGCCGAAGCACCAGGCATGTCGGAATTCTTTGCTAGATATTGGTCATTAATTGCATTGGAAGATGATAATATTCAAACCGGTCAACAAGTTACAAAAATTATGGACTGATCGTTTCTTCACCACTGCAAATGAAGTGTCAACATTATTTTCAAAAGACATTGATTCCGAATGTTGGCAAGAACTTGTTTCATTGAAGACAAAGTTGATTGCTCAAGACAAGGCAAAGAATATTGCAAACAAACAAGCAAATTAATAGCATGGTTGGATTATTATGACCAATGTTATGGATACACTCAGCAGCAGTGGTTGCGAGATATACAAAAACGTACATCTCCTTTGACAGAAGGTTTGTTTGTACTTTTGTTTATTTTTTTTATTTTCTTCTTTTCGTGGAAGAATTCTAAATTAATTGTTATTTTTTGTTTTGGTTTTCTTGGTAGAACTTCACAATCATCCTCAACAACAAACCTCGACTCAATATGACCCTGAAGGTATCATCGATGATGAACAAGTATGTGTATATTTATTTGCTTGTAGTGTTTTACATTATTGTGGTATAAATTCAAAAAAAAAAAATTAACTGAATAATAAAAAGCCAAGTGGTGATCAATATTTCATCAATAGTGATACAACAATGGATCATCATTCAGGATGTCGTAATTATTTATATATTTTGTAGACTACTGAGGATATGATATATGTGATGTAATAGATAATGATAATAATAGAATAATGCTAAGCGTCTTGGCACTAGCGATGATAATAATGATAATAATAATTATGATGATGATGCCAAGCAGAGGTTGTTATGCATCGCAAGAAGTATTCAAAATGGAATAATGGTGATGCTTATTCTTAGACTGGTAATCGTACAAGAAGTATAAAAACGGCAAAAGGGTTACACCAAGGAATCTTAGCTATGACAAGGACGAAAAGATAAATACTTACTAAAATTTGATATCCATGAAACATCTTATATCAAGCAGCAAGCAGTGACCAAAAAAGGAGTAACCGAACAACGTGGATTGCCAAACCCGGTATTAATGTCACTCGTCATTGTCAAGAATTCAAAAAAAAAATTGTGAAAATATTGCAAAGGAATGACGGCCCTAATCATTGTCTGATTTAAGACTCTTGTAAGTTTTTGAAGATATAGAGGCAACATGGGTGACGGCATGGATAGTGATATGAGTAGTGCGATTTATGTCAGATTTAATTACTTTTACAGGGCTTTAAATGTCATTTTTCTATTCTCTTCAACATTGGAAGAATCGATAACAAAATATATCCCCTGGGAAGATCATGCGGCCATAGTCGATAATTTGGAACTCTGTAAATAAAAGCCTGAAATACCAGCGGCAGCCATAATGAATTGTCTTGAGGTATCCATGGTAAAATCAGGGAAATGGTACAGTATTGAAGAAGTGATACGACATTAGGGAAATGGTATATTATTATGAGAAATAGTTTACTGACAACAAGTTTTTATAGTTCTAGATAGTGTTCACCTTGGTTCGATATTATTGCCAAGCGCTCCAGTTTTATGTCAGATGCTGTTAAAGCCCATAATACGTTTTAAATTCAGGTTGGAAATGCGTTAATTAAGTTGTAAGTGTAGTTTTTCAGTAATTTAACAGATTATATGATAATTATCGAATAATAACGATAATGTGTAAAATAGGGCACCAAAATTTAATAATGGCTTTGCACCAAACTATGATATTGAAGATACATTCGTCCATTCGTATATTGCACCACTTCTTGAATCTATCTTTGAAAGTGAGCCATTGTTTCGTGTCAATTGGTATATTTATTTTAATATTTTAACATAATTAATGAGGAGCAGGCATTACAAAATAGAAATTTCTGGTTGCTAACTTAATTAAAAATTATATTAGGGCAAATGGTACTTTATCGAGTGACAAAAAATATAAGCCGGATTATGTTGTGTACATCAAGAGTGTTCACATTAATCACGATGCTGTAGTAGGAGAAATCAAGGCACCGAGTATCAGCTCACAAATAGAATCCGATTTGGTGAAGTTAGGAAAGGAAAACTCTGCACAATTTCATCCTTGAATACAAGGATTAGTATAGTGGGACAGGACTTTTTCTGAAAAATTACCATAAGTAGTAGCGTTTTCACACAATAGGTACTTTCTACCTTCTATGGACCACCAATTCATGGATCTTCCTAATAACAAGCCGTTATATCACCCAGAAATTATGGCGACACCTTCACCACCTATATTTTCTTGCTACTGTTCATGTGCTTTCAACAGGGACAACCACACTTTGTTATACTCCAAACTTCAGAACTCTGAATCTAACTACCAACTCTACCGTCAGGCATACATCCAGTGCTCCAAAGAACTAGAACGATTACGAGAACGTATTAGTCTCCTTGAACAGCATGTATATCAACAATCAACTGTCAACCATCGATCAACGACTTCTACTCATACAACAGAGCAGATAACAAAAAACTCAATTCCGCCAACCACCTTCCCATCCCCACTGGGATCACCTCCCCACATTAGTAATACTTACAACAATATCGTCATCCAAACCATTCTGAATCCATTACAAGTCCCGTATCGAAATCAACACCGGCATTGTCATCCTCAACATCTAAAAATTCTGAAATCCATCCCACTGACGAAGGTGCAAATGAAATGGACGACCAAACACAAGACCAACATCCAACAATATCATCAGCAACACAGTTCTTTACTGAGCCTGTTCCGTTACACGACAGATTTGATTACATCTACTTGCCATGTAAACAACGCCGACCTCGAAAAGAAATCCGCAAGCTCCTCAAGTCGTGTAGAATAAATACATCCCGAGTTCTAGACATCATGTTTCCCACAAAGAAAGTTGTTGGAATCTTATTACACTCTCGATACATACCGGAAGCCAACCAATGCTTCAGAAAAGCTGGTATCAATCTATTAACAACCTTCGACCCACTTAATCCAAATAATGTAAATAATACACGTTACTCAACACTATCACTCCCTGAAAAAATAACAAAAATGGCGTATGAACTTCACCAAAATCGGTGCATACAAGCATTGCAGCACAGCGACCATAAACATCTTGGCCAGATAGCTGGAACCTTCCTACCAAAAAATTGGATTACCAAGGACGAGTATGACTCGTCTGACTATGACTGATACAAACATAACAGCTATACAAATTCCTCTTCCCCATTTTAGCACTTAATTTCCCTTTAACTAGCATTTTACCCTTACAATAGTTCACTTTTTCTTATTTATTCATTTCCCCCCTCTTTCTTACGGGGGGTTTTTAACCATTACTTGAGATCCGGCTTTAGCGGGTATGCGATTTGTGAAGCTCTTTTTTGAAGCCTTTATTATTTTGTAAATGATAAATAAAATATATTAAGTTTGATCCAGACAGGCAGCCGAACCAAATCCTAAAGGCGCTTTTCATACTCCGTATAGAACGCCTAAAAAGGTAAATTGAAATAGTCTGTTTGTTATTTAATTACACAGATTACATAGTTTTCGAGAACACTGGGATATATGTTTGAAATTATTCTCTTGATCTAGTTAAAGAATCAAAGGATGAAATTCAAGGATGGACTCTTGAAAGGGGGAGCTCAATATTCTCAGGTTCTAGTTAAAGGATCAAAGGATGAGAATCAAGGATTGAGTCTTGAAAATATTTCAACATCCGGTCATCCTTTGTTCATCCTTGAAAATCAATATTTAAAGGATCAGAATAAGCACCCTGGTATGGTAGCCATGTGCAACCAACTTGTTCAAAAGAGAACCCATGACCATTATGTTTGTAGTATTCTAGTTCAAGGATACAGACTTACAACATATCGGATGGATTTAGCAATCATCTCACAACCTGTACCATGTTCAATTCACTTGAAGAGTTCACTGTGATTCCGCAAATTATCTCGGCAATCATTCAAGTAAAGGTAAGCCATTATGGCTGGTCCGGTAGTGGGCAACGTTGTATGGGAAAAGTTACATTTTTTTTTGCTAATCCCCAAATATATCATCATCATAAATATATCGTAAATAGAACTATGCTCTTATTATGGCACACAAGATCCAGGCTGCTATGATTCGGCGAACTCAACTTCAACCTCTATCATCCTCACCTCCATTGGAATTTTTATCCCACCCTACCGCTACTTTGGAACGAGATCGTAAGCGGAAACGCTTGGCAGAAGAAGAATTAACTTAAAATCAAATAGTTTCTCTCTATCCTATTCAAGATCAAAGTTCCTATTCCAAATTAAGATGTCCCTGCTGCGTCAGGATCTTTATATGAATTGTTCAACTCTATATAAAACAAAGTTAGTTTTATTACTTTGAACAAGTTGCTCCTGTACTGAAATTACCAAATATTATATCCATTCATACTTAATATAATATAGCAGTTTTGTTGTTTCAATCTTTATGTTCATATGTAAAAATAAACTTTATTGATTGTTTGTTCCTGAAATACCAAAACTACTGCGCCCAATTTTATATATGAATCATTTCATTTTTCAGGTTCTTCTTTTGCTTATATAACCAAGGCAATAAAGGATTTTTTTGGTGATTAATAAGACAATGACCCTTTGAAGATCTTGTAAGAATAATGAGTTATTACTATTACCTATAAACAATAAACTAATTGCATATTTTCTTGTTTGACCGTAAAGAGGGGGTCTTCATCATACAACTTTTGCAGAATTTCAGTATGATAAATCGTTAAATTTAGTAATGCACCGCCTTTTTTTTACATTGACTGAGAAGATACGATTATCTATCCCTGAAACGAGCACAGTAAGTTTGGGCAGAACGTTCTGGCATTCTAAGTAAACGAGCAGCTCCTGTTGCACTTAAAGTAACGTTTTGGATAGTATCAATGAGTTCGACTATGAACTCATCCATATACTTTCTCTAAGAACCTAAATCAATTACTTATATAAATACCTATTGTTGGATTATTTAATAGACATTAAATAATAAAAGTAGAAACGGACAGATCCCTTGGTTCGTAACTTCTTTTTTAGGCTTCATGCATGGTCTACCCCTTTTGCTTGTTTCAATTTTTATAATTTTTTGTTTGGATGCAATCCATACTTTTTGAAGTTAACTCTACTCTTTTAATGGCATAGTTTTGATGTGTATGTTCATTCTCTTCTAATTCTACTTCATGCTAATCCTTATGTCAGTAATCGGTGGGATCGATTTTCCGTAAGCCGTTTATTATTACCTTTTCCGAGTTATTTACTGCCCTTGTTAATGACATAATAGAGCTGATACCGTTTTTACCTCCATCAAAATCAGTGTCCACAATATAAAAATACTGATCTTGAGCTTCTACGACTCCTTCATCATCCATGATCGTCTTTTCTTCAGTATCAAAATCATCCCCATTTGGATACGTAAGCTCATCGTACGACACGTCTTGCATTGCAGTCTTATTAGGTTCCAATTGTTGAGTATATACAGAAACATAATTAAAAAAAACTTTATTGATGAAGTAAAAGTTAAAACAATTGAACGACTTATATATATATATATATATATACTTCGCTTGGCCGTAGAAGATGAATTGCTTGTCAAGCTTGGCACTGCTCGTCCATATATTCTTATTCTCAAAATATTATACAAAAGCTAGATGGAGGATTGTAAACCACTAAATTATAATTTACTGTGCGTCATTATCGTATTGTCAAAACGCAAAAAATATGTAATCAAGACGCAAAGTTATAATTCATCATGCGCTAAATGATAAAACTTCTGCCAACGTGATAGTTCCCCCAAAACAAAACTGAAAAAAACTGTGCCAACTTGAAAAAGTACAAGCATCAAAACATAGGAAAAACCCTGTATCAAGCATGGCCACAACCTAAAACCTTATATAAAGGTAGTTTAATCCCCTCTTATTATTATTTAGGGTTAGTGTGGGGTACAGTAGTAGAGTATATGATACTTCATCTTCCTTATTAGATAAAACCAGAAGATCTCTTCTTTTTTTGGGATATGATTATACAGAACTTTTTAAACACTGGTTAAGAAATTTTCCCTAAGGATATCTTGTATCAATGTGAAAATGGAGACTTATTGAAGCAGTCGGTTTACCATTATATTTTACTTTTTGCTTAGTCCCATCCTCTCCCTCCAATGCTAACTTTAAAAGCCTAAATGTTATAAGTCACTATGAGTTGAGTGCGGTATCCATAGGGGCGTTAGGCTGAGGATGGTCGATGTCGTGATGATGGTAATATATTGTCATACCTTCTTACTTTCCTTTTTTGATCACGTAAACTCTATATACGTACAAATTATTTGCGCCAAGTCATATAGTTTTTGCGTTGATTCTTCACCAAAATCATTAATTTAAGCAGGGAAACTTTTTTTAAACAGATAATTTGGAAAAAACCTGTATATTAATACTTATAAACGTAACGAAAATAAACAACAACACGAATGCTCACACACACAGACTGTGAAAAGGGGACAAATGTCATACGGAACATATGGAATGACAAATAACAAAAAAACCTTGTTTCGTCACACACACGTACATATATAATGAAAAGATGAAGAATGGTCCAGAGGGGTATTATACTGAAAGATAAGCGAACAAGAAATTCTTCAAGAAGAAATGAAAGAAAAACGGTGAATAGTTTAGAATCACTATAGAAAGACAAATCGCATCGGCGCTTTACAAGAAACTATTAAGTTTTAAGTACTATTGAACTTAGCTCAATTATTATTTTCCAATTTGCCGAATTATATTATTCGTTGTTTCCAAGGACCGAGAAATTGTAAACCAATAACACCATTCTCCTCTTCTTCTCCCTCTGTGTTTTGGTACACAAGTCATCCAGTATAAAGAACCGGGTGACCTTCTCTATATTACTATTATTGTGCGAGGGAAGAAAATGAGTTGAAAATCATACCAGTATTGAAAAAAAGGAAAAACAAAGAAGTCCATGCATAGGTTGAGAGGAGGCGCGGAGGGAAATATAGAATCATTGGTTGGCAATAAATAAATGGATGGGGGGGGGGAGTTGGAATCACCTGGATGAGTGAATTAGGTTTTGGACCCTGATGAGGGGGAAGGGGATCAATAGGGTGTGTTCCAATACATTATAAATTACTTAGTACGCCAAGTATAATTTTTTCTTTTCGGTAAAAGGATATTCCCAACTTCCGTTCCAGACTTAATAAGAGTATTTTTTTTAAGCTCATATTCCCACTTTATTTGTACCAATTGACAGGAACTAAACAGCCCCAGCCTTTTTTTCTTATAAATATCTACTATAATATAACTATGATATAATGACGAGCTTATTATGGGAGGGAGAATAAAGAGAGAGAGTGTGTGTGAGTACAAAATAGGGATTCCCAAGCTCATGTGGCTTTACATAGAAAAAGGAATGTTGCACACAGAACACAACACATAATATTACAAAATAGCATTATAATCAAATCATCCTCTGGCATCATCATCATCATCATCATTATCCTAAAGTGAGTAAAAAAAATCACAGCGCCAAAATTTATCTTGTGGAGTACATAATATAAAATCCGGGACTAAAACGAGAAAAACCAATTCGGTCCCCTTTTTTTCCAGTCTCTTCCCGATGGGCAGCCCCACCATCCCGTTTGAAAAGTTAAAATATGGCAACGAACAACAGCAATTAGCTATCGACGAACTTGAACGTCAATTCTGTCTTGATAGAGAAACCCTTGAACATGTCATTGACCAGTTTGACAAAGAATTGAAAGCTGGTTTACTTGATGACAGATCTAGCGATCTCAACATGATTCCATCCTTTGTCACTGGTAAATGAAATTTTTTTTCTCGATCCTCATCACGACCCAAGAACTACTCAAACTCTTTGTTATGACGACGATCCATTTTTTATATCCTCATCTATTTCCTTTCTTTCTTTTCTTTCTCTTGCAATATAAATCCTTTTCTTTATAAAAAGGACGATGGATGTTTCATCTTCTTTTATCAACAGCTTTTTACTAATAACCACAGTATGGTTGAAAAACAACTACTTTTTTTACTTTCAATATCTATATAGGTTACCCAACTGGACAAGAAAAAGGAACCTATTTAGCCCTGGAAATCATTGGCATGGACATTTACGCATGCCAAGTGAAATTAAAAGGCGAAGGAGGGAAATTAGCCATCAATCAATATCAATACAAAATCCCCCAAGATTTGATGAGTGGGGATGATTTTGTCGTCTTGATCGATTATGTTGTAGAATGTGTGTCTGACTTTTTAGGTCGAGTGGGTACCCAAGATCTATTTGTGTACCCTATGGCCTGTTCTTTGTGTTTCGCCATCAAACAAACCGCATTGAATAATGGTCGTATTCTTTCCTTGGGTCATGGATTTAGTTATCCTAACGGTGTTGGTGTGGATATTGTACAACTGATGCACGAACGGATGCAAATTAAAGGGCTTCCTATTAAAGTGGTAGCCATTACAAATGGTACGTTCTGTTCTATATTTTCATCTTTTAAGGTTTCATAAAAATCTATGGTGAACAAAATTGTTTCACTATTTTTTATTATTATATAAATATCTTTCATGATGGTTCTTATTGGATGATTTCACGAACAACTCATCATAATTGATGGATGGCTTTGATTATCTCTCTTTTTTCATTCCACGGATGAGTGGTGGTGGCTTTACCCTATTACTTTATTTTAACGCTCCGGTTGGGTTCCTCATTCTTTCAATTCATTCATATACATATATAGATGCTGTCTGTGTTTTACTCGCCCATGCATATCAACATTCATCCACTCGATTAGGCATTGTTCATAGTTTAGGCACCAATTGTGCCTATTACGAACCTGTCTCGAACGTAGTAAAATTACAAGATCCGTCGTTTCAACAACCCAATGATCGACGTAATATGATTATCAATACAGAATGGTGTAATTTTGGTTCATCCAGGAGAACGCTGCCATGTACCTGGTTTGACCGGAAACTGGACCGAGAATCGATTAATCCACAATACCACGTGTTTGAAAAAATGACAACAGGTATTGCTCTTGGCGAATTGGTCCGGAACATTCTCATTTATCTGGTGGATCGTGACGTGCTGTTTGGCGGTGAGTCGAGTGAAACATTGAACCGACAACACGGATTTGATACAAGTTATATGTATGTGTGTGAAGCAGATGATTCCGAAGATTTGGAAGATACAAGGATTGTCATTGAAGATATGTTACATTTATCTTCCAGTACTTTGGGAGATCGTGAAATTGTACGTCGTGTATGTCAATTGGTAGGATTACGGGCATCTACTTTGGTAGGCGCTGCTATTGCTGCTGTCGTTAAACATATGGTTCAGCATGGTATTGGATTTTCTGAAGAGGATGGCTATTCTATTTGTAAGTAGTTATGCGTGTGAAAAAGGGGATAAAGCGGGGGAGGATAGGAATCATAAGGGAAAAACATTTATTCTAACCTTATATTACGATATATAGCTATTAGTGGTGAAATTTATGAAGATTATCCATCTTTTCATCCACGCGTATGTCAAACTATCAAAGAATTGATTCCTGGACATATTGCACCCAAATTAACCGTGGGGATTATTAAACATTCACGTATAGTAGGTGCTGCTATTGTTGCCATGATGGCTGAAAAAATTACTGCAGATGCTACTTCATAGTTTTATATTTATTTTTTTTTTACCCTGAAAAACCCGCATCTTCTTTTTTGTTCTTTCACTTCTCCCGCGTTTTCAATCTATCTATCTATCTAAAATCTTTAACTAACGCTCATATCTACCATCTTTTTTTTTGTACCATATTTTTTCTAATTATTATTATCATTACTTTGTAAACCTTTTGAAAATGACATAACCCTCCTCCTTTTTCTTCTTCATAAACCATGCATTTGCTCATCAACAAACCATCAAAAATCAAAAAAAGCAAAACTTGGTTCTTCTATTATTATTTTTTGTAACAGCGATATACCATATATATTAACACATCTCATCCACCACCTATCTCTTTCTTCTCTTTCTCTTATTTCTTTATTTTGTAATTATTGTATTTTTTAACACCCTTTTTTTTTTCTATCTATTTTCCTTCATTGAATGAAGAAAGTATTTGAAAAATCCATGATGTTTTTGTGTTTGATTTAATTGACATAGCAGTAATTCGTAGTAAAACATCTTTTTATAGTATTATAGATATAGTAATGCATAAACCATAGACCCGTCAGTATATTCTACCTCTGTGTCTCTCTCTTTTGCTTACTGCATTAGAAATGTAATTAAGCTTTATATAGACCATGATTATATATAAATATAAATGAAAATAATGATGCGTGGATACGCGTTTATTTATGGTTCAACCCTTCTTTCATCTCCCCTCCTGAAAGCAGAGTTACTGACTATGTAAAAAAAAAGCTTATCTTAAAATAGTCAAGTTGCTTGTGTAGCACATTTAGAACTGCAGAAAGAAGATCTTGTACAACCCCAACATTTTCACAACGTGGGTTACATTTTTATCAACTTGTAAATTTTTAGACTAAAATAAAAGCGCCAGAAGAACTTTCACTTATTAATCTCGTGGATATTATCATATTGAAGGTCCTTTTCTTTTATTTTAAGGAATGGTGATTAGAGTAATAAGGGATCTTGAAAGGTTAATTTCTTGTTATTATAAAAAAAAACATCTATTCTAAAAGGACCAGTGATGCTGGACTCTCATTTATTGAATGGTATTGATTATTATTATTTCGTAATTATTATTTCGCCTGGAAAATGAAAGTGGCTACAAACCTAATTCATAAATATATATTAATATTGAGATGATGGACACACAGCCAATATGAGCCTCGTGTTTTTATATATTATGGAATGAACTTGTTAATATGAGTAGTGGTATTATAATAATAACAACAGCATGTGAAAGACCCATCGGCAAGCAATAATGAGTTATAACTTACCCTTGGATGGTATAATATACTATAACTCACTCATCTCAATATAGAACAATAAATCTGTCATGGTGATATATTTATCAACTTGACCGTCTTACTTCTTTAAGAACCTTTTTTTCTTCTTAAAGAACTAATTAATGCAGGGGAGTTGCAGGTGGTGGAACCACCCTCTCCTCGTCTTTTTATGCATCCATACTTTACTGTTTCCCTTCCATTATTAAGGGTGAAATATCCTGAAAATAAAAAAATAGCCACCTAAAAATAAGGCTTATATAAATATATGTATTTTTTTATTATTAGAAAGGAAAAATGGATTTAAAAACAAGTTATCTTTTTTTGAAGAAAAACAAAAAGAGAAAAAAGAAGGTTATGTGTGAGTGTTTATATGGGGGTTTATACAAGGTTGTTGTTGCTTTGATATAGACATAAAAAGGAGATAGAGAAAAACATTTGAATATATATGGATTTGTGGATGTGAGTTTGTTTATATAGGTCTGTGAAAAAATAAAGTGATAAAGAAAGTGTTCGTTTTTGTGCTCATAGAAAAATGAATTGATTGTTGTTGTTATAAAAGAAACAGCTTATATGTACAATATAGAGTATAAAAAAAATAGGGGAAAAGAAAAGAAAAAACGACGACCTGCGTTTTATGGAAGAAGAAATATAAAAAAGAAACAGTAGAAAGGGTATCTTCAATGCACCAAATCGTTATTTTTCTTGATATAGATAGAATATCCATTATCACCCACACTATACGATCTAGGTCGATGATGATGACTTTTGGTAGTGGGTAAACAAGGTTGAAAAGAACTCGTAAAAAACGTCATGTCTTGAGGAAGTGGATTATCAGTACGAGGAATTTGATGTCCAGGAAGTTTAGGTGTCATTGTATTCATTGTTGCTGTCGTTGTTGTAGAAGTACTCGCATGCGTCATGCTAGTAGGTGACGTTGTCAATGGATTGGGTTGTTTGGTGGAAGTCAAGATTTGTCGAAGTTCTTGATGACAAGCATCTTGAATTTCTTGGTTATGAATAGTACTGTTATTAGTATTATTATTTGTACAAGTAGAAGTAGATGAAGCAGGTCTTTTAGGACAAGGAGCCACGATTTGTACAGGCATTGTCATTGCCGACATTAGAATTAAAAATATAAATTATATACAACAAAAATAAGGATAAAAGGTAGAAATGTCAGAAAACAAGAAAAAAAAACCGAGCGGGTTAAAAAAGTGTGTTTTAAAATAGAAATAGAAGAGGAAGAGAGAAAGAAACAATTTATTATTAATTTTATTATTATTTATATATTTTTAGGATGAAGTGGGAAACACAATTTGTTTGCCTTGTGCAAATCCTTGAATACCAGCATCTACTGCATGTTTCATTGAATCTTCATTCCATTCTACCTTGGTCCAGCGAGGTTCACCTAAAGCACCTTTATCCATTAATCCAATCAAATCTTCAAACATCTTGTATCTATCTTCTTCATTATTTTGATCTGTCCAACGAGTCATCCAAAAACCATGGAAAGTAATGTTTTTAAAGATAAGCATGGATGCAGGTAAAGCTAATGGGGCACGAGCCATAGCACCATAAGTTACATAATGTCCATTATGTCTAATCCAATTCAGTATCCCATTATTAGCAAAATGTTTCACAAAAAAAAATCTCGCCTTTCTTTGTGCTCTCTCATCTCGATGCCGTCCTTTTTTTCTTTTGACTTACCCTAAATAGCGTGCCATTTCAGTAGCGCTTTTACCACCGACACAATTGAGACCAAGTAAAGGGGGTTTACCACCAAACCACCCTTTCATTGTAGTTCTCATTTCATGTGTACCCAATTCTTCATCCGTCACCACATACGTGGCACCTAAATCCATCAATTCTTGACGAAGACTATCGATTTCAGGTCGATTACGTACAACATTGACAGTCTTTAATCCCCATGCCTTGGCAATTTGAATAACAGCTTGACCTACTGCACTATTACCACCATTTTGAATCACATAATCACCTAATCACCCAATTTAGTCTATTTTGCATGATTTTCCTCTCCCAGCATTGTTTAACATTCTTTTTTTTTTTGTATCTCACTTACACAGCTTAACAATGCTACCCAGCAAAATAAAATAGTACATACCTGGCTTAAGAGGAGCAAAATCCTTCAACATACGATAAGCAGTACAAGGATTAACGGTCAAAGTAGCCTTTTGAATAACAGAAGTTTTATCGGAGGGAGGAAGTTTTTGGAAATCCGTGACTGGACCAGCAGCATGTGTACGCCATGTTCCATAACCACTGCGTGCCATGACTACTTGATCTCCTACTTGAAGCCCGTTGACATTTTTACCTGTAGCAATTACTTGAGCCACACCTTCATTACCACCCACAGCTGCCTTGGTATCTCCCAATTGTTCAAAAGCAGGTTTCAAAGGATAAGCACCTTGAACTTGGTTCACATCAGCAGGATTGATAGGCGAAGCAAGAAAGCGGACGTGAACAGTATCATCGGTTAATGGATCCAAAGGATAGGTATGCCACCTAATAACATTATTTATATAGATTAATCTATTGTCAGGTATGGTTTGATAATAGTGTATGCAAAAGAAAAAAAAACGCGCTTTATTTTTTAACACCGGGAGCTCGACTTACTTGAGGACTTCAGAAGGTTTACCATAGGAAGAATAGACCATGGCTTTGACAGTAATGTCAGAGGCAGCAGTGGAATAAGCACGCCAGACATGTCTAGGTTGTTGACTAAGTAATGAACGAATGAATAAACCCATTTTGTATATTTTAAGGTGTTGATTGAACGAATGAGTTCCAAAAAAAATGGTGGGGTAAGGAAAAAATAAGAAAAAAAATAGTCTTTTACATTATCGTATTTCATACTCAGTGCAGAAATACAGATTGTTTTCGCATATATGCTTAAGCGAAAGCTTTTCTTCTTCAAGTTCGTTAAAAAGATACTCTTCTTTTATTTGTCAGCAACATATTGGGTGGGAAGACACCCTTTGAAAAAAAAGGAATAGAATGAATTTTTTATTTTTATAATAATACGTAATAATAAAAAGTCGGGTTTTTTCTATCTATTTTCATTGTTATTGTTGTATCAATATAGGTCTATCGATTTACTATATATAAATAGTTACTAAGATGATGAAATGGATTCTTATCTAAGAATAAAATACGAAACAAATAAAGGGTAATAATAATAAAGAAAAACAAGTTTACGGAGAAGCTCATTAAGATGCATTATTATTATTATTAATAACTTTTTTGATTGATCTCTAATCACAACAACAATCTCATTATTATTATTATTAATGCTGTCACTTTATCAATTTTTATTATTTGTGTTAGCCACGTTTTATATGATTTGATAACCCTTTTTTATACAACTTTTTTTTCGTTGTACTTGTGTAATATAAAGTCATGCAACAACGTACACTACTGCAGCAACGTAAAGGAAAAGTTCAGATGATCATATATAGAACTCATCACTACTCTATAAAACTTTCTGTCTTTTGGTTTATATGGAATCTCTTGTTTAAAAAAAGAAAAAGTTGGGTTTTTGTTTTATAGGCTGAACCACAAATTATAAAGTTCTTTACCAACCGCCCTCCGTTTTCTTTTTTTTTTTTGTTGTTCTTTATTTTCTTTGTTATTTTTTTTTCCCGCCTTCCCCATTTGCCTCCCCTCCACTTTTATCACACAGACGCACACTTTATAACAACCATGTTACCCAAGAAGAAACATTCCATTGATGACGATTATGAAGCGCGGAACCGTACAGTTCAACCACCTGAAATGTGTGTTGATTATCTTTCTTATCGTTTTGACGAAATGGATCTCGCTGCTTCATGGCGTGTCATGACAAAACAAAAAAAGGATGTCGTCAATGGTCTTCGACTCGAAAATGCTTCTTGGCGAACGTGGGCAAAACATAAATATCGTCTTAGTACTGTGAGTCCGGAAACTTTGAACTGGTAAATATTATATATTTATATTTCTTAAAGGATGGAATAAAAAGAGGGATCTTTCTATCCGAGGCCCAACATAGGAAATAAAAAAAAATTATGATTGATAACAAGTGTCTTTTATAATAGGTTAAAAGACAGTGATGTGACATGGTTATATGGTCCATTACATACAGTGATAAAAAATATTGAAGAAAAAGATCGATATGCGAAACCAAAGATTGCATCTACAGAAGATACCTTGGGTCTAATGACAACAAATCATCGACCTACAACGAATACTACCAACAATAACAATGTTACAAATACAGCGACTACTACCTCTACTTCAACAAATATTAATAATAGTAATAATACACCATCATCCTCATCATCATCACTTACTCCTCCATTAAAATCTGTATTGAAAAAGGTGACAGCTTCAGATTTACTGCGACGCTCGGCTTCTGAATTACAAGCAAGCCAGATCACCGCCGATCATCAGCATCAGTACCAGGACAGCCAAAAACAGCAACATACCAAAAAGCCATCCTTATCTCTTAGAGAAGCAAATAAAAAACTCAAAGCATTTTCACCTTCGGTTGTAGCGACACATCGACAACCGAAACTTCGGTTTAATCAATATGTAGAACAATGTGTAGCTCTTCCTGTCAATGACCCTCCGCCCTCCCAACAACAACGACGAGGAAAAACACGATTTTCCAATATCTTATCAGATGAAGAGGAAGAAGATGATATAGATGATGACGACGATGATGAGCTTACCCAAGGCTACAGTGATGATGAAAATGCTATTGTGATTGATTATGATCATCCACGATTACCTCGATCATCTATTAAAAAAATCGAACCTGCACGACTCAAAACAAATTCACAATCAGAACAAGAAACAGATGAAGTGTCTTCCTTATCTTCTTCTGCTTCTTCTTCATTAACAAGTAACGGGGGCAGTGGTTACGCTTGGATGATTGGAGGAGGTCCAGGAGGAGGACAAGATCAATTTAATGATCGACAAGAACAAGTGGAATCCTCTTCATCAGACGAAGATAACGAAGGGTTGGGCCAAGAACAACAATTAGAAATTCGAAGGCGAGCTCATTACATTCCATCGTCCTCAGGGTCATCAGTGGCTTCTACTTCTTCGGATGCCATTCAATGGGTAGGTCAACCATGTGTTTATAATGTCCAAGAACCATCGGATTACGATGACGACGATTATGGGTTTGACGATGACGATTGGACGCATGACGAAAATGAAATGCCTTCTCCGCCTCTACCACCTGCTGCACCTACACCTGCTTCACCACCCACAGCATCAACGATTACGACCGCAACAACGACCACTACTACATCCACACCTTCCGTAGCTCCTCCTTTACCTTGTCACCCAAGAGGAGCACAACAATTTTTTGGTAAAGCGGTCGCTGTGAGTGAACCATGTACCATTGATGCAGATGAACCTTCTATTTCTCGTGTTTCCAATTATCATCACAAAGTATCCGATATCCATACTTCATCTACTGGTATGGACGCGACCAATAACAGTTCAAACTTAATACATGGTCACTACAGAGAGGAAGAGGATGAAAGTCCTACACTTTTGGGTCATTTTGCTCAATGGGCTTCTTCTTATTTGTGGCCAAAGCAGCCTTCTTCCTCCTCTTCTTCATCTCAACTATAAAACAAAAACAAAAAAAGACCGACCCATCTGCTTTTCTATATAATATACACACCAACTCTTCTTTTTTGCATCATTATCTCTTTTTATACTCATTTCACCTCCCCTCTTTATTTATTTATTATCACACATATACATAACACATATATATATACTTCGTTTTTATAGATCCTTCCTCTCCCTCTCTCTATTCCTCTTTCTCTTTCTTTTTAATCGTACATTACAACAACAAAGCATTATTATATATATATCTTGCATTTTTCCCTTCCTTTTTTCTTTTTCTTTCCAAGGTTTTAGCATATAACCAACCCCTTTCATATTATTATTATTATTATTATCTTTTTCCCTTATTCTTTTTCTTTTTTTTTTGCATGCTTTCAAAAACAAAAAATACAATGATCATTTATGGGCCTATCACTTTGTTTTATGTTTTTTTCTAAAAAAAGATCTTGTTCTATTTTGTTCATTACCAAAAAGTAAAAATAATAATACTCTATTACTATTACTACTTATTCCAAATATATAAGTATTTATATAAAGTGTATATAGGACACAAAGAGAGAGAAAGAGAAAAATAATATAGATTACAAATAGCGTATATGTTTTGTGAAAGAGAGATTGGGGGAGAATGAGAGGGACAAAAGGTTGGAAAGAAAAAGAGAAACGAATAGGTATATTAAAAAACAATTTAAATACCCAATTTTTGTTTCAATTCACTAACTAAATCATCACTGGCACTGTATTTGAGAACATCATCACTCAACTTGATAACCCGTTTACCATTGCAATACTTCATCTTAATGACCATGTTCATAGGAGTGCTCTTTTGTGAAGGATCTGAAAGTTTTGTATAATCATTGGTAAGTGAAGTACCAATACCAAAGCTTGCACCAATCCCTGCTTCTTGAGCTGCTTTTTGTAGCTTGATCGCACGTGGAACATCCAATGCATCTGAAAAGACAATAAACTTGGACTTGGGATCGACACCCACTGACTTGTAATGGTTGACCATCAATTGAATAAACTCCACAGGATCACCTGAATCTTGTCGTACAGCGGCATATTTTTCAGCCAAATCATGATCGAAATCACGTAAGAACACTCCAGTCGTAAATGTATCCGTCAATGCAATACCCAAGGCGCCTTTGTAAGTTTCATACCAACGCTCCAAGGTACAGCGATTAGCATGTTCAACACCTTCCAATGCAGAAATGGCCATAAAAAATTCATGGGCTAATATATTTATATATATTTATATATATATATTAATATACATCATCCATGGTACAGATAAATAATTAAATGAATCGATGACATAATCTGGTCTTTCCCTTCTTTTTTCTTTATCTTTTTCTTATTCTTTCGAGGAACTTACCCACTGTACCAATGGCATTTGTATCATACTTTTTGGCTAAATATACATTACTCGTACCCGAAAATAACCCTGTTGCGTTTTGAGCCTTAGCCGCAGCATCCTTTAATCCATGCATGACAATATCATGCGTCTTGAAATCCCGTCTTCGTCGTGTACCGAATTCTGAGAATTTACATCCATTTTCCAAAAGTTGTACTCCCTTTTCAACTGCCTTTTCATACTGTCCATCGTGGTTCCAATCACGATCCACAAACTTGAAATAAGCTTCTGAAATCAAGGCCAAAAGAGGGACTTCATATAAAATGGTCTCGTGCCAAACACCTGTCACTTCTAATTCAAATTCACGCGATTCAGGATCAAACTTGTATTTCACTTGTTCGTCAGGTCGGTAACGAAACTTTTGTAAATAGTCAGCATAACTTTCATCAAAGTAATCAAACGAAGCAATGTAATTTCTTTCGTCTACAGTTAATTCAAGATTGGCCATGTCTATAAAAGATTGTCCCGTTAATTTGTTTGTTTGTTCATATATTATGGCGTTGTAATACAGCTCTCCGTTTATATATATATATATATATATATAACACTCATACACATATTCATGCTACTTTTCTCTTTCTTTCAGAATAATATTCCATCTCTCCCACAAAAAAAGTTCTAAATCAAATTACCTTTGATCTGTTTATCAAGCCACGAGACAGCTGCCGCATTCAATTGAAGATCCTTGTCTCTATTCGTAAACTGAAAAACGGCTTGTGCATCTTTATAGTGTTGTAATACAGCATATTGCATGGTAAACTTGTACAAGTCATTGTCCAAAATGGACGGGAATACTTCGTGCTTCGATGTCATTTATTATTTGTTCAAAAGAAAAAGGAAGTACAAAAAACCTGGAGTTAAAAAAACTATGCATAACCTTGAATAGAACAATTTGTCGGGTAAAGTCACGTTTTTTACAGAATCTGACTCAGTATCATAAAAAGATCACTTATCTGATAAGCTCACTGCTTTTTTTACCATTCATTTTATGGGTAGATTATAATAATAAATAGCCGATAAGCTTACGATCGTTAGTATGATTATCATCTTTTATACCTATCAACTGACTGAAAGAGTGATTTATAATTTGAAAAAGTGTGTCATGACATCATAAACAACATAAAAAATGACAGGGTTCACTTCAATTGGCAATGACAGTTTATATTTATAAAGAGGAAGACAGGATTCTGATTTTACAAGATTTTCCTCTCTTGTCTCTCCTTGTCAATTTATTATATTATTCAACTAAAAAGAGTATAGTGCACAATGGTAAAGTGGTGTTGTCACTCTGGGACCCCTTTTATCATCTTGAATGAATCCTGTATCTATATTGTGGTTAGTGAAAGCATGATACAGAATGATAAATTATAAGTATACTGCACACATTCATGGAATAAAATCAAATTGATCTTTTTCCTTGCTCATTCTATCTATCTTGTATATACAATAATGATAATGACCACAGCGCCCCCCTCCTCTTCCGACTCTTCACAACAGAAGCCGTTATTACAACAAAAACATAATGGTGTTGGATTCCCATATTCTACCAGCCCTTCTTCCTTTTCTGCACGAATTCTAATATTGATATTGAATGTTATTTAAAACACAATAGCTCATTTCCAAATTCACGAACTGATTCCATTTTACAAATCAGTTCCATTGCTGCGATTGCGAGTAAGTTTTCTTGAAATGGAAAAAAAACTCTTACGAATGATATGCAAAACGTGTCCCGAGATTGCCAGATTCTTATTAACTCAAATTTTTAATGTGCAAAAAAGCAAGTGAAGATTATGATGAAATTCAACAGTTTATATTTACTTTGGATACATGTGCTGCTATCAATCATGTCAAAGTGATAGAATGTATAACAGAACGTTCATTACTAAAGAAATGGCGACAATTTTTTCTTGAGGTATAGAGCGATCTTTTATTATGATCATTGTCGTCCTAGAAAAGAATATTGAAACCCACCATGAAGATAACCACTTAATAGCAACCCGTTATGATTGTTGTCAAATAATTTATTATAGTTTGATCCAGTTGTAATAACAGGATACTATCTTAAGAAATTCGATTTAAAGTACTTGATCCAGCAAGCTGAAAGAATGAATCTCCCAGATTTTCCACTTCTTGGAAGGGTGCCCTGTAATTATTATAAAGTTTATGTTGTATGTGGAGAAATAATGATGAGCTAATCCTTTCTTACTATAGATGATAAAGTTCTTTGTATACTACATCACACCTCTTCCGATGATGAAGGGCTCTGTTCCTTGGCGAGCGTGGAACATATATCTGGGCGGTTGATTATTGATATGCATGAATTTATCCGAGAGCATTATTCTTTATTATCTAAATATTCGTTGAATGCCGTTTCGAAGCTTTTTTTGGGTAATAATAAATAAAAAATTGTCGCGTATAGTAGAGAAATAGGGAGGGAACCTCTTACATTTCTTTATGAAATTGAACTTGCGTATGATACTAATACGGTATGGTATTCCTGTGAATATATAAAAAAGGGAGCGGAAGGAGGATCTAAACCTTGTCGATATTCCTGGATTACAAATGGGGGACGAAAATACGAGGCAACGTCTTGCGAAATATTGCATAAAAGTAAGCTTTTTACGAATTTTGATGAAATTGGTAGTAACTCACCCTTACAATAATCAATAATAAACGTTTTAATGAAACACTTATATATATAACAGGATGCAATGCTTGCGTACAAATTATTCGACAAGTTGTGGCTAAATGGAATTTGTAGAATAGTAAAGGCTGCATTTAGTTTTAAACATAAACATGATAGCTCGCTCAAATGTAATACCAAACACATCCATTAACAATAAAGAGCATTCTTTCCGACTTCCTCATTTGAGGCACATTTAATAATAGATCATAACAGTAAAATCCCACACCAGTAGGAGGATTTTTTGATTTCCAAAGTCATCAACTATTTAAATATGTGGGTTTCTTTTCTAGTCAAGGTGTATAAATATTACATGTCGTCAAAATAAAAGATAGGTTTAATATATAGTGGGAAACAACAAGATATCTAATACAAAATATCCAGAAATAGTTGATGGATTGTTTTATACATAGGTAATGTAAAAAGTGAAATGTACATACATTATGGGATGAAAAGTGCCAAATCTGTGTCTTTTTGCTAATCTTGGGTAAGGGATAAACATTGTTAACATATTTCTTGTATTGACGTAAAATTGGTGGCGATGTAATTAATAATACAATATAGCATTTGAAAGCAAGGAGGGAAGAAACAGGAAACAAAGAACAGTAAAGCAGAAACTTCTTTTGTGCACTAGTATATATTGTTACTACACTTATATTAAAAAGTGATAGCTGGCCGCTAAATTGTAAAGATAAAAAATTATATTAAACGCCGCTTAGTACATCTAATTATCAACGAAATCAAGTAAATATACTACTGATTCCCGTAATAAACATGAATATATTTTGTGTGTACTGGTTCAACAGCCTGTTATTCTCATGTTCTGTACATATTCTCCTGCCTTAAGTTTTCTATTGTTTTACACATATATGTATGACTACAACCAATTACAAAAATGAAAAAAAACCCATTTATTTGATAATAATTTAAAAAAACCACATATAATGGTGAAGATGGAAAAAGTTAGGACGAAATAGAGAACTTTAATTACGAATCAAAGGAATATGATGATAGTACATGATTTTATATATAATAAATCATGTACTATTATCATATTATCTATCGTTTACCTATTACGTACCAATGAGCCCCTACGTTCCATAAGAGTATCCTTCATTTGTTGAACCATATATTCATTATTACGTGTTCTTCTTGTGTAATGATACGATAGTCCCAAAATGTAATAGACAAATTCTTCAAAGCCGTAAGATTCTTAACCAGAGCATAGGCAGTTTTATGATTCAAAGCCTCTGTTTCTAAGTAAGCATTCAAGTCGTGAAAGAAGTGGTGCTTTTCGCCCAGTATTATCACCATCAGTACTACTGCTGCTTCCGTTTTTTATACATTTGGTATTATTAACAAGACTGAGGAATGCGTTAGACATCCCGGACCAATAGTAGAGAAAGAAATGGAGATGGCAAAGGTGTGGACATTTCTTGGCAATGGTTCTAAGTAAAGTTTTATATTTTTTGAAAGAATTCATTGTAAAGCAGAAATTACGGACATCATCAAAATCAATGGCTTCTAAGGTAGGACACACTGAAAATATTTGATTAAGAGTCAATAATCACGCATCGGGTTGGGAATAAGGGTCATACTTTACAAAAGTATCATAAATTGATATACGGATTCGGCGTAATTTTGGACAGCCAAGAGAAACATATTTTTTTAGTGTCATTGCACATATATATTCAGAATGATAGATCAAATATAAATACTCCAATGATTTGTAAAAAAAATTTCAAGAGTGCACAAACGGTCTTTGGTCCCGTATTAAAAGCAGAATGTTCAAAAACCAGTCGACGAATGTGAGCAATAGAAGGTTCGGTATCTCTATTTGTTCGATACATATTTTTTTAAATACCTTTTGTTGGATATAATAATTGTTGTAAATATGTTATTGCTGAGTAGTAGTGATGGGGTAGTTGTTGTAACTGCGTCATTTTCATCTTCATCAATATCACTAATGATTCTTCTTGTAATACCTTTTCATCCTCAAACATAACTAAGTTTTTGAGCTTAGGTCATGAATTTATTGATTGAGAGACACAATAGATAATATCATCACTCTTACAATAACGACATTTACCTCCTAAAAAAATTAACCAAGTTGTGACATTTCTTGACTAAAGTTGCGATATGATGATATACTTTGTCATGCTGTTTAAGATAGTAGATGTCGGGTTTAAAAGGGATATATAGGCCGATTTTAAGGTAAGTGTTGGGTAATGGGTAGTTGTTGATAACGCAGTTGTCATCTCGGGAGTGCGATGTTTCTGCTTTTTGTATGTGTTTGTGTGTGCTTTATGCTATTCTTTTTTTTTATGTTATTTTTTTTAATTGGGCTATTCTTTCTTCATTTATATACTGTTCTTTTTACTATGTCATTTTTACTTGTTTTCTTTTTATGATGGATTATCGTTTTTTTTGTATATGCTACATAAATTATTAAATTGTTCTTTTGCTTCTTGTGATAGTTTTAATATATACTGATATATATCAAGTGCTTAAATACATTTTATTAGTTTATAAAAGTAGTTGCTCATTATTAAGTGAGAGTATAAAGGAAAAATAGTACGCAGCATTGAAAGACGTTTTTTTTTTCTTTGGAAAATCGAAAAGGGTGAAGTCATATCATATAAGTAAAATTCTGCCATCCACACGGCGTCATATCCACAGAGGACTGTAAACCAGATACCGCAGGCTCCTAATCATGTTCAGTCATTCAAATGCTTATTCAAAATATGGCAATAAATTCAGACGCCAGTGATGAACTCAGCGGAAACACACGGAAGATCAAGAAAAATGTAACAGCCAGCAACCATATCAACCAATCACATGCAATCAAAGCCACGACTAACAATCAGTATAATCATATCATATAGATACGAATAACATACAATTTATATTATAAGAAATACCTGTTAATAATAATAGTAGTTAACTTACGATATATTTATTATTGTATCGAATGACCCCCTTTATCCACAAAACATATAAAAACCCAATTCTTTATCACAATAAAATCGTCATTATTATCTTAACCTATTTAATTATATATATATATATATATATATCTGTCTACTATTTCAATATCCGAATAACTTACAAAAAAGACGTCACAAAAACATGGTTGTGTGAACTAGAATATATACTTGCCAACTTCTGATTTTTTTTTCGTTACTAACACACACTTTATACATAATATATAAAACTAGCCGTCATGGGTATTTTTGGCTTTGGATCCAGCAGCAGACCTGAAGAAAACACCAACAGCACCAGTGCCGACTTCACCTCTTCTGAGGTCTCGGACGACATGTATTCCCCAAGTGGATCCCAATCTTCATTGGAAGAATTTAATAGCATGAGCGCAGGTAGCAGCAACAGTTATGATAACATGCCCGACTTTATGTCTCAAGTATCTTATGATGCTGCCAAACTTCAACCCATGACGGTCCAAGGTGGTATTGATTTTTTGCAAGTGGAAGACCAATATGGTGGTGGTAGCAGTGGTGCTGCCGTTGCTGGTGGTGCTGCTCTCACACCTTCGCGAGGTTGGACGGATGATTTATGTTATGGTACTGGTACAACTTATTTGGCCGGTTTGACACTCGGTGGTGCCTATGGTATGATGGAAGGTGTGCGTAAGTCAGCACAAGGTCCCCAAAATATGAAGGTGCGCTTGAATACCACATTGAACAGTATTACTCGAAGAGGTCCAGGTCTTGGTAACGCTGTCGGTGTGGTTGCTATGATGTATAATGGTACTACCGCCATTATTGACCGTACACGAGGTACCCATGATGCTTTCAATAGCATAGCTGCTGGCGCTATTTCTGGTGCTATTTTCAAGAGCACAGCAGGTAAGAAAAAAAAATATGGAAGAAGGAAGAGGAAGGAAATAGGAAAACGGAGTGGATCAAGAGAGAGATAAAAAAAATAGAGTAATGCGATTCTAATGTTATTATTTTTTTTTTCGTACAATTAGGTTTACGACCCATGGCAATTTCATCTGGTGTTTGCGCAGCCCTTGCTGGTGTTTGGTCTTTGGCTGTTTCCACTTTTGCTGATAATTAGATATAAATACATATGTACATACATATCAAAAAAAGAACAACTGCACTCTTCCATCAAAACATTTATTATATTATTCATTGATATTTCTTTCGTCCTTACCATCATCACTTTTTATACATTCAATATACACACTATTCTCTCTCTCGTTCTTTCCATGCTAGAATCAAAAATGAAAACCCTTTCTCCTCTTTTTTCTGTATAAAGTCAAAAAGTTTATTATTTTTTAATTACGAAAAATAATTGTTATATTTTCACCCACCCTTCTCTTGTTCTTCTTTAAATCCAAATGTTTATAAGAAGAATTTTTTTCTTTTGTTATAATATATATATAAATATATAAAAAATATATTATTATCATTATTATTATTGGTGTAAATGTAAACGACAAATTGTCTGCTTTGATCAATCATCTTTTTTTGTTTCTTTGCCAATACTTCGAGCAATCAATGGTACATGATGATTTGTTTCTGGATATTGCTCCATAAGGGTACTGGTCGATGGTTGGGCTAATGTAGAGGAAGAAGATGGTATAGGTAATGGTAGTTGATGTTGGTGTTGCTGACGATTTTGTGTTGGTACCCGTCGATACTGCCGTTTCATATGCATGACAGGTTGTCGTATACTTTCCTCTTCATCACTGATAGAGTATTCACTGTCTGATAATAGACTTCCTGAATCATAAAATTCATCTGAATCTACAAAGTCTTCGTTATCTATTTCTACAACTTCTCTACCTGGTTGTTGTAATTGATGTTGCTGTTGCTGTTGCTGTTGACGCTGGTATCGGTGCGAGAAAATAGACGGTCGAAGTTCATCTGGATCTCGTGGTGGCCAAAAATATGGAAGTTCAGGATCTATAGCACATTCTCTATAAGTACAACGGTTTTATATCCAACGTTATCCTGTATTGTCATGGTTACCTGTATTTGATCTTACTGGAAATGAAAGGCCATCGCCTTCTACTTTTTGTGGCCATAACCATAGTAAAGGATTATTACCCATAACCGAACAAATATTTTTATAGAAACCAATATCAAACGGGTACTTGATCTAACAAAGTGGTAAAGGGTAAGTGAGAAACAATTTCATTTATATATTAGAATTTGTTGATAAAATTAATAAAATGGGGATTATATACTTACTGGAGTAATTCTACCTCTTCGAATTAACCTATTGACTTTAGTTCGTTCCCATCCTTCAATGGTACTTTGGTTTTGTGTTACGCAATATAAATGATAAACACCCAGCATGCCAACACAAAAGAACACACAGAATGCTAATGCAAATTCAGTAACATATAATATAACTTGTGCCGTATTTGGTTCTGAATCAAACTATACATTTATATAAAGTGTAGTATCCCAGGTTAGTAAAAGTAAATCTTATCATTTTTGCATTCATAGTAAGTAACATGATATTTTATCCTACCCGAAAATGTTGAATGTCATCCAAGATGCTACGAACACGCCATATTAATAAGACCAATACATAGAGGCATGCAATATTCACATAAACTGTGAACCTTACAAAATGTGCGTAATTGTAATAACCAACACAGTTATTGATCCAAGGACAATGATGATCCATTTTAAGGACACATCGGCGGCAATATCGACAGTGATGGGTTCGTGGTGGTTTATAGATATCACATGTTTTACAAAACCTTGGTCCTGAAATACCTTCTGCTCGTCGTTGTTCATTGCAAGGCGTTAAAAGTGTTTCCGGTACTTTATCAAGCTATAAAATAAAGTGTAAGTAAACGTACCAATGAATGTTGTTCTATGTTCTGTTCAATGGTGCGCATTCAAGGAATATTTACCCATTCAATAGGCACTTTTCCAGGATCAGTTTTAACAGCCAGATAATAATTCCAATACACCATAATAACCAAAAGGTTAAATGGAATCAAGACTTTTAAACAAGTAGAGACATTGTCAAAACCGGGAATAAGTAGAAAGATTTGAGATGGATATGCAATCAAGGCAATCAAGAGTAATACACCAACTGTATAGAGACGGCCTAAAGCTGAAGAAGATAACATCACTATAACCAAGTCCGTCACTTTTCTGTTCTAATTTTACACTCTTTCATGTGTCGCTAACCAAATCATCTTTATTAAAAATATTTTGCTCCTTTTCATTATTATCATATTACCATGGATATTTATTACGAATTTATCAAATATTTTTTTATTAATAATGATATTCGTCAAAGGAATACGAAATGCTATCATCATGGTAATGATACACTTGAATAATAATAGTATTTGTTGCAAGTAAGAAATTGAAGGTAAAAAAACATTTCCTCTTTATAAGGCAATCAAATTGATAAATAAAAATTTATTGTAATGCGTAGCCTCTCTTTTGTACTTTCTTTTCTTCTTCCAATATAAAAATAGTACAGGCTGTGTGTCTGTCTATCTCTCAGTCTGTGTGTAGGCTTATACATATATAAATATTAAAGAACTACCTCTTTCTGGTGCACTTTGCCACTTTTCTTGTGAACTTAAAAAGAAGTGCTCATCTCCGCTTTTCTTTTTCTTTTTTTTTTTTTTTCGGTTTTCCCCATCCCGTTTTTTTACACACCTTTTTCAGCACAAAACTCACAATGTCCGAGCATAAGAGTAAAAAGCCAGCAAGTACGTTTTATATAGATATATTAAACATGAACAATGGATACATTAGACGATTGACGCGAATTATTGTGGAATAATAATATAAAATAGATACGGCTTTTAAACAGCAGCGCCTGAAAGCTTGGCAACCACTCTTGACGCCAAAGACAGTGTTACCTACTCTTTTCGCTGTTGGCATTGTCTTTGCACCCATTGGTGGTCTTTTCCTCTATGCTAGTGATACGGTAATAACGAAGGGATATTTCATGATGAACGATAAAAAATAAAACTATTTGCAAGTGACTTACCAAAAAAAAATCCATGTTCATTTAGGTGAATGAGATTACAATCGATTATACAAGCTGTATTACAGCAACCGAATCAGTTCAACCACTCTCAGACGATCTATATACTTATACGTTTACTTCAGAAAATACGACTGGTAAATAAATTTGGAAATATGATATTGATTTTTTTATTATTAAAAAAAGGAGAGAGGGTAAAGAAAGATTTTGATCAGCACATTATTTGGATGAAGAGAGTGTGTGTGATTTGGAACTGATATATAAATCATATGAAAACCAGATATTCGAGCACCAAGTATTCAATTGACACAAGAATCGAGTTATTTAACGGGCCAAGCAGCACCAGCAGGTGAAACCATACCAAGATGTAAAATTACATTCTCGATACCAATGGAGCTTCATCCACCGTTATATCTTTATTATCGATTAACCAACTTTTATCAAAACCATCGTAAATATGTAAAGAGTTTGAGTTACAATCAATTGAATGGTGAACAATTAACAGCTGGTGATGCAGATGCTTCATGTGCACCTGTTGGTACTGCTCCTGATGGCAAAATTTATTATCCATGTGGTCTTATTGCAAACTCGATGTTCAATGGTAACTTGAAGCTGTATATTTGATAATGAAGCCAGGAGAAAAAAAAAGACGAAATTCTTACATTTACATTTATCTTAATATCTATCATTTTATGAATGTTAGATTCTTTTTCAAATATAACATTATTGAATCCTCAAGGACGAAATGATAATATAACTTATACAATGAGCCAACAAGGTATTGCATGGCACACGGATGTAACACGATATCAACGAACATCTCAGCCTATTGAGCAACTAACGCCACCACCAAATTGGGCAAAACGATATCCAAATGGTTATACTGCTGATAATATGTTTGATCCTTCCCAAGATGAACACTTTTTGGTATGGATGAGAACGAGTTGGTATCCTACTTTCCGCAAGTTATATTCCAATTATAACGGTGATCCACTTCAACCAGGCACATATGAAATTGATGTCGATATGAGTAAGTTATGAAAAAAAAACCAAATATATTCTATTCACCACCATTGATTTTTATATTGACAATGAGGATTTTTAATGTATTTTTTTTTAAAAAAAAGATTACGACATCCGAACCTATGGAGGCACCAAGTCAATCGTACTTTCAGGCACATCTTTCTTGGGCAATAAGAATCCATTCATGGGTTTGTCTTATATTATTATGGGTTGTGCTTGTACAATATTAGGTGTTGTATTCCTTGGATGGCACTTTTTCCGACCAAGGTAAATTGATCCTCTATTTATACTGTCTCGCTCTATTAACAAATAAAATTCATGCTAACATTTATTTTTTTTTTTTAAAAAAAATAGAAAACTTGGTGATCACGATCGACTTTCATGGAATCAATCTGGTGCATTGAACAATTAAAACAATTAAAATATGTTATCTTCATTCTTCCTCTTTTTTCTCTCTCCTCTGTCCTCCGTGCGCACCAAATACATAACATAGTCAACGTACAAAAAAATCCGTAGTAAATATATTACTATTACTATTATTATATAATTAATATTGAAAAAATTAAACCCACAAAAAAAAAGCTGTATCTACAAGAATCGTGCTAATCCATTGACTGATTCTACGGAAGCCTTGGCAATACCCTTATTATCAGCTTGAGCCAATAATGGCCCGACATTCATTTCATTCCATGATGACCATAATTTCCGAACGCCTTGTTTTGCTTTTTCAGAAAGAACAATACAATAAATAGCATCATAGCCACCAGCTACATATAATTATGTACCATTGTTTTTATAGTAGGAATAAGTCAGTTTTTCAAATAGACGAGCAAACTTTTCTTCCTCCCCCTCTTCATTTGAATAACAAAAATAAAATATACACATACCACCAGGAACACCAGCCAAAACGACACCTTCTACATCCATACAAGCATTCAATAAACGTGTTTGTTCAGATGGTTCAATAGGTACATCAGATAATTGACTCATCTTTTGCAAATAAGCACGGACTTGACCAAAATCATCGGCCAGTTGTATAAATTCTTCCATGATGGGTGTTTTGTTTTCTACAGTATACCACTATATACAATAAAATAATCCCGGTGCACCTGTCAGTATTGTAGATTGAACCAAAACACTTCATTCATTTTACCTCAGAAGCCTTCAATTCAGCAAGTTGCCCAACAGCTTGTTTGTATTCCTCAGGATCACATTCAGAAGCTTTGCTCAAGTTACGTAAATGTTGTTCCACATTGGCGTTCATATTACCCAATTGACCCCATAATTCATTAGCTATTTTAAGTGAAAGAAGTAAATTGGCATGCTTAATTTATAGTACATTATGATTTTCACACCTTGATTTTTACTACAAATATCCAATTTTTGAATAATTACCTTCAGTTGGATTATTTTTTCTCCAAGCAAGCACTTTACTAACCAAGGAGGGAGTATGACTTCCAGCATCTACATCGGCAAGTAGTAATTCTAAACCAGAGGGTAATTGGAAGGGTACTATAGTATTGTCCCAGCTATGTATCGCAGATTGTTTTCGGCAGGTTAGCTCTTTGACATTTCATTCATCATATTTTCATTATTCATTCGTTTAATTAACAGCTAACCTTCCAGTTGTGGGATCAAGTGCTGTAAGTAATTCTTTTGGATCGACTTGATCATTCTATATTATATAAAAACATATAGAACAATAATCAATGAGAATGTGCTTTTTGTTATTAAATTTATATATAGGGTATGTTTTGGAAACGGGAAGATCTATTACCATAACAGAAGAAATGACTTCTGGATTGAATCGAGTGTATCGATGGTTACCATAGACAGCAGCAGATACATCAAATCCACTACCAACTTTTCCTTGAGCAAAACAATGAACATATTGAGCTACATTATGAATCAATGCACGATCTCGCTCCAAATCCGAACCAGCTAAATGAACAAATAAAGCAGCAACCAAAGAGGTGGTCAGTGCAGCCGAACTACCCAATCCAGTCTTATGAACGGAACCAAGTGTAGCATGCGTACTACAGAAAGGTTCTAATGACGTTAATGATTCGGCTGTATTTGGTAACTTTTTCGATTCGAGCTATATATTATTTAATTAAACAGTTAGAAAATAGAAGAAAAGGGATGACAGATAAATATATATATTCAATTATCATTGTTATTACTTGAGCTCTTTGAGAATAGAAATCATTATCACCAACGATAGTGATTAAAAGGCCACCATCAAGTAAATGGCTTGTACGTTCATAAATCACTTCAAGAGTGAATCGTAAACAGGTTTCAACAAACTTGTTTTGAGAAGTATCAGGTCTAAATTTTAACGTGACGAAAGGGATAGTTAAACACCTCAGTTAGTAATATAAAAATATATTATTCTTTAAAAGACGTAAAATAAATATATGTTTTACCGAGAAGCAAATTGAAATTTGCCATCCTGAATGGTGGCAGTATAGGACCAGTTGGCATCGGTATCAAATTGAGGTGAACGGACTTGGATTAAACCGCGTTCATCTTGGGTTGATTGAATGACAGTATAGAATCTTGCAGTTGTACCAACAACGAGACCTCTATAAGCTTGGTCAAGAACCAAATAACCACCGGTCATTAAGACCTTTCCTGGTGCAGACACAACGGTTGTGTTCTTCATGGGAGATAAGCTGTCAGTTTATATAAAAAGTGGAAAAAGAGGTGCTGTTAAAAAAGAAAAAAGTTGTATCTGGGTTGTTGCTAGTAGGACAAATACCAAATATGGAAATTGACATATGCCCTGAATTCAAAACTCTCCTGTTGTTGATTGATACAAGAATCCACATTTTTATCATTCAATAGCGTGTAAAGAGTTTGTTATTTCATATAATATTAGTTTTATCAAGACCCAGATGTCGTTAAAAAGAGATAAAATGATTCTGTACTTATAAAAGAAGAAAACACTCATCTTATAAAGGCTGTAGGCGACTGAAATTTTGGTGATAAAGTCATGGGCTTTTTTTTCTTTTATTTGCACAGCCTTTTTTTTTTCATTTTCATTTTCCTTTTACCCCACTACTCCTTTTCCAATTTCTACTTTTCTTTCTTTTACTTTCATTGTAGTAGCTTAAGCTAAAAAACCAACAACAACAACTTTTGCAACGACAAATAACAACAGAACAGAAAAAGGGCATCAACAACTACAACTAATAATATCAACCAATAATGGCTTCAACACTTTACGTTGGCAATTTATCACAAGAAGTCCAACCTGCAGATTTGCGTAAATTGTTTGCAAAGTATGGTCGTATTCTATCTATTGAACCCAAAAATGGTTTCGCGTTTGTTGTAAGTTTGGAGATTTAAATGGGATATATATATTTTAGTGATGGTTTCTTTTTTTCTTTCTATTTCTTTTCCAATTCTTGTTTTATATACAATGAAAGACGCGTCTTTTTATCTTTCTTGTGTATACATACATATCTTTCTTTACATCAACCGTCATGGACAACAACAAAATTATGAACGTCATGTTTTTTTCACGACCAATGGATAAGAAAAAAAAAAGAGAGAGATAAAGAAAGGATAAAGAAACTTATGAACAACGGTTTTATTTAATTGGCATCATTCATATATAATAAAATTGACAATATACAAAAAGGATATGGAAACACGACGATCTTGTGACGACGCAATCTTTCGACTCCATGGAAGCAAGTATTTTGGCAACACCCTTCGCGTCGAGTTAGCACATAGTGAATCAGATCGACGGTTTACATCTATGCCAGTTTTACCACCACCTCTACCACCACTTCCTTCACCGCCTACATGTTACAAGTGTGGTGGGGTAGGTCACATTGCGCGTGATTGTCCGAGGTAACAATATAATAGAATCATAAATCATCCACACATACAACCCAAATGATATGCTTTATTTCGACGAAAATTGGACATGTTTTTTTTATATAATCTTACCCAATTTTTACTTGGTTTTCTTCAACATTAAATTAAAAAAGTGGGGACAAATCTGGTACTGGTAACACTGGCAGACACCATCGTCGTCCACCTCCACCTCCACCTTCTGAACCACGTAGTGCTGCACTACCAAGACTTTCTGGAGACAGTTATCGTCCTCGTCAACAACCCGCAACAGCATCATCACAATCACGCTACAGAGATCCGTATGAAGGATTACCTCCTCCACCATTCTCTCCACCATCGCGATATCATCATTATCCACCTCCACCACCTTATGATCGATACCATCGAGGACGATCTGGTCCCCCTGATTATGGTAAAGTACTTTCTAATTGATGAACTATAGGTTGGAATCTGGGTTAATTAAAGGGAATGGATTCATTAATTTGTTTATATATCATTAGCACGATACGGAAGATATGATCCATATTATCCTCCCCCACCTCTTCCCCCACCACCTCCGCGTGGCCCTTATGGTTATGATCATCGTAGGGAGAATCATCCTTCACATGCTGGTCGATCATATGAAAGGTAAAAAACATCAGTCCTTAAGAATAAAACTACTTTATACATAATTGATATCTATCAAATTTGTCTTTCTCACAAACGAATGGATAGACGAAGATCTCCACCCGTTCAACGACGCCGAAGTCCTTCTCTAGAAAGGAGATCGAAACGAAGGTAAAAAAAAATAGTCATAAAAAGTAATTAATTAATGATCATAACACAATCACTCACTTGAACATCAATATATATATAGATCCTCGTCTTCTTCTAGTCGTCGCTCAAGCAGCCCTAAAAGAAGATCAAGAAGCCCTGTAGTGACACGCCGTGCACCTCGAACACCAAGTCCTCGTGCTTGATCTTCACTTTTTTTCAGTTGCTTTTTTATTTTAATTCAAATGATCTTTTTTTATCTTTATTTCAAAGGAATAAGTTACTATAAACAAGGAAGGAAATAGGATGAGATGGATTATGTATATGTTGCTATGTTTTATTAAAGACAAGTATGAAAATAAAATAATTTTGTTGTTGGACAAATGTAAATGCTTTAAATATGTATCTATTATTGAATTATGTCATGACATTACAAGTACGAAGTTAATAAACTTCGAGGCAGTGGTTGTATTATTACTATACATACGGGATTGTAATATGTTAAAAAAAATTTGCTAAAAACCCTTCATAAATATATGTTTTAAAACTAATTTTATTATTGAGAACAAATTACTAGATAATACATATGAGATTAAGGATTTACAAGGTAGACATCCGACATATTCTCCAATTGTAGATTTCTTCGTGGCATACGTTCAGCGAAGAATGTGTGGATGATACGCCATTCAGCTGGTGAGTTTGCCATTGTATGATCTTTGTTAGATATAAATACTTGAGTTGAAAGCGCATCTGGTGAACATAATCGTTGGATTTCTTGAAACTATAGAATATATTATATATTCTCAAGGAGTTAATTATATTGATATCATTTTTTAAACCTGACTTGTCCTGTACATTGCGTTCAGATCGATTTTACCTTCTTTTCTGCTTTTACACGATTGCCAATAACTTCATCCTTTTCACCTTGAGTGACCAAGATATATCCACCATAGCCATTGTCAATCTTTTTATCGGTTCGTTGTTCTTCCAATAAATAACCACTGATACTAATAACACCACCCAAATTTCGAATATTACCAAATAATGCTGCATCCAATGCTACCGTTCCTCCTTGTGAAAATCCAAACAAAAATATCCTTGGGGTTTCGAATCCACAATCATTAATCAAATGTTCCAATAATTCCGTCACCAGTTTCCGTGTACGTAATAATCCTTTCAATCGTGCAGGGTTTTCAGGTGTCAATACTAATATTAAAATACTATAATGATCAATGATCCATTTCTTCTTGGGTTTGATTCAAGTGCGTGTGTTTATCTTTGGTATCAACTTACAGTCGCCTGTCAAAAAATCAAAACTTGGATGCCATTGATAACAACCGTCCATATAAGGAACAGGCTCTGGTGCTTGGATAGCAAGTGATGCTGTTTGAGGAAGGTTGAGTTTTTTACCAAGTTGTGCAAATGGTCCTTTGGAATCACCTGAACAATTATAATAAATAAAAATTAAAACATGAGGATCATTTGGAACAAAACCATTCTTCAGTATATATGCTGTGCGAAATATCCAAAAAAAAATATTACCAAGACCATGGAAAAGAATGAGTAAATTGTAATCGATCCCGTCAGCACTTGGTGAATAATCGAATTTTAATTGGCAGTTTGATTGCTTTGGTGGTGTTGCTTTGTTTTTTTGTGATTGAGGTGATTGAACGTTGATCGATTGCATTTTGTAAAATAATATATAAGCTGTTTAAGAGTAGTAAAGAAAAACGCAAGTGACGAAAATTCGGTTTTAATTTTTTTTTTCTGCATTTTTATGCGAAAACAAATATTACAATTGACACGTCAAAAAAATACTTTATTGGATAATATACACACTAATATACTGTTACAAGGTAGATGAGCTATTATATGGTTTACAGTATAATGTGAAGTAAGAGGATAGTAGCTGACCAAGGAGCAAATGTATACCCAAATTCAGTTTCACTATTCAAACAGAAAATCGATTCCTCTGGTTTAACAGAAGTAGATTCCTTTGTATTTTCGAGTTCCAAACTATCACCAGTAATTAATCAAGCAACACTAGTGTGAACTTTCAAACCATTAGAATTGAATGTAACAGGTTGCTCAGGGGCACTGATATTGGCAGCCTTGATTCTTGATCTGCAGTGGCGATAACCTTCACGTCAGGATAAGCTTCTCGGATAGCACCAAACTATACACGGTAACGCTATTCATAGGTATCACTGAGCCAATCTTCGTTACTAATTTCCACATAATTTATCTGGAATGGTTCTTCGCAGCCATGCGAAGCTCGCAGAGCACTATATTTAGTCTCTGTTGAACCAATCAAATACTCAAGCTCATCTAAAGCCTCTTGAAAAATTGAACCTTATCATCGATCTTCAGGAACAGAATCACCTTGCAAAGAATAATAGCCAACGTATACATCCATAATAGGTTCCATATCCAAGTCTTCACACTACAATTATAAATTTAGATGAACTTAAAAAAAGAACTTTAGTATATATGTATGTTGTTATTAATACAATAAATTGAGTACGTATAAGCAACATGTACCATGTACATTTATGACCAAGAAAATCTTGAACATTAGCATTCCAACTAAAAAATTAGGAACAAGTCATACTAAGCACCTTATTTCTTAAGAAAAAAAAAAGAACAATTTTACTCACTAGTTCCAGTCTCCCATACCTCTAATAATACTCTCCTTCGAAGGACATCATAATGAAAAACCCCACCAACAGTTTCACTTCACTTCTAGCCCCAATCAACATATTAGCCTTCTAAATTATTTCCACTTGGGAATCAATTATTACAAGTTTATATATAAATCATCTCGTTAAAAATAGCTTATAATTTAACCTATACGATGAAAATGTTTTGTTTTAATTAACATCTCCTTTGAACACAGCATCCGGTTGGACATATTTGTTCGAGACAGTTCATACGTGTATATAAGAAAAATATAAAAAAACTCTGTAGTTGTGGTGGCAGGGAAAAGGTCAAAGGAAAATTTAACCTATACAGCATTTTGCGTTTGATTACGGAATACAAATCCTACAATTTTTCATATACGATTGATGGTTTTATCCATTAATAAAAGTTAGACTTATTCGCATATGAGAGGAGACTTTGATCAGTAACAGGTACTGTAATTTTGTTCGTTAATAAATAGTGAGGTTATTTGCTTGTAAAAGAAAACTTTACTTGTTAATGAAAAAAGTGTTTTTTCGCATATGAAGACAAGTTTTTTCATATATAAATGGCGATATTGTACACAAGTGAAGATTGACAATGTTCGCTAGTGAAGGTCAAGATATTTCACAAATGATAAGAACGTAAATAAAAAATAATAATAATAATGTTCTTTATTAAGCATGTTTATTGAACACTACTGCTCTTTTTTTATGATTTTATTCCTTTATACTTTCAAAATTATCCTTCCACCAGAAAATATCTTATGCCACGTTTATTGAAAACTATTGGACTTCTCCCTTTTTTCACCTAAATATATACCCACAAATGGAGTAATTAATAATAAGAAACAACCCGAGACAATGCTGAGCCAAAAGAATCCTATGGAACCATACAGATATCCACCTACGATTGGACCAATAAAGTTTCCTGTATATATGCAATATAGTATGATGATAATATGGTATGATTATTAGTAAATGATAAACGAGGTCGTATATCAAAACTCAAAAAAGACTATTGCATTAGTAACATGACTTACCAAAAAGAAAAACACCACTTATAACGCCATATCCACGTCCAGTTCCACTATCACCATCGCCACCCATGAGTTTTTCTAATGTGTGTGATACTTCAGGAAATGCAGGAGGATAATACATAGACATTGCAAAGCCCATTACTATAAGTAGTACAATAAGTGGAGCGATTCCTCCAACTGTTTCATAACTAGGTACACCCAAAACTCCCATACAAACAGCAGTAATAAACATAGTTCCTGAGCAAAGCCACTTTGGACCGTAGCGATCATATATATGTCCAGCAAGTGGTACAGAAATAAACGAAGGAATCACCTGGCCAAGATAAACAAGGCCAATTTGGCTTGGTGTATATCCCCACGTATTTGCAAGATGAGGTGGTATTGTTGGCTATAAACATTATGTTTTATTTTAAATAATAAGTAATAATATTATAAATGAGGTATGCAACAAAAAGATTTGGTAACTATATGATAGTAAATATTACCTCCAAAACACTGGTACCAAAGCCCTCACAAAATGCAAGAAGCAAAGCCGCAACAATACGAGTATTACATAAAAATTGTACCATTTGAAGAGTGCCTACTTTCTTTTTTTGGGTGTAATATGGTTCTAAACAAAGTTGTCCCTGATTGAATATACATTGGTGATGGTCTTCGTTATCATTTTCGATTTCCTCGATATAACTCGTATCATATTGTGCGATATGTTGATTCTCCTTAATCTTTCCTGTCCTGTTATGGGTGGTGCCATCTGTACCATAATTTCTCCCTGTGGATTGGTTTTTTTGTGACATGAATCGAGCAACGTTATTGTTGTCCCTTCCTGCCTGCTGCTCCTGGTCATCATTATATCTGGTGTTTATTTGCTTCTGTTGATTTAAGCCACTTGCTGTAGTCTGTGGTTCAGAAAACCAATCCTCTGGATTATTTCGACGTTCTACCAAATAGAAACGAAGAAATAAGTCGATACCAGCAAGCATAATACAAAAACTGAAAGGGCCGCGATAACCGAATCGATCAAAAAGGCCTATTTTTTATAGAATATATTTCAGCAACATCAGAAAACATTGATATTATTTAAACTATTAATTTTTATTTATGTAGTACTTACCACCTACGACAGAGTATAGTACAGTAGGGTATTGTGTTTTTAGTATACAAACGGGTTATTATTTGAAACATCAACTGTTTTTATCAATTTTTCATTTGATTGCATTTATTAAAAATAACACACACCTCCTATTGGTGATCCAGCGGCCATACCAACTCTTTGAGATAATAAAACTCTTCCCATCTAATTATAAGATCAAGAAAAAATCAATATAAAAAATTTTTGGCAAAGAAATTATATATTGTTTTTTTTATATATACTATGATAAATGTGAAAGTATAATTATAACCTGAGTGCCCAGAACATCGGGTGGGAATGTATCCGATATGAGAACCATTGAAAATGTCCAAACACACCCTTCTGATAAACCTTGTAGTAGTCGTGCAAGTGAAAACATCCAAAACTGTGTTGCAAATAAAAAGAGAAACGTATACCCAAACAAGGCAACAATTCCTAGTAACATGATTGTTCGACGATGTCTAGTTTTATCACCTATAATAAATGTAAAAACAAGCCATTTCATATCATCCTCATTAAGTAAAAAAAAATATATTTAACAAAATAATTATACAATGCTTATTACTGTCAATGGTATAAATTACAGACCTATATATCCAAATATTGGACATGAAAATGCAGCAGCAACAGAAAATAACGCCAAAAGTATCCCTGCATCTCGAGATGCATCACCAGAAACCTCGGTTGGCCTATAAGGAGACTTTGCGTTTGTATTTTGAGGAGATATATCTTTGTTGTGGATTTCATCGAGAATAAATGGAGCTAATTAAGTTATGCATATTATTATTGTTTAGTAGTTACAAAAAATATAAAGTTATCAGTGAAAGTTTACACTACTATATTGCACACAGGTATTTATTACATTGATTTTTATGTAAATGGCCTTTAGTTTTCTGTCAAAAATCGATAAATTACCTATAGGGATGATAATGCTATAAATTAATGCCTTTAAGATGTTGTTATTAGCATATTTTATTCTCTTAAGAAAGCTTAATACATAAGCACATCTAATATGTATATTATATTATACTTCTGCTTACCCCTGTTAACAATGAGAAACTGGCAGTGACCAAGACGTAAAGATCGGATGACCTATACTTCACCAAAAAAGGTGGTTTTTTGGATATATTACTGTTCAACAACTTTTGTTCCCTATTATAAATTGTAACATAGTATTATTATAAGAATATTGCAGTAATAGCTAATAAAACGACCATGTTGTTGCAAGCGGATCAAATACTTGTTTATTGTTATCATTATTACTACTTGTGCTAAATGTTTAATACTTACTGTTTTATACTTGTCATTATTTTGAAAGTAGTTTACGTATAAGAAAAAGTTTCAAAAAGTCGATTCTATGTTTTTAAATACATTTTGTTCTTGGTTACTTTTTGGCGTTTCTTAATTGACATTACGTAGAAAATTTCAATGATTCTTTTTGTTGGTACAAATATCACATGTTCTATATTACTTTTAAACTTTTCTTTGTTTGATGTTTCAACTAAAGTTTTATTCCCACTCTCTCTCCTGAGCTTGAGATCTTTTGTATTGGATTGGGGATTGATGGACCAGATCCTTGGCCTGGTGATCCGTGAGCCAAAGTTGACTTGACCGTTATTAAATATAATCTGTGGGAAGAAAAAAGCATGAATGAAAATCTAATACTCATGACTCTAATCAACGTATGTCATTATAAACTCTACAAATTGCATATCACTAATGGTACTGTCTATATATATTGGTAGGATTGTTGCCTTTTTAACAAGTCAAAATGTATATCTTCTTATTGATGGGTTGATGTATATTTTTTCCCCATTCAATTTACATGTTCTATACACAAAGACATGAATATATTATAGATAGATATATGTATACCAAATTTCTTACCATAGTAAATAATTCAACAATATAAACACAGGACACATAATATAAATGAAATAAATATAGGATGTACAAAAGAGAAAAAAAAAGCTTTAATTTGTATACAATGGGAAGGGGGAGAAAAGGTGAATTTGTGTTTGCGGTGTTGAAGGTGATGAAATGCAAAAAAGAGAAATTATAAAAAACGAAAATAAGAAGAAAAAAAACTCGATAAAAAGAAAAAAGAAATGCATCAATTTTGTATAAAAAACTAGATAAAAAAAGAATGGTTGTTCTTAGGTTATTTTGGAAGTTGTCATGTTTTGTATATGAAGAAGAAAAGAGTAAGAAGTGCAAGAATAGAAATAGTAAAAAAAAATTAACAGCAAATAAGAAACATTAGAATGCATTAGATTTAGTCCTTGCTCTTCTTCTTCTTTTCTTTCTTATCCTTCTTTTCCTTCTTGTCCTTTTTATCCTTCTTTTCCTTCTTTGCTTTCTTGGGTTCTGATTCTTCAGCTTCATCCAATTTTCGCTTAGCAGAGGATGGTTCAGGAGATTCGGATGCTGGTTCTTCTGCCTTGGCAGGTTCTACTGCTGCTTCTGTCATGACAGCATCGGATTGGCTGTTGTATTGTGTAGGTTTATTGAACTTGAACTTTTGTTGCTTCATCGAAGATCGATCACGGTTGGCGCGTGCGTTATGACCACTTTCGAGCATACGAATACGTGCCTCCACTTTTGTACGTCCTTCAATACCAACATCAGCTGTTTCTGTTTCACCCAAAGCATCCACTCTAAGAGCAATGGCAGTCTTTGTAGCCAACATTCTTGCGACCTTAGCCTTCGATTTAGGTCCAGCTTGACCAACGAGAGATGCATGATAAATTAAACCATACTTGGGAGTGTTGTGCTTAGTCTTGAGAGCACGGAAAAGAGCCTTTTCAGCGCCCAAAATTTGAATGGTGGAAGCAGGTTGCTTGGCAAGGTTCATGAGCGAACCAGCATGAGCAATAAGACGAGCACCGACAAGTTCACCAACAAGGGATGTCAAATTGGGAGCAATAGCTAAAAAGATGGTTTTTATCATGAGTTGTCTAGTTCCCATGCCTTTCCTTTTTCCAAACTAAATAAACAAAATATATTCATACCATTCATACGGTTTTTAAGGTAATCGTACAATTGAGCACGGTATTCAGAAATGTTAATGACTTGGTCGCACAAACTGTGGATGTTTTCAAGATCTTCATCAGAAATTTCAGTACCCATGGAGATTTCAGCAGCATCTTTGACTTCAGCTTCTAATTCTTCAGGCAAGATAGCAGACAAATCGGTGGAGCTGGCGTTGGTACGGAAACCAATGGCCTTGACAACCTTGGCATAAGCAAGATTATCAATAATGATCTTGCCCATTTCAGGGAAGTGCCAACCATACCATTCCTTGACACGCATAGCATAAGTGTTCAATTCCTTGTCAAGATCATCCAAAAGACCAATAGCTTGAACAATCATGGTATCCACCTTATCAGGGCTGAACTTAAGTTTATAACGTGAGAGAGAGTGAGAAAGACCAAGAGACATGGCGTTCAAATCAGAGTGAGAAAGACCTGTAACGAGGGATTCAAATTGTTCACGGATACCACGGTAAAGATCCAACACACTCGAATCAGACATGACGCTAATACCCAACTTTTTGTTCAATGCACTACCTATTGAATCCTCAATATCATTATTGATTAGCATAGCGATTGATGGAATGATACTATGGTATAAATAGCAAAAAAACACGTTGATATTTACCAAGCTTAGCATCGCCAACAATGAGCTTTTCTTTCTTCATTTCCTTTTCAGAGATCTCGCTAGACAAAAACTTTTTCAAATTCTTTGGGATTTTGCCTTCAACAATACCGGTAACAGCGGACAAGGCATCGGTGGTGTTTTCAAACTTGGAGAAAGCCTTCAACTTGAGACTAAAATAAATAATTATAAAAATAAAGCGTTATTATTTTTCCTGTCAAATGTCAAAAATAATAGAGTTTGGTGTAAGATTTACGTTTTGTTGGCTTGATCGGGAGTTTCAAAGTCTTTCCAGATATTTTCAGGTTTTTCTATTTTCTTATCGTCGACAAGCTTGAATAAAGCATAGCCTGCGGCTGTTTCATAAAGGACCAACATGGGTAAAAAGAATTAAGGTTGTGTGTGTTGAGGGAAAAGGTTGAGAGTTTTTTTTTTTTGCTGGTACACGACGACAAGAAAAAAAAAAGTTGACAAAAAGGCCGAACCACAATTTTTCAATTTCATAAGCCACCTTTCATCACCCATTTTAGGAAGGCAGTGACTTGGGTGTTAAAATGGAGTTCGGATAATTGATGGACCGTTTCTGCATAATCATTCGCATGAATACATAAAAATAATCGACTGTTTCATTCAAAAGTTGTCTTTCTCTTTTCCTTTTTCCTTTTTTTTTCACACCACTTTTTTCCCATGATGAATAGCGAAAAACAATCAAATAATTTACCAGAATATAGTCCTTCTTGGCAACAGCAACAAGAAGAACAAGCTCAACGACGAGGTATATTCATTGCAATATGGAAAAGAAAACTTTATACTTGAAAAAGAAATCGAAACTTATTTCTCGTGACACCCTTGTGTTGTGTGATACATAATATAGGTCGTTGGCGATGGTGGAAAATCTTATTATTTACCAGTACAATTGGTTTATTAACCTACACTCAAATGGATAACATTGCTTGGCTCAAACGAGTACGTATTATAGCATTAAAGATATTGGTGGCTTATTTTTTATTTAGTAGTGTGGTAAATAATAACAGTAATGGTGATGATGATGTTCATTTTTATTTTTATGCGTAGACGTTGGCTGGAGAAACAGAACATGAAATGGTAGATCTAGGTTTCCCTGCACATGTAGCTCAGATGCAAGGCCCTGAGGATCTAAGTATATTTGTACAAGATCTACAGAAAATGTTTGGCGAAGAGAGAGGATGTGCACATCATCATAAAGATCAAGTCATGGAATGTGGTGCTGGACATAACAATCCTCATTGTGGAAAATTTTCGATTGCTTTCCCTCCTGGTATATTAAAAGATACTTCAATTTTTATGATAATGCACTGGAAGAGTCAAGAACAACAGTGAAACTAATAAATACAAACAAACAAATAGAGTATGCACGACATCCACGTCCTCCTCGTCGACATGAAACATTCTGTAAACCCGAAGAACTGTTGGCATCTTCTTCCATCTTTACATTTTCACCTGATGAATATAAGCGTGCAGCTGTCTATTTGGATGGTGCCTTTTCTCATGGTGGTGTTGTCACTGTTGACCGAGCAAGTGAAGATGATTCTAATGAAGATATTAAAGTGAATGTAACAACTTTTGTTGGCCGTAAAGAATTAAAAGATGCTGTATCTATTTCTGGTTTTGATCATGAAGGCCAATACAGGTAATATATATACCAATGGAGAAAAAAAAAAGATCATCAATGAGTATGTGCCACTCATTTTTTAACACCTTACATTTTAGTGTTCAAGTCAAGCGCAAGGGTGGTCATCGTCGCTCGCATCATAAGCCGCCAGTCAAGGAAGATTGTGTAACCTATTCAATTCGCGTAGTCTTTCCATCTCATTTGGAATCTTATGAAGACTTGAATTTGCATATCAAAAAGGCATTACGAATTCATACAACAACAGAGCTGAGCAAGTTGCACTTTGGTGCTTTTAAAGCTGGTGTTGGACATGGTGCTATTCACTTTTCGGTAATACATACGGCTTTTTATTTATTTATTAGTAGGATGCTATTAACTTTTTATGGAACTGGTTTGATTAATTAGCTACTCTGTGTTATATTGTTTTATTTATATAGGATGTGAAAGCAGACACAATCTATCTTGCTACTCTTTATGGTGTTGTATTAGGAGATTATTCTCCCGATAAGGTGTTTGCCAGTGCTGCTGTTCATGGTGCTAGTAAAGTCAAAATCCACCCTGGCTCAGATAGTGTGAACATTACATCTGCTGCTGTGGTGGGTCCTGCTAGCGCGGAATTACCTGCAGATGGATTTGCTGGAAACTTTGTGGTCTCTAGTTGGACAGGATCACCTATTGTTGAAGCACCTAATCCAGATGATGTTCATGTTGTCAAGAATCGATATACGTATAAGGCTGGATATTATAAGGAACAAAATACTGAATCCAATGTTGTTGTTAGTTCCAGACATGGTGATAGTGAATTACTTTTCAAAAATTATGATGATGATACAGCTGATCTTTATCAATTCATGTATTGATATTAGTGATCCTCAATATTTTCCTCAGTCGATCGAAAAAACACACAAACAAAAATTATATATAGGATAAATAGTAACGAATAAAAAAAAATCACATGGCTATTATATTTTGTGAATTTATTTTAATAATTTCTTTGGATGGAATAAATATAAATGGATGGTTTATTATTATACAGCATACAAATTTAAAAATCGGCTCATGGATGATTTGGTAGGTGTTCGTACCGTCAACACAATATTATCATCCGTTACATTGCCATGTAATAATACTTGATCTCCTTCTTGGGCTGCAATGAATTCTTGACCAATGACTTGTACAATATAAAAATTCCATTGAGATGATATCAATTTTGTAATGGTATCCATTGGATAATGTTCCTCCACTGTGGTTTCATGTTCAATTGAGTATTTTAGCCATAGCTCTCCAAATGACTCTGTATCTAATAACTCCTCTTCTGCAGATTGTCCAAGTTCCAGAGCCATCAAACTTGCAACCATAGATTCCTGTTGTTATTATTAATTTATATGAGTCTATAATTATTATGAACCATGATGACGATAAAAAACGATCATAGAAAAAATACTAACCTCTGCAGAGACGATATTCTTCTTTCGGTATCCAGAATTGGATAACTCTTTCTGCCGTGCTTGTTGGATAGGTCGCTTTTCTTGTCGTCGCTTTGAAGTCATTGGAGAGTAGGATTTTACTTCATTAATATTGCCGAATGATTGTGCACTTGAAGCTAGATACAGTTCATGTTCATCAAATTAGCTTAGGAAGTCTGTCTTTGAAGAAAAATGATGAATTAGGTGTGATCAAATGTTATATAAACACTAACTATCTTCGTCCATGAATTGACTTGGTTTCTGAGGTCGATTTGGATTGGCAAGCAACTAAACATATATTGGTTACGGTACATTAGAAAATTGGAGGTCCAAAAAATATACTCATTATCCAGCAATTTTACCTTTGTAGGGCCAGCCAAAGAGTTCACCATATTGGTATCTTTTAACATTTTCTCAAACTGAGAATCTTCTATCATATCAAGCATTTCACGAGCAATCTATTCCACATCATATAATGGTTTTGTTAATTAAAAAGTAGAGCTTATAAATAATCAAGTTGGAATGGTATACGAAAAAGAATAAAAGATTATTTTACATACAATTTGCTTTTCAAACACTGGGGAGCGTCTAAACATATTCAATATTTCTTTTAAATCTGCATGCCAAGTCTTGGATCGAGTCATACAGTGTTTTATTGCCTGCAACGCATGTAATTGTTGGAAATCATCTAAAAGAGATGTGAGGTATACCATAATCATCCATTAATAAAAATCATCATCATCATAGAGTATATAATTCCATGTCTTCTACCTTTTATAATCATGATCCATTTTTGTAATTGCCACATTGCATCAGCTTCTGAACATGTTGAACATAGATAGGCGTATTCGCCAAGACTCTATTATGTTATATAATTATCGTTGGATAAATGAAAGAAAAATATAGAATAATATATCCTACGTCATAAACCATTTAACAGATATCAACACCTCCATGCTAACTTACAGAAAATGCAAGATCCAGTAATACAGGTGAAAAATGATCTTGGTTATTGGTTTTCAAAACTTTGTAAAACGAAGAAACAGCTGTGTCTCGGAGCTCGGTCGATTCGATTTCATCTTCAAGTTCTGTAGAAAATAATATAAATGGATTGAGTTCCTCGAGGATGAATATAATTAGGTATGTGTCAAGTAAAAAGAAAAAGTTAAAACGTACCATTCTTTATTCGTTCACATATGGTTGAAATATATTCCTCTTCTAAATTCTTCCTTATTGAGGATAATATAGGAATGACTGTTTCTAGATACCATGAACCTACAACCTCTGTATATGTCAAATCAAAACTGTTAAGTGTTGATACTAGCAGTGCTCGAAATTAGCCAAAAGTTAGCATTCATATGTTTTCTATTCATTTTTTTTTTAAAAAAGGATATAAATTGAGTTTATCCAAAAACCAGTATGCAATTCTTGTTTGAACGACTGGTCCTGGATTATTTTCCATAGCCTTTATGATTTTTGGTGCAATTGCATGTAACATGGTGGATTCTTTTACGACTTGGTCCAGTATATCCAATGCCTATTCCAATCCATTTTTTAAAAAAGAACAGGGATTTTTTAGTAAATGGTTAAAATTTTCAATATATTAAGCAAATAACATAAACCAAGAAAAAAATAATAACCTTAAATGCCAATGTATTATCATCACCAGCAATTTCAATAGCATCGACTAATAATGATCCATCACGCCACTCTTCTAACCATAGATTTTGATCTGTTTCTCCCATACCGAGTAATCCCAAATATTTCAAGTTGTGATTTGTCGATCTTATAAAACTATCCAAAATTTGGAAAGGATTTCGATCTTCTGTAGAAACCATACTTTCCAGGAACAAAGTATCCATACTATTTAACAGTCGGATACATTCAAGTATAACAGCTAATATATGTAAAAAAAAAAAATGGATAGTGATATTTACATCAGGGTCATAACTAAAAATATACGTATTTTGTTCACTTTTTTTTTTTACGTTAATTTACCATAGGCTGCATCTACTTTTCGTGCCACAAGAGATAGACATTCTGTCGTAAGATGATATAATTCCTGCTGAGATCTATAGATTAAATATAATTAAATATCAGGGGAAAAAATCACCCACATATACAATACTTTTAACACACATGATCCATAATAACATACCCCACACCATGTTTGATATAGGTACCCAATATTTGTAAACAAGCAACTTGAGCCCAAGGCGCAGATACACCATGGTATTGAAACGCTCGAGGCGTATTACTTTTCATAACCTGATTCATAATCTGCATAAATACAGATAACATATCTTCATAATGTTCAGCTTCCTCCTGACCCTAATATACACAGTGAATTAATATCGGTCCAATAATCTCCTGTAATAAAATGTAATTCATGACGTTCTGAAAAAAAAAGGATATGTGCGACTTACTTTACAAAGAATCTCTTTCCATATGGATAAGCCAACAAAAACAACACTTTGATCCTTATCCACAAGTACTCCACGAAAGAATGGTTCTACACGATCGATCAGGTCTGGAGATCTTTGATACATACAAAAAAGCGCAAGTGCTGCTTTTCGACGAACCATTTGTCTAATGAATATATAAAAATTTAGGAGGGTCGCTTTATAGTAGATCTAATAAATTCATATATATATGACATAACACTTACTTTGGAAAATCCATAGATGCGATAACAGAATCCAACACAGTACTTTGCATTTCTTCATGGTGTAAATAGCAAATTGTATTCAAAGCAGCACAGCGATCTAAAAAGTTTGGACTTTTTAAATCCTAAAGTAAGTAGTTAAAAAGTGAGTTTTTTATGCCATCCAAGAACCCTCAATCCATCCATTCATCTAGCATCTTATCATGTTTTTCGAATAGTACTAAAAATGTTGGCTGAGATAATAAAATAAAATAAGATCATACTCTTTGTAAAGTGTTGATTAACATGATACCAAGGTCATGGTTGTCCCGTAGAAACAATGTACAGGCCAAGTAACCTAATTATATAATCAGAATACCGTTTAGTATTCAGATTTTTATCTCCTCTCATCTCAAAATTTGTTGTTATCTATCATATATCCCAATTTACCTACTCTACGTTCAGTAGCAGTTTCTCCACTTTGTGAGGCCATAATTGCGTAAATAATACCAAAATCAACATCATGGCCGAGCATAAAACAGTGAATTAACCGTATCAAATAATCTTTCATGCGTGCCTGAAATATATTTTATATTATCAGCTAAACTATTATCAAAAAAGAGAAACACGCTCATGATAATATAAAGCGATTTGAGCGATAAATACCGAAGAAACATCGGGTAACCCCATTTTGGACGACAAATTAGTTAGTTCATCCGTGACATGAGAATGTTCTTCCTAAATCAAAGAATATATAAGTTCGAAGACAACACCTTTTTCCAACCATATGTTTGTTTATATATATATCCTGTTCATTGTGCGAATGCTTCTCTTACCGCTTTACTTTTAGCTTCAGTTACTCGTTTCAAAAAGGAATAAAATTCAGGACTTTGTCCTGATGCAAGAAATTCTGAAGTAAATAACGATTGGACACGCGCCATGAAAATGGTAGAAAAGAAAACTTACTAAAGAAAAAAAAAGAGAAACCTTGAATCATGCTGTAACAATGATAGGCTTTAAATATCCCCGCCAGAATAAAATTAAAGGTCATGCGTAAGGATTTGATCACGTGGATTGTTGTGTATAATTGTTATGGTTAATTAATCATCTATTGTTGAGTAGCTATTCAATTAATATTAATGAATAATACATTCCAGCAATTTTTTTAAGTATCCCTCTATTATTAGAGACCAATGAATACCTATCACAAGTACAGTATATGATAACATTAGAGTAATCTAATACTTAATGCACCTTTAGATTATCGAAAAAAAAGATCATAATGTAGTTTTTGTCCACATATAAATATGGTGGACTGTAGGAAACAATGCAACATTACTCGGTGAGAATTTACTGGGACAGTAGGACATAGTTAAACACACCCATCAGCGATCCAGGTCAGGCTTCTATTTTATTTTTTGGCACTTGAGCGAAACGCCTTTCTTTCATTCCTTCTTTTTATTTTTCTCTCCCGATATTTTCATATCAATGACAATGGTTTCTAAAATTGAGGTTCATATTTCTGGTTCCCCTGAATTATTCTTCAATTACCTTACAAAAAAGATGAACCCCATAAATTACATCATGGATTATGTAGCAAAAAAGCTATCTGGTTCAACCCTTGGTCCTTACTAAAACTCTTGCACTCTCTATGTGATGGCATCAAAATCCATGGTTTTCAAAAATCTATGATCGACTATTACCTGTATGGAAAAACACTCACCTATAGAGAATGCGCACCATATTATAAATACACAACTACAGGATCCAAAAAGATTGTTTTTCCAAAGGCAATCTGTGAGACCAGTCATCCACAGCCTACGAGAAAAAAAAAGTACTTATAAAATTGATTTTCTTATCTGCTATTCAAATGAGAGAAGAATTAGAAAATAGTAAGTTTAGTGAACATTCAAAAGTTTGACCAATATTTCTAATGATGGTATTCAAAGCGTGATACGTAATTTGAAAATAACACAAAAGGTGCAACGGAAACGTCGACACGTACCATCTCATTTTCAACAAAAACACGCAAAGGCCATGTATTCAGCATTACTCAGAACAATAGAAACATATTCACCATCGTCACTATCCATAATGACAGTAGTTATAGTTACTACAGCTGTTCAAGAAAATGGCGATAATGTAGTCGTGGTAATGAAAAAGGATGCCACTGTAGGATACCTAAAAAATGAATTATACTTTTTGGGAAATGATGATTCTCTACCTGTTGAAATCCAATTTTTATTCTTTGATTGTAGAGTTCTTGAACCTAATGATCAATGTCTTTGTGATTATAACGGTATCCATAATAACGCCATACAATTGGTGCTGAAGTTAGTATCCGAAATTACGAAGTCATATTTATTGAGAGACTGGCGTTCGGCACAGTGTTCGCCTTATTCGTTAACACAAAAAAAAAAAAAAAAAGCAGACAGTGAAAAACCTAAAGTATACTATGCGTGGTTCACGGAACTTTTCACCGGATAACATAACTCTATTTTATGATGGTATGTGGTTGGAAGATGGATATTTGTTAAAACATTACATTAAGTGGACAAAAACGCGCTAAAGAAGGTATGGTTGCTCACATGATTGGTAGAGGAGGAGGTCCTGCTCTGTTTGCTGATGTATCTGACAACGGAGGTCAGTTTTTCTGATGATACACCAGAAGGTCGATGGTTCAATATCGATGCTAATATAGAAGTGGGTTGTGGATGTACACCAGAGTAGCAAGCCATTTACATACGGCTTGGGATTGTTTGAACCGGACATGTCGTCACACAACGTCCTAATTGCGATAGCACTGAAGTAAATCAAGTAACTGGTAGTTTTGCAGAGTGCCAGCACAGAACTCCTGATGTAAAACTGGATGGCACAGAATTCAAGTTAGATTGAAAAAAGGTGCTTGAAGAAGACAAGTTTCAAAGGTTTAATCCAAGCAATCAAGTACTCTGAAAAACTTTGGGAATTGAAATCAAGAAACTTATTGAAAATACGGAAGATCCATACTGTACAATCTTTTTTTTTTTTGGAGGATATTAAAACCAAGACTTTGCCTTGTGAATATTACTTCCATTGCGACTATATTTCCAGCTAAAAATTGACGTGCCCCTACTGCGGACCTGCTTCTTGTGTCTAATGATTACCGTATCTTGAATTCAGCTATACATTCTTCCTTTATCTTTTGTATATGTACTATTTAATATAGTGTTTGACAAATAAAATAGCATTCTCCTTTGTCAATGGTAAGTATCTGGGTGGAATAATACAGCGTACAAGAGTGTTTTATATAGATATTATAAACTGCAAACCAAAAATTATATCAGATCCACTGATATACTCATCAACCCAAATTACTACTATTTTCAATAAAATATTATATTTATGCAGACCAGCTACTATATGTGATTTTTATTTAGATATTCTGTCTATTTAATGAGGAAAGGAAGGGAGGTGGTATAATTCACATGTGATATGTGTTTTTATTTATGGGCAGAGGGTAACGGTATATTTATTGGCTTTGCATCCAAATGTACTCTTGGCATCATCATATGCGTAACTATAGGCATCGGGACAACCAGACTTGAACTTGTCAGCATATTCACTTGCTTTACACTTGTCAGGAGAATTATATTCACCAGTACAACAATATTCATCGGTACCAAAAGCAGCACAGGCACTCTTACATGAACCATCATCACCCTTCAATTCGTCAGGACATGTTGGTAAGCTTGAACAAGTAGGTGAACCACAGTTGTAACCGTCACCATTACCAGATTGACCTTCAGGCTCGATACTCATGGGTAAATTGAAACCATCGACAAATGAAATATCATAGAAATCACTTCCTTCATAACCCTTGAATAAGAATTCGGCAAGAGAGACAGCAGAACCATACGAACTACAGTCACCACCAGCGCAACCCCATATGCGACCCGCCCAGTTGGAGTCCACCTGAAATTCATGAGATGAACCAGCAGAAATATCTTGAGATTCTTGATCACCACCACCATTGGTTAGCTTGAAGACTTTAAGGTTGCTACTACAACTATTTTTGACAGTAACTGTGACATCGCCGCCACTTGATGAAGTAGAATTACTACTACTATTAGAAGAGGATGGACCGGAAGATGAAGAAGAAGCAGTAGCAGATCCGCCAGCGGATTGAGAAGAAGATGAAGATGAAGCGGAAGCAGATGCTGTTGGAGTAGAAGAAGGAGAAGCGACAGAAGAAGATGTGGAATTGGTAGGAGCAGCCAAGCTAACGCCAGCGAAAGCAAGGATAGCAGCAATCTTAATAATGTTCATCATATTTGTTGGATATATAATAAGTATATGTATATGTGATAATAAAGTCGATCAATAAAAAAAAAGTCGAAACAAGTCCCTGAGCCGCCTTTTTATATTCATTTCCGTGTACCTGAAATAATATAACCGACCAACGAATCACATCAACTTGTGCCGAGAAGTAAATAGTCTTGTGGTTCGTAAAGTAAGCAAAACCATCATCTGGAAAAAAGAATATATAGATGGAGCTGTAATTTGATCTATAATGTTTCAGAAATTTAATTTGTTGGGTATAGTTTTCATTCTGTTGACTTTAACATGTTGATCATCTCCTACTGAACGTAAGATGGCCCTAGCCCAGCTTTTGAATTCGAATTTCTAAAACAAGTTCTTTATTTTAATTCAGGTAACAATTACTTGTTACCGGGTAAACGAATACAATGGACTGAACTTTTTTTTAAAAAGAGAAATAAGGGCTGTGGATTGGTTTACAGGGGTTTTCACTCATGAAATAAAATGCTTGGCACTTTGGGCCCATTGGCCTTGAACTACGTAGAAATTTCATGTGGAGAAAAAATATACATATGAATCAAACTCATCGAGGGAAAGCTCTGTAGTAGCGGCTACAACCGCAATGGTGGATAATGACAAAATTACGTTGAAACTAATGGTGATAATGACGTTATTGTATTGAAAACTACTTCGTCATTCATAAAAAAAAAAGTTGGGCACGTTTTCATATATATAAGGTAATGCATATATATTCTTTTTGTATATTATCCATCAATAAAAAAATCTATCGGATTATAGATGCGACGTAACAATATAATGGGACATTTGGGGGGGTTTTTTAACATCGATTCTGTTCCCAATCCATGCAGCTTCATTGTCTAGAACACTTGTTACACTGCTAGTAGCACTGATTCTCCGCTGCTGCATTGGCTCAACACAATTGCATCCGTGTAATATCATTACGTCGGATATTCTCAAAAATCCAATAGTGATTTGGCTATATTGACTTATTTTTTTTTTTTTTTTTTTTTGCAATTTAATAAACATTTAGACAGATAGTATGCTATTTAGTTTATAAGATAGTAATCTTTTTATATGGATCACGTACAGTTTTTATGAGAAATATTTTTACCAAATTCATACGCAAATGCTTAATAAAATTGGCATAAAAACCAAAATAGAATCTAATAATATTTGAATGATACATTGGAGTTTTTTTTCTATTAGAAATACGTATTCTCCTGTTAAAGAAGTTGCCAAAAACAATCAAGGTACGTAATAATATGTTTGTTTATCCTACTGCTACATAGCACGACCAATATGCAATTTAGTCCATCCAAAGCTGGTGATGTTGCAAGATATATGATATCAGTTATTACTTGTTTCATGTCATTGATTTAATAGCAATCGATAATTCTTGTTTCGCCAAGAGTAGGACACTATATTATAAAATCAAGCATGCAACAACATCTTAAACTAAACACGCTGAGTATATTTAGATATAGTCGATCTGACGATCTTTCTTTTCATGGGTTACTCTATTATTTTCGAAAAATTCGAATTCAAAAGAAAATCACGGGTTTTTTCATCCAATAAAAAACAAATCTTTTAAAAAATATGTCTTAAAAAAAAGAGTAATAAAATATATTTAAAACAGAAACAAAATACATCATTCCTGGACTTGGCAGCTAAATTTATTTGATACAATAATATCGGATGGTTTTGCTTACTTTACGAACCACAAGACTATTTACTTCTCGGCACAAGTTGATGTGATTCGTTGGTCGGTTATATTATTTCAGGTACACGGAAATGAATATAAAAAGGCGGCTCAGGGACTTGTTTCGACTTTTTTTTTATTGATCGACTTTATTATCACATATACATATACTTATTATATATCCAACAAATATGATGAACATTATTAAGATTGCTGCTATCCTTGCTTTCGCTGGCGTTAGCTTGGCTGCTCCTACCAATTCCACATCTTCTTCTGTCGCTTCTCCTTCTTCTACTCCAACAGCATCTGCTTCCGCTTCATCTTCATCTTCTTCTCAATCCGCTGGCGGATCTGCTACTGCTTCTTCTTCATCTTCCGGTCCATCCTCTTCTAATAGTAGTAGTAATTCTACTTCATCAAGTGGCGGCGATGTCACAGTTACTGTCAAAAATAGTTGTAGTAGCAACCTTAAAGTCTTCAAGCTAACCAATGGTGGTGGTGATCAAGAATCTCAAGATATTTCTGCTGGTTCATCTCATGAATTTCAGGTGGACTCCAACTGGGCGGGTCGCATATGGGGTTGCGCTGGTGGTGACTGTAGTTCGTATGGTTCTGCTGTCTCTCTTGCCGAATTCTTATTCAAGGGTTATGAAGGAAGTGATTTCTATGATATTTCATTTGTCGATGGTTTCAATTTACCCATGAGTATCGAGCCTGAAGGTCAATCTGGTAATGGTGACGGTTACAACTGTGGTTCACCTACTTGTTCAAGCTTACCAACATGTCCTGACGAATTGAAGGGTGATGATGGTTCATGTAAGAGTGCCTGTGCTGCTTTTGGTACCGATGAATATTGTTGTACTGGTGAATATAATTCTCCTGACAAGTGTAAAGCAAGTGAATATGCTGACAAGTTCAAGTCTGGTTGTCCCGATGCCTATAGTTACGCATATGATGATGCCAAGAGTACATTTGGATGCAAAGCCAATAAATATACCGTTACCCTCTGCCCATAAATAAAAACACATATCACATGTGAATTATACCACCTCCCTTCCTTTCCTCATTAAATAGACAGAATATCTAAATAAAAATCACATATAGTAGCTGGTCTGCATAAATATAATATTTTATTGAAAAGCACAACGTATAATATATTGTGCGCCAATACGTATGCTTATTTTATGAGATTAAATGTATTTCCATGTTTACTGACATATGTATACAATTCTCAACAATTACAATAACATATTAATGCGTTGCTGGGGTAAACAGTAAAAAAGGATGGAAGTAATTAATAAATTCGGTATCAATTAAAGACGCGAAACAGCAGCATGCCAATTAGGGCATGTGAGTCTCCAACGGGTGATACAATCACCATGGAACTGATGATCGCAGGGTAAAGTCGTTGAATTTTTATTATCCTCCAAACAAATAATACACGATTGATATGTTGTATTATCAGAAAATCTCTTTGGTTCAATTCCCAAACATTATCAGGCTACCTGTTTACATAGGCTATATCATTGATACCGGTCCTCCTGTAGCACCTTTTTCCCATTCGACTTGAACTCTCTACCTTCCTGTTTGACGCCATGGATTCTGTATTGACAATTTATAAAGCCAACGATTACCACCTTCACATTTGTGCTTCTACAGTTAGAACATATTGTAAACGACTTTCCCAATTCATATAACCCCATGCAATGAATAAATAATATGACCCTGTACCCTGGCCTACATTCGCAGTCCACCTTGATATTAATACTACTGTCGACCATCTGCTAGGGGGTTCATTATCTGAAAGCTCGATCTTTCAAAGTTCTCGGGAGTCGGATAAATCGGTGAGCATGGTTGAAGCCCCTGCACCATCAAGTATTTGTACCATAACATATACTGTCGATCCTTTTTCAATATCATACATAGTGAGTTAGCTTTTGTCCATCTGCAAGTGCATTTCTGGCAAAAACAAGATAATTTTGTTTTGATGAAATCCCTTGTCTATCTTGGATCATGCACTTTAACTCATCCACTATTTGTGCTACGACGTCGATGTATACCTGGAATGTATTGTTGGTCTTAACAATTACAGTCGACCTCCGCTTTTTGCACTTTGACAATTCCACGAAATTTGTTGCATTTTTAGGTAAGGTTTTGTAACATTTGGGAGTATAGGCATGTAGTATAATTATCAATATCTTAACTGAAATTGTACAATACTCATACTGAATTACCATATTAAGGCAAATGACTCAAAAATAATAGGAAATAACAATGACAATCTAGAAAAACCAAAAATTATATAAAAAACCATGCGTTTTTATAAAAATGGTGAAGATACCGATGAAAAACAGTACTTCTTACACATCTCATATTCAAATAAAATATCGTCGTCTAGTACTTGGGCCATACGCTTCCTTGATTAAGTACTTTTGGTATCCTCCACTAACTATTGCTTGTCTTTCGTTAACCGTTGACGAAATTGAATGCAGGTAGTATCAAATGCATCAATAATGTTATCGTACTTTCCAATATTACAGTATCATCACTGAAAATTCCCCCGGCATTTTTAAAAAAATAGTTGGGTTGCATAGCTTCATTGGGATATAAGACGGTTTTTGCTCAATAAGAGGTGGTATGCTAAGATATAGGTGAATCACCCCATTGTTAATCAGATAAAACAATTTTGCTTAGCCCTGACAGGGGATTCGAGCAGCAAACGGGATTTCTGGATTTTCTTTTGTTATTATCTCCAAAATATCCTCCGTAATATTGCTAATACTGGTTGTTATGACCATGAGAGCACTGAACCTTGTTTGGTTATTTGAAGGCAGTATTCATTAACGCGCAAATAAAACATGAGATCAACTGTATGTTGTATTTCGATTTAAGAAAGGGGCAAACCATGATCCTTGTATGAGAATGGTTCATGTACAGCATCGAACTTCATGAGATTTGGCCATACGGTTGGGATTACTTTATATTTATTAAGAGTATCAAGTCCCACAAAATATCCTGTGTTGATAAAATACATTGAAAGATACAAAGTACGCCAAGATGTGAAAACTTACCAACGAATTTTTTTACAATAAAATTTACTCATAAAATTGGTGTTTTTCGATTAAACCAAATGTTGTAAGAAATGAAAAACTTTTTTTTAGATTTGTATGTGTATTACAAAAGAAAGAAAAAGAGTGAAACGTAACCCACTCATTATTTCTTCGAGCATACTGTTAGACATGGAAACATGTTACCTTTAGCAATACTTAGGAGGTAACAGATACTCTAATCAGTTCTAATCCTGACACCCGATTCCATCATCCAATGCTATTTTTTCTCCTTTTTTTTTTAAATATATATAATGGTCAAACAACAACTGCTCAACATTCTAATTCTCACAACTATTGTACGTAATATCAATTAATTAATTAATAATAAACGTTGATTTTCCCATTAAATGTTTTATTCATACGTATAAACTATGATAATATATGAAGATGCTATGCTAAGTAACTATTAGAAAAATTCATCCGATATGTGCCAATAAAAAAGAATAATTCATAAACAAAACATCATTAAAGACATGAAGCAGCGCGACAATTGGGACAAATCAGCTTCCAACGAGATATGCAGTCAGTATGAAATCGGTGACCGCATGATAAAGTTTTTGTAGCTTTAACATCTTCCAAACAAATCGTACAGCATGGTTCTTCTGCGTTTTCCTCAAGACGCTTTGATTCAATACCGAGACGTTTCCAGGCCACTTGATTGCTTGGGTCATACCGTTGGTACATGTCTTCTTCCAATACCCTTTTCCAATCTGACTTGAAACGTGTGCCATCCAATTTGACACCATGAATTCGATATTGACATTCAGTAAATCCAACAGTCACGGGCTTCACATTTGTGCTTTTACAATTTGGGCATTGTGCTAACGATTTGTTCAATTCAAACAGCCCCATGCCATGAGTATGGATGACGCGATAATCTGGCGTACATTCACATTCAACTTCAATGTTGGTACCATTATCAACCGATCGACCAGGAGGGGCGTGGTCAGAGAATGCATATTGTCGAAGTCCTCCTTCATCTGATACATCAGCAAACATGCTGAAAGCCGGTCCGCCACCGACTAATCGAAGGACAAGATGTAATGTATCTTTACTTTTTATGTTATAATCGCTTAATAGTCTTTCATTTTCCAATTGTTTTCCAGCAAAAATCAAACGCTGTTGGTCCAGTGGTATGCGTTCTGTATCTAGGATCATACACTTTATATCTTCCACTGTTTGTGACATGTCAGTAACATTGATGGGGATTGTTGCACCTGTCAACGTCTTGACATAGAGATGACTGGCATTTGTGCGAAAATTTTTTGAGACAAATTGGATATCGCTGTTTTGGATGTTATTATAATCTGAAAGTAGTTTGTTGTTGTCTTCAAGTACTGAACCGTTAACGAATAAAAATTGATCTTCGACAGGTAAAGGGTCGTCTTTCGCCAAAGCGGATAGTTTTTCTTTCAGGTCTCCTACATGGGTATTCTTTTCCAGATCCATGGCTATACTATCACCATTGGCTTGAACGATTGTAACTGTCATGATGGATGATGGTGATAAGGGTAACACCGAGGAAGAGGACTTTTCCCGTTGTTGTTGTTGCTGATTTTGTAAGCTCGGTGAAACGCGTCGACGTTTTCGTTGTACCTCTTTTTGGTGTTATATTTTCGCGTTTTGAATGTCAGCATTTCGTTACCATCAGATTCCGTTTTCTTTTGACTGTTAATTAATTAGCTATAAACTTACCATCAGTATTATCGCTTTTATCGTTCGTCTGCTCTTTCTCTTCATTTTTTACTTTATTGGATAGGGAGGCTGATAATTGTTTTTTCGTTTTTTTTTCCTTGTCGGACTTGTTGGATGATGAGTGCAGTTGATCGTTCATAAAAGTTATTGTTTTTGACGGTGTTGCGTTTCGATGGTACTCTGCACAGCCTTTATAAGTGAGTGTTGTTCCATATAAACTATAATAATACATTGACTTCTTGTAATCACAAATTTTGGCACCGTCAAGAAAAAGTTTACAACTGTTGAGCATATCACCCAACGCTGATCCGGCCAAGTTGTTTGATACACGATCCATTATATATTGAACAGGCTCGTCCTTTTTATACGGGACTTGGATAGATAGTCCTGGGAAACCAGCAATAAGGACATCAATTTTAGAAGGCATTGTCTTTTGATTGGAAAAAAAGGAAGGAAGAAAGGAAGAAGGAAGGAAAGGTAAGAGACTCTATTGTTATTATTATTATTATTTTTACAATAAATAAATCCGATTTTTGGACTCTCTGGATTTTCAACACCGAAATTATCACTGATATATTTGATATATTTATATAATATGTAAATTTTTTTGTCATGGCTATCAAATAAATTAAAGGAACACTAATTATACATATCTTTTCGAATTGAAGTTGATAAAAAATATATAATAATACATAACAACAAAAGAAGTTATCATAGACGCGAAACAGCTCTACAATTGGGGCATGTCAATTTCCAACGAGAAATACAGTCCGTATGGAATTGATGACCACAAGATAGAGTCTTTACTGTTTTAATATCCTCCAAACAAATGGTACAGCATGGATCATAAGTATTTGCTTGAAGTGTCCTGGATTCAATCCCCAAACGTTTCCAGGAGACTTGATTACTTGGATCATACCGTTGATAATTATCCTCTCGATGTACTGTTTTCCAATCCGACTTGAAATCCGTTCCATCATTTTTGACACCGTGGATTCTATATTGACATTCAGTAAAACCCACCGTTATCGGCTTCACATCCGTGCTTCGGCAATTGGGACAGACTGCTTCTGATCGGCCCAATTCAAACAATCCTGTTCCATGAATATAAATTACACGATAACCTGGTGTGCATTTACATTCCACTTCAATATTAGTACCAATGTGGACATGACGACCTGGGGGTGCATTTTCAGAATATCTGATTTCTTTCAATCCTCCTCCGTCCGAAACATCGGCAAACATGGTAGGACCTCCACCACCACCACGTAATCGAAGGACCAGATGGGTAGTATCTTCTTTTTGGATATTGTAATCAATCAATTTTCGTTCATCTTCCAATTGTCGTCCACCAAAAATCAAACGTTGTTGGTCCGGTGGGATGCCTTCTTTATCCTGGATCATGTATTTCATTTCTTCCACTGTTTGTGTCACGACGTCAATGGAGAGAGTGATGGTTTTTCCTGTTAAGGTTTTGGTATAGATGGTGATGGGATTAGGACCAACAGGTGTTGGTTTATAAACACGTTTTGTAGAATGAATGTAATCGTCGGGTATTTTGAGCACTAATTGGATATCGTGCTCTTGAATGTCACTGTATTCTATCAGAGGTCGATCGTCGTCGTCAAGGGCTAAACCATTGAAAAATAAAAACTGCTTTGAAACAGGTAATGTATCGCCTTCGGCTAAAAAAAATAGTTTTTTTTTCAAGTCTCCCACGGTGGCCGTCTTTTCCATTTCTACAGATACACCGTCACCAACAGCTTGAACAACAGATAATGTTAACATGGAAGAGGATGTTAGAGGAGACAATGAAGAAGAGGAAGAAGCTTCTGCTTCCACTGTTACTGAAGTTGTAGTTATTGTATCTGATGCTATTGCTGGTACTGATAATACAGAAGAAGATAGCGATGCTCCTGTTGCCACAGATGGAGGTGACAAAGAGGACGCTGAAGAAGCCACTTGTGGGTGCTTCAAATTAGATGAAGAACGTCGACGTTTGTTTGTACGTTGTACAATTTGTGTTATGAATTTAGGTGTTTTGAGTGCCAACATCTTGCTATTAAAAAACTGGATCGCTTTCTTTTGGTTCTTGTTTGTGTCGTTGATTGATTCTTGTTCTCTTTCTACTACAATGACAGGAGGTGATGGTAAAGGAGGTAACATTTTTTCCTTCCTCTCATTGTTGGCCACCATGGAGGAGGATGAAGGTTGTTGCTGCTGTTGTTGTGTCTGTTCTTGTTCTTGTTCTTGTTCTTGTTCTTGTTCTTGATTTTTGGTTTTGGTATTGGTGAAAAAAATCTGAAGAGATTGTGGTCCAGCAAACTTGTTATAATAATAATAATTTACACCACCTTTATAAGACAATGTTTTTCCATACAGACTATAATCATGATAGGATTCTTTACATCTGGAGATGGAAGTACCATCGAATCTAAGATGACAGCTGGAGATGGAAATACCATCGATGCTAAGATAACAGATGCCTTTATATTCTCCCAGTATTGTACCAGCTAACTTGTTGGACACGCGATCCATGATATATTGAACAGATTCATCTTTTCTAAAAGGGACTTGAATGTATAATCCAGGGAATCCAACAATAAGTACATTGATTTGGGAAGCCATAGTTGGTATAATATATAAGGAAGAAAAAAAAAAGAAGAGAAAGAAGAAAAAAAGGATGATTCCTTTTTTTTTTTTAAAAAAAAAAAAAAACCAACTGTGGATCAACATGTCGCATCGAATAAGGAAATTGGAATAGTCCTGTGCCACATTTTTTTCGTTACAAAGATGATGAATATTTATGCAAATCTATAACGCGAATTGAACTAAAACATGGCAAATGTAAGATGTGTACCGGATTTATGGATTGGTTTACCTTTGTTTTTTACTATGGAATATAGCATGTGCTGCATCTTCTGATGGATAAACTTATGGCTCAGCATATTCTACCTGTATATCACTATGATTACTCGTTTCAGAAGAATTTCTTATATGGATAACTGACAAAATAAAAACCTGTATAAAAAATAAAGGATAATATGATAAGATCAAAATAACACTATTTTGTCATCTCATGATAAGCCATGTTATTTATTAAATTTGTGTGCCTTTTTGTTCTAAAGTGTTACGATTTTAAAGAGCCACACACTACCATTAACGAACGGGCGACTTTTTTTGCGCATTACTGCTTAATATCTGCTACTTAGTTAAAAAACAGCCAAGACAATATATAAAAACTCAGATAGCATTTATCTCTCTTTGTCCATTTTTTGAATATCTCGTACACTTTTCTTACTTTTTTTTCAACTGACAACTCATACTATACAATGGTGGCAGGTTCCGAACAACAAGCTCGAGAACTCGTTGCGCAAGCACAAAAGAAATTAAAATCATGGTCTTTTTTTGGCCCTTCCAATAAATATGAAGATGCCGCCGAGTTATATGAAAAAGCAGGTAACATGTACAAATTGGCTCAGCAATGTAAGTTATATATATATATTCTTTGTACCCCATCCATCTTGTTTCTTGAACCCAGAAAAGGAAATCCAAAATTGCGAAGCTTCATGGTATAAGAAGTGAAAGATGAATAACTTGAACTTTATCTGTATAAAGGGAAAATGGGAGGAGATGCGTTCATTGAATCTGCTAAGCTTTTTGAGCAAGCCAATGGAGCCAAGTTTGACGGTTCAAGAGCATACGAGAATGCAGCAAAGTGTTACAAACGCCATGATCCTCGAGGTACGAATATTTTAGGGTTTGGATAAACAGGAGGAAGAGGAATAAGATATATAGTTGGTTATAAAAATACGGGAAAAATAGGTGTAAAGTTACTAGGAGGAAGAGAGTGCGTGTGTAAAATAGAAAATAGAGGCACTCATTATGGGGACGGGGGTTAATCACATATATATCTATTAGCTGCTGTAAAGGCACTTCATGAATCCATTCGACTTGATCAAGAAGGTGGTAACTTTCGACAAGCAGCTCGTCATTATCAAGAAGCAGCCGAGCTTTTGGAAACGGAAATTAATGATCCTAAAGCTGCTTATGAAGCTTATGGACACGCCGCTGAATTATTCAGTGCTGACGAATCACCTGCGTAAGTAAAATAACAACTATTTGTTACTAGGGACCGATCATTTTATTTTCATTATTTACTTACATATCTTTTGGATTATAAACTCTATAGTATGGCCAATAAGTGTCTTCTCAAGGTAGCACAGATTGCAGCTGATATGGATTTGTATGACGTTGCCATTGAAAAGTTTGAACGTGTAGCTTCTGCTGCTGTAGATGATGCTTTATTAAAATGGTCCTTGAAGGAATACTTTTTGAAAGCTGGATTATGTCATTTATGTACAGATGTAAGTTGGGATTTTTGCTATCTCTACAGTGGCGATTGAATGGGAGGGAAGAAAGGAGTAAAAAAAAAATGGTTAAAAAGATTAACAATAATCTATTTTTAGGATATGGTACGTGCACGACAAGCTTTGAATAGTTATTGTGGAATGGATATGTCATTCGAACAAACTCGAGAATATCAACTTCTTAAGGTGAGAATATGGGAAAAAAAATTCTTTTAATTCACTTGTTGAACGTAGCAAGTAAAGGAGAATCAGTTTATTGATGGTTTTTAATAAAATTAGGGTGTGATGGATGCTATCGATAACGGTGATGTGGAACAGTTCACACAAGTCGTCTATGAATATGACAAGTTGACCAAATTGGATAGTTGGAAGACAGCTATTTTGCTTAAAATCAAAAAGGGCATGGATCAAGATGATCTTCGTTAAAAAAATGACTACTGTCGTCCTTTCTCCCTTGACAAAAAAAACACAAAAAATACATCTTAACACATAATTCAAACCCACCCTATTTACGCATGATCACTCATTCACATTCTATCACGCACAGGCACACATATACACACCCGATATATTATATACTCTCCCTAAATCCTTCTTCTTCTTCTTCTTCTTCTTCTTCTTCTTCTTCTTGCCTCAGCTTTGCTTATCTAATATATACAATTGTAAAACTTTTTCAACATTTACCTATCAAAAACATACGCACGCAACGAACAACAACAATAGCTATCCAACGATTTTTTTTTACAAAATAGTAGTCATTGTCACTGAACAAAATCCATTTACATTTGGTGGATGAAATAATATGGAGCGTGCGTCTTTTTTTTTTTTATTATTATGATTATATACAGCAACAACTATGAGGAATTCTTATCCATATTATTATCGACCTCGTCCAGCCTTTCTTCCATATACATGTTCAAATTCTTTCTTACGCATCTTCATTCTCCTTCGGATAGACTTATTATATTCTTCGCGACGTTTGGTCACACGCACACCACTCATTCCCGGTTTAATTTCTTCTTCAGTGAAATAACCAAATTGCCCCAATTGGTCCCGAATTTCATATCCGTTGACAAAATCGCGGGCAGATATCGCATTGCCGCCTTCAGCCTTGACATGTGTCACTGCTACAGGGTTGCCATCGGCACAATAGATATGTAATGTTTTTGTGGAATCATCATATATAAATGTACCTGGTTCAGGTTCTTCTTCCAAATAATAAAGAGGTGAATCGTCGGGAAGATACATGTTGAGTAATTGCATCGTAATATGACGTTGTTTTATTTTTTTTGATCGCTTGATTCTTGAAAAGGTGAATATCGTACGAAGTGGGTACTGTAGGTTTTTTTAGATAGATAGATAGATAGATAGTGAGAGAGAGAGAGAGAGAGAGAGAGAGAGAGAGAGAGAGAGAGAGAGAGAGAGAGAGAGAGAGAGAGAGAGAGAGAGAGAGAGATGAGTTTTTTTTTGTTGTATTTTTGATCGTGTAAAGCTAGTTTGTTTTGTATTCTTACTTGCTCGCCAATTGCCCTATAAAGTTGCTCGATTTGCCATGCTTCCATATCATCAAATACAATTTCTGACCATTCTTTTCGAATTTTAGGTGCTGATGTTACTTGAGAAAGATCTTGTACTTTGGCATTTTTCTATTATTTCAGAGTAGGTTAGCTTTTGTTTGTAAAAAAAAATTTTTTTTACGTCTTGATGACTATCCTACCCACTTACTTTACACTTGTCAAAATTGTGTAATGTATCCATGAGAAGCTTGCTTCCTATATTACCCAATCTTTCTTTTAAATCTCTATAATTAGGTGCAATCATCCGACCAATATCCTATAATAAAATGTATATCATCCATCGTTAATGTACTGATCTGTAATATACCCACACACCCCTCTCCCTTCTTTTTTAAAGCGATCCCCATAATTACCAAAGTTTGTTGGGCAAGAATACGTCCAGCATCAAATTTTTTATCATCTAATTCTTGTACAGTGACACCTGTAACATCATCGCCAGCAAGAATGGTATGTTGGATAGGTGCTGCTCCTCGATATTTCGGAAGTAGGGAGGGATGAACATTGACTGCTCCCTGTTTTAATCCATGAATGATATCGGAAGGTACAAAATAACCAAACGAGACAACCACACCTAAATCATACCCATCGTTTCCAGGTAACTACGTGTATGTCTTTTTTTTAGTAAAATAAATAAAAAATCCTTTTTATATATAAATTTCTACCTTCCATCCATCGAGTGTTTTTGCATTTTCTGGCGTATGGTGGATGGGAATACCATATAATTCAGCAATTCCTTTGGTAGGACCTATTTAAAAAATAGGTTAAAAAAAAAGACACACACCCTTTATTTGGATAAAAGCAGAGGAATGCTATTTACTTGGTGTTATGGTTTTTAATTTTCGACCAGTTCTTCTATCAGGAGGGCATACAAGATCGATACTTGCGATACATGAATTGGGCTTCCCTGGCGTTTTATTTTATATAAGCGTGTTAAGAAAAGTTTTTCTTGACTAGATAGCTTTTCCTTCTTTTTCTTTTACCTTTGTCCGTAATGAGTGCTTTTAAATGTTTTACTGCGAAATCGTCTGTACCAAAGAAAACAACACGAAGTTTTTTGTTAGTGTTTTGTTGCTGTGCAGCCTTTATGGTAGTGGTAGTGGTGGCATAAAAACGACTATTGTATGTAAAACGTGTTGACTAAACAATATAATTCAATGGTTCATTAGCTACATGATCTAAAAGTGATAATAAAATAAACTTCTTTTTTTACCTGTAAGGATCTTTGACATGATCTAGACCACAATGTCAAAAATGGTGTCCTCAGCATTTTTTTTAGGTGTAAATAGGATTGGGAAAGGAGCAAGGTCTGTGGTTCTGTTTTTTAATGTCCTTCTTAATCAATTCACATATTTGGGGCGTATTTTTCAAGCCAGGGTTGTTACAGTAATATTGGTGTATAGTAGCTAAGAAAAATCAATCATAGCTATATTTATATTAATGAACTATAGAATATGTATATTGTTCTTGAAGGTACAGATAAAATAGAAATTGTATTGTGAGCATCAATGATAAACTAAACCTCTTAACAGACGATGTCCATAGTGTTTTTAAATGAACCACGCGTAGCAGTGATAACATCTCTGGACACAAACTCTTAACATATTAACTAAACAAAGAAAAATGCATGGTAATTAGTTAATGCTTATAGTGATCACTGCACCGACTTATTATTAAATACATGAAGAGGATTTCATCTACACAGATACTCATTAAAAAAAAGCCTAAACATAAACACGGCTTGAAATATTATTATGCATGTATAATAAAAAAGTAAGGCAAGTTTCTCTACGTTAGTCCAGGTTACTTTATAACCATCTATCACAACAACACACCTGCATAAAAAGAAATAAACCCAAATATATGAATGATTGAATAAATAAGCCAATATTTGTTTGGATGTGGGGGTTAAGCATCATACTATAAAATTCACACATTCTGTTTTGTTTTTGCTTATCGATATGCTGCATTGGATCATTCACTCTTTGTTTTGTTTTATATAATATAGATTTTATTGATGTGATGGATTAAGGATAACAAGTAGAATAGAATAAATAATTGTAAATGTATCTTTGTAAATATTTGACGGTATTCAAGGATTATCGGCAGGCAAGTTCAATATATAAGGACCATTTTTCCCACTGGGTTTTTTCCCTTATATGTTACGCTTGTGGATGTCATTCACTATTTTCATTTATTTGGGAATAGTGAACGCACCTGGTCTTATTTTCCTATTAGATTCAATTGGTAGGTTTTTTTCTTTGACCTAAATGCAGGTCAATAAAGGTATGTTTACTTTTTTTTTTGTTTGGTTGAACAAGTGAGGGATTCAGAAGGGGAACGTGTTTGATATGCTTCATTAAATTATCTTAATAGTAGAAAAGGGAAAAATAATGAATCTATTTTGGGATACGAGTAGATAAATGATGAGGAACCTATTGAACATATTGCATTTAGTGTTTATTTATATATTTTTATTAGTCTTCTTGGGATGCCCTTTTTCGTCTGGTACATTGAACCTGAAGTGTCACTTCATACTTTAGTTCATCTTCTTTCCGAGTTCTGTTTTTACAGCAGTTCATCTGTATATCTTATCTTTGTGTATGATATCACTGCCCAGCTCCTTTCTCCTGTTGGTACAGCTCTCACGTATCAATGGCTACTTCCAATGTGGGTTCCGTTGAATAGTGTGCCGTCTTGCGTGTGCCATCTTTTGGTAGTGATATTGGTCTGTTCTTTAGCTTAGTCATGGAATGAAGTGCTCTATTACTTTTTGCGTGTTCCCATTTCTTTTTCTCTGTTTTGTGTAATTTGATGGTTTTAAATTTATTATTTTGCAGTAGTTTTATATAATATTATTTTTTCTATTTGCTTTTGATTAGGCACATGGGTAATTGTAGTAGATATGCTTAAGAATACCCTCTGTCACTTGTGAGGATGCTATGATTTGTATCCAGACACTATTGTTGGTCATGAAACATTTCCCCATACTAAATACGGGTTGAGGATTTGGGAAGCAAAAAGAGATACATTGGCAACAAACTCTATCTTTTAATTGATTGGCTAACTGAATACTATTTTAAATTTCCGCTCAGGTGCATAACCTGTAAAGCAAACCAGAAATGATGTTCAATAGAACTACATCATAATTCTTCTAATTTCAACAATAATAATATTATTCTTATATTTTTACAATAAAAACATGGTTGCTCTCTTTTTTAATAAAAAGATAGATCCCACCTTTCTGTATTTCTTTGCTTTTGATCACATATCAAAGCATTCAACCAATCCACTAGATCGGGCGCAGTAATATACTTTTTCCGAGTCTACGTTTTTTATGCGAATAAAAGAGAAGCAGGCTGAGTTTTTCTTTTTTTGTTAGTTCGCTTATAATTGCTATGCTGGCGTCACGTCCTATTAAATAATTTTATTGTACGTACACGAAGACGCGCAGCTTTTCTTTCTTTTTCTATCACCTTTATATATATATATATATATATATATATATATTTGTTGCCCTTCATTGTATATATTCTATTTGAACGCACATAAAATTTAAAAATGGCAGCCACCAATGCATATATGGTTGCTAATCTCATCGAAAAGGTATGTGTCTATCTCCCATTTTTTTGAAAGAATACAAGACCTATGAAAAGACGTAATGAAGTTAATAATTAACATATTTCAAACATGCATTCAATAAAAGATGAGTAACGAAGACAGGGATTTTCGTTACATGGCTCTGAACGATTTGATGAATGAATTACAAAAAGAAGGTGGTATTAACATGGACGAAGCTATTGAAGGCAAAGTCATTCATGCCGTTTTGAATTTGATGGAAGACAAGAATGGCGAAGTTCAAAATCTTGCTGTGAAATGGTAATATATAGATAGATACTATGTTTTTTTTCTATTGGGAGAAAAAGGGAAAGAGGTAAAAAAGGTTTATTGATATATCAGTTTTCTTTCTATTTCATGGTTAGTTTGGGTCCACTTGTCAAACGTATTCGTATTGAACATACATTAGAAATCATTGATCGATTGAGTGGTTATGCTGTACGAAAGGATAATGAGATTCTTCGTGGCATTACAAGCATGGGTAACAAAAAATACTACGCATTTATTTATATATGATGAATGTTCATGGAATAAAAAGCGAGGTATACTGATAATATATACTGATTTTTTTCATTAGGTTTGAAAACTGTCATTACTGAAGTAGATCCAATCACAGGTCCCAAGATTTGTGAAAAAATGCTTCCCAAGCTTTTGGAAATGTCTCAATCGGTAATTCTATCATAATAGAGTTTTTTTTTTTTTGGTTCACGAATAGATCGAGATGAAGCTCATCATTATTGTTCAATCAATATAGGACTCTTATGAAATGCAAATGGATGCTTTGGATATTTTGGCTGAAGTGCTTTCACGATTTGGATCACAAATTACTGTTTCTCAACAAACCAAAATTCAGGGTACCTTGTTACCTCTTTTGGATCATGGCCGTGCTGCCGTGAGAAAACGAACCACTGTCGCCATTGGTTTTTCTGTGGTGCATTTGACGGATGCCATGTATACCAGTCTGATCAATTATTTGTTGGATCGATTACAAAATACTAGAAATAGTGAAAAACTTCGAACTTTGGTTCAATGTGCTGGTGTATTAAGGTAATTTTTTTTTTTACTTATTCTTCAATGCATGCGAATCATAGAAAGATAGGGTATTCTATTATTATCATTACTATTGTTAACCCCTCAAAAAAAAACAGTCGATACAGTACAAGGCGATTGGGTGGTTATTTACCTAGACTTTTACCAATTATTGTAAATCATACCAAGGAAGCGGACGAAGATGATGAATTACGAGAAATTTGCCTTCAATCTTTGGAATCTTTTGTCCTTCGATGCCCAACTGAAATTACTCCTTATATCAATGAAATCATTGAACTCGGTTTGACTTACTTGAAATATAATCCTAACTTTGCCGACGATGGTGACGATGAGGTATGGATAAAAATGGATCTATTTTCTAATTTTATCTTATATAAATGACGTACTGATGGAGGAATACATATGTGCGTTCTTTTTTTAGGAGGATGATGAAATGGAAGAGGAGGAAGAGGAGGACGACGAATTTGATGATGATGAAGTGTATGGATCATATCTATATATATATAGAACAAAAATGGGCTATTTTGAGGGAAAATGGAGAGAATGAAACGCTGATATCATTCATTATATATATTTTTAGAGATTACTCGGATGATGATGACGACATGTCATGGAAAGTACGACGTTCATCCACCAAACTTCTTGCTGCCGTTATTGAAACTCGATCCGATTTATTACAATCCCTGTACGAAACCGTGGCGCCTGCATTGATCAGTCGTTTCAAGGAACGCGAAGAATCCGTCCGTGCTGATGTATTGTTAACATTTATTGCTCTTTTACGACAAACAGCCGTGTATGGAGGCAGTGTTGTTTTGGATTCTGGCAAATCCAATCTTTATTTCGATGCCACCGGTTTAGGCGATGAACTTTCCTTACTTCCTGAAAGAGTACAATCCTCCAATACGACCGATATGGAAACCGCTGCAGCTGGTGATGGTCCCAAACAACTATTGTTGGGTCAAGTCCCCAAATTGGCTAAAGCATTGGCTAAACAATTATCTTCGAAATCCATACAAACACGACAAATTGGATTCCATTTGTTACGTGAATTGGTTACAGTCTTGCATGGTGGATTAGGCAATGAAATTGAATTGTTTATTCCTGCCATTGAATCGTCATTGGCCACTGGCACCAACGATACCCAACATGTTCCCTTGACCACGTCCAATTTAAAGATTGAAGTTTTGACCTTTTTACGTCAATTGTTCTGTCATCATCCTGCCAATATCTTACACCCATATCTCAGTCGCCTTTCTCCTCCCATCATCCAAACTTTATCCGATCGTTTCTACAAAATCACTTCCGAAGCGTTTTTATTATGTATTGAATTAATCAAGGTCATCCGTCCCATCAAACGTAATAGTGAAACAGGAGAATATGATATTGCTGAGATGAATCCAGAGTATCAACCTTACATTAAAGAAATTTATACCATAACAATTAAGATCTTGGGTACCAGTGATGCCGATCAAGAAGTCAAGGAACGTTCCATCATGTGTCTAGGTTCCTTGCTGGCTCAAGCTGGCGATACTTTGGAACAAGAACAACGAGAAGCTTGGGATATGTTTTTGGAACGTTTGCGTAATGAAGTCACTCGTTTGATTACTGTTCGTACCTTGGCTATTATCTGTCAAAGTCCTGTCGCTGCTGGTTCTGAATTGGAACGTTGTGTTTTGATCGCTGTGGATGAAATTGCTGCTTTGCTTCGCAAAAACAACCGTTCCTTGCGTGTCGCAAGCGCTGAATGTTTACGTATTCTTATTCAAAAGTAAGTGCAGGGAATGAGTGATCTTTTTGCTCTTAAGGAAGGAGAATATTGGGATTAATTAGTTTATTTTTTTTTAGGTTCGGTCAACTTATTCCCAACGAAAGCTGCAAGAAATTACTTGCTGAATTGATTCCATTGATTTCTGACAACGATCTTCATTTATTACCTTTGGCCTTACGTACAATTGAAGCCTTGATTGTTGCCAAACCAGATTCAGTCCAAAATATCAAGGAGGCCACCTTGCCTTCGTTGTTCCAGTTGATCCAATCACCTTTATTGCAAGGTGCTGCTTTGGATAGTTTATTGAATTTGTTTGCTGCTTTGGCTCGTACCAGCCCTTCGGATTACCAAATCCTTGTCAATGGTTTGATTGAACCCTTATTGAACGTCAAGACATCTGGTGTCTCTGCAGGTGGTGTGGCTGCTGTGGCCAATAAACAAGCCGCCGCTACTGTGGCTCAATGTGTTGCTGTCCTTGCCGTCAATACCGATGAAGCCAATTGTCAAAATACCATTCGCGGATTCCAAACTTATATTGAAGATCCCTCGACAAACGATTCGATCAAATATTTGAGTTTACTTGCTTTGGGTGAAATTGGTCGTCGTGTGTAAGTTTGACGATGGGGCATGGTTTTAAGAAAAGAAGGGAGGAGGAAGGACGGTTAGGAAAAGAAACTCACCCTGTTCATCGTTTTTTAATTATTTTAGTAACTTGAGTTCGATCGGTAATATCCAAGAACATATTCTTCAGTTATTTGCAGCACAATCTGAAGAAGTCAAGTTTGCTGCCGCTTTCGCACTTGGTAATATTAGTGTTGGTAACCTTGAACAATACTTGCCATTGATTGTTGCACAAATCAAGGAACAGCCTAAACGCCGCTATTTGTTGCTCCACGCTTTGAAGGAGGTAAAACAATATTTATGTTACTCTATTGTTATTTGTATACGAATGATAATGATGGTGATTAAACTTATTTTTTGATATGTAGATTATTACACGATCTGACAAGAATACCAAGTTGGGAGCTGCTTCGGATGAAATTTGGGTCTTATTGATTGAAAGTAGTGATTTAGAACAAGAAGAAGGAACTCGTAGTGTTGTTGCTGAATGTCTTGGAAAATTGGCCTTGACCAATCCCAACAAATATTTACCTGAATTAAAATCAAGATTAGCATCTCCCTCAGCCCATATTCGAGCTACTGTGGCAACAGCCGTTAAATATGCTATTGTGGATCCAACCACTGAACACGATGAATATTTGAAACCCATCTTGTCTCAATTCTTGAACTTGTTGCAAGATTCCAATTTGGTAACTAAAAAACAATGAGAAAGGGAAGAGGGAGGTGTCATCTCGTGTAGATTTCTTCTAGGCAAGAGAAAACTCACCAATATTTATTTAATTTTTTTAGGATGTACAACGTTTGGCATTATTGACCATGAACTCTGCCGTCCATAGAAAATCTTACTTGATCAAGGGCATGTTGAATAACTTGGTCCCACTTTTGTATGCAGAAACCGTTGTCAAGGAAGAATTGATTCATACAGTAGAAATGGGTCCATTCAAACATAAGGTGGATGATGGTTTAGAAATTCGAAAGGTAAAAAATAAGAAACATTCCCTTTGCCCCTTACTTTTACTTTCCCTTCTCCTATCCACGTTGGATTTTGAGTGGGAATATAAAGATATATTAATATTATTTTTTATATACGAATTAGGCTGCTTATGAATGCATGTATACACTTTTATCCACCTGTTTGGATAAAATTGATGTTCATGGTTTCTTGGATACCGTACGATCTGGATTAGACGATCAACATGATATTAAAATGCTGGCTTATTTGATGCTTGTTCGATTGGGCAAGGTTGCACCCACTGCTGTGATGCAAAGTAAGTATTCCTTTTGAATGAATGAAAAAGGGGGTGGAAGGAGATAAATATGGACAATGAATTCTCACAGGATGAGATATAGAAAAAGAACACATGTTTTAATGAATGGGAAAAAAACACTTTATCTCTAGAATTGGATGATTTGGTCGATCCATTGAAATCTACTTTGGATTTCAAGATGCGAAGTAATGCAGTTAAACAAGAAGTGGAAAAGAATCAAGAGTTGGTCCGAGCTACACTTCGTTGTATGGTGGGTTTAGCGGGTCTTTCTGATCCAGGTAAATTGTTCGAGTCTATTTTTTTTTCCTAAATGAATTGGAAGGAGTGCGTTTTGGAAAAAAGTCTATTTTTTTTGGAAATTAAACAATTGGACGATATTATTATTAGGTGTATCACCCAAATTCGATCAATTCATCAAGGAGGTATCGGCTGGTCCATTAGCTGAAGAATATAATAATACACGTATTGAAGCCAATAATCGAGAAACCATTCGTAACACTGGTGATTATATGGATATTTCTTAAGAAATGTTTTTTTTCGTAAATCCTGCCTGTTATTAGTATATTACATACATCTATCGCACTCTTTCTTTTTTTCGATGAACAAAATTAAAATAAAAAAACATGACAATGATACGCACCTGTATACAGAATATGTTTAACTGCACAGCGTCATCCAAAATGGAGCCAAGAAGAAAACAGAATTTTTTTTCGAGAATATTGCCATTTTTAATGCTTTGAACGAATGAGATAATAAAATGAATTCATATGATGTGTTGTTTGGAAACAAAATGTTTTTCTATTCTTTTGACGTATAATTTTAGGTTTATAAGACTCACCACGAAATATTTCTTAACACTAACACTTAGTGATAAATACACAGCATACTATTATGATATATGGAACAAAATAACTCATTGTATTATAAAATATAAAGGTTATAAATATTTTATGATGATTGTGAAAAGGGAGTAGAGATATGGGTGACAATCTTATTAGTAGTATATAGATTGAAATATTTTAATGCATTTTTTTTGTTCGCTTTCTCCCCATCTTTACTCAATCGACCTATTGATGATCAGGGCTCCTTTTTTCTTTCTCTTTTTCTCTCTTTTTAAACCATATCTCTCCTCTTTTTAGTTATTTCAAACGACTATCTCTATCCGATACTAGATCAAAAAAAGATCATATGAACAGAATTCAATAGACTGAAACCTATAAATCAAACACATCATCCATTTCGATCGAGATGCTTTTTTCTCCGAACCAATCACAATTTTTCATTGCATGTTTTATTCGAAGAAAAGTCTAATAGTTAGTACAAGCGGTTAGTAGAAGAATTGACTCAATGAAATTGAGATCAAAATGCACCTCCTTAACAATACCATGAAATATAAAAAAAGTACTCATCCCTCTGTGGGCCTTTCCTTTTTTTTCTTCTAAGTTTCTTATAAACACATATCATCCCTTTCACTTTGTCTTTTCCTTAAAAAAAACTTGGGTTCTCCTTTCGCCGTAGCATCAAAAGAAAGACACAAACAAATAAATCATCGATTACAAATTGCCTGTGCTCTATTTCTCTCTTTCTTTCTTTCTCTTGTCCCTCTCCTATCAACATACTTTTTTTAATAGCAAATGACCACTACAGCTATCCATCATCCTTGTAAAAATAATTCTACTACGACTGTTGTACCTTCACCCGTACCACCGATTGTTGAACAACGACGTGGTAGTTTGGCACAAATGATGATCATGACAACAACCGCTTCTTTACAGCAACATCCAAACACGTTATTTGCAACCACTTCCTCCTCATCCACACCTTCCTCTTCTTCCTTATCCAATGATATGACAATGGAAGATGATCCTATGGATCAAGATGAAGTCATGGAATATTTATCACCTCCGATGACAAGAGCCACCTCTCCCATGAACTATTCTAATTACACTAACGGTGGTGGGCGCCGACGTTCTTCTTCCTGTAACATGTTGACTGCTTCTTCGATTCATAAAGCCAGTATGAATAGTACTGGGTTTGAAGTTCATACACTTTACAAGATCAAACGAAGTCGATCTGCACGTAAATTGAATAATTTTTTTGGTGAACAAACACCAGATGATATTTGTATTGCAGAGATTCGCCGTGAAGGTTTAAAAGCGTTACTTCAATCCAAGATCCCCGTGTGTTATTTTTTGTATCATTTATTACAAGAAATCAGCAGTGAAAACTTGGTATGTTATGAGTCTATTCTTTTTATCATTAAAAAAAAAAAAAACTGATTTGCTTAACACACGTTTTTTTTATATGTATAGTTCTTTTTCACTGAACTGGAGCAGTATGAATCATTCACATATCTCACCAGCGTCCAACAGCTGGCAACCGCCCAACACATCTATGATACATATTTGAGTCCCAACAGCCACTTTGAAGTCAATATTGACGAACGGATACGAAACGCAGTTGCGCAATCGTTGCAAGAAAAAAAGAAAATTTCCAACTGTTTTGATCCAGCCAAAGCTGCTGTGTATGCATTATTAGAATCCAGTTTTATGCGATTCATCGATTCACCAATTTGGCAAGAGATGGTGGATCAATGTGGTGGAGAAAACAATACGTTTTTTTTCGATGATACAACACGAGAAGCTGCTGTCAATACATTGTTACGGTTTATTGAACAACAACATGCCATGTTGTACACCAATCCACATACAGATGTTCCCTTATCCTTATGTATGAAGACAGCCAAGAAACGACATGAATTGACCAAATCCATGGTTCATGAATTTTGTAAAACTGTGGCTGGTGTGGAATTCACTTATTATAATGTTTGGGATCGTGATAGTATGGAAAGTGATGGTGTGTTTGACCATCACAACGACGACGACGATGAACATCAAGAACATATCAAGTATATGACACCTTCACAATACAGTTCCACCTTTTCACTTTCATCCATGGCATCCAACAGTGTCATGAGTCGATCTCCTTCCACTGTTCAAATTTCTTCGTTATCCGGTAATACAAATACAGCGACGTCATCCTCTCGTTCTGGATCACATTTGATACAAGCATTGAAACGACCTAGGCAGATGGTAGAAGCCTTTGAATTTTTTGCTAGAAAGAAAAAGTAGTGCAACTTTCACATCTTCCTCGCTCCTTTTTACTGTTGTTTTTTAGAATATTTCTTTTCTCATCTTATCATTATTATTGTCATTATCACTTTTTAGTATACCATTTCTTACCTTTTACTTGTCATTGTTTTTATTTCCTCCATCTTATACTCAATAACATATATACTCATAATCTCACATATATCATTCTCACACAAACGGAAACGATCAAATTTCGTCCTTTTATATTTTCCACATCACTTTAATTATACAAATAGGGTAATTGTGCATCCATCCAATATTTTTTTTTCAAGCGAAATAATATGTACATGACCATTTTATTATTGATGCTTTAACTGTAAAAGTGAGAGAGGGAAAGAAAATTGCCCACTGAAAAATAAAAAGATAAAGAAAGAGAGGGATATGCTAGGACGGATAGTATAATATATGAATAAGAAGAAAGAATACGTAATTGTAATGTTATATATATAGTGTGTAATAATATATGATTGAGTATGTGTGATAGTAAAGACCGTGAAAAAAAGGGGAGAGAGGAAGAGAAACAATGGTTGTTTAAATGAATGAAAAGTGCGTTTGGTTGGTATGGAGTTAATAGAGGAACTGAAGTTAATATTGCGAAAATTGATTATTATTGTTTTTTTTCTTTTTTAAGTGCAAATGATAAGGGACAGTTAATGATGCATAGGTTCTTGTGGCTGTTGTTGTTCTGCTGATGGGATGGTAGTAGTTAAAGTAGAAATAGATGATGGTTGTTGTGATGGTGATGGTGCAGTTGTGGGGCTATGTTGATGATGATGAGGATGTGTTGTGGTTGTATTAGGAGTTGTATGTGTCGTTGTAGTAGGATGAGGTAAAGGGTGCCCATGCGTCGTAGCATTAGAGTTAGCATTGGCAGCCGCAGTGGCAGAAGAAGAAGGTCTTTCCACACACCACCAACGATGACCATCATTCCAAGCAACACTTTGACAAGCCTTACTACAATATTTGGCCTTTCGACAACGACGACATTTTGCAAATTCACGAGGTTTCTTTTCCCATTTTCCACATCGCATATTAGCACAACGCCGAATACCACCTTGTGTTTCATCTTTACGACATGCATTACGCATAATCACACCGGCCCAATATTGAATCAAATGAGGATGTGCACGAAACGTGAATTTTTCCACAACCGAAAATACATTCACATTGTAATTTGTATAAAAAAGTTGTCGAATATGTGGGTATTTGGAAAGATAAGCCAATAGTTGAAGTGACATGAGAATATCTTCTTCACGATAACACATGTTGACAGCCACGCTAGACGAGGAGGTGGAAGCGGAGGAGGTGGGCGAAGATGAGGAGGAGTTTTGTGGGTTGGTAGGACGATGACTACCATGGCGTCGGTTACGTCGGCGTTGTTCTGCACTTATTTTCATATAGGGAAGGGTGGTTCTCCGATGAACAGGTGATTTTGTCTGGCGATAGGTCGGTAAGGGATGCATGGATGCGGATGATGAGGATGAACAAAGTCGTGCAGGAGTGGGTTTATTATTTTCAGGTAATTGTTGTTGATGGTGAGTGTGTGGCTGTGATCGACACGCATCATCCTCGTTTGTTGGTTCGAGTTGTAATCCTATGATTTTGTTGTTTTTGTTTTTAATAATCATTAAAATAATAATAATAATAATAATAATAACATAAAAAAATCCCCAATAAATAAATATGTCTCTCATTGTATTTTGTGGTTGTTTTTGTTTTTGTTTCTCTCATCTTTTGGGGGTATGCATCATTCTTTTTTTTCTGTATATATGTGTGTGTCTTGAAAGGAGAAAACGGATGGGGAGATGGGATGAACTAAAGAAGGGGAGGGAGACGAGGTGTATAGAGATTATCATAATAAATAAATAATAAATAATATATACCTCCTAATTCACTTCCACGACGATCCATTGTAAATAATTTGGTTTCCATTTGTTGCTGCTGTTGCTGTTGATGTTGCTGTTGATGTTGTTTTTGTTCATTTTCACCCGTCACTGCCTCTAACGCTTGTAAAAAGCTTTGAAAGACCTTTAATACAATATCAATCATGCCTGCTTCTACTACTCTTGTTCGAATTTGTTCCGTTCCTCGTACACCAATATTGACCACACATTGAAAAGCAAGTGACCATTGACATAACATTCTCAAGTCATGAGGTGATGTAGTGGTAGTCGATGATGATGGGATGTGGTTAGGTTGTTGTTGACGGTAATCTTGATTGGATAAAATACGAACTAATTGTTCTAAACCACCATCCAATACCAAGATTTCTCTAATGCGTGGTGAAGTAGAAGTCAAATAAGCAAGATGAGTCAGCGAATTGATCATTGGTAATGTAGCTGTACAATCCAAAGCTCGTCTATCATATAAAGCTGATGTAATGCAAACAGCAGCACGATTTTGACTTGGTAAGCTCATATTGGGTTCTCGCATGATGAATTGGAAGATTGGATGGTTGGATTAAAAAAAATATAAAGAGAGAGAAGGAGGTAGAAGGAGGAATAATAATAATAATAATAAAAGCGAAAAAAGTGTTTGAAAAAGAAAACAAGAGGAAAAAAGAGGGAGGGAGGGGATGATGGTACTCAAAGTCGGAAATCATTTCTTGGCTGCGGCAACAGAGTTTCAGAATAATTGGTTTTTTTTCATTATCATTATTATTCTTTATTATTATTGTTGTTGTTCTTATTATTATTATTATTAAATTATTTAATAATGAAATATTTATATATAATCTTTGTTATAAACATATTTTATATCGACATTGTCAATCTAACATTACAATATATTTAAAATAAAATGGTAAAATAACATTCATCATCCCCAACATTATCGGATTCTCTAAAAGTACAATAGGATCATGTTATTATTGGTGCAGCAACTATTTGGCTGTGTTGCAGCGGAGCCAATGCTTGTTTTGGTATAACAACACCATACATATTAGAATTATACTCACACCGATGCAAACATATGGGCGTCGTCGCCTTTTGTTTTTTTGGGGGGGAAAGAAAAAATAGGGTGGGAGTCTTAAGGAAGGAACATAAGTTGTTTCCCATGCTAATAAATATATTTAAGCGGTGCTTTTTTTCTTTTGATGATCTTCTTTAATATAAATATTGTAGTGAACGCCAGTCTACAAACTATGGTAAAACCATGGATCTAATGTGCATGGTAACTACTAACCATTGCTACTATTACTATAATACACTATTTGTCAATTAAAATAATAATGGAAGGATATATTATTAATGATGATAATGATTTGTAATAACCCTTAAAATTCACAACTATAATACATACCCCTTTCAAACCCCCCAAAGGCCTCTCCTTCGTTTCTCTCTCCCATGAAAAAGTGCGTGTGTGTGTGTGAGAGAGAGAGAGAGAGAGAGAGAAGGAGTTCCATAATTAACAAAACTTTAACGTTTTAAAGTGATAGAATAAATTTGTAAGCAATTCTTCTATGGAGGATAATATAGTGTAGATTTTTTATTATTAATAGTCCGCATGGTTCCCTTGGTTATAAACATGCAGATCAAGTTTATCTCCAATTTTAGGAAATTTAGGATCGCTCAAATAGGCGCTCAGGAAGCAATTTAAGCTAAGGTACACTGTTTAATTAAGAATCATCATATATGTACCTTTCACTTTCATCGCATTTATCGCTACACAACATCATAGAGCATAAGAAAACACTTTTTTCTTGTTCTTGTTTTATAATCTTACAAATGGAATCTGTTACAATTACTACTAACAATCGACCTCTTCTCCCCAAACCATCCTGAAAGATTAGTACCTGGAATCTTTTTTTCATCTTGTCCTCAACGGCACCAATGAAGAACGCGAAGGTCAGAAATAAAAGCATAAAAATTATAACACGATCAAATACTGATTTATTCTATTGTTTAGAATGGGGTCGCTTCATCAATGTTTCAAATCGTTTTTTAGGTTCAATGGATAAATAGATCACAAAAGCATATGAGATTGTTAATAATGACCCTATATTAATGGCCGAACTAGAAGCGAAGATAAAAGCAATCAATGATCAAAAGGCACCAAGGAATCGAGACTAAAGAAGAAGGGCTGCAGGTATTTGGCAAAAAGATATTGAGTCTCATATAAGAATGATGGCTAAATTGTTTGATTATGATATTGCTTTGTTGATCTCTGTTCGACATAAAGAAGATCTCATAGTGAGGTTGCGATCAGCACTTCTAGTAAGATATATCCCATGGGATTTATTACTAAGAAAACTAAAATTTAGATATAGCTCCTGCATATCATGCATTGACTGAAATGGGTGATACCGAAAAGTTCAGAACGGAATGTAAATGTATATGAATAGCTTTATTGTTTATTATTATTATTGTACATGTTGACAGTAACTCTTTATAATTAGAATTATACAACTATCAGGCGGAATAGATTAAGTTTTAATCTAATTTCTCCCTGGAAGCCAAAGGGATAGACATTTAATATTAATAAACAGAAAATAAAATCTGAATTAAATTACACTTCATCATTATCAGATTATGAGAAGACATAGAGGAAGCTACAGAGGGAAATAACAGCGAGGAAATACCTACTTGTGAGATATCTGTACAAGGGATTAGACGTACAATTGCATCGTATTTCAGGAATGCGATGTGTGATTTATTTTTCATTTGATGTTGATGCTTGAAACAGTCCTCTTGATAAGTTTATCATTTTATATTATTAGTGGCAGCAACTGACAACGAAGTTGATTGAAAGCAGTTTCGGTGGAGGGTTGTTTAATTGTGTAGTTGTTGAATCAGATTTCAACGGAGAACTGGTTATCCACTACCGAAACGAGTAACATAGTGTAAATATCGTTGGTTTTTATTTTGGAGCAAATAATCTGCAGTCAAACCAGATGAGCTTGGTATGGATGCTATGAACGACCTGAAAGAGGCGGTTCGTCGTGGTACTACCGTTCCTAACTATCAAAAAAGAGTTAGAATGATCAAAATTCCTAGGTAATGATTAGTAAAACTGGATTACTTGATTTATGACAGCTCCATATTATCTTCATGATTACTAATGAATATATAGCTCGCGACAATAATTTGGAATAATATAATACTGATTTATAATATATAAATTTATTATTGATTTTCTTTAATAAAATGGGTATAACAATAAATGAATGATCGTCATAATTGTACATGTTGGACATATTACATTATTTAAATTTTATATGAGGGTGCTTTCTTATCCTCTAGTCAATAACGTAAAATAATGGGCCTTGGTATAGGGCTAAAAACAATTTGTAGTCTATTGAATAAAAATATTACATCTCTTTCACATTTTATTTTATACTAATACATTTTTTTCATTGTTTGTAAAATTGACGAAGGGTAAGAAGTCTAAAAGTAATGTATGCAGACGTAAACCCCAAAACAGACACAATCCATGGCCACTCACCCAACAGGGCACGCATTCACAAACACAGTAACAATGCCAAGTAGTAGTTGGAACAAGCAATTATGCACCAGCTACTACAGTTGTAGAAAATAGTAGCTCATCTGAGCCAGACCTTGCTAGAGCCATAAAGCGACCTCGTATGGAGAATCAACATGGTACTAATATAGTTAGATAACCGTTAATTCATAAAAAAATAATGTTGCATATGATAATGCACATCCTCTTATTTATAATACAATATATTAGAGCATATGAAAACAAACTATTGAAGAAATACTATTATTGATGATCGATACCAACCACAAGTAATTGGTAATATATTTGTATATATACAGAATACGTTCTTATGCTTAGTATCTTACTGCTTCTTTATATTCATAAACAATTTTATAAATATACATTGTATTTTTCTTTTTTATATAATAGAAGATATCAATAACAACGGTAATGATGATTCGGAGAATAATTCCCATCAAGAAAAACAACATAGGTGTGTCATTATCCTAGATATTCGTGTTGGTGAGCAACCTCAGTCCAAATCCTATGCAGAGATGATGAAGGAAACAGAAGAAAAGCGGAATAAGTTGATTGAACTACTTTAGAAAGAGTATATTAATTGTTTCAAGTATGGAGAGCCCAAATGTACCGATGCGCATCTACCACTTACTACTTTTCAAACCTGCCAATAATATACTACTGAGGCCTCCAGAGCTATTCATTGTGTTTATTACACTGGTAAGAATACAATTACCAAAAGGATTTAATATATAAGCATTCTATTTATCTTTCTGTTTTTTTTAAATGTTATGAATAAAGGTGTCAAGAAGCTTAGGTTCACGTTTTGTCAATTCTGTAAAAAAGAACCTATTACGCTTTTACGATACCATCTGTTTGCCGCTTCACCATCTCGGCCTCAAATAGCATTTCATTTGTGATTCCTTGAATGGTATTCATTACTTCGTGCCGAGGGATATTTGTCCTAACAGGCGTAAACTAACGCATACGCTATGATGCATAAACTTAAGGCTCTTATTATTTAGTTGATAATAGCAAAAACGCATAATTATATATAGATATATTTACCTTCTCTTTTTGTCTGATGTTTAATGTTGTATATTAATGATACCATTCGAAAGACATTAGCAAATGCATTCTTTATGTATCAGTGAGTAAAAAAACGGAACTGATCAACGACTTTTGCAGGTTGAGTTGGATAAAACTCCGGAGGAAAAGAGAACGTCTTGTCCAGCATGTCCAACGAAAGGAGAAAAAGAAGGAGGAAATATGAGTCTTTTTATAATACACAGTTTTTTTTTTTTTTTTGCTACCAACAGTATTAAGAAAACGGGTTATTTGGTTAATGGTTTCTGAAACATACAATAGACTTATATGACAGTTGCTATTGATGGGAATTATCGATTGCGCCGATTGAAAAGGAATAAGCAGGGTACTAAGAAAAGATCTTGCAGTTTGTTTTTTGGAGCATATGAACAACATGATGAACAGTATGGGGACGATGTTGAGAACAATCTTCCAGATACAAATCATGATAATGATGAATCACGCACGAGTAATTTTGATGCTGCAAACCTCAGTTTACAAGCAATAAAAAATAAACGAGTTCATGAGTCTGGTGTAGTTGGATCTGTTTGCAAACATAACATACCATTGGAATTCACTAACATGTATAACTCTGGAGAACGGTAAAGAATATTATAAAAAAATAATATATAAGTAAACGTTTACATATTATATTTTTTCTAATTATATTCTAACACCCGTTTATTTCATAATGCATATTATTCTTAATGTATTTTTTCGTAATCCTAAAGATATAAATACCCACTATCGCTGTTAAATGTGCTGAAGGGAAAATATGGAGCACGTATGTATATTTTATATGATATTGGATGTGGCTTTTCTGTTGCTGTTGATGTATACGTTTTTCCTACATACTTATTTCTAAGAAAAGCTAAAACAGGTTATACAGTACCCGCTCGCTAAACAGGTATTTCGCTAAACCGGTACAGTTCCTCACATATTTTGGGTACCGGTTTAGTGAGCGGGTACTGTACATGTAACTAGTAACACTGCTAACTACTAATTATCATTTGTAATATCAATATAGAAACATTTTGAACAATTAAAGAAAGATGGTTCAAAAGTTGATATTGGAATTTTTCATGCATACGGGCACTCAATGGCTTGGCAAATCTATAATAATCCACGTTACATTGAAAGTTTTGGTTTGTTAGATGGAGAAGATATATAGCACATAATTAAGTCATCAACATAAAAAAAAATATAAAGGGAAGATGGTAAAAGATAAGGTTTCTATAAATACTAAGGAATATATCTAATATATAGGATTGGAGCGATTGTGGAGTGACATTGGAAAACTTGTTAGTATGACATGACAGATGTCTGTTGATAGACGACTTATAACACTACCACATGCAATAATGCATGTTTAGAAGAAACATGTGTATTCACATCGTAAGATGTTGTTTTTTATACCGCTAAGTTATTATTAATAATATGTTGAATTGTTTGGACCTAATTAGCTGAATATTATACTTACGAGGAAATAGCCGCCTACCTGCGCCAACAATATAATAGAGCTGTAAAGACAGAAAAAAATGCAGTTGATTTTATTAAAAAGCTTGAGCTATCTTTAAATTATGATCAACTAAAGGAAAAATGGTATGAATTTGTCAAGGAAATAACCTTCGAGCCTAAAGCAAACGGGACAATATCCAAAAAAGCATTAGTACGTAAATATGCAAATGATTTGCATGAATTATATAATGAAGAGATAGGGTATGTTGTTTCATTAAAGTGTGTTTCATATGTTATCGAATATATATCTTCTTCATGTAGCAAGATTAATCACGAATATGTATATTACCTATCAGTATCATATTTGTTAAAGCCAACATAAATTAAGAGCCCTTGAAAACTTTGAAGAAGTTCTTAGACAAAGGAAGATACTTATAGGCAGACGTTGGGCAGAGAATTCCAAAGTGTAGCGAGAATCATATATTCAAGCACAAGAGTATACTCTTTCAAAAACTAAGGCAAATCTCAAGTCCATCATAGTTGGGAGAACAGTTTTGCGAGATCAATTGCATCGCACCACACAAATCTTGTTATGGTTTACATTCAATATAAAATGGTTATTATTTATATCGTTAGATAGACCTTATATATTAATTATAAATTATGCATTTTATATTAAATAGGTCATAAAGCAAGTAATTGTTTAATGAAATATATTCAAAACGTAAAAAAAACTGCGACGCCCACCCTCACTCTTTATACCAAGATTCGTAACGATCTTGGAAGACCACAAGATTTCCGTGAATACAATGATGTTTGTAACTTGAACAGTGACTTCTGGAATTTCACAACAAACTTGATAAGCTTTAAGTTGTTTCTGGAGTATATGTATAAATGTTGTGGCATAGAAGAACGAGGTAGGGACTATTATGCAATGTCTACAAATATATTCATCATTAAGTAAAATATTAAAACATTTTCAGATTGAAAATAAGCGTGTTAAGGATTATGCAAAACAACAATGCATGTCATTAGAAGCAGCTCTGAAGAAGAATGATCCCCGTGCTGAAGGTTGGAATACTCTTCTATACCATCGTTTACAGGAAGCAGAGGCATTTTGTCGCAATGTTCATAGTGCTAGATGGAATCGAGATAGAGGAGTTGTTGTTCCAGGAAGTGGATATTTGGAAGAGATAAACAATTTATCTGGTGTTATCGATGAAGTAGAAGGAGAAGTAGTAGAAGAGGACAAGGATAAGAACGAAGATGAAGATGAAGATGAAGAGGGGCAGAAAAACAAAGAAGAAGAGGTGAATCGCTTGTATAATGAGATTGAGAATCAAGTCAAAGGTGATGAAAGTGATGAAGAACAAGAAGATGAAGATAATATATTGTTTTAAAAGAAAGCCTATGCACATTTATTTCTATGCTTAAATATGTTCTTATTTGTCGATGTATTCCTTCTCTATTTTTTCTTTATTTATTATCACCACTATTTTTCATGCCCAATTTTCATGCCCAATTTTTACCACCTGTCCAAGTATATGCTTTTATATAAACTTTATAAATATATGCTTTATGTTTTATATACTTAATATTATTGCTTTATAATGTTACTTTTTAATAGAATCAGTCAACTGTGAAAAACAACACAGAACGCTTAAATATATAATAGTAAAGAAAATTGTGTGGCGCTGCGGGATACGAAAGAAAGTAAAGAGTACATTTAGGGAGGATTTTAAGCAGTGTACTCTTAACCAGATGTGCATCATAAGCGCTCAATTTGAGTCTGAAAAGGAAATGAAATCAGACGCCTGCCTGGGGTGAAAACCTGAAACACACAAAGGCTATTGTATCACTTATTTAAATAGACCTTCTTGTTTTTTCGATTCTTGTTTCTTTTTCTCACTTTATTTATCTATCTTTCCATTTTTACCATATGAGTTCAACGGCTGTCGAAACCGGACACCGAAATAACACACCATTTATCTTATGCAATAATCACCACTGCTCTGAAAAATTTAAATACACAGACTGGGTCATTCATACCAAAGTCGATGGTCCTGACCCAAGGTTCGTCTCGGCTTTTTTTTTTGTCTTACTACCTTTTATTCATTCACCATTGCTCATTCATTTTTGAAAAATAGAGATCATTTTGCTTCAGAACGAACGTTTTTATCATGGTTAAGAACTGGCATGACCTTGGCACTTATTGGTAACTATATGCACCAGCCTAACCTTATTTCTCTCTTGTGAAGAAGAAGAAAAAACACTTTGAAGCTATTCACCAAAACGGATTGCTATTCTCTAACATTTTTTATATACGTCAACTAGGGTTTATGACCTTATTAGATATTCGACAATTATTAGCCCCTTCAAAAGGATTACCGTGGTCTTACGAAGTAGTACCTAACAAACAACGTATATTAGCCTATGTATTTATTGGACTTGGACTGGCAAGTGTACTTGTTTCAGTGATGATCTATTTTAGAAATCAATATCGGATTGTAAACCGGTTATTACATGTAGGTCATGGATGGGCCGGTTATTCCATGGCGTTAATGATTATGTTATTTGTTTGTTTCGTCATGGTTGTTGCACTTACGGAGGCTTGATCTTCTTTTTTTGTTTTCGTATATCTCTTTTTTTTTGTATATTTATTTTATAGTTTACGTTATTATTATTTTCTATTTCTTCTATTTTGTGAGTATTGTAAAAAAAAACCAACAAAAATTTGATATTCCCAAGAATTTTTACTTGGATACATCAAATAAATTCGTTCATATATACTTTATATATATACCCATTTTTCATGATCATCCAAATAGCCAGGTCTTCTGTATCTCCCACTTATATATATTTCAGTGATTGGCTTTGAAAATGTCGTGTAACTAGTCGCCATAAAAGAGAAAATCTTAAATTTTTTTAAGGTTTATAAGCATATGATGCAATATTTGAGTTATATAACGTCATAAATTCTGAGAGCTAAAATCTTTATTTTTTTTCTAAAACTGTTAAAAGAAAAAGGCATGTTTTGAAAATGAATATCTTGAAAGTATATAAAAAAAGAGAATATGCATAATAAGAGAGAGTGAGAGTGAGGATAAAAGAATAGTAAGATCAAATATACGTGAAACAACAAATTAAGGGAAAATAAGCAAAAGGAAGTTGTTATTATTTACAAAAGTGTGATGCTGTGTGTTGTATTGTATATAGATGTGGTCTGAGTAAAATAGCAGAGAGAAAATTGTAAGGTGTCTGAGTTGATCTGTGGTTATTTTTTTTAAGATGGATGGACGAAAAAGTGACGCAAAAAAAAAGAGAAAGGAATTCTTGGTATATTTTTATATATAAAAGCTCTTCTTTTTTTCATTCCAACTTGAATCCATTTCTTTCAAAAAAAAAAAAAGAGTGTGTGGTGGATAAGAATTATTGATTTGCACTAAAATCCCATATTCGTACTTCACTATCTTCACTTGCAGAAATAATTTTGGTATCACTCATAGCAACAGCCGTCACTGGTCCACTATGTCCTTCCAATGCATGCATGCAATGACCATTTTCAAGATCCCATACTCTGACAGTTCGATCATGCGATCCGGAAACAATACGTAAACTATCAAAGGCAATACTCCATACACCTTCCACATGGCCAAATAAAGTACGTAAACAAACACCGTCAAAAGTCCAGAACTTGAGTGTATTATCCAAACTACCTGATAAGATAATCGGTGTATCTGACAAGGCACCTTGGGTTGAACAATCATCTGATGAACTTTGTTGTAATTGACGATGATGACGACGAGTTGCACTAGTTCTGTCTTCTGTTGCACATGCAGGTTGGAAATTAGTGAGGTTCATAGGTTGTGGGGATGCAGTATTGTTGCTGTTGGAGGATACATGATTGTTATTATTGTTGGTATGATCGATCAATTCGCCATTAAATCGATGTTTAAACCCTCTTGGACTGGGTAAAGCAATTTGAACCTGTCCAACATGACCATTGAACACTTTTACACACGATCGAGTTTGTAAATCCCATAAACGGATGGTAGAATCATCGCTACCAGAGACCAACAGGTTATCCTGAGAACAAATACGCACCGAATTGACCCATTCGGTATGACCCATCAATGTACAACATTCCCCGCGTTGGAAATCCCAAACACGAATCGTCATATCGGTGGAACCACTGGCCAACAATTTTGAATCAAAGTGAAGGCTTAGAACACCGCCTGTATGACCTTCGAGCGTGCGAATACACCGTCCTGCATGCCAATCCCATATTTTGAGCGTGTGATCCATGGATCCCGTCACCAATTTTGCATTATCAAATTGAAGTGCACGTACACATCGTGTATGGCCTTCCAATGTACGAATGGTTTCACCTGTATCAAGACTCCATACTTTGACTGTTTTATCATAGGAGCCCGTGATCAAGATATTATTGGCGTCGCAAAATTGTACGCACATCACGCCATCCGTGTGCCCCCTGAGCACTCGTACATTATATTTATTGCGTCGCCAATTGCGTTCCACCACTAATCTTTCACTATAGACTTCTTTCCAAGGTCGACGGGTTCTTACAGGGACCACTTCTGTATTGGTGGCTGGATAAGGCCCTCCTTCAAATGATTCCACAGTTGTACTATTATTATCCATCTTGACTCGTTTGGTACGATGTAAATCATCTTGATCTGCTCCTGCTGCTGCTAATGCACCAGGACCACAAGCGGTACGTAAAGGTGAATTGGTATTTTTATCATCCTCTTCTGCTGCTATTGTTGCTGGTGGCGCTGTTAACAATGCTTGATCTGGTGATCGTTTTCGTCGTCCTTTATCAAGTAACGGTAACCCCCATCCACATTTGGTACATTTCTTATCGATATGTTGTTCACACATGCGATGCCATAATTGATCATCATCTGCCAAAGAACGCCAGGATTGTGATACTTGAGCTGCATGGCATAATGATTTTGCATCCAAAAACGAAAAGATCCTTAATGCAACCTCACGTGGAAGAATCGAACTAAAATCAATTCGTAATAATGGTTTAATTTCGTCGTATAAAAAGGAAAGTTGTGGCATACAACAGGTGGATAATAAGCCTTTCAGTATAAGTGTGCGTTGATCGGCTGGTGCTGCTGAAAATAAACTCCAAATACGTGAAATGGCAGCTCGGTCTGGTGTTGGCAATGATTCCATTTGCTATTTTATTTTTTATAGTGTTTTTTTTTAATAATGAAATTTAAAATTAGATAATATAATGGGTTTATACTTATTTAATTAATTGAGAAAAGACTCACTCTTTGAACGTCTTCAAAGTTGAAAGAATCAGGCATACGTTTCCGGGTTAAATCGGGACGATGGCGATAACATAGTTTTCTTGTATTTGAATATTGAGCTGGGACATGACGAGACAAGAAACTATGGTGAACATCGGGTTTTTGGTGTTGTTGGTGTTGGTGTTGTTGTAGTGGCTCGTCTTTATCCGTCATATTTGATAATGACACTAATGAACCAAATGCTTTATAATCAAAAAAAAAAAAAGTAAAACAATAAGGTCTATGGTATAAAAAGAAGAAAAGAAGAAACCTCTCTAACTCTGAACCCAGTTTTCTCTTTTTGTTTTTGCGGGCAGCCAATCATTATCTTCGGCAGCGGTCGGGCTATCTGGAGCCATATGCTTCTTTTTTTTAAACAAACCTTGTGCCAGTTCTACAGGATCTTGGAGTAAGCCATAAGTATTTTCACACGCTTCTTTTGTTATTATTTTGGTGTCAAATGGAGAGCATGACTTCTCTCTGCTTGTTGCATTCATTTGTTTATATATTGCGACATTTCTTTTCTCATTTGTTTTTATGCATCAAACAAATAGCCTCACATTAGTATGTAAATAATAAATCAAAACACTATATTGTTGCCTGCTGTCTTTTTTCATTGCTCCATCCGAGGAAGTGTTGGTGGTTAGTTCAGACGTTTAATTGGCTATAACACATACTTTTTTTCCATTTATTATTTATTTGTGTAAGGGGGGAAGGCCCATATGCAAACAGATAGTAAACATGGATTCTTTTTGATAACCTGACAGGAATATAATGCTTTATTATCTGCTTGGGCCCAGTTGGAAAGTGATCATCCTAACGGAATGTGAATATATGGTTAGCAATAAATATTTAACTCAATGTTTCTTCTGAACATGAAAAAATATCCAAAGTAGTGGAATGATCTCAAAAAAAAATCTCTTGCTTCTGTGATGATAAAGAATGATATATAATATTTGAATCCGATGATACTGGTAGCTTTACCTTGTCTTCATGTAGTTGTAAACAACTAAAGCAAGTTGTTATCAATGTTTGCTTCCTGTGACTGTATCCACCAATGCTAATAATATTGAACCTGTTTCTCCTCATTATTCTGAACTCTTGTTTTTATTTTGCAAACTCTCAAACAATAAAAACAAACGATAGGATACCATTTCAAGCTATATTCAATATTCAAAAATCAAATTATTAATAGTAGTAACTAGAAGCAGAAAGAGACAATAGTAAAAATTTGTTGTACAACATACCAAAAGCACTTGATCATAGTATTAGTAATTAATCGTGATTTTTCTCTATATTTTTACTTATCAATATGCAATAACTGCGCATGTTATGACTGCCACCTGTTGATCATATCTAAAAGAATTGCATTACCATTAATCCTAGCTATACTTCGGTAGTAAACTCTTTTCTCGACGTTTTCTTTTATATATTATAGATATAATAACATATGTAGTGGGCAATGTGTCTTGAAAAAAAGATATAGTAATATATAATTGTATATAACGCACAGCAGTTGAATTATTACACACTAGTTGTTAGGTATTCGGATCTATTCACAACCTCAGCAGTAATTTTTCAGAACTCTTTTTGTTCTCCAATCATCTATCTTATCATCACAGATGAACGTTAGATTTATACTTGATGAAATAGTTTTTCCTTTGGGATATATCTCTACGTTTAGATTGTTTTTGTTATTATCGATGACTAATTTTACTGTATTCTAATATTTGTGATAATACGTCATAATGCACAAAAATATATAATGAACACTTTACCTATTACCTAAATATTGATATCATAAAATGAATTTCTTGCGTGATTCATTTCATTCCTATCCTCATTTGTAAATAATCGCCAAATCATATCAATTCTATTTTCATCATTATTAATTTTGATAACGCAAGGGAAAAAATAGAATAAATATAATATATAGGATGAAATTATTGGATGATTACAAAGCAGAAAGGGCAATTAATCGTAGACTCATTGATGCGATGCTGAAATAATCTCGTCATCACAAGTGTGAGTCACTAATTATTTCTAGTAAATAAAGAAAATACCTTCAAGAGAGTTTGGATGTTTCAGTTATTTTTTGTGCCATTGATACAAAGGAAAGCATATGTAAGTTGTTATTATAGTTGCCATGACGCTAGCCCTATATTTATATATCATAAAAACAAATAGCTAATTACTCGTTGTTTCAAGTTCATTATTTCTGTTTATACGTAGCAAACATTGTGTTTTTTCACCCCAAAAAATACTGATAATTTTCATTTCAATATTTGCTTTGTAAAATAAAATAGAAAATAGTACAGTTACAATAAAAAGGATCAAAATTAGGGGTAACAATGACAATGGCATAAGAGGTATTTTTAAAAACTTTGGTGGTTTGGGTTGTATGATGGAAGTAATATAATATATGTAACTCGAAGAGTTTTTTTGTAAAGTGCGTACGTAGGTAGGTATATATATCTCGTAGTATGTACGTTTGAGTTATTATTATATACAATTCTTACTGATGATTGGATTGATGTAGATGATATATATACTATTTTCTGTTTTCCTAGTTTGGTAAAAATCCAAAGCCAATAAATATACAACACTAATACTTGTTGTTATTTATATAACGATATTTTATATATATATTATGATGTATAGTAATTATAACAACACAACATTGATTGCGTACGTGATTTTATCCAGGAAGTTTAAAGTACTGTATCAAAAACCTGTATTGAATATATACAACATTAATTGTATGATAAAAAACGATATACATGTGGCACTAGATAATTTAGGCCATACACTCATATGCCCAGCTCCCTTATAAAATTTATGATACACTCCTCGTGGTTATGGTTCCCTTATCCAGAATGGTATCTAGTCTGCAAAAATATATTGAACCTGTTTATATGATTCAAGTAAGTTTTCATTATCGTTTTTAATACATAAAAGTGCTGAATCAGTTATTGTAAACTGATTATAAAGCCTGTATCATTGAATAAAAAAATTATACAAGTATTACGGAGAAGTTATTTTCCATTTTTAATACGTATTGAATTTAATACTTTGAATACTGTCCCAGATGTAAGACAATAGTTGCTTATTTCTAGTAAAGAATCTTGTTATTCTTCTTAGTAACATTTTTTTACCTGACAAAAGCGCAATTCATTTAGATGCACAATATAATAGCCATTTCATGATTAGCATAGTTTTTGTTGTATCATCCTACTTTCTTATAGTTATAGTTTAAATAATGAAAAATCCATGTTTTTATGAAATAATTTATTATAATGAAAATGTAGCATCATTTGAATAGATAAAAAAAAGAAGTACATATATTATATAATGCTAAATCTGGATTCTCGAATGATAGAATTTAAATTATTTTATACGGTATACCTAAGTTCTTATAGTCATTATTTAAGCTGCTCTTGAGTTGAAATTGGATCAGTTCTTCTTTAGCATTCGTCACTTTAAAATTGGGTTGTCTGACTGTACCAGTAAAAACAACGTTTCCTCCAGGGACACCAGTGATATTATAACTAATGACAGGTTTATTTGCTATAGCATCACCAAGATCGAACTATAAATCAAATTGAGCAAAAAAAAAAAAAAAAAAAAAAGAGAGAGAGAGAAAGAGAGAGAGAGAAAGAGAGAGAGAAAGGAACAAAGCTGATAATAAGAATAAAGAAAACTTGGATAAATATTATGTTATTATTTATTTTCAAACATACTCTGAATTTGACAGGCTGGTTTGTATCATTGACGTCACTGCAAGCATTTTGTTGTCCATCAAAATGACAACATACATTCATACCAGTTTCAATACGTCTTTCCATAAAACGACTATAGTAATATATAATAGTACATTGATTAGTACCAATATTATATTAGTATGAAAGATAATCAATTATTAAAAAACAATAATCATATTATCGATAACCTTACTTTGGCAATGGGGTGCTTTCTGAACCCCCTACTTGTTCAACATCGAAAAAATACCTGACTGCGCTTGGTTATAAATACAAAATGGACTGCCTTTCTGAGGTGCTACGATAAGAAGAAGCATCAAAATAAGGATACCATTAACAATGGGATAGCATGAAGCATTTCTATAATTTTCGGTGCTGGTTGATATAAATATACAAAAAAAAAGATAGAAAGATATAATGATTGTTGCTACTCTTCTTGTATTATCTAATTACGTAGGGTGTTATATACTTTTTGTTGCTTTTTCTTTGTTTTCTCACTGTAATAGTTAAAATCCAAGGAGAATAAAAAGTCTATCATAAAGCTGTTACAATAATAACACATACTTTCAAACATGTATGCATGCATAAAGAAAAAATGAACGACAGGTACCAAGTATTATAACTGCGTATATATTGTCCGCTGAATTATAAGGTTCAATGAACTTAGATATTGATTGTGTAATTTTTTTTCATTATATAGAGAAAAGGAGTATAATATAAAATATATTTGGGTATGAGAATGCGCTTAGTTCGAATTATTTCTAGTAGTATTATTAATAATAATAATTAATAATATATTTTATTGTTACTGGCGGTTTGTAACATACACCTAAAGGAGAGTCCTATTTTTTTTTTACATACCTATGTACATGCTGCATAAACTACAACGAAAAAATAAGGCTTCTTAAATAATTACATATAAAGTCCAAAAATAAATTTTACACCTAAAGTAATAATGTTCACACGATCGAGTACATCATGCTGCTTAAAATAGACAGGAAAGATAAACAAAATTGCCAACCCTCTTTTTTTTATGTTTGGCATCGTGACTTTTCATAATTTTTCATAATTGTGGCGATCAAGAAGAATATGGTATTGTCATAGTGTTATATATAAATATGCCTGTTTATGTCCGAATTCTCTTAGGGTAACTTTTTGTGTGCACCAGGGTAATTTTTTTGGCTTTCAAAGGCAACATTTTATTAAGTTGTCTTATTTGAAGCTAAGTCAGACGTCGCATCAGTTGTTTTGTTAGGTCAAACCTGCATTAAGTTTGTCACCGGTCAAATTGATACAGTGTGTCTATAACTGTTTCTTATTACAATTATTATACAAGTATTATCCGTGTTTATACTTATTCGACTTATCATTTATTATATAGTGGCAGTTGCGTGGGGTATTATATATACAATTTTTGGTTCAATAGATTAATAACTTATACCTGGGATTATTCATTTTAGCTAATTGTGGAGAATTCCGCTTTGATCTCTGTGTGCAGAGATTGCACCAGACCGCGTGCTCTGAAGGAGCTGGAGTACCTCGCCTGTGAGGAGGTTTTTCCTCCTAGTGCCTTCTCCTGCATAAGTTGCCTATTTTTATGTTTATTGTTACGTGTATTGTGTTTTTTATTAGTATTGGTGAATTTTTATTTTTTTTATTTGTAATATATAGAACGAGCAGCACGTTTATGTGCAAAGTATGTTTCTAATAAAAACAATTTTTTTAGATCACAAAAAAAGAAGTAATTTTTTTCTTGTTAAAATTGATCATGGTGATCTTTTGTTAGTGTTGTGTAATGTATGATAAAATGATTTAATGTAGATGGAGCAGTTCTTCTGTTTGTTACCTATGGTACTACAATAGCATATCCAGTAGATATAATTCTTTAATGGTGTATACATGGGGTTCACGGGAAGGTGTAAAAAAGTTATTTGAATAGAACGATGATCCAATGTTTTTGTTGGTGCCAAAAAAAATAAATATAAGAATAATGAACGACAGGGAAAATCCGACCGTGACACTCAGTCCATGTATATGGAGCCTTAATTGTTGTAGTAAAGAGAAACGATGAAAAGCACACTTTAGATAACTTTTATTCCAAGTCTTCTACCTGAAAAGATTGTGTCTAGTAATATTTATTTAAGACATAGAAATTGGATTATTTTTATATAATATAGTCATCTATTATATAATCAATCAATTGAAGGGCAATAGATAGCAACTAAGAATGCAAAGTAAGTGTACATATAGATCAATATATCTATTATAATAAAAATGTCGTTTAAATTCACTTCACTCTTCCTTGGGTCCCTTCACGGATCGGAGATTTATGGACGTAGAAGCGATGAAACTTGGAAAACGATCTTCTGAAGCGGCCCAATAATTTATACATATGCCAACGGAAGGTTTCCTTTCTCTTCCCTTCTTATTTTTTTTTCTTATTTGTCCTTCGCTATCCTCATCCATCTATGAAGCTCCTCCACCAACATCAATTATTTTTGCATGCTCATGTGCTTTACTACTTTTTCGATCACTTTGCCCAAAAAAGATAGTAATAACAATTCAGAAAGTTCGATATGTTATATATGCGTTTCAAGTTCGGATCGCATTCATCCATCCACAAAAAGAATTATAAGTGGCATCTAAAATAGTAAAGTCCAACCTGGATGTGTTCATCCGATCCTCTACCTTTGTTTTTCTTCAATAATACATTGCAAACTATTGGATAGTGAAGAGGATGATCCACTTGCAATATTCTTACCCAGATTCAATAATTCAGGAGCTGTTGTCATTTCATCCATGTGATCCTTTGGTATATCGATGGCTCTTTATTGGATCCAGATACTGTGTCTGTTTGCCGAACCACCTCTACTTTATATCCAGCGTGATCGAACAATTGTATATAAACAGCCAAACGTTGGGTTGGTATAATACTCGCCATATAGAAATTACAAACAAAGAAATGAGCAATATAAAGTACCGGGAAGCAGCTTTTTTGGCACCGTCTCCAAAAAATCGAAATTTGCGTCCAACTTCAATAGCCAATAAAACACAAGAGTGTTTTTCTTTTAACTCAAATAGTTGAAATTCTTGTTCCATTTATTCAAAACGTGCTATGAATTCAGCATGACGTTTTTCTTCGACAGGATCATGCTCTTGATTGGATTGCACAGTTTGAAGATCTTGAATCCTATCAAACGCGTATAGTTTTTTCCAGTTGAGCGAGTGATGGTGGTTCCTTATTGATTGTGGAAGAGATGGTGGTTGGTACTACAGGTTCTGGAAAAGGTATACCTGTTGTCGTTGTTACTGTTCATAGTGAATTCACCATTATTATGAATCAGTCATGTTTTATTTGTACACATGCTGTTGTTGGTGCTGGTGGTGACGGTGACGGTGACGAAAAGAAAGGGGAATTTAAACTTGTAGTGATTCTCTAATAACCCGTGGCGCTTCAACTATTTTTAATAACTCTCTCTCTCTCTCTCTCTCTCTCTCTCTCTCTATATATATATATATATATATATATATGTGTGTGTGTGTGTGTGTTTAATATAAAGCTACCTTTCCTTCTGGCTTTTTAGCTTGTTGAAAAAAAAGAGCTTAGCGTCAACAATCGTTTTTACAAAAAAAAGTATAGAGATCGCCCTGTGTGACAATTGGTATGACACCCACTTTAAACCCAGCTTCATCGTAAAGTGACTTAAATAACACAAACCCATCATACGTATATATATCTTGTGCATTGTGTTTATTATTTTCCCTTTTCTTCGCAAAACAAATTATTAGTCTATTCCTTAAGAATAAGTACGTATAGCCGTATCATCATCATTATCCAATAGTTAGTCAAAGTTATATTAACCCAATGAAATAGAGTCTCTTTAAAACAAATAAATTACTAGTCACATCAATCATATGAATTATATAAAACAGTCTTTAACCTTCTTACTTCAGAAACCTATATAAGGATCTCAATAAAAAAAATACAATAATTGTATTCAGCCCTTCGTTACCTTCCGAATGACACCAAAAACAAACTTTTCTGTTAAGAACCCTTTACACAATGAAGAAAGCATAAGAAATTTCCAAGTATAAAAATTTCATAACAACCCACAATCTAGAAAAATGACTAGGTTAAATAGTTTGCGGACATTCATAGTAAAACGTTATATGAACCTTGCTTCCTCTGTTACTTCACAAAACTGGAACGGTACAGAGAAGATTAATATGGCCTCTACACAACGAAGACACTAATAACCAGAGTTGGAGATGCACTATGTTCCCTTCTGGACGAAATACTCTGTATTTTTAAGGATTGAACTTAAAAGAAAAAATACAAAGCTATTTTACATTCATGAACAACCACAGAATAAGGAGGAAATAAAAACAACTAGGATTTATTGTTTATTTGGTGGATTTTATAGAGGTGGTTAGTAGTATGAACGTAGCATAAACTTAAAATCTATATCAATATAATTACATTCTCAAGTCCTGTATTATAATACGTAAGAATTTAATAGATCGATTGATAAAGATACTTAATAAATTATAGGATTAAATATTAGCAATGATTATTTGGAAAGTGAATTCATTTTTACTCATTGGTAATAACGAAGGCACGTACGTACCTACACCTTTTTTTAAAAAAAGCATCATATGAATGATCCCAGCAGCTGTATAAATCGTGTCGGTCGTACGTGGGTACTTAGGTCATTTTAATCTATCTTATTATTATGATCTACCCCTATTTATTAGGATCTACATACTTACTCTGCAGGTACATGAAACATATTGCTCATATTCTTTGTTACTATTGAAGAGTAGTTTAACTACAAACTGAATTATAGTCTACTTTTTACAAGATCTGACGGCGAAACTGATTTTCATGTACATAAAAATATGCAAATGCATCCTTTTTAACAACCTCTCACCTTTTTATTTTAAATTTAAATCGACAAACAAATGTATTGCGTGTATTTGATGTAAAATTGGTCGTTATGGCCACTGATTTCGTTGAAAAAACAATAAAAAAGGTGAAGAATAGAAAAGAAACTGGAATTTAGAGAGCATCGTTGTTGTATACTTTTTTTTTTATTTCAAAAAGGAAATAAAAATGTGTATAAGTAAAAGGGGGATTGCATAAGATTTCTTTACTGCAGTAGTGATTTTTGGATTTATGCATTTCTCCTTAAATATTAATTCTTTTTTACGCACCATTCAACGATAACTCTCTTCATCCTTTCTTGGCCATTTTTTTAAATACTCAAACGGTAAAAGAAGAAATGCAGCAAGATACCTATAGGTCATTTCATCATAACCAGGATGATTACTATGATGATTACAATGATGATTACGATGATGATGAACTTATTGACCTTAAAGTTGAACAAGTGAAAGCCAAAAAGCAAGGGTTAAAAAAGGTTGAATCATCTCATGCTGATGATAAAAATGTCAAGAGCAGCAAGAAAAAGAAAAACCCTTCGGTCATGCCTCATCAATTATTTCGGTATGCTTCTAAGTTGGACCTTGTAGCTGTTTTACTAGCAACCCTTGGATCCATTGGCATTGGTGTACTTCAACCTGTTTCGGTAATATAATTAAAAAGAATAATATTCGTTAAGAAGTTTTTCATATTGAAATGTTGGAACGTATATTTATAAAATGGTTTGTTAATAGATTATCATTTTTGGTGAATTTCTTGCTAAATTTGGATCGTCCATGTCAAATGTGGATGAGTTACTTAATAATACCATTGAAATGATTCTCATTTTTGTCTATATCGGAACTGGTATTATTGTGGGTGGTTATTGTACACATGCCCTTTGGGTTTTATCTGGTGAAAATCAAGTCAAACGTATTCGACAACTCTATGTTCATTCTATTTTACGACAAGATATGACTTGTAAAGTTTTTTTAACCATATATAGTTCCGGTTGCATTTATAAATGATATTCATCTACAATAATAAATTAATATAATATATAGGGTTTGATAAAGCAGAAGAAGGATCGTTAACGTCACGCTTAGCTACAGATACACAAATGATTCAAGATGGAATATCTGAGAAATTAGGCTTGATGATTCAGTTGATTGCTCAAGTAGTTGCTGGTTTTATCATTGCCTTCGTGAAAGGATGGCGACTTGCTGTCGTGATTCTTGCAACGGTTCCAATTATGGTCATTTTAGGTGCTGCCATGGGATTTCAGTATACAAAATTTACGCAAAGGGCCCAAGATATGTATGCTCATGCTGGATCCATTGCCGAACAAGTTTTTTCTGGTATACGGACGGTATACGCTTTTTCATTACAAGATCGATTTTCAAAAAGTTACGACAGAGAATTAGACAAGGCCTGTGCAACAGGAGTTCGACGAGGTCTCTTTATGGGCATTCAAACAGCTGCTTTCGACTTTGTCCTGTTTTGTACTTATGCCATATCATTTTGGTATGGTGCTAAACTTGTCAAAGAAGGAACATTGACGGGCGATGTCGTCTTGATTGCATTCTTTGCCATGTTGATTGGCACTATGTCATTGTTATCCTTGCCCATGAATTTGGCAGCAGTGGCATCTGCATGCGGCGCGGCGTATCGAATCTTTGAAGTTATTGATCGGGTTCCTGATATTGATCCAGATTCACTCGACGGTATCAAGGATGGAAAACTTAGAGGAAAAATCGAATTCAGTAATGTCGACTTTGCTTATCCTACTCGATATGATATTCAAGTTCTCAAAGGATTCTCAGCCAAGGTGGAACCAGGTCAGACGATTGCTTTAGTCGGTTCTTCTGGTTCTGGTAAATCAACCACAGTTCAATTATTGCAACGGTTTTATGATGTTTTGGGTGGTGATATATTTTTGGATGGTAAAAGTATCAAGAGTTATAATGTTCAATGGCTACGTAGACAAATTGGTGTGGTGTCACAAGAACCTGTGTTATTTAACATGAGTGTGCGTAAAAATCTACTGATGGGAGCAACATATACCATAACGGATGATGAAATTGTCGAAGCGTGCAAAAAGGCGAATTGCCACTCATTTATCTCTCAGCTTCCTCAAGGTTATGATACCATGATTGGGCAACAAGGTGGCATGCTTTCTGGAGGTCAAAAACAACGGATAGCTATTGCTCGAGCTATTCTCAAGAATCCACCCATTTTGCTACTTGATGAGGTATATATATATTTAAAAAAAGTGGTATAACCAACTCGATCACTTTTTTTCTAATCAGGTTATATTTTTTTTTCGAAACCTATTAGGCAACATCTGCTTTGGACACAAAATCCGAACGTAATGTACAACAGGCTTTGGATGTTGCTTCTGAAAACAGAACAACACTTATAATTGCCCATCGACTTTCCACCATTCGAAATGCAGATACAATTATTGTCATGAAACAAGGGCAAGTTGTAGAACAAGGCAGCCATAGCGATTTGGTTGAGAAAGATGGAGTCTATGCTGATTTGGTTCGTAAGCAATTAATTGCCATGGAACAAGAAGAGGGCCAACAAGATGATAATCGAGACGATGACTCAACACCAGTCGGTAGTAATGTAATGGATGAAAAGGAACAAAAGCGTACCACCATGACCAAACGTCTCAGTATTGTCTCTTCTTTGGAAGGCGTTGGCCTTGAACGACGACGAGAAATCGAAAATGAACAAAGATGGGAGACAACCAAGACACCTTTTTACAAAGTGTTGATGGAAATGAAACCTGAATGGCATCTCATCAGCTTGGGTGTTTTGGGTGCTGCGCTGAGTGGATCAGCTTTCCCTATCAGTGGCTTGTTGATTGCTTTGTGTATTACAGTGATGATTGATCCAACTGTGGGAGATATTATGCCTGGACCTATGGAGGGCGCTAATCTCTATTCTTTCCTTTTCTTGATTATTGCTATCTCTGTCTTTGCTGGTATTACATTTCAAATTGGAGCCTTCGAAACAGCGGGTGAACGATATACACGACGACTTCGATCTCGCATGTTCAAGGCTTTTATGAAACAAGATGTTGCCTTTTTCGATAAAGAGGAAAATAATACAGGCGCTTTAACATCCATGCTGGCACTCGATGCACAAAACGTAAATGAAATTATATCTAAAATTGTGGGTGATATCGCAGGTGTTATTTCCACATGTATTAGTGGTAAGGACAGAAAAATAACAAGAAATCAGACGAGAAGGTGTAGTGTTTATTAAACATTTTATGCCATAACTTTAATAACACACGATCGCAACAATTTATATAGGCTTTGTCATCACTTTTGTATATAGCTGGATTCTTAGCTTAATTATCATTGGATGTGTCCCATTCCTTGTGATTGGTGCAGCTTATCAATCCAAAATTGATATGAGCTTCGAAGATGATACCAAAAAAGCAAGCATTCAAACAGGTGAAGTGGCGAATGAAGCCATCAAAACAATTCGTACTGTAGCTTCTTTGACAAAACAAGATTATTTTGAAAAGAAATATGATAAGGCCGGGTTACGACCGCACAAATTGGCACAACGTAAAGCTTATTTGGGATCCATTGGATTTGCTCTTAACCAAGGCATGACAATGTATGTTTATGCAGTTGCATTTTATGCCAGTGTTCGTTTGATGAGTATTGGAAAAATCAATCTCGAACAAATGATGGTCACTTTAATGGTGACGATGATCACATCCTTTGGTATTGGTCGATGCTCTGCTCTAGTCTCTGGTATTGCTAAGGCCAAATATGCTGCACTTTCTGCCTTTGAACTATTAGAACGACACCCTTCCATTGATCCCGATCTCGAAGGCATTGAGCCCACCTCTGTTCAAGGTGAAGTTAATTGCGAAAAAGTTGCTTTCCGCTATCCTGCGCGACCGGATGTTCCAATCTTTAGTGGTGATTTTGATTTTACGGGTTTGGCTGGAAAGACCACTGCATTGGTAGGAGCTTCAGGTTGTGGTAAATCAACCATCATTGCTCTTTTGGAGCGATGGTATGATTCTCTCGAAGGTTCTGTTCGACTGGATGAACAAAATATACGAAACTATTCCCTTAGTAACTTGCGAAGTCACATGAGTCTTGTGGGCCAAGAACCTGTCTTGTTTGATCTGTCTATTGAAGAAAATATCCGTTTTGGTGTACCTAATAGTGCGAAAATAACAAAGGATGATATTATCAAGGCATGTACTGCGGCGAATATTCATCGGTTTGTTTCCAGTCTTCCAAAAGGTTATGATACTCGTGTGGGCGATAAAGGATCTCAACTCTCGGGTGGTCAAAAGCAGCGTATTGCTATTGCGCGTGCATTGCTTCGAAATCCTCGTGTATTGTTGTTGGTATGTTTATTTTTCAATGGGGATAACATGTCAAAATAAAATGAGATAGAAATAATGGCATGGCATGGTAATTAACACCTATTGTTGATTTATTATAGGATGAAGCAACAAGTGCTTTGGATTCTGAATCTGAAAAACTTGTTCAAACAGCCATTGATAATGTCATTCAATCCGGTGGTAGAACAACCATCACTATAGCTCATCGTCTTTCTACAGTTCAGGTAATTTTAAATTTCACTAACTGTGGTGCTACTAAAAGTATTTTGTTAGTTACTTACTCCTCTATACTAGAATGCCGATTTAATTTGTGTCATTGACCAAGGAAGAGTTGTTGAGCAAGGAACTCATTGGGAATTACTCAAGCTTGATGGTTTATATAATACCCTTGTTCGTGAACAATCCTTGAATATCAATTAATAATAATCAGTTTTTACAAATATTAAATAATAAGCCCTACACTAATATAACGCCAGTTTTCTATAATATCTGCATCTTTCACATTTTCTGTGCATTTATTTATCAATTGATATACAACGGCAATTTACGTTATTGCATTTTTCTCTTAGTATTATAATGTACAAACATTACAGAGTTTTTAACCGACTAAAAATGAATGAATAAAACTTTTTTTTGATATATGGTAACATTTCGCTCAAACTTGCTAGTACCGAGCAGGGACTTCAATATTATTTTCACTTAATTTTTTCAGGAAAGTTTTATTTATTCTGTTCTTCATATATTTGAACAAAAAAGAGCCAAGATATTGTGTTTTTTCTATGAAAGATTGCCTACAAACATTCAGTGCTTTTTTTATACAAAATTGTTGTACATATAAAAAAAATAATAGCTTATAAAAGTACTAAAGAAAGCTTGTCAGATCTAATATGACAAAAGAAAATGTTGAATGTATGTGCACGTTGTGTTTGTGTTTTATATGCATAAAATTCTTAATAAACGCTTCAGTTTTATGATGAAAATCATTCTGTTTTCAAGCGGGCCATCTACTTGAGTAGATTAATATAGATCCAGATTAAGTAAATAATGATTTCACCGACAAAGCACCAACAACAAGGAACCAGTGATTGTTTTTTTTATACATCAAGTTTGAACATGATCCCTCATGCATATGTTAGACGTTATGATTTATTACTTATAAGGCATTACTTTTAGATTGCCTACTTTATATATAGATCTAACCGCAATATGGCTTGTTTATTTTAAAAAAATAGAGATCGCAACCTTAACTTATAAAAAAAAGCAATCATTGTTGCATTCTAGTATTTGAAAGTTCGTAGCGTTACACTATGTGAACAAATATACTATACTGTTGACCATATACTTCAATGAAGGGTGGCAAGCATTAAATAATTTAGATTATTACTATTACTATGACATACATGTAAAAAAACAAAAAACACCCGCTGTGTTACACTCTAAACTAATTTATTTTACAAATATGAAAAGTAGGTCTAAAAAAGAAATGGTCATGTAATAAATACAAAAACGCTGTAAAAAGAAGAAACTTTTTCTATCATAATATGAACTACTACATTATATGGGTTGTATCTTGTTATTTTCTTTTGCCACAACCATTTAATTATTTTTTGTTAAGCTCGAGTTTAAATGGGATAGATTGATGTTGAGCTGTCATTATTTCAAAGTGAGGCTGGTCGACTGTTCCATTGAAAATAATAAATCCACCAGCGAGACAAGGAATATCATAACTGGAACTATGTTATTCACTGTTTCCAATATCGAACTACATAAATACATAGAGAAATAATAGGGATAATGAGTAAGGATAAAGAAGAATAAATATATAATTATAAAGGTTTGGAGTAGCAGCATAATATTTTTTCAACCTACCGTGAATTTCACAGGATGGTCTGGATCAGTAACATCACTACACCACTTTGACTATCAAAAGCACAACATGTTTTTATATCAGATTCAATACGTTTTTGTACGAAACGCCTAATAATAATATGTCAATGATCTTTTAGTATATACATTGATTTATTTGTCTGTCAAGTATTACTATGATTATGAAAAAAGTGATCGGTGGTAAACTTACTTTTCTGATGGAGTAATGTTTGCACCATCGACTTGTTCTACATCAAAAAAAGTATCTGGTTGGGCTCTGTTATAAATACAAAACGAGAGTACTTGCATAGTTAGGACAGCGAACAGCAGGAACAAAGTAAGTGATATCAATGAGAGTGATGATGTAGTTTTAGGAAGCATTCTTTAAGAAAATATGCTTTTTTTTTGCTGCTGAGAATATGAATATCTATAGAGAGTATATTGTGTATGGATTGAGAAATTTTTTACTTCTATTTTGTAGTAGAGTATGTAATACTTTAATAAGTAGTTCGTATGTAATATAGATTTGATATTTTCTCGATAAATCCGATATATTTATATACTTTTTTATGATTGTCTTCCTTTGTTTTCCTGGTTTAGTAAAAATCCGAAATGTTTCATGATAAAAATAAAGCAATCACTCTTTAAAGAGGAATAAAAATATTATACCGTAAAAGAAAACTTGGCGATGGTTTTGGTGACAATTGGTGATGGTACCAAGAGTGTCGCTAATTGTTGCCAAGTCGATCCAATTTTTTTTACGGTGGTATTCGGCATAGGAGTATTGAGTATATGCTTGGCAACTTTGTTCTTATTCATGTTATAATGGTAATGGTTTTTTTTTTGCATTTTACAGAAATAAGAACAAGTTTTATGCTTTGTGTCCAATTTTGTTTCTTTTTATTGTATTACGTAGTGTCAATTAATTATGATCCTTCCGCAAGTTCACTACGGAAACCTTGCTACGAATTTTACTTCCCTTAAATAGCCTAGCTTGCCATAGTTTGAGTCAAAATCAGTCGTTGCCAACATGACGATGACTCGTCCCCCCGTATGCTTGGTATGGATTATTATCAACATATACAGACGCCACTATTATCAGCATCTTGCATATTTTTGCAAATTAAGGAGAGCTCTGCATCACTGCATGCTTTTTTTTTTCAAAACCAAGTAAAAACGTCTCCTCAAAAAAATAAGAATAATCAATTACATTCTCATTTCTTTTTTTTTTTTCAAATAATAAATGGCACTTAGTAAAATAGTGACAACCAGCAATATAACGGATATCATACATCCATCCAATAAACATAACAAAACAAAGGAAATATATACACTGGAACAACAAAAGCTATCTCTTCATGGCATCGACGCTATTATTCCACCTTTTGCATTTTCTATGCTTTTGTTCTTTTCTCCACCACCACCATCATCAAATACCTACACAATCAATGATATTATTGATAAGTTGAAAAATTCTTTGGCCGAAGCATTGGAACTTTATCCACCTTTGGCAGGAGCGGTTCATTGTGATGATAATGATAATTATCATATAGATCTTGATCCATTAAATGGTCGAGGGACTCCTTTTCATTTTGAAATCAAAAATAAACCATATATCAACAGCGGTAACGATGGCAACAAAGGATTGTTAGCAAGAAATGAAGAGGAGAGTAGTATTCCATTGACATCTGAATCAAGTGTGCTTGCAATTAAATTGACACAGGTAAACATAAGATTGGATTCCTTAATATTTAGTTATTTTGTTTATCGTAGTTTTATATATACTTTGTAAAGTTATTAATCATATACAATTCTTTCACACTATTGGATTTTTTATTAGTATTCATGTGGAACCATAGCTATGGCCATATCTGTGAATCACCAAGTTTCCGACCTTCATAGTCTTCTTGATTTTGTTCAAGTGTGGGCATTAATTGCGCGTGATGAACCTATAGATTATAGTAGAATTCCAAATGACTGGGCTCGTAGCCCATCTCGATTTTTCCCATTCTATGACAAAAAATTTACAGTGCCACCTGCATGGTCGGTACACCCACATCCGGTTCCTATTGAAAAAGTGCTTGAACATGCTTATGTGCCTGGCAAAGCCACAGTATGGAGCATCACCAGGAATTCCATCCACCAATTAAAGACAGACATTCTCTCATCATCCTCATTCAAAAACAGCAATAAAAGTGGTTTCCCATGCAATTCTTTATGGATATCCAAATCAGATGCTCTAACAGCACTTCTCTCAGGGGCACTGACGCGTTCACGGGAAAGTAATACCAACATAAAACGACCTTGGGGACGCTCCGATCCAGGATCAAAAGTCGAGAAGATTAATATATCATGTAATTGTCGTTCGCGAGCACCTCAAGGTATGATCCAAAGTCATAATTATTTTGGTAATTTGGTAAAGATGACCGAATCAGCTATTTTACGCGAAGACCTATTGTCTCCTACCATCGATGCTACCGGTGGGGTTGCTCTTACCATTAGAACAGCCTTAAACCAAGAACTTACACCACACACCATTGCAAACTATCTTGCTTTTTTTGATCCTAAAGAAATGGTCAAACCTCTTGCTCGTCTTCAATTGAATTGGGATATTCTATTTAGCAATTGGTGTCAATTTGATTTAACCAATGCTGGTTTGGATTTTGGATGGGGAAAACCATTCAAAGGATGTCCCGATAGTAACGACTCTACACCGGGTGTTTGTATTGTCATGAATGGAGAGGTACCAGGAGATATATTGATTTCGCTAGGTGTAGAACTTTCTTGTGTTGAAAAATTAAAGGCGGATCCATTGTTAACCAAATACGCAACTCTAGTAGCATCATAAGCAAATTCAATGTACCATTGTAGTAGTATAATAATAGTAATTGAAAATAAAAGTTCTTCTTGTGAATTATGATTGATATATAAGTATTCTCAATATTCGGTATCAAAATATTATGCTGCCTACCATAATTATTACTTGGGGAATTACAAAGAAATTTGTCATCTGCCGTATAAAGTATTTTTTGATAATATCTGAGAATAGTATCGATTTCTCTCTGTAGGCACTATGAATGGGAGAATGTAATCAAAAGGAACATGATACTTCATTAAGCGAGTAACGGTTACTTATTTATTATTATCCCTGCATCCAGGAAGTCCAGGGTAATTGTGGCCAATTACATCCTTAAAAAAGACCTATATGTTTGATTTTCACGACTCTGTTTAAAGGATAAAATTCAAAACATGGGATAGGGTTAATTATATATAGGACATTTTTAAGGATCATTATTGAAACACTGGAACCTACCCATCATTAATTTACTAATGGTTAGCACTTGTATTTAAGACATCTATATGGTATAAAAGCATACTCTTCTTTGAATATTATCACCCCAGCTACTTTTTCACGAAGATAAGGAGTAGATGATTTACCAGGCATCGGGTTACAATATATTCTCAATGGTCAGAAATAAAGTTGTGCTCTATAATTTACAAGAATATTAATAAAAAAAATGAACAAAAAAAGGAGATGATAATAACAATAGTTTAAAAATAAAGAAAATGATTTAGTTACCGGTAAAGTATATGTTTATAAAGTTTAAATGAACATGTTTAAGTTTATATTATTATTTTAAGGTAGTTGGTTATATAAAAATTGCTTTCAAGTTTGTATCACAATAAAGTTTATTATTCTTCTCTGCCATGTAAATGTGTGAACAATGTACAAAACTATGGGTTGTTAATTTTAGAGCAATAATATAGGACAATAACACCTCTTCTTCAATTCCTTTTTTATGGTTACATCATATATAAATATTCATTATCCAATATATAATGAATAAGCGGTTGTTGTTCTGGAATCACCAGTGACTGATTATTTTATTTATCACCTAAATATTTGTGTGATGATAACCTATATATTAGCACCAAAGGAAGAAATTTAATAATATCACACATCTTTTGTTCTGCTTTGAATGATAATATACTTGAAACTGCTGAGGCTTAGTTAAACTTTGATGAATTAGACTATTCATATATTAATAATTATAAATAATGGAGATGGTGAAGAAGTATTTTATTGAAATAGGAGTAATAACAAAAAAGAACAGAAAAATAAAGAATCAAGGGGGGGAGGAAGAAGAAATGTTCGCATTGAAGAAAGGGATGGCTGGTTTTTATTTGTATCCAAAACAAGCAATGATGGCACGAGTAACGAAAGACAACGACACTTTGTTGAAATTCACCCCCGATTATATATAAACTTTTCGGTGTTGATTGTGTTGTTGAGTATGTGTGTGAGTAGTACCAAAAGTTGGTGCTTTAATAATATTTCTCTCTTTCTTCTTCTTTATTCGTTTTCGTCCTTTCCTTCAAGGAAACGAATCATCTCACTCTCTTTTCTTTCATCCCATTTCATTCATTTTCTTTTTTAGTTTTCCACCAATCGCTTTATATCACCTCGAACTTTTTATATAAATAGTAACATTTGACTTAGCCCGAACATAAAAGTATTTTTGTCATCATGGGATCACTTCAGGTTCCTGCTGATTCATTAAATGTGAAACCAAGTACCAGTACACCATTACGTAAAGTCATGACTTCAGGCAACTATCCACGATCTACACCGAGTTTATTACCTCAAAGTCGTACGATTAAAAGTACCAGTGCGGTTTCAGTCTACGCAGCGGCTGCATTGGATGCGAATAATATCCGACGACAACGATCTGAATCATTTGTACAGCAAAGAAAAAGTAGAGACCATCATTTTCTACATCAAGAGCAAGATACCGTCCCCAGAGCTCCGTCACAAATTTGTCTAAGTCGTCATTCACCGATCCGAACCACCACATTACCTCAATCCACATCCACTCCTTCTACCATGACACCGAGTAAAGTAGCTGAATTCATTGCCTCTTCTTCTTCTTCTTCTGCTGTCTCTTCTGACTCAGAAGATGAAGTAGATATTCAATTGGAACGTACGACGCATGGATTACCACACAAAGAACAAACTAAAGAGCAACAACATCGACAAAGACAACGTGAAAGTAGTGTGAGTAGCAATAATACATCTTCTTCCTCGACAGATAGTAGTCATCATAGTGGACAAGAAGTAGAAGAAGAAGGTGCTATTTTGGAAGGTGTGATGATTCGTCGAGCAGTAAGACCTAGTTTTGTTCAACCCACAAAGACGGATATCACTGAACAACAGGAGAAAATATCTACATCAGAGGAAGAAAAAAAACCACCTACACCATCAAAAAAACAACCCAAAGTAATTACGAGTCGAGAATATTGGTCACCGCCGCCTATCTCATCAGCGGATGGTTCACCTATTTTTCAAACCAACGGATTCCATGCTACCGATGATCCTAATGTTATCATTGCTTCTCCTTTATCTCCCACCACATCAAACAACAACAGTGACTCTAAAAAACAACATTTCTTTAAATTGAAAAAAAGCAATAGTAGTTCATCCAATCATTCCTTATTTCATTTCAGTAAACGATTTCAAAACCATCATCACCGACATCATGATCTTGTACAAAATTCCAATCTTGTTTATCCACCTCCTCCTGTCTCCTTTGGTGAAAATCCCGAAACGTAAGTCATGATCATTATGATGATGGGGTGGTGTGACCAACAAGTTAAAATAATACAAATACAACGACCGTTTTTTTATATTAATTTTTTATTTTTTTGGGGGTTTATCCCGAATGATGGGGACGTTTTTTTTTATAATAGTGATCGATATGGATTTAAAAAAGCATCTCAATGGATTACTTTAGATAATCATCATGATTTTGATGAACAATATATACCCATCTTGGAACGACGATCGATGAAATGGCAACAATTATTGGAAGAATATGAACCTAAATTACCTGAAAGAAGTTCAAAAGGTATTAATATATATAAAATGAATCCATTCCTCCCATTCCACCATCACTCTTTATTTGGGGATAAAAATAATAGGGGCGGAGGAAGAAGTAAGGGGATTCACGTAGGACAAAAGAGATACTAACTAACCAGAAAAATGGATTCTGATTTTAATTAATAATCATCAAACTAGTTAAACGATATGTTCGTAAAGGTATTCCTGCTCATCTTCGAGGAAGAGTAAGTTAAAAAAAACAGTTTGATCCCTGCATATAGAACATTGAAAATGAGGAAGGAAAATAGATAGACTCATATTGTAAAAACTTATTTTTCACTTAGGTATGGTTTCACTATAGCGGAGCGGAAGCAAAGATGGACTCCAATCCAGGCGTGTACGCCAAATTCCTTGGCAAAGCCGAAGAAATGGGTGATCAAAATGAATTTGCAGACATTATTGCACGCGATTTACATCGAACATTTCCAGACAATATTCAATTTCGATCCCCTTCCGCTTCTATGACAGATCCACAACAACAACAGCAACAACGACAGCAAGAAGAATTACCAGCCATTATATCCGCTTTACAACGTGTATTATCTGCTTTTTCAGTCTATTCTCCTTCCATCGGTTATTGTCAATCACTTAATTATATTGTAGGCATGCTTCTTTTATTCATGAATGAAGAAGAAGCTTTTTGGACCCTGGTGGCCATTGTACAGAATATTTTGCCTGCAGGTGTTTATGATGTCACGATGGAAGGGTCTAATATTGATCAAACTGTATTAATGATGTTGATTTGGGAACGGATGCCTCATTTGTGGGATAAATTGGCCGAGAAAAAATCTTCATTTTGGGATTATGCAGCAGATGGGACTTCCATGCCTACAATTACTTTGGTCACGAATCATTGGTTTCTTACTTTGTTTATTAATATTCTTCCTATCGAGGTAAAGTGATTTCACAAGGCGTTTGATTACATATCATTCCATAGATGAAATTGTTAAAATAACCTTTATTGGTTTTTTTTACTGTTGATCATTGTTTTATAGACCGTTTTGCGAGTGTGGGATTGCTTTTTTTAGTAAGTAATTCTTACTGCATATTAAATTCTTATTTTTTTTCTTCTCCTACCATGATTTTCATCTTTTATTTCTCTCCAATACATTATTCACTAACCCGCCATGGTTATTATTCTTCTTTTAATAGTGAAGGAGCCAGTGTCTTATTCCGAGTAGCCTTAGCATTATTCAAGATGAGTGAAACGACCATCATGTCAATTGATGATTCATTAGAAATCTTTCAAGTGATACAGGTATGATATAAACGTGCATAGATGCGTGTAACCTTAAATTGACACTAACAGTTGGATCCACGTGTTTTTTTCTCCAGAACATGCCAAAAAAGATCATTGACTGCCAGATGTTACTGGATGTAAGTGTGTCACCATCTCTTTGTCTCTCTGTTGCTGTTTGTAGTCATTAGATTATCAATCAACCCGTTATCTATGACAAAAGCTATGATTTGACATTTATCCCCCCCTATTAATCTATCCAACCTTATCCAATTTTATAGTATACATTTCGACGCTTTGGATCATTGACAGATATTACACATGATGATTTAGAACGACGAAGAGAAATGTGTCGAGATAGACGTCGATCTGGTCGTATACCTATTAATACAAAATCGAGAACATTACCAAGGAGACCTTTTGGCACAACACCTTGGAAACGTAAGCCATCAGCAAATCATCATCATAAATAATTTTATTAACCAAAAAAAATACCCTTATTTACAACCCATCACTATCACTATTATTATAATTATAACACATTTTGCACGGTTCTTTTTCATTATATAATTTATTACTATTATTATTACTCATTCAAACGCACAAACATACACCACATATATATACACTCTACACAAATTTGTTGTTGTATACATCATTCTCACTTTACCCATGTAATCACACATCACGATCGCCCCAAACACACACTCATAATTTCTTGCATAACCATTTTCTTTTTTTTTTTTTTTGTTTTCACCATTCAATTGCTTAGAAAGCTTAACTCAAAACTCACATACACTTCTATATTATAATATTCTTATATATATATATTGCAGCATAATATACATTTTATTTTCACGTCTTTTAAATAAGAAATAATAGTGGAGAGAGCGTGTGATTTTTTTTGGGAGTATATAAGCTTGTATAAAAAGTAGCTATGGTAGAATTGTAAGTGGAAGTGATAATAATAGAACAATATACAAAGTGTTGGTTTTTTTAGTGTACACAATAAAAAAAACAAAAGGGTAAGAGGCAGTAAAAGTAAACAACTTTTTGAGGATTGGGTGAGTGGGTTGAAATAAAATGGAGTCAAAGAGAAATTATTATTATTATTATGGATTATAATATGAATAAGATAAATAAAAAAACAGAAGATATATCATCGCACATCCAAACAATCCTACTAACGACTACTACCAGGAGGATACTCTTGATCAATTTGATCTTCCAATTCTCTGATTTTTTCTTGTGTCTTTTGTTTCCAATCAGGATCCTTTTTATCCAATACAGCATGAGGTTCGGGTGCTTGACTATCTTCAATCACCACATGAGAATTTTCTTCCCATACTTCAATACGTGGATGGAGAGGTTTATGATATTCTTCTACTGCTTGAATGGCAATTTCTGGTGGTATACCAGGAATATCCGATACTTGTTCAGCTTCTTTTTCAGAATGAGGTATGATCTTGGATGCAAGTTGTGATGAAGGCTCAGGTTGTTGATGCGGTTGTTTTCGTCGGAACAAGTGACGTAAACCACCACCGCTGGTAGTAGCACTGGAAGTAGATACTTCACTATTATTATTGGTACCTGCGGTCGTGGGTGACTGCATATTGTTGTTATTATTTTCTTGATCTTCCTTTTGGCGGTGGAGCCAACTTCGTAAACTAGAAACACTCGCTTCATTCTTTTCAATATTTAAATTAGCTTGTGACGAGGCTCTCGGATTAACGGGTTCCAAAAACCGAATATTATTGTTGGTATTATTATTACGTGTGGCTTCTGTCACTCGTTCCTCATCATCTGAATCACCAGGCAAGAAATCCTCCTCGGCGGTATCATCATCCATATCCACAGCATAATGGGCTAATCCACCGTTACCATTTTCATGTTGTAATTCTTCCTTTTCTGCCTTTTCACGTTGGATCGTATTAATCAATGTATTACGTTGTGTTTCACTCAACATGGGTCCATCGCCTAAATCACCACCATTATGATCGAGATTTTGATTTTGTGAATGGTTGTTACGTCGAAGCTTGGGTAATCGAACCACATTGTTACTGCCTGTGCTGGTGATGGAAAGTGTGCGTGTACGGATACGTTTACCGAGTTGGAAGAGTGGAATGGTTGTACCATGCACCAAAGTGGATGCCAATACAATAAATAAGACTACAGGACTTAATAATTCAATAACAACTGGTTTTTCAGCTGAATCCTTGAATACTTCTTCCATTTCTTCTTTGGCAATCATGGATAAAAACACAGCACCTACACCCATGGGACCAAACCAACCACTGAAAATGGCTTCACGATAAGTCTTGATGGCAGGCATGACAGGTTTCAAGGCCAATACAATGGGAAGACGTCGAAAGAGCAATATTAAAATGGCAATGACAACAAGTCTCCATGGACTAAGTCCGATTTCTGCATTACCAAATTCATGCCATGGCTAAAAATAAATATAAACAATCAAATTTTCATCTAAAGCTTTTTGCCCATCTTTTCTCTCTCCACCTATTCCTCATATATTAAATTAATGTCATCCACTTACAATAATAGCACCAATATACGCAAAGACACCCAAATTAAGCATCATATCAATCACTTCTTGGAAATGAGCTTCTTCAGTTTCTTGCCGGAACCAATCATCCCAGGAGAATGCATTTCCCGCAACAAAACATGCGAGAACATCATCACTACCAGAGAAACCGGTCATACTCATTAAAAATAGCTACAATTTCCAAATGATATAAAAATAAGTTAATCTTTTTTCGCCAAGCCTTCTATTTTTTCCATATTTTTTTCATGCATTCATGAACTTACTGCAAGTGCAATAGCAAAACAAAGAAAAGAGGGCTTATCAATAAGGCGACTAGAAAAATAAGAGGTTTTTTCGTCAATAAAAATCAATTACAAAAATCACAAATATTTAAAGCTTATACAAACCCAAATAACAACTTACTGTCTTTCTGACCACTGTAAAATCTTACGAGCAACCCAACCGACAACGACACCAATGACGCAGGACAACACAATTTGGAAAAGACAAGTTTCGTAAATCCATTTGCCGATAGCTTTACCGGTACCTGGTTCACCAATCAAGAAAATGGCTAAAAACATAAATGGGAAACCCATGCCATCATTTCCACCACTATATATTTATATATAAAGAGTGAATAAGTATGTATATATGTATGTACGTAGTAAGTTACCCTCATCATCCGTCCCCATTCTATAGAGAGACACATGATAGATGAAAAAAAAGTAGTGGTAATAGTAGATTCTTAATCCATTTACCTTTCTGCAGATAAAGCATTTCGAATATGTGCAGGAACATGTTTTTCTGCAAATCGACCCTTTACAACAGAGTTTGCCAAGATCTAAAAAAACAAGTTTTATATCAGTTAGCAACAATTTCTTTTTTTATAGAAACAAATGTGCATATATATAACTTACAGGATCAGTAGGACATACACATGCGGCAATAACGAGGGCATTTAACTATTATTTAAAAATAAGATGAGTTTCAAGATAAAACAAAGAAATAGAAGTATATAAATCAACGTACATAATCAAGGGTAGGGATAAATGCCCAAATAAATAGACCACTGACTAACCACATGAAAATCATGATGGGAATCATCAACATAAAGAATGTCAGCCATTCTTTCTTGAGATAATGTCTAGGTGTAACAAAAAAAAAAGTGTCAGTCTCAAAAGATAGATAATAAAACAACAAGTTTGATGTTCTTCCTTTGCTGCATCTTTTTTCACATAGTCCCCCTCAGCATCGCTTCATTGCCCATTTATGGGTGTATGTACCTTGGTAAATCAATTCCGACAGCCATTACCTAGGTAACAAAAGCATGATTGATTATCCGTTAGTTTATATGTTATATTTATCCCATCAATGATCGTGACTTGATGTTAAACGATCTTCTTACCTGAATAGCAATGACACATCGAGTAATTTGTTTTGTAATTTCATCGGTATCATTCCAATCATAAGGATTAAATCCATTCGCTACTAAAGGTCCTGCAATAATACCGACAACCAAAGCAACAACTAATCATCGGTCCATCCATTCAATTCATTTTCACATTAATATAACACAGGAACAAAAATCCATCATTAAAAATCTCCTAGAAACAAGAAAAAACTTACAAGCTTCGGATATAAACAGTTTTTCTTTGACAAACATGGATACAAAGCCAAAAATGACAATAAAGCCACTTAGAATGGCGATCGCAATACTAAATGTCGAAAATTCACCAGGGATCAACTCGACTGACATTATGAAATGGTGTTTATAATAAAGACGAGTATGTAATAAGTATAATACAGTAACTTAAAGGGGGAGGTGTATGGTGTTGTTTGTAATATGGAAAGTATAAAAAGAAAGGCAGATAATTATTATAAAAAACAAAGAATGAATATGTATGAATAGATAGATTGACAGATATAAAAGAACTTCTTTAATATATTATTAAGTGAAAAGGTAACGACAAAAGAAAAAAAAACTCAATACAAAAAAAATAATACAGAAAAAAAGAAAAAGAAAAAGATTTGAGGGAGATCCACCACACAGGAAAGCAATTTAAGTACCAAAAACGGGAAAAACGTTCCGTTGAGTTCAAAAAAAAAGGCTTCCTAAAACGGTAAAAATCCTTTTTAGTTTCTTTAGTAAAAAAAACACGTATGCTCTCTTTAACATATGCTTGTGCACTTTTTATATATACTAATAATTTTGCCACCCACTTCTTCCTCCGAGTCAAGATGTATATTAGTGTATAAACAGACAGTAACAGTATATATAACATACAGGATTATTTACATAGTTGTAATTAGATGCTGATAAAGAAGAGGATGATGATGATTAAGTTGATTATACAACAAATACACATTATTATTATTATTATTATGCATTCAAAAATGAAAGAGTATATATATAAAAAAGACACGTTACCTTATCAGTGTTTTTTAATAGACTATTCTTAATATATAACTAGCAACCGCATTTTATTACTATGTTTCAAAAAAAACAAGTTTCTTTTTATAACTGGTCGATCCACCCCATTTATATATAAATATGACCATAAGCTGCAAAAAATGAAGATATATGGTAAAAATTATATATTTTTACCATTTTACTATTTTTTTAACTAATTTAAGTGATAATTCTTGAGATTCCATCTTTTTCGCGTAAACGGATATGCCTTTCTTTTACATCCCATTGATCGGTCGGTCGTTTTCAAGTAACACAAAGTCGCGCACTTGCCCGATTTATGTTGATTTTTTACCCAGAACTTTCTTGCTCAGCTGATTTGAATCAACCCTAATGCAAGAACCAAACCAGAACCTTGTTTATATTATAACCCACACTCATAGACATTCATTGTTGTTGTTGTCAACTCTAAAAGGTCGATCCTCCATCATGATACAACCTATAATTCGTTATGTAATGTTGAATTTGGAATAAAATATAATCCCCTTACATTTGATCTTGCTTAGGACCGGCGTATGTACGTGCTATTCTATCAAAAGCCGAGGGGAGAGATGGTGTATTCTATATTCTAATACACGGCAACGTTTGAATGGGCTAAAGGCAATAAAATATATGTTATATTATCAGATGGTAGAACAGGTACCAATGATTGGATCATCATCATCTTTCCTTCTTGTTTTTCCATCATGTAACATTAAAAAAAGATTTTCATTGTTGTTTTGAAGACTAAAATGCAATGAGACTTATTTTGTAACCCTGATCCACGATTACAATGAAGGTATCTATTCTACTCCTTGAAAAAAGATGATAATGAATAGTAATAGACATTCTTGATTTACTACTAATGATATCATAATAACAAATTTATCAAGTAGCTATAGTATTCCATACAGTATCATCCAATAGGATCATCTCCTTTTTTTGTTTATTCTATCGCCATAACTATTTTGGATGATCGATCATGAAGTCATTTATTCACACTGAACTTTTCCTTAAATTGACATAAGTATTGAATGTGTGGGAATTACCATTAAAAACATATATTTTATATTGAAATATCAAAGGATTATTTCTTTTTGTTCATTACGTCATAAGTTACCTAGCACTTGGTCCAATTCTTGATTTTTCTCTTCCAATTTTTATATAATAGAATAAATAATCCAGTAAAACGTGAATACAGTAGGGACGACAACATAACAATAGCAACAACAATACTCACCAAAGGTCCTGCTTGTTTCATACCACATGTGATCACTTAAAACATTTTCTCATATAGGACTAACCATTTATACTCATTTAAAATAATACATGCATGCTTTTCAAGGATAATAGTATGAAGAAGTCTATATATATATATATCATAGGGAACTAGAACTTGAAATTTTTAGAACCAAGACATTCTTGTCTGAGTTACGGAGGAGGACTTCTTCCTGGATCCATATTGCATAATCTCAAACACAAAAGTGGTCTTCAACACCTATCATATATATCTTCCAAACCAAGTAATATTGATTCACCATATGTAATATAACAATACTCTAGAACGGTCTAACATTCGTATTTTTTTTTTTTGAAAGTTGGTCATATTAAATGTTTTTAATTTTACCTTGTGATCCGATGTATAATTGATTTGAGCATTTTCGTATACACTTGCTTTGTATATATAATTAATTTTAACAATACTTTTTATCTACTAGAGACCGTAGTATATATAAAAAAAAGCTTTTATTTATTCAAATATTTATATTTATATTCCCAGTATCCTGCTATACCTTTATTATGTATCCAAAAATGTTTAGGTCGAGTGAGCTCAATAAGTATACACACTAATTGAACAGATATGAAGGATGAGAAATATTGTACTTTCATGGGTGGCATTCTACTACTTTTTTCAGTAGTTTTCAGAGAACAATTTGAAAACTTGTAATACCTTATAATGACATACATTTTGTCAGGTTATCATCACTGATGATGCTTTTTCGCATAATATGATTTACCGAGTTTTTCTGTGGTATATTTTGATACATCTTTGTTTAATTTTCTCGGATCATTACCAACTTATTTGACTGAAGAGACGAATGAAAACCATTGTTTTTTTTTCTTTAGATCCATATAAAAACGAAAATCTATCATTCCCGTAACAAAAGATACTGTTGTTAACTAGTTGCTTAACTATTTTTATCCAGGTAAAGGTTGTCTAGCAACAGAAAATTCATATCTTTATGCATAGTTGCCTATTAACCATATTATTACGTGTGATTGCTTGGTACATAATTATATAGTAGTTGCCTATATAACAACATTTCAATGTGTTGTTGCTAAGTAACAAAAGGACTATTATTATTGATATGCTTGGTTGCTTAGCTGTCATGGATCTGTAATCACAATATAGAGTAAGCCTTTTCATTTCCTTTGTACCCATATCTTATACAGTTTATTACAACACCAAAACTGGTTGTACAATAGCAGCATACATTTAGGATCTCTCGTCGGATTCTTTTCAAAGTTGTCATCCATCATACTCTTGTTGGATTTATTTACATTTGTATTATAATTGATAGCCATAAAAAAGCAACGGGTTTAATATAATCCAATCCCGCTGCATTTATATTATATAATTCGGAACTGAAATACGTATTAGTCCTGTCGACGTGGTACTGTACCTGGAAATCAGTATATATCGTTATAAAATATATCTTGCAATAAAGAACTATCATAATACAACAGATTTGAGTAATCTAATTATCCAAATGAGATTATTGGTTTATTTAAACAATTTAATTGTAGAATGGTCCCCTTCTTTTTCCTTACTACCATTACACATTTTATAAAAGTATAAGTATTAATCATCATTTATTATATGAATCAGAAATTTTTATATATTTCATTCATTGAGGAGCTTTAATATTTTTCTGTGATTTATATTTTATTTAATCAAATATATAAATCTAAGAGATCGTATCGATTATTTATTACTATTATATATACTCGCTAGTCTTTATTTATTATCTTATTATTAGAAGCACAGGGTGTTACTATTTTTCTGCCAACAATACATTAATATAAATAACATATCAATTTACATAGCATTTGATTCATTATTATTTATTAATTTGATTTGCATTCATATAAATATCAGAAGGATGGCGAATGATTATATGGATGGTATTTTAAACATAGAATGGGGAACATTATCAGATGAGATTAGGTATGTACTAAATAAATCATGAATCATTATTCAATATTGATTACATACTGACGCATTTTATGTCGCTCAATAGAACTTATACAGTGTTTTTCGTTCATCTTGGTCCACAAGGGGTCACCTTTTCCGTCAACCAGTGAAGATTAATTTGTTCGCTAATAAAGGGCAATTTTATTGACATATGAAAGTAAATTTATTCGCTAATGAAAATTGCAGTTTTCATTTCCAAAAGATAACATTGTTTGAGTATGAAGCATAATTATATTCATACATGATTAGTTGAATTATATAGAAATGAAATAGAATAAACTTTTTATAAATGATATGGAGGGCTTTTAATAAATGCTAAAAGAGAGTCAACTCATATACTATTAACCACATATGAAGATTTTCATTCAAACAATAATAGAAGATTATCTCAGTTACTCTGGCCACGAACAATCTTACATTATTCCTCACAAAAAGCCCTCCATGTCGTTTATAAAAAAAATTACCATATCATTAATAGATTTCTCGGTCTTCCAAAATGGATAAAGTCATCTTTCATTGATGAAGTTTATTCTATTTCATTTCTATATAATCCAACTAATCATGTATGAATATAATTATGTTTCATACTCAAACAATGTTATCTTTTGGAAATGAAAACTGCTATTTTCATTAGCGAATAAATTTACTTTCATATGTCAATAAAATTGCCCTTTATTAGCGAACAAAATAATCTTCATTGGCTGGCGGAAAAGGTGACCCCTTGTGGATCAAGATGAACGAAAAATACTGTATGTTGCAGAATAATATTTAGCACCCTTCTATTGCATTATTGAATGGAAACAAAAAATATCAGTAGTATAGTTTACTTGATTATTTGAAATAATTAAATTTCATAAATGATAATATAAACGCAGGAGGGAGTTGAATTGTTTCATTAATATAACAGGATCGACACATTATCATCCGATGTTTCTATTTTATCTACTTTCATGGAGTACAATTTCCATTTCTTTTTTTTTCCGTTACCTATTATCCTATCGCTATTATATATTCTTTACAACAGCAGCTGTTGAAGTGTAGACGAGATAAACCCCAAAAGAAGAAGGTTGCTGGTATTTGTAGTACAAAAACACTCAATGTTTATATACCTATTTTTTAACAATGAAAAGTGAAACAAAAAAAGACTAAGCAGTAGTTGGATGGAACATGACGATCCTCAACATAAAGATATAGGGTATCACACTAATGAAACCTGTGTTCCAGACTCAAATACATCTTAAACTCCGGTCGATGTTGATCCATGGTGAAATACGTTGTCCCTTTAACAGAGTATGACAATATCATATAATTTACAAGCACCGTTTTCCTAAATTATTTTTGAGAGTATTGGTATTACCTTAATCAGTAATGTTTCGTTTTACGTGATACATCTATTACTACTACTCCTACCTTATTATTATATAGCAACCTATTTTATAAGATTGTTAAGTTATATGTTATACAGAGGAAGCAAAGTCTATTGTATCATTATAAAAGAACTGTTATATAGACAACGATAAAAATAACAAAGGCTATGGTTATTATTCATATGTAAATTGTGTATACTGTGTGGCCCTACACCATTTTGTGTAGCAAGAAAATAGCAAAAACATGGTAACGCATCGCATGGTTCATGGTATGAAATAATAAAAAGAAAAAAGGCCAAGGATTATTTTGTCAACGTTACACAAGAAATCACACCTGAAAAATGATTACTTTTTATGATCATAGTCAAGGTGAATAATAGTTAATAGTAGTAGATTATTTTATATAAGGAATCAATAGCCTATTTTATATTTTATTACAACGAAAAAAAAAGGCTTTTTCTCTCTTTCTCTTCCTCTTTTTAATCTTTAACAAAAATACCCACTCCTTTTTTTTTTTTATTTATTTACATATTTTCTATCTTCGTTTTTTTTTCAAGTCATCGTGGATCGTTTCTTCCTTCTTATAACGCGAATTATATTCTTATATGGCTTATTCTCGATCACCTCCTCGTTCACCTTCATCTCACGATGATTGGGATTCTCGTGGTCCCAAGCCTCTCACTAAAGCATTTTCAACTTCCTCATCTCGATCGGGAGGAGGGGGGCATGGACGAACCCATTCTGTTACTTCTCAATCCAGTCGAGCCACAGGAGGAAGTTCAGCCAACAATGCCAGTTATGAAACAGCAGCACGGACATATTATGGAGAACTCAAAAAGTTCCTTACTTCAGTACTTGCTAAAGGTTGGTGGGATATTTATAATTTGGAGAAAGAACTTTTATTAGAGCAACTACTTTGTGCAAGAAAAAGGGAATGTTAATGTTATTTGGTTTTGATTAGAGGCTGCCGAAGGTGCACAACCACAGCGAGTATCCGCACGTCAAAAACTTTCTCGACTTAATAACCTTCAATTTCATGAATTGGCAATGGATGTATACGATGAATTGATGCGTAGAAATTTAAATGATAAGCAAGGTAGAAAAAAGAAAAAATAGATTGGGGATCCCATCTCTTATGATCACTGGAATACTAATACAGTTGGGTACGTCAATATAGTGCCTTTTCTTGCTGTTCGTGAAGAATTTCATCCTCGTCGTAATCAAGCAAGACAAAAATTGGCAACATTACCAAGTGCTCGTTTTAAAGATCTAGCAAGTGATGTTTATCATGAATTAACTCGCCGTTATCCTCAAGTCGCTGATTCGGATGTAAGTTTTTTTTTTTTAAAAAAAAAAAGAATAATAGTATATGGATCAAAAAAAAAAAAAGAGAGACAACAGAAAATGTAGCACCATTCCAATTTTAAATATATAATTTAGGATGTGATGCGACCACCAGTACCACCTATTCCAACAAATAGTGGTGCGACAGCACCACAAGCAAGTCGTGCCACCAATATTGTACCTGTGAAAGGAACCATCAATGTGGAAGCAGTGGCTTTATCGGATGATGAAAAGGCATATATGGCACAAAGGGATGGCAGTAATGATGAACGTCAAACCTATCTGAGTGATAGTGGAGGAAGCAATAGTACAGGCAGTAGTGCAGGAGGAGGAGCTAGTGGATATCAACCCAAATCAGGTGGTGCTCCGCAAACGAATGGTCATCTTAGTAGTGGGAGTAATGGAAGTGAAGGAAATTTTCAATCCTTGGACAGTTTAATGGCAGATTTGGGTAATATGGTGACGACCAAGGGACCCAGTGCGACAGATGGTGCTGATATAGACGATACTAGAGTAAGTTTTATCGATGAATCATATTTCTCCTCCTTGAAAAATATAAAACGAGAGAGATAATATTGGGGTTAATTTATTTGGAATTATTATTATTATTATTGTTATTTGCTAAAATGGATATATGATAATTTAGATGAATGAAAAAATGGAAAAAATGCGAGCTGATTATGAACACAAACTTGCCAGTATGTCGAAACGTACACAGCAATTAGAAAACGAATTATTGGTATGTCATCCAATGATATTTAAACCAGCTCCATTCCCTTCATTGATTCATGATGGGGGATTCAATTATTATTATTATTATATTTATTATTAACACTATATAAACATCTCTGTATGTAATTTAGAATGCAAGAGAAAGAAAGGGGTCATTAAAATCGGATGATCAAGATATGAATCATTTGCGGAAGGTAAAGTCAACTTGGGAATTTTAGTTATTATTATTGACATTATTTGAGCTGTTTTGTTTGTTTATATGCATATATATATATATATTTCAGAATTCAAAAAAAATAAGCTTATGTAGCTTGCTGATCCTTTTTTTCTTTTTATTTATTTCTCTATCTATTTACATCTCTCCCCTCCCCCAATTTTTGCTGATAACTTTGCTAGATGGATAATTCTCGATTGAAACAATTGCAAGAAGAATATAATCGATTGGATGATCGGTACAGACAATTAGAACAAGAACATCGTGATCAACAAGATGTATGTATTATGTAAAATAAATTATAAAGGCAACCCAGAAAAAAATTTAAAAGGACAACTGAGGACTGATAACGTGGTTAATAATATAATATACAATATAGGCTGTACGAGAAGTACGTGATGAAGCAGGTCATCTTTTAGAACAAATCAAACTTTTATCTTCTAAAAATGATGATCTCCGAGCGGAAAAATCCCGATGTGATGATCGTATTAGACAACTTACTGACGAGGTAATATAAAAAACAGGGATTGATTATGGCCGTAATTTTTTTTGGGGGGGGGTGATAATATATGATCTAACAAAAATTAAATGTATGCAAATTATTATTATTATTATATAGGTCCAAGAATGGCAAAGTAAATGTGAAAAGAACCGATTGGAATTACGTACACTGAAAGGTAAAAACTTTGGATGAAATGGATATTAGAGGTATTCAATGATAAACCATTTATGGTAACACCTTTCAAATTACTATTATTAGCTTCATCCCTGATTGATTCTGCTATTCCTCAACAAACCGGATTTATTCAACCAACTCGTAATGGTGCAATTTCTCATGATCATATCTTAACATATCAAACCAGTATTGACGAATTGCTGCAGAAGGCTAGGTAAATAATTGAAGGATTTTGAAGGAAGAAAAAGTTGGACTGAATCTTTACTGATCCATTTACGTCATTATATATATATGTATATAGATCACATAAACCTTCTGATGTGTTATCATCCATGCAAAAGATTGTCATGACATGTAAAAAGGTGACAGAAGAAGTAGAACAACATGAGACACGAGGAGGATTATCTTCGATTGCACAAACCAGCTTGTACAGTTTGAAAAGTCAGTTCTCTACTGCCTTGACCCATTTGTTGACAGCTGCCAAAAACCATGCCAATGGTATGGGCATTAGTCCTGTCAGTTTATTGGATGCTGCAGCTGGACATATGACCACAGTGATGGTAGATTTGGCCAAATTGTTGGGTATCAAACCTTCTTCCGAAAGTTCTTCTGGCGATAGTGGTATTGGAGGTATGGTGAGTATGGATTCCAATCGTAATGATACTTTGAATGCATTGAGTGGGGGTGGATCCTTGCGGAGAAAGGATTCCGCCAATGATAAAAGCAATAATCGTATTGCCGCTGCTGCAGCCGCAGGAGATGCATTACTTCCTGAAGAATTAAGTGAATATCTCAAGAGTGAAACGGATCATATTGTTCAAACCATTCAACGTCTTTTGGCCGCATTACGTTCGCCTCGTGAAGCCAGTCAAGTCTATGGTATTATTACCTCGTTGATCAATATTGTGGCTAGTATCATGGAAGTCTGTGATAGCACATTTGGATCCACTGCCGGTTATCGTTATCGTAAACAAGGCACACTTGTCATGACTGATCTTCAACATTGTAAACAAACTTTAACACATATGCGTGATACGTCTTTTGATCAATCGCCAGAAATGGCAAGCTCAACGGCCAAGCGGGATCTTGCCAAAGAAGCGTATGAAATTGCTAAATACACAAAAGAACTCATCAATATCTTGGATAGTTAAAAAAAATGATGAAATTTTCACTCACTCGCTATATCATTTTCTCCAAAAAAAAAACCATACTCTTTAACTTATTTCTCTCTTTTCTCACTCACCCAATCCTTCATTTATTATTTTCTTTTTTGTACCGTTGTAAATAATCTATTTTATAATTTATTTAAGCCCTTCTTCCTCCATCTCTTTCCAATCCATATCCAACCCTATTTTCGTTCCATCCACCTTTTGAAAAAAGATTCCCCTCTCACTTCTTCTAAACCCAGTCATTCATTTTTGTTATTATATATTAATTAAAAAAAACATTATCACATATTATATGTATGCATTATAATAGCGATGTTTTTATATTTATATATAGAGAATGAAGTTAATAGCCTTAGTATATAACGTACATGATAGAATACTCTAGGGCATTGTGGAAATTGGAGTAGAAAATTGAATTCCATATTGAGCTTTGGTTCCAGAATAACAATTTTTAAAATTGATATCTACTAATACAATTAGAAATATATTTTTGTTTTTTGATTGCATCAGAGTACAGTAGACCAACTTCTTGTTGGGGTTATGATCATTAAATACTTTTAAATCACTCGTTAACTTATAATTCACAACTTCCTCTTCTACCTGCTCCAGTCATGTAATCATATCATCCATATCTTGTTTCCTTTTCACCGAGAACATGCCTGTCATGTAGAGTTTTTTGCTGGGTTGTTGATTGATATTTTCTAGTGACAATAGTTTGGCTAATAGATCATCATTGCAGCCTTTAGGACGCATCACTATTTTCTGTGGTTGTTGGCTATCAAGTACGATTACATTGAGTAAGTTCAATAAAAGGTTGGACAGAGGTATTAATCTATTCTTGCTTATACGTTGGTGAAAAAAAGTCAGAGATGTAAACTGTTGATTTGACATGTTGATTCGAATCACTGAGTACCTTTTACTACAACCAATTTGTTCTTTAATCTCCTCCTATTCAGCATTTATCATCCACGTGCTGAAAAGTAACTCGACGATGGTCAGATGTGGACATTGCTCACCTATAAAAGTCAACACACCTTTGGATCTGCGAATAACACATTGTGTAGGGCCAATTTTTTTAATTGTAATTTTCAGCTAATATTGGATCCTCATCATTTGCTTGATGGTTTTTGTTGTTGTAACTAATACATAATCGTGTTGATAATCTTCATCTTTTCAAGTGCCAGACACGAAGATAATAAAACATCAATCAGCAGTCCTTGATAATAGTTTTTTAATCGAAGATTCATTCCCATGGAAAGTAAGTGCAGATGTTTCAACTGTTGAATGACTTGAATATGCATTGTAATAATTGGTAATGTTAATTTTTTGACATCCATTGCTTATGTTGTGGTAGACCAACGTTCAAAATTTGCCGTTGGAATCGTCAGTTGGAGCAATTTCTTCAATACCGCAAAGTCGTGGCCAGCTTGTACTCTATCTTCCTGAGAAACGACCTATGGTGACATGTTTCAAATGTGGGAAATTGTCTTTCAACACTGTCACTTTGTGTGATCTTGCTCTACGTAAGTTTGGTATCTTGCTATAAGATTCATTGTTTGAAATATTCAAATACCGGAATTCAGGATATTTCTTTATAACATACTGTAGCCATATTCCTCCTCCAAGGCATCATATGTAACTAGGAAGTGCAAGCGAGCGTACATGTGTCGCAGGTACAATTGTGTCTTATATATTTTTATAGTTAGCCTTCTCACCCTCGCCACCATTACCATCTTCATCACTTGTTTCCGCTTCTTCTTCCTGAATCTCATAGCGTCCAAGTAAACCATCATCCTGCATAAAAGCATGTCGAATCTCCAATTATTTGAGTTTGGTACAGGTTGTGTGAATTGCTTCCATGCCATTAATATATAAGTAAAGGTCAATATAGAACATCCCCAGTTCTTCAATATTTTGAAGTTGCTGCAAAACTGAACGAATGATTTCAAAATTATAAACTTTGTCAAATATTCGACGATCGTGGCTGTCTGCATCAAGACGTAATGATTTCAAATTGACTGGATGAAAAATGTTGGAAAAATGGAAAAGGTATCATGAAATTACGTGTGTTGGCTTTATGGTTGAACGAATTCGCTGTGTTGACAATTCATCGGAAAGAGATGGATCGTACTTGCGTACAGTGTGTTGCTAATGTATCCATGTCATTTCTGGTCATAAATCCGTCTTGTAATATCAAATGACATACGTAATATCCAAGGTTGTTATGTAAGCGCGGCTGTATTTGAGCTCACCTTTCGGCGTCCTGAACTTGCTTTTGCACTAAAAAGCAAGTTCAGGACACTTCGTCTTTTTTTCTGCTGCGTTGTTGCCGTTGTTGTTGCCGATTATACTGCTTGGTTGAATCCTTGAGTATGTTGAAAAGGTGTCAAAAGCATTTTTTGTAATTCACTAGATGGTCTGAAATCGCAATGAACGAAAAATGCTGTACCATCCCAGGGACACGCAAAGGCATTCCATCAGGTCAAGATTGTCCAAATGGGTACGATTAGATCAATCATCTCAAAAGGTAAATTGATGATAGGTTGATACTCTGTTTCCATCCTAACTATTTGAGGGCATTTTTACAGGCATAAAGAGAAAGTGATTTGAATAAAATCACACAATGGGTCAACAGTTTACCATTTATGGCAACCTTAACCGCTCGATTGGTTAATCCTGTCCCAGCACCTAATCAATGACACTATTTCCTGTGCTTTTTGATATATGATTTAATATACATATCAAAGGAGTATCAATGAATTGCGACAGACAACTAGGTGATAAAACCAATGTTGGGAATAATTATTATATTTCAAGCAAAGAAAAAATAGTATAGAAAAAAAATATTGTGGTAGGTTTGAAATTACATTAAAGTTATATTGGATGATGTTGAATGATAATAAAAAAAAATTACGGTAAATACATATAAAGATATATAAGAAATATTTTTTACTACTGCTGTAGTTCTGTTACCCTTCGAGGCTTAAAAATTGATGAATAACACTATGGTTTGAGCAATCAACACGAGAATTTTTTTTTTTTTGAGATCCACATATATTTCACCAAAATAGAAGCGATCAATATGATTGCAACAGAATATCGTAGACCAATGTCTGAGTTTTTCATCATCGTCCTGAATACGATCATTGAGGACATTCAGATCACTAGTTGTTTTATAGCTCGCATCTTCCTCTCCTACTTCTTCCAACCATGCTATCATATCGTCCATATTATGTTTTCTTTTCACTGAGTAGTAGCTTGTCATATAGAGTTTTTTGTGGTTATCGAGATTTTCTTGTGATGAAAGTTTGAGCAATAGATAATCATTTTGTCCATTAGGACGTCTCACTCTGTTTCGCGGTTGTTGACTGTCATATACGATAATATTGGATATATTCAACAAAGTACCGGTGGCTGCAACTAATCTGTTACTGCCTATGCGGGTATTATACATGGTCAAGGATGTAAACCGTTGATTCGGCATTTTGATCTTAATCACTGGATACTTCTTTCCTTCAGCATCTTCTTCATAATCCACCAGCCAGGTGCAAGAAAGTAATTCCATAATTTTCAACTGTGGACAATGTTCGCCGATATCAGTTAATACATCTGGATTTGTCAGTGTCACGTTGTGTAATTGTAATTTGTTCAATGATGATTTTACAGTTGCTGGTTTTTTATCCTCTGTTGGTTGATCTGTCACATTATCATTGTCATCGTTACTATCGTCGTTACTGTTATTGTTGTAACTAATTATCACATTAACAGCTTTTATGTGTTCAAGTACTGGACAGGATGACAATAAAACATCAATAGGCAATTCTTGGTAATAGTATTTTAAACGAAATTTGACACCCATATAAAGTAAACGTAAATGTTTTAAACGGTGAATGACATGGATGCTTTTTGGAATAATAGAGAGTCCCAATTGCTTGATATCCATTGTTGCTTTTGTACTACTCCATTGTTCGAAATTTGCTGTCCCGTCATCTACCAGAATGACATCTTTAATGCCTTTAAAAAGATGTGACCACTCTGTACTTGATATTCCCGAAAAACGACTCATGATGAGTCGGACCAAACGTGGAAAATGATCTCTCCATGCTGTTAGTTTACTTGATCGTGCTTTGTAAAAGTATGGTGTCTTGTGATAAAATTCGTTGCACGAAATATCCAAGGATTCGAGTTCAGGATATTTTTTTGTGATATAAGCAAGCCATATTCCTCCCCCAAGGCACCAAATAAAACTTGGAAGTGATAATGAATGTAGACGTGTTGTTGGCATAATAGCGTCAAGTTGCTTTTTATAACTGCTCTCAATGAGATCATCTGCTTTCTGCTCTTCTTGACGGTGATAATATTGAAGTAACTCATCATCACTTAGAAAAGCATGTCGAATTTCCAGTTTTTTGAGTTTGGTACAAGCTGTATGAATCACTTCTATATCATTCACATTCAAGAGAAGGCTGCTGTACAACAATTCCAATCTTTCAATATTTGGAAGGTGCTGAAGGACAGGAACAATGGTGTTTTCCAAATTATAAATATCATCCATTGTTGAACGGGTTTCAGTATTTGCCTCAAGTTTCAATGATTTCAAACTGGAGGGATGGAAATGTTGGAAAAATGGAACTGGTGTCATGAATTTACGTGTATTTACTTCGTGATTATAGAAATCAGCAGCGTTGATATCCCATTGAAACGTGATCGATTGTACCTGTGTACAGAGGGTTGCAAGTTTATCCATATTTTTGGTTGTCATAAATCCGTCTTGTATGTATAAATGACGTATATAATTGCGAAGATCGTGTACGAATGGCAATGCTACCGAGTTTGAACTTGCCTTGTGTCTTTTGCTTCTGCGTTGTTGTTGTTACTGTTGTTGTTGTTCATTCTGAGAATTGAGTGACTCCTCGAGCTTGTTAAAGAACTGCTCAAATTCATGTTTTTCAGTCAATTTGACTGACTGAAATCGTAAGGGACGAAAGAACATGTTCCATGGTATGGACACGCAGATGCATTCCATCAGATCAACATCGTCCAAATAAGTGACAATCTTCAATGATTTCAAAAGGCAAATCAACGATGGGTTGTGATTCTGCTTCCATCTTGGATAGCTTTTTTTTTTTGTAGGAACAGGGAAGCGAGAAAAATTCAGGCCTTGTAATACAAATGAAATTAAAGAATTATGGTTTATTACAATTACTATTAGTTTATAGACACGTTTTGAAAATCGCTATTGATATATGATCCATGAAAAGTACTAATATTGTATTTTCCAATATCGCATCGAGCCATTTCCTCCATGTTGCGTGCATTCAAAATCAATAAAAAGCTACTGTCTTCTTCAGGTGCATTTTTACCCACAATGTTTACCAAACTTATAATAGCCCCCTCATCTTCGTCCTCATCCTTCTCGTCCTTCTCAATTTTGGTCGCAGATTTTTTTGGGACAAATATGGGTTCCGAACATGAATAACGTGGTTTGTTGTATAAAACGAGGGTACCTGACTCAAGATTAGCCTTGACTAAAATATATCGCTCTGCTTCTTCCTCTGTGTTGGGTGTTAAAAGTTGGCATCCCCATACATATCGATTTTTTCGTAATGCATAATATTGAGAGAATCTTGGGAATTCAATGTTTTGAGCAATGGTCCTATAGGATCCGGTTCCTGTATTAAGGTCGCGATCCCATGAAAGTTGATAGCGTCTCAAATCACCAAAAGAAGATTGTCGAATAGGTGGAAAACTCATGCCCATGGGCCGTGTTTGTTTTTTTGTTGGTGTTGTGGTCAAATGGGATGGGTGATGATATTGGTTTGGTCCACGTAAATAAGTACCAAAACTATGTAACTGATAAACGATATCTGCGTTGGAAAATGCACAAGTATCCAAAATAATTGTTGGGTTCCCATTCTCGTCATCGATCGTGTCCCATGCATTGGCATGATGAAAACTGAAAAAGTTGTCAACTGGAATTGAAATTACATGACCTACTTCTGGGCTGCGACTGATTATATGAAAATAAGTTGGTGATTTTTCGTCCCATATATAACTACCAACAGCGCTCCCTGAAAACAGTATATCGGCATCATTGTAATATAAGGGTGATTCAGGAATAATAACATAGTTTTGTGTCAGCATAAATGCGTGGATAAAGCTAGGTCGAATTCTTGTATTACTATTGTTGTTTGTTCCACCTGGAAGTCGTCGATGGGTAATTTCAGCTAGTATTGTAACGTGTCCTGATCGACTAATGGCAAACACAGTAAGCTTTGATATAGGTCCAAGTTTGATGGTATAATTGAATGACTCTTCTGTGATAGGATCATATTGGTGATGTGATGCTGATAAATCTCCATTGAGGCGTTCGTCATAGTCGCCGTAATTATATAGTCTTTTAGGTTCTGAAGATCGAATTATGTATATATATTAAATTTCCTAATCAGTATTCTTTTAACCCTTATGAATATAATAATCTCATAAAAATAAAAGATAAAAATTACCAAGTGTATTTGCATGAACCTGTTGAAGAACATTCAGATCAGTCTTGGAAACTAGATGATATTCGCCAAGTACTTCTTTGGATCGTTCAAGCCAATGCGTTGGCATAGGAAAATTAGGCGTTGGTGTAACCCCTACAGACGCTGATGACGGGTCTTTACGATTAATAATGCCTGTAAAAACTATTTCTCGAATACGAGATACTATTGCCACACAACGATCTAAAATCGATAAGTCTTGCACATGACCAAAAAATACAGATGATTTGGCACGTTGCCCAACCAGTTGACGTTCCAAAGATCCAGCCAAATTTCTTGCATTATATCGTACAGCTTGTTTTTCAGAAGAAATTTCAAATCGATGCATGAAAGGTAGACCATCAAAAGCATGTTTTATCATATATTTATTCCCATCAAGGGTATATTTTCCAGGACCTGCGTTTAAGTGACATAGATATAGAAAGGTTTAATTTGTGTTTTTATATTCCTTTGTAAAAACACTTATATTGTATTGTTCAATATCTTTGTTAATAAAAAATGTATTAATTCACTTATTTTACCTATACGATACATAATCCCACTCAACCATTGTGGAATCGTGCCATGGGTAGGTATCCAGATTGGTTCTGGCACTTCTTTTGCGTTACGAAATACGTTATTTTGTTGGATGTCTTTTATTTGATCTGTAAGTTGAAAGATTCGTCTTAATGAAGAAACGAGTTTATAACCTCCTATGAAGGCTAATACTGAAAATACAATATATAACATAGCTTGTAAATTTAGATGTGGTGTAAAGAAAAAAGAGAGAGAGAGAGAAAAAAAAATAAGAAAGCTAAATTTGAAGGATGGTTTATGCTGTTAAGGGGGCCAAAATAAATTTCATTGTTCTTGTTTTTAGGCTGTTCCTTGATCAGCTTGATTCGGAGACCCTGATCACAATATAAATAAATATGGCAACATGTACTATAACAGCAGTTTTGTTTACCAATGAACATATGTTTTATCCACTATTGTTATTAGTTTAACGACATATGCTTATTTTGTTCATATTTTATATGCAGGTTTCTCTTATCATTAGCACTAAGACAACGACATCATCTGTTGTATATAAACTGCAAAAAAAAAGAAGGGTTCAGTTTTGCTTTATACTATCTAACAATAATTATCGGTTAATATTGACATAATAAGTTGTTATTTTGTGCTGTGAAATAACATAAAGAGCCTCCGTGATAATTATTGATTATGTTTTTCCCAATTTGATCCACTCTCTAGTATCGATGATGGGTTTGATTCCCTAATGCACCATAAAAAATGTTTTGGCCGACAGAAGTGTTTTCTGCCAAATTCGGCCAAAAGCTATGTAGTACTAAGCGCTTCTCTAACTCATGGTTGTACGTTACCTTGGAGTGTATTTGACATTGATGAGTGTTTATATCACACTGTAGAAAATAATTCCTAAAAAAACCTAAACTCCTAACCGAAAAACAAGAATTCGTGTTTTCGGAACATTTTATATCCGGGTCTCAAAAAAAAAACCACAAAATCGTGTTTGTTACAGCTTTTGTGTACATGGTTATTCTCAAATTCGTGTTTTTCACTTGTTGGGGTTCATGAGTAGTTGTTCAACGTGAAAAAAACCTTATTAGCTTTTTATACGCTTAAACATCGTCTTTTCTAACTTTATTTTTTTTAAGTTCATATAATCATTTATTTGACTAACCTATACTTTTCGTACTAAACAGCTTTATTAACTTCGTCAATGCCGAATCCAACCAACGATTTTAAGCCATTTCACTGTCAGTCGTGTAATCAATCTTATAATCACTCTGTCGAGCGGGTGAATAAAACCCTTCATTTTGAGAGATACGGGGGTGATGAGGATGATTTTCATATATGTGTTCAAAATAAAGTGATTGGCTTACTATGAATGAATATGTAAGTCTATAAAAATTCTCTAACTACTAATATCCTAATATCGAATCAGGGACAAGAACCTATCGATCTGTATGAAACTGAGTCTTCAGAGGACGAAGTAGAAAACCTTGGTTATGGATCAATCAGTAAGTTGGTAACAGTATATGAAAGGGCCGAATTACCATGAAACTTTAGCAGTGTGATTTAATGTATATTGCTAGTCATTTCTTCAGGAACATCGCATCATCAAATGGATTGAATTCTTCAACACAGCCCTTGGATGTATCATTTTGTTTGCCAGAAGAATATGCTACTGGCAGTGTTGATGTATCTTTGATGCTATTTCAAATTGCAAAAAAATCAAAGATGGCACGGGAACATTTTGACAAACAAATGAAAGTCATCAATAATTACATTGAATCAGTAACTGAATCGCAACCACCAAAACTTCCACTATATACACACTACAAATGTCGCACGCATATCATAAAAAACTCTCCACTCAAACTAACATCGTATGATATGTGCCCAAATGGATGCAAAGTGTACATCGATGGTGATGATTCACAAGAATGCAGCCACTGTAACGAAAAAGAAAAAAGATATCGAGAAAAGCGCGACAAGTCAGGTACTATAATCAAACAACCTGCAGCCACTATCAAGTAGCTTTCTGTCCTTGAGCAACTTGCTCTTATGGTGCACGACCTTGAAACCTGCGCATTACTTCGTTATCGACTCAATAGAGATGTGGAATCAGGCACTATGACTGATATATTTGACGGCAGTATTTATTAAAAAGCAGCACCAAAGTTTTTCAATACTGAACTTTCAATTGCCATCGGATTATATACGGATGGATTTACCAAGTATCGCTCAATGACTATATGTCATTTTATTATTTTGAATTTTCCACCATCCATCAGAACAGAACAAAAGTACATGCTTCAGTCCTGTATAATTTATGGAAAGCGATCCCCGGTAGACCTTAAAAGTTTTTTACAACCTACAATCGACGAGTTTACAATTCTTCAGGATTATGGTATGAAAGTTAAAACAAAGGATGGTGAATTTTTGGTCAAAGCGCATATTTTCTTTGCAGGAGGCGATATACCAGCAGTTAGTAAAATGTGTGGTCATGCCGGTCATTCCCATCAGTATGGATGTCGCACATGTTATATCGACAAGTTTGAAGTATCAGAGTGCAATTACCGGCCAAGAGAACTTCCTGCTGCACCCCGCAAAAGAGAAGATTATGGCCAAAGTTTACCTGAAGTTGGTCAAAGTCCAAGTATGTTTGCCGCTTTGAAAATACATCATGGTAGAGCATTTTATGTGTTGGACATGATGCATTTACTTTATCATGGCTTGGGAAAACAAATAATCCATTTAATTCTGGGAACAGATTTCCTAACGGATAAAGCAACAAAGGGCAACAAAAAATATAACCAAACAAGGAAAGACAAAAAAAAGAAGGATGATGATGATGAGACTAAACGAGGACCGTTATTCTTAAGCAACAGCGAACTAAAAGAGGTCAACAAGTGGATACAGAAAGCAGCCGTAACCCAACCATCAAACTTTTCCTGTGCCATCAGTAGTTTAACTACAGAGAGTAAAAAAAGGACAAATAGCAATTTTCGAGCAGTAGACTACATGTATTTTTTGCTCTTCTTCCAACAATTATTAAGGATACCATCCAACCTATACATCGTCCAGCAGTTTTTGCACTATCAAAAATTGTTCAAATTGGAGCGAGTCGATCGATAACGCGATTGGATATTGATGAACTTGAAAAAGCAATTAAAAACTGGCATTCATGGTTGATGGATCAGGTTGACGATAAACTTATTGCGCCTAGAATATTTTCAATAACGCAACACTATTTAACACATATGTCATATTTTATTGAAAAGATGGGTCCAATGCCTTTTTATAGTGCATTTGCACAAGAGCGAGCAATTGGTGGAATTAAAGCGCGGATCACATCACGACGAGATACTGGAACAAATGCTGGTAATTATATATTTGATCAATGCATATCTACTGATATCAGTATATTAATTATTTTATTATATAGCAAACGAAATGCTTAGCCTTGCTTCAGAAAGGCGTAACGAACGGATCAGTAATGGTAATAATGAAGCAACCAACTTATCTGCTTTCCATGCTCTTACAGAAGCTGAAACATCCGTCTCTGAGGATGAAAAAGATCCAGATAGTCCCGAACTTTGGTCACCATTTAATGAAGAGAAATTACAGGAACTATCTTCAAAGTATGGATTTAATGTTGTTGAAAAGGTATATTTATTATGACATAAAATTGTGAGATAGTTCCTTATAATATGAAATAATGAACACAGAAGTTAACACGAAGCATTATATACCTTAAATAGACTCGTCTTTATTACAGAGTGTTTGAAAGAAAGGAAGTAATGGTTGGACCAAATGACAGAGTACAAGTTGGATATCGTGTGTGGAGAAGCGATGGATTAGGCAAAAAAACAGGGCTTCGAAATGGAACTGTCTATGGATCCTCGTATAAGCATGGATCTTCATTACGAAAGAATAATGTAGTTAAACTTTGCCTAGAACTTAACACCAATAGACAACGCAACAATAAGACAAATTCTGTAGCACTGACATACTTTGGAGAGGTTTCTGCATACTTTTGTTACGAAGTCGATGACAAAAAAAGTGTATTGGCTATGGTAAAGTTATATCAAGCAGTAGGTAGTGGTGAACCCGGTTCATGATCATATAGAACAGAAAGTGCAGCAGTAAAACATGTAGTTGTCAGTGTGTATGATATAACGGGTATTGTTTGGTCAATTGAAAGCCCAGCATCGTCACGATATTACTTGTGTTCAGTTGACGATCCCGGTAGAAAAAAGATAAAAAGCTTTGAAAGCCATAGCAAAAAAAATAACAAAAGATATATTAGGAACACTTGATCGCACATGGTAGTACCTTTTCAAGGTTTAAATTTTGTACTTTCGTTTTATAGATATTGAATATTTTTCTCACTTCCCTCTCTTTCTTTCTTTTACCATATATTTTTAAATAAAATAAAATAACATCTCAAGCTTCTTTATACTCTACCTTATTTTTGCATTTTTATTATTACTGTAACCCTTGATTTTAAGATAGGACTTAGGTGGATTACAGGTAATAGGTAGTTTAATATAGTGAGCACCAGTAGTAATTAACGTATACTACAACGATATATTTAATAAAATGGTCTTTAATTATTGTAGAAATTAGAAGACTTGTATGTGAATTGATTGGATCAAGTGGTTAGATAAAATAAGGCTTTTTAATAAGCAATTGGATGGATATGAATTGTATCAAGAATATAAAACAAATATGATTATTCAATATTTGAGTGATCGAGGGATAGGAATGTTAATTTATTCTTTTAGTGAAATGTTCGATGATTATTTCAGTTCAAAAATCCTGACCTTTTATACTTTTTCCAAAGCAGCGCAGCAATCAATTATTCTTGGCAGAAGACAACTTGGCGAGGAATAATATCCAATCGTATTGCATATATAAATGAGACAGAAGGTTATTGGTTGGCCAAGATCCTTGGCTGCATTACCAAGATGCTAAGATCCTTGGTAATAGAGAATAATGTTGAAAGTGATGGAATAAACAAGAAGGTCGAGTAGGACCAAGAAGTAACATCATTTCACAATTAAAAATCTCAATATTGGATATCAAGGCCAGATTCAGGAACAATATGCAGGTTACACAATTATGGACGGATGTATGATCAATAAGTTGGTTGCGCGAGTGGAAAAAAAGGCCTTTGGCTTTATAAATTTCACTGCTATTTCTAATACAAAATAATGATAAAAATGAAAGGCACTAATGATAAAAATAAAAGGTACTGATGATAATAATAATATAACTGATATAAATAATAATAATATGGGAAAGATATAAAAAATAAAATAAATTGAAATAAAAATATATAAAAAGAAAGAGGAGAGTGGTAATCATTGAGTATTACATTACTATGGAGAATATATCACCTGATATTTACCTTGAAAATTCTCCATCATTTCATTCTCAACGCACTCGTCACGTATTGACTACTACTACTAGGCGTACAACTGAAGATAACTTTGAAACCAAAGTTATCGGATAATTTGGCCAAATAAGCGGTTCACTTAATCTAATCAATTCAACGGTTGGTACCTTAGTAGAGAAGGTAGAAGGTTTAAAGGAAGAATTGGAGGTTGCCAACGAGGAGATTCTCAGTCTCAAAACTACCATTGCAACAAGGGAAGATAAACTTGCCAAGAGAGCCATGGAAGACGATAACGGCCCTGGGATTTTTGAAGACGTTCCTTTTGAGAAGGGCAAGTACGAGCGAAAAGTGGGGTCCCAAGCCAGGTTCTCAATGAATGAATTAATGGATCTTTGTAGAGACATCCGGGCACAACATAACCTTGATATGAGCGAGTTCGACGAGGAAATTACGGAGGACAACGTTTTGCTACATGCCAAAATCATTGTTGCCTCGATGCTCAAAGGGAAATCGGTTAACATGACCATGAAAACTACATGGAAAAGTGATCCAGAGCTTGCCCATAGAAACTGTGTTAAATTGGAACGTCGCTGTGCCAGATTTGTACCTTTGGCAGCATGCAGAAAAATTGGATGGCGAATAAAATTTTACAATTGATTTGGGATCGAAAGGTGGGATACATTAAGAGAAAGGAAAAAGAAAGAAGACAACAACAGCTGCAGCTGCCATCTCAACAACAACAACAACCATCTCAACAACAGCAACAACAGCATCCATCTCAACAACAGCATCCATCTCAACAACAGCAACAACAACAGCCGGCATCAACATCTGAACAACCGGAAATGCCACCCCAACAACAACGACAAAACGATGATGATGAACTTGCAATGGCCTGGAGCGATGAAGAAGATCGAGTTGTAACAAGTGCAAGGCCAGCTGTATTGGGGCTTCGTGTTGGATCCAAGCGTCGCACGAATGCATCAGAAGGTATGGCATCTTTTCTCGATATATTTATTGTATTGGATCTATCATAAGAATGATAATATAATAAAACCAATACTAACTGCAGATTTTACAATAGAACCTAGAAAAAAACGACAAGTCCAAAGAAGACAAATCCAAGATGAAAATGACGATAACAATGATATATACTGAGTGATGAATAAAAATAGTAGTAAATGCACTTATTACACAAATATATTACTTGATTATATCTATAAAGAATATAAATCGTTTGGTGATAGTATAACATGTTATTTTTTTCTATGCTAATAACAATAATGATATTGTGTGGTCGCTGTAGGAAGTGAAGCATCCATATACCACTGCCAGGTACGTATTGGATGGAAGATTCCTATATTCTCGGCAGCTGTCCGAAAGGATGTACGTATTACACGTGTAACCTTTGTTAAGTAGGATTTGTCTTCCATGAATACTTAGGGTTTTTTTTTTAGGTTTTTTTAGGTTTTTTTACGAGCATTTTCGTGTATTCCTTTTTCTACAGTGTCAAGATTGTTTTTTATCCACTATAACTGACGTAATAAACAACTATAATATCAGGGTGGTAATAACAAATAGAGAGTATTATAAACAATATAATATCGGAAACTCATTTATAACGCATTTACATTTAATTGGAAGATTTGTAATAAAAAATGATTTTATTAAATAAAAAAAATATGTTTATTACTAGCTAAGAGAAAATAATATTAATATCTATATAGAATCTATGAAAAACCAACATAAAAAAAATATATAAGGAATGTAAACTTTTTTTATTTATTAATCTATATAAATTAGAATGTGTTTTTATATTGAGAATTGATATTATAAATATATATTAACAATAAAAGAGTATAGTCACTTACCCTATTGTTCTATGCTAGAGAGAGAAGAAAAGAATTAGTTAGAAAAATAGATAATATGATGGTTGACATAAGAATTTTTTCTTAAAAAAAACACATACTCCTCGATGTTATCTCTTTCTCGTTTATTTTGTGCATCATTTACATTTTTCATCGTAAACGCAACATTGTATTTGCGATCCAATCGCCGTTGCACAAATCAAAGTGGATTGGAAGCGACTGCTCTTCTACTTCTTTCTTCAGTTCAGTGAGCAAAGAAGCTCTAAGTTCAGCATGGGTATGTTCTTAACTTTATTATTTATTTTCTGTTGAAAACAGATATTTACCTGTCACTGGCGTCATAATAGGGGTAATGCATTTTATATAAATAACAAAAAGAAAAAGAGAAAATGCCAAAAAAACCATCAACTATCTTGTTAAAATACATTGCGGTAGTTGTAACTGTCAAACCGTACTACTGAACATAATAAATATGGTAAGGCATCAAAAGTTTGTATTACGTCAAGTGGAGTTCTGCCAAATTCGGCCAAATTCGGCCAAAAGCTCAAATCTTTTTTTATGGTGTGGTTTGAGTATTGGTAGGATCCCATTCACTAGTTCACAAAAAAAGATAATTGTAAAACCGTGGTATTTTCATTCATAGTTATTAATCACCACGTTTGTAAAACAAAATTATTTTGTATGTTTAATAATCAATAATAATAAACATAAACCTTTGCTGAGCCTGATGTAACAGACGTCAATATGAAAATAAAGAGTATTCAGGATACTCCTGTAGAAATGTTTAAATTTCGAGAAGTATGAAGTATCATATCTGTTACTCCAACACAACTCACTCAATGGGGAGTTGAATGTAAATTATTATTTCATAATAATTGGTATACGCATAGTGTTTTTATAGAGTTACGCAAGGGAAAAATTACGGTATAATCCTACCTGCTGGAAAGCTGCCTGTCGTTGACCATTTTTTATCATCTACTCCTAAGCCAATGGTACCGATTGCAAGCAATATCACTGTTATTATTTTAGATCCTATTACATTAATGGTTTTGGAGTAACCACGACTGAAGAAGTTGGCTATGGGTTTCATAAATTTTGCATTACCAATGAGTGTGAAACAACTCTTATTAAGAACGATATTGTATAAATAAATTGAATCCTGAAAGGTTTAAACCTTTTAAAAAAAAGTCCTGTATCATATTAGAATTTAGATAGATTTATTAATTAATACCGAGCGAACCACAATCCAAAATCTTCACTTTCTTGATATGTCTTCAGCATGCACTTGTTGTTTGGCCCCAACATCTTCGAACATTTTCATGTTTTGATTTCCAATACCGTCTGTAAAAAAAGGTATGATCCAATATAGAGCAATGGAATAATCAACATGAATCAAATAAGAATAATGTAGTAATAATGCAAATGCACGTGCCATGGTAAGTAGAGTGGGTGTGGTAATGTTGGAACGTTCTTCAAATGGTAGATGCCCAATTTTCATACCTACAATGTTCAAAATATCCAATTAAATTTCATGACATAGTCAGACTATTCAAACCAGGGATGAACCTATCCATTAATACTGGTTTTTGAGACTAAGTGCTTTTTTCAAGATCATGATAAGATATTCACATGAGATTGAATTGCGAACTGGAGATACTACTTAATAGTGAGATGTAAAAAAAAAAAAAACTAAGAACGTAAAATATCTTTACTTTCGATTGACCAACATCAGGTTGTTTTTCATTTTTGATTAGTGCTAAAAAAAGTATGGGGTAGCATTCCTACTTTTACCTTCCCTTTTTATTACATTGTGCTGATAAAAACCCACTAAAGTAAGCCGTTTTTACAGAAAACTATTAACACAGTGGAAAATATTATACGATAATTACAGGTTCCAGAAAAGTATTCTATGTTGTCTATTATTAATAAAGAGTACATTCTAGAATTATAAGTAAAATCATGGATAAGGCTTGGATAAAATCTTTAATTCCAGTTTAAAACTTTGTTCTCTGGAACATAGAATAATTATAAAATTCTATGTTAATGGATTCCATAAAAGATGATGTAATTCAATCTTTAAGAGTAATTGTGTAATATGACAAGATTTCTTACTTTATTCTTCTTTTGTTCATGGATTGATACTTTAATAAATGAAGAAAAAAAACATTTGCTTTAAATTGTTTTTGACACATAAAACTATAATCTATTTCTTACTCCCAGGGTCTCTTGGTGATGCTTTCCGTTTACCATCCCTGGCCAAATTAAATGTTGCCTGAATATCTGATTTCCTCTTGTTTCAGTGACAAGACCAACGAAGTCAGTTATTGACTCTGTATCTACTATATACATCTTTTCTGTACTTGATTGAGTTAAATACAAGGATCCTGTAGAATTTTCAACTAGAGGTTGGTATATCCCGATAATGGCCAACTTTTTGGTGCTGTCGATAATTGAAGTACTTCTCGCTTTAGCATATGTAAAATAGAAGTAAACTTTGCCAAAATATGCTTTTTTTTCGAAGATCACACTTGAATTTAGACCGCGCCGCGCTCTCCTATTTTTTAATTGTAAAAATTCATGTTACTCTGGCTGCTTTTATTGGCGTAACTGCAGTATTATAATACCTGTCAACATCTATCTCTAATCGCACCATGTATGCCATCCGTTGCTTTGAGGTGTGATGCAGTATACTGGAGTAGACATTGTGATTGAACCACAGCTGCCCACTGATATGAACATCTGTTGTGGCCCCTGTAATATCGCCAGTTTCATTTATACGTGTACGGTATGTTTCAAGAGCATCACAAAAAACTTCTTTGGTGACACCTGCAATTGTATCTGCATATTCATCCAGTTTCAGCCTTTTAATAGTACTCCATAATTCTGGAGCTGTACCATCCTGCTTTTCCCCGTATTTCCATGATGGCTCTGTTGATATTTCGTTACACTGCTGCAACTCTGGATTGTTATTTTCAGATCTATCGTTTTCGACAACTGTATCTACATATCGTGCTCTGGCCAACGAAAGCATAACGTTAGATGCATTTATTCCAGGGTTAGTGGTGGAATTTATATGTTGCTTATACCATCCAATCATACGTTCTAAGCATCGTGCACTATAGTAACGCAGTGGTCCCATTTTCAAAATCATTTCAGGGATATGCGTTAAGTAATGTTGATTCGCTGTAAATATTGATACTGAAATAACTTTGTCGATTTGTATAAGCTTTTTCAAATATGCATGCCATTGGTCTAAACCGCTAATATATATCATAAATAAATTAGTTTAGGATCATTCTACTTTGACTAAATATTTTCACTTACGTGCGGATAGTTTCAATATCATTTTCATGTATCGAGTATTGTAGAGACAGCTGACATGAACGAATAAGACCCAAAAGTTTCATCTTTGCTATATCATTCTTAATATGAGGTGCAATGAGTGTAGGTACAATATACAGCATGAAGTCAAGCCAATCAACAGCTCTATTTTGCGATTGGCCAATCAAGCTATAAAAGTTCCCTTCGAATGCAGTTGGTATTTGGTTTCGCGAATATTCCATATCGTTCATGACTTTTTGAATAACGTCTCTTTGAATATCGAAAGGATTAGATTTTGCTACGTTGTTAACATGAGCGACTGTATACTTTCCAGAAAATAACTGGAATAATTGCTCTGCAATACTATGCCCAAGTAAATGCATTTCGTCCAGTCCGTAGAATTCTGGCCCTTTAAAGCTTTTCAAATCTGCTAAAAGAGATTTTGCTGTGATACCAGGCTAAAAGAGTAATTAACATGAAAATTTACTACGTAGTAAGATTATGTGCTGATTTAAATAACATAAAGTTACATATATATATGTATATACTTACTTCACTCTTATTCTTATATCCATCTTTTGTACGCCATGCTGCAGACAAGTCAGGAAAATACATCCCACCTCTATTGTTACCATCAGGATGAATCCCTTTTACCAAACACAAACGACATCCATAAAACGACATGTGTCCATTGTGGCATGCTAGTGCTGCTACACCAGGTATATTACCAGTTGCCAAAAGAAGGTGTACCCGCGCACAAATATGTTTATTATCAGAGGTATGTACTTCCATTCCTTCACTTTGCAATATCTCCAACTCTTTCATTGTGGGCTTTAGGAAGCTCCAAATATCGTTTGGTTTACGTGGACCCGGAATTAGACATATCTGTAACATATTATTTTTTTCATATCTATCATATATACAATAAGTGATTAGTTATAACCTTATCCCTCTTCTATGATTTTTCCTACTTTTGATCACTTTATAATAGCTTTTATACCTGATGGATGGATCCAGATTCAAAATTGTGCAGTGAATAATAGTCATCTTATACCGAGAATTTTTATCGAAAGGACGGAATGCATCTGCATAAAGCACTACGGCAATATCATACTCTCCAGTAAACAAATCATGTCTCATGCTTTGATATACTGATCCATCCAAAATATCACAAAATACTCCTTCAGTGTGAGTATGTGTATGTCGATAATTTAGAAGTTTACGAGTGTCTGGATTGTACAATAAATATGCAAGTTGGGAACCTAATGGAAGCTGTTCGATAGTTGCACGTGGTAATGAATCTGATCCTTCGATATATCTTGGTGTGGAACATTCGTCACATGTAAGGCTTGAATCATCTTCATTATACATCTTACATCCATTTTCGCACATATGATAGATTGTAGGTTTTACTGGATATATAGTTTCCATTAAATCCTTTGATCGATGCATTGAATAGATGTGTTCGTGAGCTGTAATATAAATAAAACGTTAGAGGTTTTATAAAGGATTTTCATTGGGAATTTACCTACATGGATCAATGCTTGTTATAATTTCGTTCATGAGTTTAATATACTGTAGGTGAGCTGCTCTTGAATTTGGGAAATTCTCATAAACTCTTTGAGCTTTTAGGCTTATTATTTCTGTGGCTCTTAGAGTAACACCATTCTGAAAATCATATCTTAGTCTTGCACTGTTACTTTCTCTGTTTTCTACTTACAAAAATCAACTAAAAATTAGACGTATAATATTCTGACCTATTCAAAATATAATATGCATACCATTTTCGTTTATTATCTCCTCTACGTGTTCTTGTTGATTTACTCGATGGATATTCATTGACTCATCTTGATCATGACTAATTACTGAATCGTTCAATGGAAGATTGTCAGCTGTAGTATTTATTTCTGTGATATCATTATTAGTAGACGATTCGCTATTTTCACGTATGAATTGATCATCCAGTTCGTGATGTTCTCGATTGATTCTTGAATGAGATCTTATGAAGTGCTGTTCCTGCATTTGGCTATTGTGCACCGGTTAATAATTTGGACGTTGTCGATACGAACGGAGAAGTATGAGAAGATATTACCTCGAACCTGAACGTGAGTTTGTGCTTGAGCTTGAGCTTGAGCTACTACTACTATGGTTATTCAACTTTCTTTTTTTCTGTCGGTGTGCCTGAAGACAGGCATTCGCATGAGTGCGAAAATAATCCTTGAGCACTTGTTGACGACACCAACCACAAGTTATTCTTTCTGTAGTACTTAATGATTGTTTTTGACGTTTACGATATTTGTTTGGCAAACCAAAAGTCATTGTGAGTATGGTTTATAAAAGGAAAAAAGAGTGATGTTAAAGTTTGCAGTAACAATGAAAATATAGTAACAACAATGCTACGGAACACGTCTTTAATATAACGCTGCGGAACGCGTAGTTGTACCATAACGCTGTGGAGCGCGTTTTCGTATCGTAACGCTGCGGAACGCGTAACATATTAATACAAAAGAAGTTCTGAACCATCACGTCATTATATCTCTCTTTTACTTGTTTATTCTTTTTTTCTCTTTTCTTTCTTCTTCACTGTTTTTTTTATTCTTTTATTTTATAATGGCACCGCTTTCCCGTACTAATATCAACAGCCTACTCGATAATATCCAATCCATTGCTCAAAATGTTAACGCTCTCACGGACAAAATTAATCAAATGCAAGAAAAACAAGAGGAACTAAGCAACTCCTTATCAACCATTATCCAAACTCAAGATGAAATGCGTCTGATCATAGAGCAGCTTGCTTATGCACAGGACCAAGAACTGGAAGATAATTTGGAAGATGAAGTTGTACAACCTACTGTAAATGTAATAAGGGACATTGATCGTCCATTCCGAGTTATGAATGGCAAACGACGTGCACTTAATTTGGACGTCACTACCATTGAAGAAATGATACAACAAAAAATTTTTCAAGGTGACCATGTAGCAAGCAGTAATGCAATTGTAAATATGCACGCTGCATTAATGGACTGCATTAACAACCTTCGTAACACATTACTAATAACTGACTACACAATTGCTTGGAGTGATATTGACCCGACCCTACAGCTTCAGTCTATAAAGCAGTTTGAGGATAGCTTAGTGCCTCTAAACATAGGTCTCAACAGATGCAAAAATTCATGGGCTGCTTCCTACCTTGTGGCATATAGATGGGGATATCTTTTCCAGTACCGCAAACGTAAAACGAATCTACAAAGTATATTATCAACTGTGTCGTGTCCGTAGGAAAAGAATACGCCAAATAGGTGTATCTAAATTTAAATGAGGAAAAAAAGAATAAATAATAAATAAAATAGAATAACGCCATTATTATGAAATGGTGTGAATTAGAACTATATACCAAATAAGGTATAATGTTCAACAATAAAGAAAATAAGAAATGAATAAACGCCCTCTTAACATAAGGCGTAAATTAACAATAACAAATATCAATCCTCATCTCTATGGACTCATATAAACACGTACCCGACAATAGATAAATAATTAGAAATAAACACCTCATCGAAAAGTATAAAAGGACCTCAATTTTATTAGATAGTTTGATCATCACTATTTTTTATTAAATAAATCTATATAACAGACTCAACGTATTCTTATCGTCTTTATTTTTTCGATTTTACTACCTTTTATATTTTTCACAAACTGCTCAGGTACAGTAATGTATAGTATTAGATTTTACTTTTTTAAAAACGATTGTCATATCTATCTCACACAATTTCCAAAGGAAAATGAAAATGAAAATAATAACAATACAGATGAATCAACGGCTTCTTCACCAGATGATGTGATTACTAGTTCAACTAACAGGTAATGTTAATTTTAAAGTATAATAATTTAATACTGGATGGACTACTAACTTTCCCCTCTATATATAATGAATTATAGTAACGATAATCAAAGTCGCCCTTCTCGCCGTCGTCGTCGTTTCCATTGAATGCCAATTATTGTTTCATTTATTCATTTGTTTCTTAGTAAATAATGATAGCTCTCTCATTTTAGTGACATACATTTCTCTTTCATATTATCATATCTGTTTATCAATTTCTTTCTATATATTTCAAAACCATTATATAATACAAGCTTTAATTTCATATAGTCACTTAATACAGTATTTTTGCTTCTTTTTCGTTGAATCATTAAATTAACTACGTATCAGCTCATTACACCTCAAAAATAAAAGTAAAGCATAAAAATAATATATTTTAAACCACTAGTTTTTTATTACTTATTGTGTAATTGAACATTTTATTCAAAAATTATTGTGAAATGTTATCATATACTTCCAGGATTGTTTGTGTAATAAGATTTACTCTTGAATTATTGCTTCTATAAAAGAATAAGGATTAACCATGAATTCTTAAATTTATCTAAGAATAAGAATAAAACTTGGATTATACGTTCAATTCTTTAATAATATAATAAAATTAAAACAAGAATAAGGGAAGAAAATGCATTTTTCAAGCTTTATTCTATCCTTAAAATCAAGGGTAAATGCATAATATATCAAGGAATTCTATCATAATATTCTCCGCTGTGATAATTTCTAATATTAATATGATTATCAATTCCATATATACCATTCGATCAGCCGACAGCAATTTAGATACTAGAGAAGAATTACATTCTGCTGCAAAGGCCCACTACAATATATACACTACATCCTCATCATGATCAACCACTATTTTTTCCAAAAAAGAAAGGTTTATTAGATAGCAATTGCAAATAAATATAAAATCATTAGCTTATTACTTCAGTTAAAATTTAGTGGGCTAAAGGGCATTTTAATGGTTTAAGCTTTTCGGGGCCCAATTCATAAATACAATATCCTTCTGGATAAGCTGTTTTACGCCCATTATAAAGCACCTTATATCGATTATTTCCATTTTTCGAATTTGGTTTGACAGGTGTATACGTCACAGGAGTAGATCGTGGCAACATAAGGTAGTACACAAATTGTGCATGAGATAGAAATACAAAATTGATTAAATATATAGCCCAGGTCTTTGGTGATGGTAGTCCAAAACCATCGATATCGATAGGATCCAAAATAGCAATAAGTATATTTTTTGCAATTGGTGCCATTGCTTTAGGAATATATGATAGAAAGTGGTCGATGACAGACTTGGCAACCTTCCAGTTTGTAGGATTATATCGTACTTTGTTTCTTGCATAGCTCTATAATCATTGTTATTAGAAATTCACAAAAAAAGCAAGCATACTCTATTATACTTTGTGTGCTATATTAATACTACTGGATTAAAAAATATTACATATACCTCTTGGAATTTAATCATTGCTTCGAGTGTGTCCGGAATATCCTTCATTTCCATATTAACGCCTATATCATACCAGATTCGAAAGATAGCCTATGTTTATTAAAGTATATTGTAACCATTATGAAGTATAATAGAGATGTATACATTACGTTAATGTTTTCTTCGTGACCAGCATGGTTCTGATTAAATATATACATGGTTAAAATTTTCAACAAGCTTACATTTATTTCGATTGGTTCCAACTTCCTCCAACCATACTTGTTGATCCATTTTATAGGTTCCAGGATGAAAAGAGAAAGAGTGTATATATAATCATCGTTCAAAATAGGATACTTGCTATGAATTTCATTTAATCGTGTGATTGCAGCAATTGGACGTCTTCTCTGTTCGTTAATCTCTTTCTGGGATAAATTGGGTGTTTCTTTTCTCAACTGCTCTATATGTGCAAATGCTTCAACTGCTTCTGACTTTATTATTTTTATCACGAATATGAATATTTTATAAGAAAGAAAATGTCAGATAAACAATAAGCATGTCAAAAAATTGTATATTTATATAAACTATATTGGATAAACATATTTACCAAAATAAGACCAGTATCTTCCGTGCGTTTAAGCGGTCTTTTGGACATTTCACCAGTTGCATGTAGAATTTTACTAATTGTGGGAATTGCAAAAGTCTTGAATAGTGCAAATTCATGAGAAAGATCAAAAAGAACTTCAAGTTTTTTTTTTAAAAAAACCATTCTTTGCATTAGTATTTATTTTATTTATTAACTGTTATGATTAAAGTATCGTTCATTACATGGAAATTCTTTGCGTGCTGTAGTATCATATACTTCTTCAGCAACAGATAAACTTGAAAGTGCTATTGTAGGATTCATGTATTTTCTTTTCAACTTTGCAATACTTTGGTGTCGAGCATAACGAACCAATATAAGATAACCAAATACCAAAAAAATAATTGGGGTAGTAATCGCAATCGTTGTCGTATCATAAAGAATGTAGTTACTACTGTAAATATATCGAAATTTTAACATTAGATTGGAAAGAGCTTGAGTAGATAGGGGCATCTAGTTTATGACCATTTTCAATATAAATTAGAAGAAAAATGCGTAGATATGCAAAGATAAATTTTGTAGTATGCATAGCACCAACATAATAGCATAAATAGTTAAACTTTTACTAGAGATCAACCTCTTTAATAATCTCCAACTTTATGTATAAGGCTTTTCGTATCTTTGTTAAGCTGTAACACTGCAAGTACTATAAAACATTTATATCTATTTTGCGTAGTGAGGATAAGATAGATTATACTAACCTGTTTTAGTAATTTGTTACTATCGTAAGCAGTGTCAAAAAGTACCTTTGGAAATTTACACTTGTCATCGGAAAATGGTGAATAGTCTCTTCCCTTACCTTCTTATCATTAATAAAGTTTATTTCTAAGCTATTGTCGGATTTGCAATACTCCCCCTTTATCTTGTTAAAAACTAAATGTATCTGTCCAAAAACATGATTTTGTCTGTAAACCTTTGTGGATTACAGCTGGAAATGGACCACCAGTTGTCTACAAATCACCAAGACCCATGAGGTCATTTTTTTAACTGCAGGCGCGATTTAAAAAGGAGTACGGACTTCTTTTACATTTTATTTTATATGAGGGCGTTGGCTAATAGGGAGTACGCGATATTTTATGTACGTACGCCTCCTTGCGTACCTGAATAACTAACAAAATAAGAGATCACTGCTGCTGTATGGATTTTTCCAAATGTTGGAGTCGGCGTTCATCTTAGTTATAGATGATCAGTTATTGAACAGTATTGGTATTGTTATATATAGTTATCTTCTAGGCAATGATCATTCCCATATGCGCTGCAGATGAGCACAATTCTCCTAATATTTTTAAATGTCCTGATCCTCATTTTTTGTAGTTTTTTTTTTTTTTTTTGCAAAATCTATCTCTTCAAACATATTGAATTGGGTTTGTTTTTTCAATTTTTTCAGATACTGCGACCTTTCTCATGAATAGCTACATCAGCAAAAAACGAACTTCCACTTTATCTACTGCTTGTCTGGAAAAGACAACATCTGTTGTAAATTTTTCAAAAAAAGTGAAAATATGTGGTTCAAAAACAGAATCTTCCAGCAACTTGGATTCGACTAAAATTGATATTGTTAATACAAAAAGCAATAACAGTAATGGTACTCCAGACTACATAAAAGAGGTTTGTAAAAAAATATACAAGCCCGTGTCTACAAATGCATAGCAATATATATTTTTTTTTTAAAAAAATAGGTATTAATCATATCTATACTTTTTAATTGTTAGATTCTGCTAAAGCCATATAAATATCAGTCTTTACGATCATCAGGAACAAATGTTTTTAATCAATTCATTGATGCATTTAATGTTTGGCTAAAAGTTCCAGAAGAACGCCTTGCAATTATTAATAAAGCATCTGAATTGATGTTTCATGCAGCAATAATGTATATCAGAATACAACCAATTTTTCAGCAAACAAAGGTGGTTAACAAATGATTAATTACAATGCTTACGTTCAATGTATATTTTCTGAAAACTATAATAGGCTGGATGATATCCAAGACAATTCTCCTGTGCGAGATGGTGAACTTGCTGCCCATTCCGTCTTTGGTGTAGCTCAAACTCTCAATTGCGCTAATTATTTGTGTTTTTTGGCGTTGGAGGAAGTTCGTAAAATGGAAAATCTGAAAGCAGTTGAAATATTTTCTGGTACATATTAAAAGGCACATTACGTGTCAAGTGCGAAGAGCCTGAAATGTTTTTTTCGACCTATCTACTATAGATACCACACCATACTCATCATCAATATCTTCTATTTTGTAACATATTATAAAAAGGTGAAATGGTTAACCTTTATTCCAGTCAAGGTAAATTAACACGATTAAATTAATAAAAAAAACTATTCATAACGATTAATTATTTTATATTGGTATTTGATAAACGATAGGCATGGATGTTTATTGGCGTGATACAGTAACCTGTCCAACAGAAAAAGAATATTTTGAAATTGGTTTAGACAGTAAGTGTTTTGTTTACTTTAGTTTATATGTAATGAGCAATAATTTGTAGTGTGTTAAAATTATATAATAGAAACAGTTGGCCATGTACGCATGGTTGTACGATTAATGCAAATCGAAAGTGTTTCCGAAACGTAAGTTTGTTAAATATACTTCAAGATGGTTTTGTTGTTAATTGTTAATATTTTCCTTTTGTTGTTATTATATTTATAGTGACTACACTGGTCTGGTGAGAAAACTCGGAATTCATTATCAAGTTTTGGATGACTATATGAGCCTCCAGTCCAAACAGGTAAATATTAATCATAGTTTATATATAACTTATATTATATAAGTATATACTAATATACATTCAAAAAAGAATGCTCAGGATAAAGGTACATTTTGTGAAGATATTGAGGAAGGAAAATTTTCCTTGCCAATTATTCATTCAATCCAAGCAAATCCTCAAAATCGACAAGAATTACTTGATATCTGGAAGCAGCGCACTAAATCCATGGAGTTAAAGCAACATGCGTTGAAATTACTTGAGGGTACTGGTTCTTTTAGCCATTGCCGTAAATTTCTCGAAGATCTTGAGCAGGACATAAGAAACGATATTCAAAAATTTGGAGAAAACGCTATTCTTGAAAAGATCATGAACACTGTCAGTATTCACAAGATTAAATAGGTATTCCGGCATATATTTATTATTGATTTTTCATGATATACAGTTTTCCTGATAATTATCATAAAACTAATAATTATATAATTTATATTAGTCAATCAAAGATTGTTATTATAATATACTATATGGTTCTATACAATCAATAATATCTTCAATCCCTTATTATTTTTATATAATTGAATAAATTTATATGTACGCATTTTGATTTTATAAAATATAATAAATTGATTATATGACCTATTTTATTTAGCGATATAGGGAGTGTTAAATTATTACTTTTATTATAATGAGGGTGTAATATAAGTAGTAGATGTACTAGTGATGATAGGCTTTTGAATCTACATATATTATTTTTGGTCTCTCAAAACCCGAAAAATGACAAGTGGTGATTGCATACGCTCCTAAATTTTCAGCATATATCCAATCTCCTATATTTAAAAGTGGAAGCCGTGCATTCTCTGAAAGACAGTCCCCAGGTTCGTCAGTATGCCCCCAAACTCTGGATGAAAACTTTTGTTCGTTATTATGACAATTTCCATAGGTACAAACACCATTTTTCATCAATACTAACATATAGAGTAGTTTAATATATAATACTATTACTATGGTAGCGAGGAAAAAACAACTGCGAAATTTAAGATGATATCTTACCTCTCAAATCAATCACATCACTGTAAAATAATCGTGTTGCAAAAGAAGAATGCAAAATATCATTAACATAATCTATCAATAGTTACAATGGAAGAATATTATTATCAATATGAACTTGACCAGTGATTATGATGTTTCTACTCCCCAGTCTTCAGCGATGATGCATAATATAATCATTTCTTTTATTTTTATTGTGCTACAATAACTTACATGCGTACGTTTTATTTCCTGTATCACTATCATCATTATCTTCATTTAGCTCGGATAACAGCTTTCGACCAACTACTTGGCAGCATACAGTCAATGTAGAGGTTGCATAATAGCGCCCAGGCTCTGCAATGACTTGGACATCATGAGGGAAAAGCTGATCTACAGCTTCTCGGATTACAGAAGTAATCTGTTCAAATGTTGGTTTTCCCGGATAATCGACTCCGAAAAATCCACCCCCAATATCAAGTAAGTTGCAATTGAATCCAAGCTGTTTTGCACGATCAAAGATAATGCGTGAGTTTCGTAAAGTATCATGATAAGCACCAGCGTCGGAACATCCGCTGCCAACATGAAAACTACCACATGTAAAATAAAAATCGCCATGATTACATACAGTACTATACATTTAACTATATTATTGGATAAAATGACTATTATCTATAGTTTTTACGTACCTAACACCCACTATATTCAAATCCAATGTTTTTGCGGTTTGCAATAGATTATCAACATCAGCCATAGGGGCTCCATATTTGAGTCCAATACCCCACTTAGCTTTTGAATCATCTGTAAGAATACGTAAGAGTAATTCGGCATTTGGATACAGTTTCTTGGTTTTATAAAGTTCATCGACACTATCAAAGGTCATTTTACGCACCCCATTCTCAGCAGCAAATTGGAGATAAGAAGCTTGTTTGCACGTATGGGCATAGATGATGTTAGATGGATCAGCACCACACTGCAATGCCTTCTGAATTTCGAACCCACTGGCGCAATCAAAACCGACTCCAAGTAATGTCAAATATTCAAGTATTTTTTGATCAGAATTGCATTTGACCGCTAATAAAGGGTGTGAAAAAAAATATAAATACAAAACATAACTAAAACATAACTAATAGAGAACTTGGTCATAAATTTATTCTTACCGTAATAAGGCTTAATTCTAGGAAGACATCTTTTCCATTTTTGATGCTGACGATACAGTTGGCCCAAATCAAGAACAAAGAAGCAATCATCTTGTTCAATATGGTTATTCAAATTAACCCGAGATTCTAGTTCGTTTTTGATAATATATTTGATATAATCTGTTCTGCTTGTTACGGTATTATTATTAGAAAGCTGTAGCTGTGCTTCTTTATTATCAAGAGTTGCTTGCTGTAAATTCGAACCGTATGTGAATGGTTTGATAAACATTTCTGTATATTTTCTAATATATATTGCTATGTTGCTATAAATAATTGAGCGTTCATAAACTTCTTTTGCTACAGTTAAGAGCTTATATCGCTACTATTTTTTCAATATAGTAATTTTTGTTTAGAAATATATTACCGTAATGGCTGGTTAATAATCGCGTTAGAAAAGTAAAAGCTACCTAAAACTAAGGATGTAGATGTTTCTTTTTTTGTGGACACGGTTAACTATATTGCAGCTCTTATTGGTAATGACGCTATACTCCTTTAGGATAGGAGCGTGGTATTGTAAATATGGATAGTACATGCTATCATCACGATCATCGATGAGATTATACTTAAAATACGCCCAATGCTATATAGCAATGCTTTTTTTAAGAGTTAAGGCACCAATAACATACCCTTCTGTGCAGTATATGCACTAATGATGAATTAGTTGGTGATGAGAAACAGGGGTATCTTCCAAGAAATTGTAACTTTTAAACGAAAATGTGATAGAAATAAATAAATTATCTAGGAGTGATAATATAATAAGAAAAGGATATGTTATATATAGATATTAATACATTTGTTATGTTAAGGAGTAATTATATAACAATTTTGAATTGCCGCAGCAGCAATACGATAATGATGATCATTTACAGGGTGTTTTAACGATTTTTATTACTGGTATGAATTATGTCATGACAAAGAAAGCTTTCAGAAAAGGATCAGAATATGCATATTTAAAGAACCAAGGAACGAATCAAAGTGCAATTCAATTCCTAGTTAAAGATACAAAAGAAGTTTAGGATGACAGTGATTCAAATTCAACAAATAATACTACTCGACGTATTATAGTCGTTAAGTATGTTATGGAACAAAATAATTAACCAAGAATTAGTAGAACCAACAATAACATTAAGAAGAATCAAATTTTTATTACACTGTTAAAAATATCTACTGAAGATACTGCAGGAAACCCCATAAAATGCTTTTTTTAAAAAGCTTCAATGGAGCATATGTTTTTAAAATATACTAAACATACTTGTATACCTCTTTAAGTTTATACATAGCGTTGTGTAACAAACCTAATATTTGATTTTTCATGCAGAGTTTTACAGTACCACCTTCCTCTACTGCTACAATGATGTATATTTCTTTTTGCTTTACTATTGCTGTCTCCTATTTCCTCACCTGAAAAAAAACCCCCCCATTTTCGTTTCTGCAATGATAAACACGTCCCCCGTTAAGAAAGGGTTATGAAAATACGCCATTAAATGTATTATATATTCAAGATAGTAACATTATTATGCACAAAAACGATGATATTATCAATAGCAACTAGATGTGCTTTTGGAAGTATATTGATTTTGTATACGAAAACAGTAAATATTTAAAATATTTTTTTTGTAATACGTAATGAAGAGCTGGTTATTGTAGCAATTACCGAATATTAAACTACAGTTACATATTTAAACCCGTTTAAATTCTTTTTTTTCAAAGTCAAAGGTTCTGGTGCGCGAAATAGCATAATAAATATTTATTGATCAGTTATATTCTTTTTAATAATAAGCCAATGCTTAAGTATTGTTAAATTAGACGATTAGAACGTTCGATAAAACGGAGGTTTTGTTGAAAGGGGGCAAACGTAAGTCCACCATCATGATAAGCATTTAAATCTGGTAATACTGGATCTCCGTTCTGTCCCAATGGAGCTTCGATCTGAGTAGTTGCTAGGATGCGTACCCAAAAAATAAACAGCTCTACATCAGACTATTATAATAATATATTTAGCACATATAGAGCAAAATAATTAGCCACGTATATTTTATTTAAGCAAAGAAAAAATAAAACTGACCATGTGAACACCTGGGCAAAGTCTCCTATCAAATTACCATGATATAGCATAATATAGTCAATGGTTAACCAGTCTTCGAAACCGAAATTTCTACTACAGTAATATAGTTATACTTGTAGAGTAGTAATATTTTCTATCTTACCTTCCCCAGCCAAAAACAAACTGATCTCGAGTTTTTACGCTTGCGTTCACAGAAACTGATAAGGGTCTTTGATCATTCATGTAACGCTCTGGTATGAATGCCTTTGGATCATCATAAAATTCCTCGTTAAAGTTCATTGTAAAGGTGTTGGCCAAAACTGCTGTACCTTTAGGAATGATGTACCCTTGATATTCAACTAATGGTATTATTATTTATATTTAATAACACACCATACTATGAATAATGTAAAGTTAATAAAACGTCTATTATTATTAATTTACCATCTTCTGTTGTTTCATGTGGGAGGCACAAAGGAACCGCTGGTCGATATCGAATACATTCTTTTTGTACTGAGAGCAAATATGGAAATTTTTCTCGTTCTTCAAAAACAGGTAATCGACCATAATCTGAAATGAAACCATCAATTTCTTTTTGAAGTTTCTTTTGGACATCCTTGTGATGGGATAATATAAGAAATGCCCACGACAATGTAATCGCTGTCGTGTCTGTGGCGGCTTCTAATATGTCAACTACAACAATTATATATATATTATTTCAGTAATGATAGCACAGCCAGGAATCGAAAGTATAGATTTCTGCTTCTGTATCATAATAGAGTGTATTTTTTCTTATTACCTATAAAGACAAGAATGTCATCATCCTCCAAATCATTTGCTTCTTTTAATTTATAAATTTCCTTGATAAAACAGTCAGGTTTATTGGAAAGAGCATTCTTGATCAGCCGTTGAAAATATGGATTTCGTTTTTCAAAGATAAAATTTTTCATTTCATCCTCATTATCGGTAAAAGTACGAATAAGCTTTGATAAACCAGGAAAAAACGTTTGCAAATCTTGCTCTGGAGCACTAAATCTGATTGATGTATCGATGTAATCAATCATTGTCTTGCCTAATGGATCATCCAATGTTTTAGCTCTTATGCCAAGACATGTTTGCATAATGATATTGAGTGTTCCCAACTGCATCAATTTAAAGACATTGGTGTAACCATGCTTCCTGGTGTCTGCCAGTAGAAGTTCTATTGTTTGGATGGCTTCGAAATTGATCATATCTGTTTTACTAGCAATAGCCTTTGGTGTGAGTAAAGCTTGTGCTACATATAATATATGTTTAAATGCCATTTTGTTAATAAAAACAATACTATTTCTAATAAACTACATGATGATTGACCCATACCGATTGCTCGACATCTTTTCCATCGCTTGTCTGGATGTGTAAATACTAAGCCCCTAGAGACGAAAATGAAACAGTGAAATAATACATTATAATAATTAGTGTATACATTATATATTTTTGTAAACGTTCATTATAAGTTTTGTTACCTTTCATTGAGTGCACCGTATTTAGACATGTAAAGATGAAAAGGTCTACCAGAAGTTACGGCGCCTTTGACTTTAAGAATATCATTGGCAACATAAGGATCACCAATAAGAACCCACTGTTTCATACCAAGTTTTATACGGATTAATGGACCTATAACAATTGTTTTCGTTGAGTTATACAAGTTAAATGATAAATTATTTTATGTTGTTGATTACTAAATTCATCCACACAACAACACATCTCTCCATTTAAATTTCAGTAACTGACCATATGTTTTATGCCATTCATCAAATTTAAAAGCAGCAAATTCTTTAGGAACGCTAAAAATATGGCCTAATATGTTAATAAAATAAAAAATGGTAAGTCATAATTATCATTATTTATATAATAGCCGTCTTATTCTTGCTGAAAAATGATATAACAATAAAAATTACCAAAGTAAGGAATAGCGTTTGGTAAAAGTGGAACTTGTTTTAAATCCTTCTTGCTGTAATTTTTTTTTCTTTTACTTTGCGTATTCCTCTGAGAAGAAAAAGTATAATAATAGTATATGCTGTAAAGAGTGAAACCCGTTGTAAGAGTTAATATAGTAATTGGAACTATAGGGGAGAAACCATTATTCGGTCTTGAAAATCTATTTCTAATGGTATCAACTATACTATCTGACATTTTTGTAGTATTTTTAACGGGAATAAGCTGTAAAGAAAAATTAGAATTAATCTACATCACTTTTCAAATTGTAGTGTAGAAATCTACCATGAGAACCGTCAAATTAATAGCGATAGATCATACGATGAGAAACTGTAAAAGTTGATATTTATGCTTCTTAGTACTTTATTATTTATCCACTCCCGGTAACTATCTTAAATTATATCGCCTACTATATGTTGCTGCATAGTGGCATTAGCTGCATGAAAAAAAAATTGGGGCAGGGCGGTCACTTACTAGAAACAAGAAGTGCCATAAGCTAATGAGGCGAAAAGTTAGATTATTGCGTAGAAACTTTTATTGCAATCCACAGTACGGAGCCATTTTTTTGCCAACAACTTCAAGGGGGGTGCCAATAATACTGCCCCTTTTTTCAAATAACAGTAGTTCTTCCAACTTTATATACAATATTATACTCTTTAGTAACTTAACAATTCTACAGCAACTCACTTCTCTCCTTTATTTTGTAAATACTCCATATTTCCACTGCGATTACTTATAAGGTTCAAAACATACTTGTTAACCTTTTACTTGCGACGACAGTTGTGATAAATGATTGCTCCATTGTTTACACTTAAATAGGGAGTATGAATAAACAATACTGTCATGCAATGCATTGATTATAACATAGTTTGGTTCGGACACATCATAAAGCTTTTTTTTAAGGAAACTGTCGACACCCTATCAGCTGGGTTTTAAAAATAGGTGTTAGCAGTTAATACTACATTATTTCTAATGGGTGGCATCAGGAATAAGAACAGTAAGTCATCAATAATGATGGCCTGGTATAAAGGTAAAGAAATATTATTTTTTTGCATTAAATAACTTCATGTAATATCATATGGGCATCCAGTTTATTTTACACAGAAAAAAGTGTTGTTATAGCTTCATATGAAATATGATATATGGTTAACAATAGCAATTAATAAATGAAGTGATTGTTAAGAACATAGTAACATATAAGTGCTATTTTACTTTTATCGCCATGTTATTAATATATATATAAGAAAATAAACTATTATAATTTATTATACCCACGGGTATGTTTGTTTGTTTTTGATTGCATATAAATTAGCCTCGAACGTTTAAAAGTATATTCTTCACATTTTTCTCCTTTTTATACAAAAAATAAAAATGGTGACAGATAACCATGAACGTGTGTTTGTTTTGGGAGCTACAGGAAATGTCGGTTCTGCTGTGGTAGAAGAGCTCATCAAGCAAGGTGCCCTTATTACTGTTTATACCCGTACACCTAAAAAAATCAATGAATCTCCGGGAACGACAATTATCCAAGGTGAATATACTGATCTAAAACCATTTAACGAGGCTATTCAAGGACATTCGCGGTTATTTTTGATTGTCCCGGAAATCGACGATATGGCCAGCATTAAGATAGATATTGCCAAAACTGCATATGAAGCTGGTGTCAAACAAATTGTCCATGTGTCTGCGAAATCTGTTCCTTGGCGCCATTATCAAGCTGCGTTGCCATTCCAAATAGCTGAAAAAGCCATTTACAACCTTCCCAATCGTAATGGTGCTGGTTTTGTAAGTCTTAGGCCTTGTCCTTTTATGACCAATATTTTGTTTACAGTGGACACTATACAAAAGCAAAATACTTTTATGGATCCTGCGGAACCGGATGAATTGCAAGAATGGATATCTCCCCGTGACGTTGGGCAAGTCGCAGCCCGTATTTTGCTTGATCCAGTTGAAAAACATGGTGATGTCGCATACGAATTAGTGGGTGATGTACAATCTCCAGAGAAACGGGCTCAAATGCTGACCTCGGTATTGGGCCGTAAAATCGAGTACACGCAAGTTTCTTCAGAGACACTGTATGAGATGCTTCTACAAGTTGGATTCAGTCATGCATTGGCATTTGGTGCAGCAACTCATCAAGATAAAAATCCAGTGGTGACTCGTGGTTTATCTATTCTTCTTGGTCGAAAACCGGAATCATGCCAAGATTGGTTCAACAACAACAAGAATACATTTGTTTAATTGATTTTTGAATTTACTTTCTTTAAAAAATAAAATATATTTTATAAATCACTTTATATTATATTGTGTTGTGCCAATTGTTGGTTTATAATGTTAGGCGCCCCGTTTACTCAACAGAGGATCAGTGCTATATATGTAATGAAGTATAGTGAAATGCGGGCATATTAGTATGTCTCCAATCACAAGACAATGAAGGAATATGTAATACCCCAAAGATACTACGAGAAAATGTATTTTCTTACTCGAAAATACACATTGTTGTAAATATAATATAAGGTCTAAAACTACGTCTGTGGTTGTTCATTATCATACACTTGTAAATCAATAAATGCCATCTGCGTGTAGTACATTACCATCATATATGATGAATGTATTATGATTCATCATAACCAAAAGTAAAGTAAAATATGGAACAATGTTACAAATATTCTTGATAGGTATACGTTTCATCGAATTCATTTGTTATTATTGGGATGAATAATACGAATTTAAATTCTAACTACCAAACCTATTGATCTTCTTACTATGTTCAAGAAAATATTGATAGAATAAAGTTTAATCTGAATATGCAGTGATATTCTTTATCTCATCTTCAGGGCACTTGTCTCAATTAAAAATAAAAAATTTATAGAACCCAGCTTAGTGCAATGCATAAATTCTTGTCTTATGCATTCCACCAACTATAGATCGGCTATTTTCTTAAAGGTACTATATACACACCACATCTTTAGCAAACAGAAATGATCTATATCCTAACGAAAGATCTTCTGTATCTTAATTTTTACAATGATCACTTACACGAATTACTTCAAAAAAAAAAGTATATTGGAATTAGAACCCTAGAATTCATTATTGGGTTTATAGCTTTTATACAAGATATCCACGATACTAGCCAAACAAGTAAGATATCCTGAATATTATAGGGGATAATCCTGCTATTGATTATTGCATTATATTCTAGCTCATCAGTGAACACGTCACCGCCACTATTTATATAATAAGTGGCAGTCATGATATCCATCGTTTTTTTGTGACTATTAAAGGGGTAGAATTAATATTTTACAGAAGTTGATACTGTTTTAAATAAATTACTTGCAACTCATACTATCAATCAATTTTGAACTCTTGGTTGATCTTTTTATTATATTATATAGATCAACATAATACTTTAGAATGCTTGTTGGTCCAGCTCATACACCAATCTTGCCAAAAATAGCGTCTTTTGCTATTTCTGCCGCTCCAATAGAAGATAATAACAGGTTTCCGATAAAATTAACTGTTAATAATAAAAAGAAAGAACAACACATCAAGAACGCCATCAAGAAAAAGTTGGAATCTGCTACACTGAGCAAAAATCTTGGTCAGGATGATTGCTTTTATATTCTTGATCTGGGACAATTGTATCGTCAGCATAAGAAATGGCAAAGATACCTTCCAAGAATTACACCTTATTATGGTAAGCAATGTTTCGCTTATTAATATATACCAAAGTATAAGATGTCCGTATGTCCATATAATAATGTGGTTTCTTATTGTTTCATGTTCATTTATTTGTTAGCTATTAAATGCAATCCTGACCCAAAAATTATTCAATGCCTTGCTTCGTTGGGTTTTGGATTCAATTGCATTAGTGGACATGAGATTCAGAATGTCTTGAGTTTTGGGGTTGAACCATCCAGTATTATATTTGCACATACGTGTAAACAGGCATCTTACCTTTCCTTTGCTTCTAACTATGGTATACGTAAAATGACTTTCGACAATGCCGATGAACTTTTTAAAATCAAGGATCTATACCCGAATGCCGAACTTTTGTTACGAATTTGGGCTGATGATTCAAAATCCCAGTGGGGAACAGGCGTCAAATATGGAGCACCTATGTCTGCTATTGATAATTTATTACACACGGCAAAAGATCTTGGCCTAAATGTCAAAGGTGTTAGGTACACAAAAAAAGTGTCTTTCATACAAAGACTCTTTTATATTTTTTAAAAAACAAAAGCGCTAATCACATTTTACATATTTGAATCGTAATATAGTTTTCATGTCGGTAGTGGTTGTTCAGATATAAGTATATATCAAGATACCTTAAAAAATGCGAGCATTGTTTTTGACCGAGCTAAACAATTTGGCTTCGATTTCGATTTGCTTGATATTGGTGGTGGATTTAATGGTGTCGATGCACCTGGAAGACCAACGTTCAAACAAACTGCCTCTGTAATCCGTAAAATGACAGATACATTGTTCCCGCTTAGTGTTCATATAATTGCGGAGCCTAGTCGCTTTTATGTAGCACCTACTCTAACTGTATGTTGCCAGGTAATTGGCCGTAAAATAATTTCTAATCAACAAGAAGATAATAACCAAGGAAATAGTCGACAAGTAGCAAGAAAACACAAAAGACATATGTGTAAGTATAATTATAATTTATATATGTTTAAAAAAAGAATTGTAAAACTTATAATACATTCTTTTATTTGACTAAATGATAGATTATGTAAATGATGGCTTACATGCTTCGTTTGCAACCAGACTACTATATCAAGACACGCTCAATTTGAAATGTAATTACAAGAAAATCAGTAAACTATTTTATAATGAGTTACAATGATGTTTTTTTTATCTTATTACTAATGCTTTTTTTTAGTGTTAATGAAAAACGGAAATTGTGTATATCGTCAAGGTATTAAAGAGCGCACTTACTCTTCTGTTGTGTGGGGTCACACTTGTGAACCTGGTGATTGTCTTACTGATGATATTGAACTTCCTTTACTAAACGCGGGTGATTGGCTATACGCGGAAAACATGGGTGCATACGCAATTTCGAAATCCCATTTTTGTGGTTTTGAAAGACCAAAGACCATTTATGTTGATTCTTTCACAAATCAATAGTTACTATTCTTTTTTTCAACGATAAACTTACTAATATTTGCAATACTCAATATCAAATTATATACAATAAATTTAATAATTTTTCTTGAATCAAATACTTTTATATAATGAACATTTGTATGTTCTTATTCACTATTTTTATTCCCGTTGCTTTATAATAATTTTCTATACATCAATTGATTTCATTGACTCGTGATAATAAAGTGATGGGCCGTTAGTAATATTTACGATTTGTAGTTTATCCATTTTCGAACGAAATCTTAATTTTTTGTAAAACTGCTCTTAACTGGAAAAAAAATCGTAAATCCATCCAAACAGTAATACCTATCAACTACAAGGTTAAAAATCTTCATCATCAGAAGAAAGGTAATAATAAGGAATAAAGGAGAAAATTGCATAATAGAATCGTTTAATTAGTAACAAAACTATCATTTCAAGTATTTTATGCTAAAGTGCATTAACTGATAAAAAATATCTCTTTGATTTACAAAGGGGGATAATGTACAGAGACTCATTCACTTACTCCGGATGGCTATCAATATTACGCCCATACACTAATGCGTGGTGGTAATCTACGGCAACGTACTTGCATGCACATAATAATAGATACAAACCCCCTATTGATTCCGTAATATATATAATGTGCATTATTGTTAGTATAAGTCAACTCAAGGGTTATAGTATATTATAATACGATACAGACCATTTATTTCGCAAAATAATAATGCAGGTGTTAACAGTTGCATGTATGAGCTACTTAACAAGTACAGTATATGTGTACAATATCTACGATAACCATGCTACATTTTACGAAGCAAAAACCGTTACTATTTCTTTACTTTTTATGCAAGGTGGAAGTTGATACCATCCCCGGTGGGTAACTTACCCAAAGTCTTAATATGGAGAGTATCCCGGTGCCAAGTTTTTTCATACGTACATATCGTATGTAAATGTTGCTGCACATTATTAAAGTTCACAGTCTTTACTCCTATAATGATTGAACAAAAGGCAAATTTTGTACTATGATCGATATCAGTATTCATTATTTTACAATTTATTACCTTTTTTTCATTTGTAAACATTACTATGGATTTTTTTACGCTACCTCCAAATGTTGAACCATTTACAAAAAATATCACTGATCGTATTCTCTCTATAAATCGCCATGATATTCAAAATGTTGGCAAAGTAGCCACTGCTACCCTAGCTGTTTACTTTGTAACTTCGGTAATTATATTTTACAACCACCAGTGATATTTAATCTTTGCTTATTTTTAAATGAAAATTGGAAAGTTATTATTGATATTATCGTATATTAATGTGGAACATTACAATGTAATAGAAACTATACTCTGCATTCTTGGGTCCTCTCAGTAGTGTTCCTGGTCCATTCCAACTCAAGTTTTATGGGTTCCGATACGTGCCAAATATTGAGAGCCCTCCTGGATCAACGTATGTTTATTTTTATTTATACCTAATATTAGCAATTTTTAACTGTTTCGTTTTTCAAATAATAATATACTGCGATCAATTTAATAACAATGCTGGATCATTCAACTACAGATGGGAAAAGCTGCATATGTGGCAGTCAAAATATGGAAATGTCGTTAGACTCGGTCCTTCAACTATTGGAATTGCAGACAAGAATATGCTAAAGCAAATCTTATCCACCGATGATTTCCCGAAAGGACCAGCGTATCAACGGACACAAGGTATGTAAGGAGACTTACAGTAGTTATTTTTGCTAGTTCTATTTATAAAAATGTAATAATTATAATATATCTGGAGTTGTAACAATGGTTTCATATCCACATGTAAAATAGTTGGAGGTGTTAATGTTGGTAATGCAGATGACCGAGACTTTCATAAACAACGAGTATGTTACGTATATAACAATTCATTGGATATATAGTTTGAATATAAAGCATAAAATAATTATACTCTTTATTAACATTTTTTATTAATATATTCTGACCGGAACACTTTTAAATCACTTTTATAGAGAAGGGTTATCTCTCCAGCATTTTCAGTAAAATTTGTTGATTCACTGGAACGCTACATGATTACTAGTGCTGGAACACTTATGAAGAGTGTCGATCAGTCCATTGCACAAACTCAACGAAACGATGGGTATGGAAAAGTCGACATGTGGATTTTGTTGAAGCGATTTGCTCTAGAAATTATTGGTGAAAGTTTATTTGGCGGACAAACATACCGTGAATTAGAAAATGACAGCCACACAGTCAATGCCTCAACGAACGGTGGAATGATTGGGCCTCTAAATTATGTATGTATCATCCTTGCTTGGTTAACAAATTGTTATTTTTCATTCTAACATACCCATTATTTTTTTATTTTATAATAATACAGATTGCTAATAGTCCAATCCTTGGAGTACTCAAGTTACTTCTTCCTTTCACCGGAATTTCTGAAGCATATGCAAATTCAAGTCAGGTATTTAGCTACTTAATAACCTGTTTTCATCTCTTTTTTAAGACATATAACTATCGTCATGATTTATTGTGTTACAATCTTTAACCAAAATGTTTTTAATAAAAAAAAGTTTCGAGATAAAGTTATTTTGAAGCGACTTCAAGGTGGTGAAAATGCCCGTCGCGAAGATATTCTACAAGTCCTAATCGACACTCAAAATGAAAGAAATCCCGAGGATCGTTTGCCCATCGATGCGGTTGTTGGTGAAACAATGCTTTTTTGGACTATTGGTACAGAAACTATTAGTTACGTTGCAGGATTTGCAATCATTGAACTTTTGAAGAATCCTCAAGTATTTGCCACATTACGAGAAGAATTGGACAACTGTTTTATTACTTCAAAAAAGGAATCATTGAAAAATGGAGGAAATACACTGTTTGAACATGAACAAATAAAGCATTTGCCATATCTTAACGCTGTTATCGATGAAACATTGCGAATTCATTCAGGTGCGACGGAAGGTCTAGAACGAATTACTGATAAAGATACAGTCCTTGGAGACCGACTTTTTGTTCCAAAAGGAGTACGTAGGTTTATTTTATTTTTTCACCACAAAATATATATAACAAATGGTACTAATAAATGTATAAATTTTTTATATATTTATAACAGACGATTTTGAATTGTAACATGTTTTATGTACAACTTAATCCTGACTATTGGCCAGAACCTACTAAATTTATACCAGAAAGATGGTTACCTGATTCTAACATCCCAGCAGATCAAGAAGCGTTTTTCCCTTTTAGTATTGGGTATGTATTAATAGTAACTATTCAACAGCTACTTAGTATTATTGTCGATATCATTACGACCAAAATACTAACTGTAATATATTATGTAATGCACAGATCAAGAAACTGTATTGCCAAGCAATTTGCTATGCAAGCGTTACGGTTAGCCGTAGCTAATCTTATTAAATTTTATGACTTTGAGGGAATTCCGGAAGAAATCAATGCATCTAACGAGCGCTCATGTTTTGGAGCCATTTTAGGTGTTAGAAGTAATAGCTTTAAAGTTTTCATGAAGCGTCGCCAAGCAACACCAATGAAGACAACATAAAATAAGATATAAATTATTATTACTATGATAATGAATATACAATTTAATATTATTTTTCGTTTTTTTACATATTAATAATGTCTTTTATTGTAATTTATCTCTTAATTATAAGCAATCCCGATACTTTTATGATGCCTAAATAGATCCTGAGCTAATGAAAACATTAATATTGCAAATATTTTAACCCCAGCATACCGATACAAATATTATACAAAGGAAGTTGAATAACATCATTCTTACAACTCTTTATCTTATGACTCCTTTCATCTGATAGGTAGAATATTTAATATTATTTATGTTACATATAAAATAATGATATATTATTTTACAGGAACAACCTGCAATCACCGTATAACTATGGTTATTGCTATCGGCTATGGTCACTCATACAAGTTACCTCTGTTTTATATGTCACAAAGGAAGAATAGTAATATAGTATAAACTCATCGAGAAATAAATAACTAGCGCATGGTCACGGAAAAACTGGATAGACAAAAAAATACTGCAACCATGACGATGATGACTTAATTTATTTTACGCCTTCCCAAAGATTATAGAATGTGGTTTGAACATATCTTTAAAAATACCCTTTAAAATAGAATCAATACAGCAGGTTCCAGTATCAGTATTATATTTTATCTTAAAAATAAATAACAACTTTTACTTATTTATACGCTATTGTATTTATCATAAAATCAGACCCAAGTTAATAAAACTGGTGCCAATGAACGCGCGAGTTCATATCATTGCTATGGTAAAGAAAATACATCATCTACAACTTGTCTTTCATTATCCAGCATACGAAGAAAATGATTCGTCAGGAAATTATGAAGAACCAATTTTATGTGGAGCATATACCAACGATGGGCCCATTAGTTTATTTTCGCATACGAAAATTATATAGTGGTTTGCAAGTTGATGTCGAAGGTACCTGGACTGATGTACAAAAGTGAAAGGGGTTATTCTTGGCTACTGTATATATTATCTTTATTATTACTGCATTTGTTCTAGCTTTTTATGTATTATTGGTACAATAATAATGGGCGTAATTATTACGGTTTTACATATTTTTTTTTTTATTATAAAGCCAACTTGGGTGGTACCTTAACACATTGGACTCAAGGTCCCTTAAAGGCAGCCAATCACTGAGTTATTGGCACCCCTGAAGGAAGGAATGATGAACGTACCATTTCTTACTTTATGCAACCTGGAACTCGCATCAGGGTTGTTGATACTCCAAGTCCACCATTACTCCCTATCATTACGCCAAGTCTTGCAGGAATTCCTAGATCAAACGAAGTCATCTCAGAGAATGAATATATAAAAGAAAGATACGTCTCAGCTTATTCATGGAAAACCGAAGTCAGTCAATAGTTCGTTAAGGATAAATGAACAAAAATAAGACGGTAATAGTTGATAATCAACCAGAATAATAGTATAAATAGCATCAAGTTGTAGTAGCTTTAGTATTTATTAGGGGGTTTTAAATTGATTTTTGATTTTTGCGCGTTGGCACATATTTTTCAACAACACGAACTCCACTTACCTCACGCGACATCAAGAATTTAATGGCATTGTCGACTTGAGCAAGAGTCCATTGGCGGTCAGAAACTTTTGGCATTGGTTAAAATTCAAAAATGATTTGAGTGAGGAAAATGTGTGTATTTGAGCAAGATTAAAGAGAAATGCGAGATAGTCCAACACGCAACTTTAAACTTGCACGATAGATTTTGGAGCCAACGCGCAAAAATAAGGTCCAACGCGCAAAACTACCCAACACGCAAAAATCAAAAATCAATTTGAAACCCCCTATTATTTATTTTCCAGGTATTAAAATAGATGTTCAAAGAATAAAGTATTATGCAGTAACCTTCTCATTCAAATTGGGAATGCATCTTTGACTTGGATGCGAGACAGATAATCTACTATTATAATTTATATCTTGCATCATGATATCATTTCTGAACGCTAAAAAAAGCACAAAAAATGCTTAAGCAAACGAAATAAATCCTGCTATCAACGAATGGATTGAAATTAAAATTCCACTCATTACATTGAGGAGAATAATCCATACTATTTTTTTTCTATGTTCATAATCATATACATAATACATCATTCTTGTCTTAAAGCTGCAGCAGTATTAAGTATTGTAGAACCCCTCCCCCTTTTTTTTGCAGGCCTGCCTTTTCTCAGAAAAAAAAAATAAGCAAAAAGTGAGGATATGCAAAATCCGAATACAATTTACTATATTTTCTGAGCAGTTTGTTTTGAAAAAAGCTGCAAAAAGTAGGGGTCTGCAAAAAACGAGGCTGCGAAAAGCGGGAGCCTACTGTAATCTTATTTCTTTTCCCACCACCCATAGGATAGTTACCCTCTGTTTTTTCTCCCAACTCTATTTCTATAACTTAGTAATTCCCTTTCCTATATCTGTTTTCTTGGTTTGTAACACCCTTTTTTCGGTCGATATATCCACACCTTTTCCTGCTGCACTATATGTTTTTCAGAACTGATCCTTGTGAACTGACGAGAGCAAGAAGCTGCGATCAGCGTGTGCTCAATTAATTGCGCCCTTTATAACTTTATAATTTCAACGTAATCGTTATTTCCTTACCAAATCAATAAAACTAAATATGCTGTTGCAGATCAATGTTACCACTACTAGCAAAGTACCTTTTAGGAGACTTGCATAATAATGGCCAGATATTATTTTCTGATGATCCCAGTAACATCTTCAAAAGTACTCCTCTTTATCATAAAGTTAAAAAGAGATATTTTACGCCAACAAAAGTCTTTTTCTTTCCTAACGACACATACGCTCTTCAGTAGAACATAGTTTAAGTGGAAATGGTAAAAAAAATGCTACATTTTTTTTAACAAGTACTGACTGAATCATGCATGGTATATATCCTGCATCATAGTGGTTCATAGTGATGTGCGGTGTTTGAATCAACAAAATAACAACTCGTTCAAAATTTCACTCATTCTCTCTTTTCTTTCTTACACTCTAGTTGAGCATTATTACTATGACCAATGCAACAGTGTTTCCAGTGATTGACTTCAGCGAAATTGAGAACAGATCAGCAGAGATCGCTCACCAGATCCTCGAAGCATGTAAGACCGTTGGGTTCTTTTACATCACCAATCATAACGGTCCTACTACATCAGAGTTTACACAAATGTTTGAAATGGTAAAATATATTATGCAAAGAAAGAATCATTGAATTATTCATAGTATGCCCATATATACTAATAATAATCATGATGGTATATATTATCAACACTTTTTTAAAAATAGGTCAAGACGTTTTTTGCCCAACCGGCAGAATTTAAAACCCAGTTTGAAACAGATCAATTGGACTGTCGTGGAGGATATACTGCTATAACTCCAAAGTAATGTATCATCCCATAAAACCTATTAATAAATATGAACTGTCCGTTGTGTAAACATCTATATATACGGGCTCATAATTATATAAACTAATTTATAACTTGAATAATACTAATCATAATAATGAAAATACATAATGACAACTAGATATGATATGAACAATATGGTTACCCAAGCTAAAACTGTCAGATTCGAGTAAGCTACTTGAAACAAATAATAAATAATAGAATATATGAACCTTTACTTTTTTTTTTCATAGGAATTGTGTATTCTAATTTTGAGAGGACAATATAATCATTATGCCACCATTCTATCACATATTTATATAGAGGATTTGAGGTATCACCTCGCGATTTAAGTAATCAGAAATTGCCTAATATGTTTACGGACAACAAAAAAGAACTAGATCTATTTTTTAAAGTAAGGATAATAATAAGTAATACTATTTACAACAAAAATTGGTTAATTCTTACCGTCAATACATATGTTTTCCTTTTATTTTAGAAAATGCATTCAGTTGGCATATCCGTCTTGGAACTACTGGCAATTGCATTGAAGGTGAACAAAAAAAAAAGAGGAGGAATATTGTTTTTAATGTATATGGTAACTTTATACCCATTATCTAATATATGTTTGTGTTAATCAATATTACACGTCCAAATATTATAAATTCTTCAGGTCACACCTAATCAAGAAACAGGTGCCAATGATTATTTGAGTTCATATCATCGATATGGTGATGAAGCATCCTCTGCTACTAGTCTTGTACGCTTTATGAACTACCCAGCATTGAAAGAGAATGATTCATCAGGCAATAATATAGAAGAAGAGGTAGTATGTGGAGCACATACTGATTATGGATCCATCACATTACTCTCGCATAGAGATATTGGGGGTTTACAAGTTGATATTGATGGTGTTTGGACCGATGTTCCAAAAGTTCAAGATGCCCTTCTCGGTGAGTAAAATATATCTATAGCATTTGATTACACTACAGTTATATTTTTTACACTTTTGAGTCATGATGATTATTATTTGCATCCTATTTTACCTAATTCACTATTTGTTTATTTCTGATAGTCAATTTGGGCGGTACTTTAATGCATTGGACACGAGGATTACTAAAAGCATCCAATCATCGAGTCATTGCTACTCCAAAGGAAACCAAGAACCGTTATGTGATTACTTACTTTATGCAACCTGAAACGGACGTCAAACTTGCTGATATTCCTAGTCCATTACTCCCTTCCATTGTGCCAAATCTTGATGGGATCCCTACGTTAAACAAAATAGTTTCAGCAGAAGATTATATCAAAGAAAGATTTATCAAGGCGTATAAGTGGGAAAAGAAGGAAGTCAGCAGTGTTGAATAGTTTTTTTTCTAGGGTGAATTGAACAGGAATGTTATTATAATTAATCAATTAAATTAATGAGTCGTGATGAATTTGTTATAATGATAATAAAGAATAATATAAGCAGTAAATTTTAATATCATGGTTATAAACTCTTATATTTTGATTCTCTGCATATTTGTTGTCCTGCACCCCTATGATTCATTAGAAAAGCAATAAATAAAGCATTGTTTAAGCCATATTTTTTTTTTCTGCTGATGCTAAAATTACATAATTGCCAAGAAGATGAATACAATCAACGATCAAATAATTCCTCTATTCATCATGGATAATATCTAATATAACGGACCGATTAAAAATGTATTTTTTTTTCAACAAGTCATGTTGTTGGTAGGATATATCGAGTAATTATTTGTTTAGTAAACGTAAAATCAACCAAAACTCAAAATTGCATGAAATAAATCCCTCAACGTTGTACTACCGCTACCAGATTATACATCACCATACAATCACGATCAAAGATTGAGGGAATTATACTATAAAAGACCAAAAAATAGTGTAACGTGTAAAAAAGAATAATAGTATGGGTGAAAATGAATCATTACGGAAGAGGTTATAATATTAATAGAGTCTAGAAAAGTGTGGAGATGGAGGATTGACTAGAGTTGTCCGTTGTAAAGTAATACAATAACAATGGAAGAATCAAGCGGAGCAAAAGTACGGAAGGTGCGATCGTATCAGATCCGGTTTAGGTGGATGTATGATTTCAAAAAGAAGGGTGATTTCCAGGGGTTGAAATAAAAGGTACTACCGTACAACGACCCTGGTCTATAAACCTTCTTCTTTCCATCTGATCAATAGAAGAGAAGATCCTGGGTCACTTTTTTTTATTTTTTCGTACTGTAAAATTACTATTACTATAGAAAGAGATGAATATCGATGTCGCATCGTATTAAATCGTGCCGAGAGTCTGGGGTTATGCTTGCTTCTGAAACCAAAATGATGATGAAAAAAAAAAAAAGATCCAAAAAAAAGTGTTTCCGTTCCTGGTAAAAAAAAGAAAGCTTTTTTTTATTACGTACCCCGACACAAATGCGTTAAAATGATGATCGGCGTAGTGCGGAAGTAACCCTTTCGGTCCTTTATTTTTACCATTTTTGAACTTCTTTAAATTGATTAAGAAAAAAAAAGAAGGTTGTAATGTGAATCATATAACAAATATAGAAAAAATAAAATAACATTAGGAAAAATAAAAGCAGTATAATGGATGATGAACCAAGTAAGATAGAGATGATGTATGTATGTATACCAAGGATTATACATAATAAGGCGTGTGTGTGGCGATGGCATTCGGATGATAAATAACTCATTTTTAGTTTAAAAATAGTTTAGTGAACTTCTTGTTCATTTAGTTAAGTCAATTGAACCTACTTTTTTAGTTTCGAAATCCCTCACTGCTTTCTTTTTTAGTTCGGCAAACATACAATAATAAAAAGAAAAATACCCGGTTTTTTTCTTCTTCTTTCTTTCTTTTAACTCTTTTTTTTTCTATTACCATCACTGCTGCTTTCTTTTTTTTTTTTCTAAAAGAAAAAGTTTCATCCATTTTGTTTTTACACTTATGCATGCTTCTCATAAGCAATATGACGCCGACTATATCGAGTTAATAGGAAGGCAACCTTCTCTAGAATACAATGACAAAGATGATTGCGATGACCAAAGCATGACAAGTACTAATAGTAGTAGTCATGATCATGAACACCAAGTCATGCTCAACAATCGTCGTTATTCTGATTTAGAAACGTCAAATGATGTTCAATCAAGAATCTCGTTATCTTCAACAGCCCTTTTAGACCCAACAAGTCAAAGTGTGACAAAAGATTCTAACGTGGCTAAAAAATTAGTATGGCAGGTAAACTATAAATATTTATTTTATATATGACAAAAAAACACTTTACCCCTTTTTCCCAACCTCTCTCTCATTCTTTCGCGACCTTTTGGTTCGTCATGTACATCATTTTCTATTATTATGATATATGATATATATCCCTTGATTTCAATTCACAGTAAGATGAATTGGAGGGTCTCCTTATTATAATTGATCAATTCTATATTCATTTCCCCTTTTTTTTCCTATATTACTCGAAACAACCTCTTGTTTTTCTTCTTCTTCTTCTTCTTCTCTCTTTTTATTATTGTTTTATATATATATATATTATCCTTTTTGACATATACATTTATATAAAAAAATGACAAGCATTGCTGTATTTTTACGGTTGCTATATCATTCTTTAAATATCTATGCTCATTTTACCACATCTGTTGAAAAATCAAAATTATTGTTACACAAATATCTAACGCTCCCGGTACAGGCACTTCCTTCTCTTATCATTTCAGTGATTGGATTAATCATGGCTGGTGTATTAATGGATAAATATAAGGTAATCAATATAGAAATGTTTAATATTTATTCATAGGATGATTGACCATAATATTTATTTTTATTAGACATGGGATATGTTTATCAAAACTCCAGAATTGTTTATCTTGATTCCTATCTTATTAAACTTAAAAGGCAACCTTGAAATGAATCTTGCAGCACGCTTTTCAACTTCGGTGAGAAAAATCAAATCAATTCATTATGTAGATGGAAATAGGTTCATTTCCTTTGGGCTCAACATTTTAGCCTGTCTTTTTTTTTCCTAGGCCAATTTAGGTGATTTGGATCATGGCCCCACATGTCGTTCACTTGTCATTGGCAATTTAGCCTTATTACAAGTTCAAGCTTTAGTAGCAGGTGCCTTAGCTGGTGTCGCTGCTTTTGTTCTTGGATTAATCAACAAACCAGGTGGTAATTCAGTCACGTATTTTGAAAGCATGTATATGATATCTAGTTCCATGATTTCTGCTGCTTTCTCAGGTGCTATTTTGGGCGCTTTTATGTGTGGATTGATTTTACTGTGTCGCAAATTAAAAGTGGATCCGGATAATGTGGCATGTCCTATGGCTTCGGCTTCCGGTGATATTGTGACCTTATTATTACTAGGCGGATGTGCTCTTGTTCTTTCCAATCAGATCAGTAAGTCATTCTTTTGCAAAAAAAAAATAAAAATAAAAAAAATAAAAAAGGGATTAGACTGGGAAACAAAAAATACTCATTCACATGTAGATACAATGTTTAGTACGATTCTATTTATTGTGATGGTGTTAATATTACCACTGTTTGGTTACATGGTATGGAAAAATAAACATACCAAAGAATTACTCTTGGTTGGATGGGTCCCCATTCTCATTGCCATGGTGATTTCTAGTTTAGCCGGTGTTGTCTTGGAACGCTATGTGGCAGAATACAAAGGAGTTGCCTTGTTGACGCCCGTCTTAATCGGGTTGGCTGGCAATTTGGGATCCATTTATGCATCACGTATTAGTACCAGTTTACATGGTGAAACCAAGGAAAATTGTAACCTTGTTGAATGGTCCTTGTTACTGATGAATATCCCTATTCAAATTTTCTTTTTAATCATCATTTGGGCTTTTCAAATGGGTGAACTGAATTATAATGGGTGGTTCTTTTTTGCGTATTTTACAGTATCGATGATTTGTGTAAGTTTTAAAGAAAAAGGGAATGTGAAAAATGAAAGAAAAAGAGAAACTAACTTTTTTTTTTGAAAACAAAAAATGATGCATGATGACGAAATTATTCATTAGACTTGGATATGTCTCAAAATTGGTAAATACATGACATTTGGATTCTGGAAAATGGGATATGATCCTGATAACTATGTCATTCCATACTTGTAAGTTGAATCATCAAGGATCTTTTGTGTGTGTGTGTGTGTGTGTGTGTGTGTGTGTGTGTGTGTGTGTGTGTGTGTTTAGAAGTCATATGAAGAAGAAAATAACAACAACAAACTAAATGATTTAATGTAGGACGGCAAGTATTGATTTAATCGGTACCATTTTACTTGTATTAGCTTTCTCAGTGCTTACATCATCCGGTGCAGATGATATGAAATTACATGTCTCACGGCATTAATTGTGCTTCATAATATATACCAATTTATTACCTACCTTACATTTCACATTTTATTTATTTTTCTCTTTTGAAGCAGGCTCTTCCTTCTCATCCACCAACATTGTATAATAGATGTTATTTTTTTCCCATTCCTTTTCATCCTAATTACATAATATCTTTTTAATCATCTTAAAAAAACATCCATTCATCCACCTCCCCCCAATATCTTTTTGTCATAATTACTTTCATATTTTCTTTATATATTAGTTTTATATAGCTACTACATATACAAATTCACATACAAACTAAAAAAAACAATGGTTACTATTATTATTATTATATACTATTATGTACTATTATATTTTTTTACGATGACTATTACTATTACTATTATTACTATTATTACTATTATTACTATTATTATTATCATAAAAAGAAAAGAAAACTTTTTTTATAACAAGGAAATTGGATTAAAATCACAACAAAAATGGAGTAGAATAGAATGATAGTAATATATAACAATAATAATGAAGGTGAGGAATTATGAACAAAAGAGAGAGAGAAAAAAATAACTTGTAAATGAACTATTGACGCAATCCAAATTCTAATTCATGAGCAACAACATGAAGTGCCAACTTGTTCCAAAGTTTATCTGAATGTTCTTTTTCTTTTGTTTCTTGAATACGTGTAGCCAATTTAGCTTTTCGATTCGGGGTAGGACATAACGTTGCTGTTAAACCAAAACTCCACACACGTAAAACATAAACCTTCACCACATCCAAAATCATGAAATAGACAAAAGAAATACCCAAAACAGCCAAACCCCAATACCATCCACAAGGAGCAACTTCATGGGCTTCACCAAATACACCATAGACGGAAAAGAAAAGAGCCAAGATTTGAGTACCGATGACACATACGAAAAAGATCCAATGAGGCATATTTTCCCACCAAAATCCAGGAAGTCGTGTGGAAAAAATCGTGAAATGAGGTGCTACATAATGACTTGCATTAATTTGATGATTCATAGTTTTTTTTTTGTGTAAATTTAAAAGTTGCCTTTTTTACCTGAAGAAATGTGGAGATACATGATAGAATTAAGTTCATAGGGTGTAACATGGAAAATATCTCGTGCAACATAGAAATGTCCAAAAGATAATGCAGCCAAAAATATGGAGAGGATAGTAGAAAGTGTCAGGAGTTGGCCAATGCGCCATTTATCTGGTTTAGTGGAAATTTGGGTATTGTCCACTGAAATGACCAATGTAGCCGCATCATTCTACGTTTGGGTACAGAGTCACATATTTTTATTTTTTATTTTTTTTTAGCACGGTAATTTTTTTTTTCACTTTGATTGATTGGTTCATCAAGTAAAAATAACAAACACAAACAACTTACCAAAACGCAAATCATAATTAATAAAATGGCGGGCATATTCCAGTCTTCTACCAACGTCACAACAAACATAAACAGCAAGAAATGAATGGTAGAAGTAATACGATATAAAGCATAAGATCTTAAGCGTTGGAAAATGGATCGAGAGACACGGATACCATCAATGATAGTGGAAAGACCAGGCGCCAATAATACAATATCAGCCGCAGATCGTGCAGCATCGGTACATCCAGAAACGGCAATTCCTACATCGGCCTTTTTCAAAGCAGGTGCATCATTGACACCATCACCCGTCATGCCTACCAATAACCCTTTGTTTTGAAGAAGTTCAACCACACGGTATTTATGTTCGGGAATGACTTGAGCAAATCCATCGGCTCGTTTACAATGTTCAGTGACTTCATCTTCTGATTTGGTAGGGTCAACAAGATGATTGGCATCCAAAATGACACGACTCATACCCATACGTCCAGCGACTTCTTTAGCAATGATATGTTGATCACCCGTAATCATTTTTACTTCTACACCCATCGCATTACAATCACGAATAGTTTCGGCAGAATCTGTACGTGGTGGATCTAAGAGTGAAATCATACCGACAAGTTCGAATTTTTCGGGATCATTGGGAACGGATTTGGCAACACCGAGAGCACGTAATCCACGACGAGCTAATGCGTTCACTGCATTGACAGCATCATCATTACCACCTACAAGTTCAATAATTACCTGAAAAAAAAACATATTTATATCCTACTTTAGTTTTTTTTTTATCCCTTTTCCTCAGATGGAATTAAATATTATATATATATATATATTACCTGAGGAGCACCTTTTGCCACACGGAAATGTTGATCCGTCTTTAAATCAAGAATCGTAGCTTGTGTCATTTTCGTAACAGGATTAAAAGGTTGAAAAGCTGTGACCTTGTATCCAGGCACACTATGCATATCTTCCCGTTTTTGAAGTACTTCCAAAGTCGTTTCAGCCGCACGGCGTACAGCTGCTTCAATAGGATCATTAGCACCTGGTTCAGCTGCCAAATAGGAATACAATAAGATATCATCCGAAGTATATCCTGGTGCCAAATAAGGTTCGTCAAACGTCAATTCGTTCAATGTCAATGTTCCCGTCTTGTCAGAACACAAGACTGACACTGATGCCAATTCTTCAATAGCTGTCAATCGTTTGACAATGACTTTCTTTTTCGACAATTGTTTCGCACCTACCGCCATGGTAACGGACATGACGGTCGGTAAACCCACTGGAATAGCAGCCACGGTCAACACCAAACAATTTTTAATAACAACTTTCCAATCCCCTTGAGGAGTACCACGGTATTTAATCAATTGATACGCCAAAACAATACCGACCAACAAGACAGTGGTGACGACCAAGACATTGGCAATTTTATTAATGACTTTTTGAAAATGACCTTGTTCAGCCGTGATGGCAATCAAATTGGCAGCACGACCAATAAATGTTTGTGTGCCTGTCTTTGTAACGACGGCCAATTGTTGGCCTTGTTTCACAATACTGGAACTATAGACAGTACTGTCTTTGGCCTTGGTTACTGGTAAAGATTCCCCCGTTAATGCCGATTGATCAATTTGTAATTCCGCCTCACTTTGTTCTCCATTGACACCCAATCCTAACAAGCGTGCATCTGCAGGAATAATATCGCCGATACGTAAAACAATCACATCGCCGGGTACTAATTCACGTACATCAATTTCTTGTAATTTTCCATCACGCCAACAACGAGTTTTTAATGCCAATGTTTGTCGTAATGCAGCCAAAGCACTTTCAGCTTTTCGTTCTTCACCATATCCAATACCAGCATTCACCAGTAAAAGGGCTAAAATCAATCCAAAATCAAGCCAATCGCTCACCAAGGCAGATAGGATACAAGCCATTTCAATCAAATAGCTCATGGGACCCGTAAAATACCGTAGGAATTTTAAAAATGGGTTGGTTTTACGTTCTGGTAATTCATTCATCCCAAACGTTGTTTGTCGTTCTGCAATTTCTGTGGCATTTAAACCTTTTCTTGGATCGGTATGTAATAAAGCTTCCAATTCGGGTGGAATCTCGTCTTGATGTTCTACATGCTCATGTTCTTCTAGTTTGACGGACTCTTTTTTCTTTTCATTATTATTATCGTCCATGGTTTAGAAGATGAAGAAAAAAAAAAGGATGACGATAAATAATAATAGATGTGTAGTTTAAATAGAAGAGAGAAATTAGGTGGTAATAATAATAATAATAAAAGAGAGAAAAAGAAAAAGAGAAATGGAGAATTTGTCGTTATGATTCTGTTTTTTTTTCTTCTTGTTTATTATTATTACTTGTTGCTTTCACAATTAGAAAATAATAAACATAACTTTGATGGCTTGACATGGAATTTTTGATTTGCTTTTTTGATAAATAATCGTGATAAAATAATAATATAATACGATTCATATGTTTTTTTTTTTTTTTGTAAAATAAAATACCACCTTTTCATTCTTTTTTTTCCCAATAGATTGAATAGAGTTGGATAATTATGATATATCATGATGTTGATCAAAAAGTCGATTCTCTTCTTTCTATATATATCACTCTTTCTTTTTTTTATGATGATGAACAATGATGCATTGTATTCTCCGGGAGATGTAGAAAGAGTGTTTTTTTGGGGGAGAGAAGCATCTATAACAAGATATATAACAACAAAGCTTTAGGTTGTTTCTTAAATTATTATTATTATTATTGATTGAAAGGTATGTAAAAATGTAACTCGGATAGTTTTTCAATTTTTTTTTTTTTTTCGTTATTCAAAAATAAAAAATTTCATTTACTTTCTCTTTATATATATATATATACAATAAAGATATTATATAGGTACATAGACTACGCCACAATAAAGTGAGTAATAAATCGACCGCTTATTCATTTTGGAGAAAGAGAGGGTGACCCGTTCCAAACGATGACGAAAAGATTAGTGTAATCCAATCTAATAATTACACTCTATTTTTCTCTACTATCATCTTCTTTATATATATACTACTGATAATAATGAATGGGGCAAAAGAGAAGAGAGAAAGATTGAGTTGCGCGATTATTTTTCTAAAAAAAATAAAGACCGAAACTTGGTGTAATTATTGTTATCACCTTTTATACCAACTTATCCAACCCACCCACCATACACGCACGCTTTTTTTTTTCAGCCCGCCTTTATTTGTGGCACTTGTTGTTCTTGTGTTGCAAAATATAATGGTCGTAAAAAAAATATTCATATGCTTATTGTGTTTCGACAAATAGAAGAATAAATAGATAAAAATGATGATAGAATATTATAATGACAAGAATGTGTGAGAAGAAGGTAGGTTGGATTCAATAATAGGGTATTCATTTGAATAATATGAAGAATGATAATGATATATCTACTACCCTTTTTTTAAAAAAAAAAAAAAATCGACAAGAAAAAAAAAAGGGGCTCTATAGATTCTATCCTTATCATTGATTGAGATATATATTGTTGAGTTCTCTAAAACTAACAACATTTATCCGCACAACAGCAACATACAACCCCATTGAAAGGGATGTTGTCAAGAGAGAGTCTATGGCACGTGTATTCTGATTTTTTGTCATTCAGACAAAGTCTTTTAGCACTACTACTACTACTACTACTACTACTACTTACTACGACGACTTACTGCACTTAGTGAAGATAGTAAGGAAGAGGGGATGAAAAAGTTTTTTTTTTGATTATACTTGACTAAAAATGGAGGTCGCGCCGCGTGTTTGACATTATTGTAATCATCCCAATTCATAACACTTTTTTTTAAAATAAATAGAAAGGATGGATGGGGATGAGAAGAAGAAGTAGAAGGCGTTATTAAGTCTTTAATATGAAGTTTATTTTATTTATTTATCTTTGCCTAATAACCGCCACTTCGTAAACGCACATACATTATTATGTGCACAGAAAATCATTCAACCTTTGTTATTAAAAAAATTGCATATCCGTCACACAATAAAAAAAAAAAAAGTCCCTTGGCTTTTTTTTTTTTTAGGGTGGGAAACGAACAAGGCGTGTCTTCTCCCCCAACGCAAAATTCTAATAAGGGTTATTTTGTTACCCAACAAAAAATATTATTATTATTCTTTTTATGGTTCTAATAAAGGATATTATGAATTATAACTAAATAATAATAAAAAGTCATGTGTCAAGTAATGAGTGATTCGCATTTTTTTTTATAATTGTTTCATATGTTAAAACAACTTATCCACATATCATTCATTATCATCATCATCATCATTAAGCATTATTATTATCAACCCATTTTTACATACTAAATAATAATAATGCAAATTGTCAAATAAATAATCACATGCACTTTTTCTTTCAAAGCTTTTTATATCAAAACAACCAACCAACCAAATCGGAGTATCAAAAAGTAAACTTCTCCCTTGAACCTGGTCCATGCGAGAGAGAGAGAGAAATAAGCCAAGAAGACGGGGGGAGGGAGGGGAGATCGGCTTCAAAAGTGGATTGTGTTTTAACATGTGAAAAATGAAAGTTTTTATTATCCCATTTTTTTTTAAACTTATGAACCAAAAAGTTCATTTATTAGAAAAAAAAAAAAGTTTCCGGCGGATTTTTTATAATAGTTTAAACCATTACAATGCAACAAAAAAGTTTTTTTTAAGAACCAGCCTGATTTGGACTTGATTCACGGTCAAGATGCAACAAGTCTTTTCTTTTCTTTTATATATATTTCAAAGTTGAACAAAGTTATATATATTTATATATATCAATCTATTACCTTATGCTTTTATCACATGCTGTGATGGGGTATAGAAAGATAGACCTAGTCGTTGATTAATAGTAGTAGAAGTAGTAGTAGAAGAAGAAGAAGTAGTAAAGTAATGATGATGATGATGAAAGATGGATGTATATACTCTAATCGAAAATAAATGATCATAACGATGATAATGCTAAGCGGTTAATGTATGTGTGTTTGTTTATTATAACCTGATATAGAAGTAAAAAGAGAGTGAAAGTAGCGTGTGATGATGATGAATTATAATAGAATAGAATAACTTGTTGATTGTTATTGTTCGAGTCGAGCCATGCCACACTTGGCCTTTCCGACACATCCGCCTTTTTTTTTTTTACAAGTTGCATTCAACTCTCACGCTCTCTCTCTCTCTTTTTTTTCTTTCTTCTTTCCTTTCTTTTCTTTTCCTTCAAACTTCTTTGACCTTTCAATCCCTTTCTCTTCTTTTGTTTTTTATTATTATTATCATACATGGCGAGAAATCATCATCATCATCATACAAACGGTAAGTAACTTATGATTCAAAGATCATCATGATGTACCCATAATAAATAAAACAAATTATTAGAATACCCCCTTATCATTAGAAGAAGAAAAAAAAAAGAGAGAGAGGATGGGAAAGAGAGAGTGAATATACACTTTGGTGGTGTGTGAGTTCGGTATGAAAAAGAAAGGGTGGCGGTGCCGCGATAAGTGTTGATGATAAGCACAGGCCCCCCCTTCTTCCTTTAAAAAAACCATCAAAGAAGAAGAAACAAAAAATTCTCATCTGCTTTCTTTTTATTATTTCCTTTTTCTTTCACTTTTTTTTTTCCATTTTTTTCTCTCTTTCCTTTTTTTCTCTATTTCTAAAACAACAACTATTATATAAATGATAGGTCACGACGGACACGTCAAGCATACCGAAGCCAATGGTATTCCTGTCGCTGCTGAAAATGGAGGGGGACAAACCAAATCAACAACAACAACGAGCACTGGAGGATTTGGATTTGTAAATCGTGTGACATCTTATCCTATTGTCAAGGATGGATTTTCTACCGTCAAAGCCTATGCTGGAAAATCCAAAGTAGCCACCTTTGCTATTGATAAAGCTAATACGACCTTGACCACTGTGAGTAGTTATCAACCCAAATATGTTCAATCTTATTATGAAACTTATGTTCAACCTCACGTGCAACGAGCCGATGATCTCGGTTGTAAATCCCTTGATTTGATCCAAACTCGTTTCCCCGTCGTCAATCAACCTACAGCTGACATTGTCAGTGCTGTCAAGGCACCTCCTCGAGATATTATCAACAATGTACGACAACGTGTGACCACACCTACTCAAGCTGCTGCTCGTGCTGCCAATGATCGTATTGGTTCTGTGGTAGATACATTTGAACAAACTCTTCATTATTATTTACCTGCACCTACTTCTAACAATGGCAAACCTAAATCCCTCAACAACAATAACAAACAAACATCCACCAACAAAGAAGCTAATCACGCTGTGCGTGTATATCAATTGTTAAATGAAGCTTCTGTCAGTCTAAGTCATTTGGTGATTGAAAAAACTCCTCGTTCACGCCAAGATCTTGCCAATTTGTCCCTTGTTCAAACCGCTACAACGCAACTTCAATTTGTTCAAGAAACTTTGCGACAATCGATTACTGTGTATTCCGAAGCCGCCAAAAACCGATTGTTGCCTGAAGCCGTGACATTACGTTTCCATCAATTGCATGGTACATTGACTGATCAATTGAATCATTGGGTAGGTTTGGTCAAGACACGTACTGAATTGCCAGACTGGGTGAAATCACGTCTTCAATCATTGGCAGATACGGCAACAGCTCAATATCAATTTGCAAAGAAGGAATATGCTCGATCGGATATCGCTACGTATGACAAGGCAAAGAATGTGACTCAAAACTTGCAAGCTCAACTTTTGCCACTTTTACAAAATGTCCAATCACAAGTTCAAGTGTATGCTGATTCAGTACGTCAACGAGCTCAAAAGGATCTTGGTCCTTATATTCCTGCTCGTCTTGGTGGAAAGACGGAATCAACTCCTGTTGTTGAACAACAACAACAACAATAATAATCAATTCATGGGTAACGTGAATCCCCTTTTTTCCTAACTCTCTCACACATTTTACTACTATTACTATTATTACTTCATCTTATCCATTCATCCAATAAAAAAGAAAAGAAAAGTCATTCTTTTTTTTTTTGAAATGGTTTGCTTATATTACAACATTTAAAACAAATCAAAACTTTGAAAAAAAAAATCTCCATTCCTTATTATTTTTACTTTTTTTTTTTTTTTTTTTTTACTCTTTGTCATAAAATATATATATCTTTGTCTCTTCTCTATTTTTTTTATATCATTTATATATCCCTTAACCCTTTTTTTTATCATAAATATATCTCAGCACCTTTGCTTCTTATCTTTTTTTTTCTTTTTTCCAATTGGATCGTATACAATAAATGTTTTTTTTTACTCAACATCTTTATTATTATCAGTAGTAGAAGGTGTATCAATAACCACATGAAATGCTCCATTTTTGCCTTGTTCATCCACAATTCTTCTCTTTCCTTCACCTCGAGAATTCGTTTCCTTGACAATTAAATGTAATCTTTCCAACTTGGATTTTCTATCCATTTGACACATTTCAAAACTAATCAAAGAGATACCACAAAACGCGGCTACAGCCCAATTGGCAGCAGTTGGTACAGTTCCTATATATACATCATATCATGAGTTCACTTAAAATTTGCTATCAAAAAAAAAAAAGAGAAAGAGCTTACGTTTGACCATATAACGAATACCACCTACACCAAAAGCACCTCCCATACCATAGAGTAAGGCATTTCTTGCACATGGGATTTTACCCACATTTTTAAAATCTTCTACTTTAATCGTCTAAGAACAAACAATGGGAAAGTGACTCTCGCATGTTAATAAGAACTAAGAAAATAGATAATATATAAATGTTGGTATTATATATATATATAAAAAGGGCTAGCTTTACTATGTTCATTTTTTTACCTGAAATGCTTCTGAAAAAGTGGGCTGATTGTTATTATCGTTGCTCATGTTCTATTGTGAGTAGTGGTATTTTTTTCCTTTATCGATTTTTGTTGACCAGGCCTTGTGTTTATGGTTTTTTTTTTGACCCGCGCACGAGCTATTTAATTCCTCGGAGCCAAACAAGCTTTTTGACTGGATGTTGGTAAAACCACGCCACTACAACTTACTTCTATTCACTTGTTTAAAATATATATGCAACTGACCTTTTCGAATATTAAAGTAATAGAATTGTTTCATTATTTCCAAGCTCAAAAAAAAAAATAATGTTCTTATCGTGAGTATAAAAAAAAAATGTTTGTTATTTTTTATTTACATATATTCATATGATGAAAGGAGAACGATGATCGATTTTTAAAACAATTCTACTGCATGAAGAACCAACAAACTATACGTATGCCAAGAAGAAACACCCATATCCATCACACTCAAAGAATAAGAAAAGGTCGTTATTCGATCTTTCAAATAAAATTCTTTCCTCGGATGAAAGAGAAGAAGATGGCGTGGCTATTTTCATTATTATTGGATGCAAAAGCGATTGGTTTAAAAACATGTGGCAATTTTTTTTATAATAAATAATAAATGAAAAAGTGGGATATTAACCTCACCAAAATAATAAAAACACTTCATCCAATCATGATCATGATGAGAAAGAATATATGCACAGACTCTTTTTGATTTTTTTTTAATAGCAACGTGATGATTTCCGTTGTGGTGATGTGTGATAAAAAATGACATATGTCAGGTTGGGGATATAGCACACACACACATCACAAAAGAATAAAGTTGTCTTGCCACGTTGTTTTTCATCTTGTTAATAAAAAAAAAGGGATCAGTATTATCCATTTCATCGATTACTCATTCGTTATATGATCGGATACGGTTCTTATATCGGCAGACATTTCCGATGTAGTATTTCCATTCTTAGTACATGTGTTTTAAAATAAATCATGTGTGGGCTTCGAAAAAAAAAGCGTCCCTTAATAATAACAATAATGTCAATAATCAATAATAATCATCATCATCTTCATCCACTCTTCCAAACCCAAAAATAATAAATGGCTGAGCCAGAAAACGCACTATTATTTTTTCTGTCATTTAAAAATCAAAGCACATGGTTGACAAAGGATTATGTGATTTTTTTTTGAAGTGATGTGCACGAACCCTTTTTTTTTTCCTTCCCCCGAACAAGTGAATTCCAAAGATCGACGATAACGTTTTGTAAAACTGTATAACAAAAAAGCTGTGGTTTTTTTTTTGAAGTGTATTATATCAAAAAAAAAGAAATACATGTGAAAATTGAAATGAAGTATAGGTACCTTGTTTTTATTTCCATGTGATTTTAATGCAACTCTCTTTTTTTTTTTTTTGTCAAATTGAATCATAAAAAAAAAGATAAGCCATTTTGACAAACGAAGTAGTAGTAGATCATTTCATTTTTGATCATCAAGTCCTTGTATAATATTATATATCAATATGAGAAAAATACTTTGTTGGGTGGGGGGTGAGAGAGAGAAAAGTACTCATTTACTAACATTATTATTATGATACAACAATAACATTTTTCATAAATTCTGTTGCACAGACCTATTTTTCTCTAAACATAGACTAGAGCGTTTTCCCAAAAATTCACCCCCATCAATTCAACTTTTGATAGTAATAGTAGTCAAAGACAGTTTATCGATAAAAAAAAAGGCTTTGTTGGAATATATAAATATATACACATTATTCTATGCTCAGATAATTATTTCATATTATTATTTATCATTCCTTTCTTCTTTCTTTCTTTCTTCTTCTTTTCTTTTTTAATTCTTACTTTTCCTCGTCATTCAAATAAAAAAGGTAAAAACCACACGATAAATAATTCAAGTCGGATGATCTTTTAGAGTTGACAAATGGGTTCCGATCGCATGATCCGTGCGGGTTGGTTTTTTTTTTTTTTTGAATATAGACTTTTAGATAGTAACGTAATATAAGTCACCCGCTTTTTTCATCAATTCAATTAAAAAAATAATAATTAAAAAAAGCTCGAGGTAAAAATAACATCATCAAACAAAAGGAACAATGTAATTTCCATAACATCACGCCTTTCTTTTTTTTTATTACTATGACACTCATCTTCTTCTTTATAATAATAGTACATCCAATCATTTCCCATTCCTCGGCTTCTACTTTTTGACGATTGAAAAAAAAAATAACTATATAATATACTCCATTTTTCCAATCCATCAAAATTTCTTTTTTTTTTTTTTCTCTCACCCCTTTCACTCCACTCCACTTTGTACTCATCATGAGCGGTTTCCCAGAAGCGGCAATTCCGTTGACATCGTCGACTTTACCTTCGTGTGTTTCAGGTAGTTTATCATCATTCAACTCTACTTTATTATTTGATGATGAGGAGAATCATCACTCATCATCACCCATCTCTTTATTAGTTGCAGCTTCTTCGTCTTCGCTTTCCATGACCACATCGTCGAGTAGTGAGGAATCTTGGCCTCTCGTTTTTGATAACACTATGGCTTATACTATGTACGATGAAGGGTTACGTACACCTGAATCGTCTGATTTTAACTTACTGCCTTATATTCCCGAAAACTACTATGCTCAACAACAGGTAAAAAAATTGATCTTCTTTTTTTTATTTTTTATTTTTTTGTTTCTATGAAATCTCACATTATTTTTTTAAAAATGGATCATCCATTATTAGTATATGAGTCCTGTCACCTCACCTGAAGAAAAAAGTTGTCCTACACCACAATGGGATCACCCCAACAACTTGACTCGAGACCAATTAATTGAAAGAGTCCTTCAATTAGAGCGTGAACGATTACATTATTACTGGCCACCTCTTCATCATCCTCATCAACAAAATTCTCCACCTTCTCCTTCATCTCAACTTCAATTTCAACCCTCAAATAACCCTCATCATTCTCACCATCATCATCATCATCATTCACAAAGTAAGCAAAATAATAATAATAATAAATCACGCCAGCATTAAAAAAAAAAAAAAAAAAAAAACATAAAAAATTAATACATTTTCGTTTTTGTGGGATTATTTTTTTTTATTATAGTACCGGCTCCACCCGTTGTACCAGAAGAAGAAATCACTTATTATTGTCGTTGGAGTCATTGTGACGTCCAAACTTATCATTTGGATGAATTGATTGCACATATTCGGGATATCCATGTTGGAAGTGGAAAGGTAAATTTATTATTATTATTATTATTATTTATTGGATTGTTGTGTTACATCATATCCCATATAAGTCACGCCACTTGAAATAACTCACACCACACCATATTTTTTTTCTTAAAAAAAAAGGCGGCTTATTATTGTGAATGGGCTGGATGTCCTCGTCAAAATAAACCTTTTATGAAACGACACAAGATGCATAATCATATGCGTACACATACAGGTGAAAAACCATTTATTTGTACCATTGAAGGTAAAAATCTTTCTTTTTATTTATTTAAGAATAACTATACTCAATGTAAGAAAAAACTAATAAATATAAATAATATATTAGACTGTGATAAACGTTTCTCACGCTTGGATTCGCTTAATACCCATATCAAGACACATTCTTCTGTTCGACCTTTCAAATGTTCTATTCCAGATTGTACCAAAGCATACTTTCATTCTCGTTCTTTACGTAAGCATATTAAAGCACATCAACAACGTCTTGCAAATGCAGCATCCAATAACGGTAAAAAGAAAGGCAATCGACGCCGGCCAGTCAATGCTTCTTCTTCCAATAATAATACCCTTTCCTCTACTTCCTCTTCTATGCCCCTATGAATTAAATCCAATCTTTTTTTACCTTATCTCTCTATTTCTTATTTATTATATCATACAACAATTCCTTTCATTTTTTTTTTTTTTTACTTTCCTCTTTCCATTCCCTTTCCTTTTATTTTTTTAGTATATCTATCTCCTTTTTTTTTTTTTTGCTTTTTATCTTTCTTTTTTTCGTGTACATAAATCTATTCAATAGAGAAGTCCTGTCGTAGTAGCCTTTTTTTTAGCCCTCTTTTTTTATTCTTATTATTATTTCTTTTTCTTTCTCTCTCTTCTATTTGTAGTAGTAGTCTCTTTTTTTTTTCAAACAATTAAAAATACATATATATATTTGCGGAATTATAATTACCATTTTTTATTATTATTATCATTAAATTAGATACGGAATAATTTATTTATTGAAAACAACAATAAAGCGTGTTATATACATTTTACAACACTAAGAGAGAAAAAAAAAAGATTACAATGGAAAGGAAAAAAGGGAAAACTCTTTTTTTTTTTGGTGGATGAAAAAAAAAGGGAAAATATAGATAGCTTTTTTATAATAATGGTATGATGGGAGGGGGAAATGTGTATATATATATATAAAAAAGAAGTAATAGTAGCGGTAATAATACGTAGAGAGTAGAGTAAATAATAAAAGACGAAGAAAGATGGATAAAAATATATATTGTATTTTTTAAAATTAATACTCGTTATGATCATGTTGTGGTGGTTGTGGAGGCCTTGAGCGTTGTGCAGAATATCGACGAGTATTAATACTTGTAGAAGAAAGCGAAGGTTTTGGTGGCCTTGGACTACCTCCACCATTAGGAGATGGACTTTCTTGAATATATTGAGGAGAAGGTAATGATGACATACTAGACATTCGACGTTCTAAATATTCACCTTGTCCACTATAATTACTATTTCCTGTACGTTGAGGATGCAATGGGGTTTCACTATTCGATGATTCCGAACCACTATGATTCCCTAATCGTTTCATTTTACTATGATTATTCTGTTGTTGCAATGATTCTGCATATAAATCCATATAACTTCTTGGACGATCTTCCAAAAATCTGGGTAATGGCATATTATTATCCATAGCTGAACGAATTCGACGTTCTTTTTCATAGTCACTCCATTTCTTCATCGTGGCACGACTGGCATCAAATTCTCCTTGCTTATCACCATGACCATGTTTATCACCACCACCACTTCCTTCGACTTTTCGTGTATCACCCCATGAAAAGTCATCGAAATGCCAATAGGCATAGGTGGGTAAGATAAAGTTCCAAATAGGTAAAGAGAATAAATAGATAAACATCCATCCGACATAAACTAATTTTCGACTCGTCATGACAATTAAAATGGCTGGTAGACCCAAAATTAAGGCTAATAGTAAGAGTGGAATAATGGCCGGTCGACCAAGAATGGCCAGGATGATCAGATACAAGGTAAATGAAATGGCAGCGGGTAAGGCCAAAGTACCCACAAGTTCCATGAATACGACAAATTGCATTGAGAAACAAAAGGTGCCGCATAAATCATGGACGAGCACGAGTTCCATCAAGTTGTGAATAGTGGAATTGATCCATCGTCGACGTTGAGAAAGTAAGACACTAAATGTATCAGGTACAATGGTTTTACATCTATATGTTTACAAGTAAGGGGGGAGGTAATTAAGGCGACATTAGAATATATTAGATTTTAAGGTTGATATTAGAAAGATCAAATTGAATTAATAAATAAATAAATAAATAAAACTTACACAGCTTGAGGAACAAACATCATTTTTCGATTTGGGAATGTTCGTAACATAAGTGTGGATAAATAACGATCTTCACCGAGCAACAATAAATTCTTTTTATGTAATGTATCCACAACATTTTCAGAATAATGTTCAACAATATCAGGATTGGCAAGAATAGGGACCCAATATCCATTAGGTCCTTTGGGTGCTTTGATACGATACATACAGAAACAACCAGGTAAACACGTCACACCACCAAAAATAGATTCAAATGCTTTACTTTGATGATGAGAAATATAATATTCGAAAACTATATATATAATATATATATATATATATATATATATATATAATAAAGAGATTTAGTAAAATCATATTTAGATAATGTAGTTAAATAACTAGGGGAGGAGGAAATAAGGAGAAATTTAAATACAAATGCCATTATAATAATAATTTTTATATATTACCTTGAATCATGCTCACCCAGCTTGCTGTCTTGTTGGCAATACGCGTTTCACCACACAATCCAGAAATTTCTGGATCCTTGACAGCACACGATACCAAACGAGACAAAGCATCTGGAAACAGTTTAGTATCTGCATCCACCATTAGAACAATTTCATAACGATCTGCAGGAATTCCAGTGACACGCCAAATTGAATTAAAGAAGTCATATTCCATAGATGTCATTCGTTCATCAAACATGACCTTTTGCATAAACTGCATCAAAATGATTTGTGAATCGCGTTTACCACGATTACCGGGTTTACTTTCATTGGCTTCTTCCGGGGTACCACATTTAACAATAGTAATCATGGGTACACGGAGTTGATGTTCAGGTGCAACTGTTTCATCATCATAACGATAATATCCTGCATAGACTTGCGCCATATTGTTTCGTTTAGCACCATCGGCAATAGCAATATAACTCCCTGGTTCCACTTGATCTGGAGGAATAATAAAATCACGCATCATGGATACACACACTTCGGGGGTAGACATACTTTCACCATGACCTGTAATAATACCATCACAGACGACCAAAATGAGTTTGTGCGAGTTGGGATAGTCACTGGTAGCAATGGAATCCAAGGTCGTACGAACGCCTTCGGGTCCTTCAGAATAACAGGTCACAAGACAAATGGTATGAGCTAATGGATAATTGAATGGCATGTAATCGGCAGGTGGTTGTGGAATGGCATGAGGAGAAACAGGGTGTGGACATATTGGGGAAGGTGCCAAGGTCGTAGCCCCTCCACTATGACTCTGAAGTTCAGATGAAGAAATAGATGAACGACGTAAACTGGCAGCTGCTGTAGCAGGTAAATATCTCGAAGAGGGTGAAGGGGATGGTGTGGGTGTTTGAAAATACGAAAATCGTCGACTTGTATAATCTTCCAAAGTACTATTTTTATCGCGACAAGCAAAAAAAGGAAATAAAGAAATGATAAAATACAAATAAAGGAAAAAAGAAAGTGAGCACAAAAAGAATATGCAAAATAAGATATATATATATATATATATATAGGTAAATATACAAACCTGGATGGTGTCTTCCAAATAGGTGTAGGTGACCGGTCGGCATCAAACCGAGTAGAATTAGGTAAAGGTTGAGTAAATCTTGAGGTCTGTGGCAACAAACTACGCTTTTTGATGGGCGTAGGCGGTGGTGGAATTCTTGGACGATCGGATAAAGGGGCAGCTGCATTGATATCTCTCGTCCAACGTTCCAATTCAGCTTCCCGTTGCATACGAGCCGCGTAAGAAGAACCTTCTTTAAACGTTCCCAAGCGCCAACTGAGGAACCAGCCAAAGATGACAGCCAATGCAAATCGTGTTAAAATGACACCCAAAATGACCACCAAGGATAAATAAAGGACAATTTCAGAAGTCATACATCCAATACTTAAGGTATCAATGGACCCTACTTTGATCAACATGGATAAACATTTGGCTTCATCTTCCCATGTTAACATATGACTACTATTGGTCATTACACGTGTGGCGGCAATGGCGCGGGTCATATCTTTACCGCCAAAGTGAGTATTGTCCGCAAGAATGTTGCTGATGAGACTAGTTGGTTTGATATCGTAACTAGACACAGGCAGCAACTTGAGAAGGCGTAGATCGAGAACATCACTATAACAATTTAGTTTATACATCATGCATGCATATGCTTATTGTTTTGTTTTTTCTTTGTGTAATGTTTTTTTCTTTTTTGTTTGTTGTTCTACTATGTTGTGTAAAGTAAAAAAATAAAAAATAAAAAAATAAAAAAAAATAGGATATAATACGTACCCATTATACACCATTAAATAATTGGTACTATTAATGTTATCCCAATTATAATAAACACGACCGACTTTATCGACACCACTTCCATCGGTACGAGGTACACCATTATTTTGAAAATCACGATACATGGTACGTGCGGTATTGGATAAATGACATCCCGACGTCAAATTATGAGATAATTGTTTCGTAGTAGTATCATTGGGATTAAACATTTGACAAGGGAAATAAACTTGTGGAGGAGCTTGTGGCGCAGTTAAAGAAGTTAAACCTGACATTTTACGTGGAAACACTTGAGTACATGCAGGAGGGTTAATTTCTTGAAACAGGAACGAAGCATCCATGCCTCCACCATCAATGGGAGCATACAATACATTGGTAGGGTCACTGGTTTGATCTTGTACTGGAGGATGACCATTCCATTCCGCCAACATGAATGCCCAGCCACGAATGACCAAGTACCCATTACTAACAGATCCACCATGAACACTCATGGGAGGTGCAGGACATACGACTTGAGTGAAACCAAAGGTTAAGAATCCAACAAAGCCCATGACAAATAAGATAAAGGAGACAAGACCAATTTTTTCACGCCATGCTAATTGTGCAGGACCATAGGGAATGCCTAATGAATTTCATATATATGTTGTATAGTCAACAACAACAAAAGTCAGTATAGACAGATCAACAATTTTCATATCTCAAATTTAATTATATAGATATATTTAAAAAAAAAAAAAAAGTGGGGAGTAAAGAAATTTGTGTTACCCATGCAACGTAACAACGGATTTGGGATACAGCATGTAAGGAGGCGACAATAAGTGATCCACATTCGTGATGAACAACTACGACGTGTTTCTTCATTGAAATCAACGGCACCTACAACACCTTCATCTTCATCTTCATCAGGTGCTCCACGTCCTAAATATTTTGTACTACGACCTAAAATACTTTGTCCACGACGAACAGGTGCATGATGATGTCCATCACCACGACGACCAGATTGATATCTTTTTCTAGCACCACCTGCATTGGTTGCTGCTCCAGGGGCTGCTGGTCGTATACTGATATGACTTGTAGAAGTAATGGGTCCTTGTCTTTCTTGAATTCTTTCTTCTTCTTCAACAACGACCGTATCAATGGTATTAGAAGAAGTAGGAGGTGCCGGTCGACTTCCTGTAGAACTAGGTTCAATGCGATCGCGATTGGTAGCTCGTTGTCGATAATGATATTGTCGATGATTTTCATCAATGCGTTCACGTTCTGGTCTTACTAATGATTTTTGACGTTTAGGACGTTGATTTGTTGTAGTGGATGTAAGATGATGAGGAGCAGGATTCATCATGGTCGTGGTTGTTGATAAAGGTAATGGTCGATCGTCGGTTTCTGAATGAAGGGATATATGTTGATGATTCAAGGTCGGTGAATACGACTGGATTCTAGATGAATCCATTTTCTTTTCTTTCTCTATATAGTGTTTTTATATTTATATAAATAATAATAATAGTAATAATAATAATAAATCCAGTAATGGATATAAAAGAAAATAATAATTATAAAGAAAAAAAGGGAAAAATTATATAAATATGTATAAAATAATAAAAAAAAAAAAAGTAAAAAAGAAAAGAAGAGGAAAAAAAAGGATGCGAATATCAAGAGAGTTAGAGAGAGAGAGAGAAAAAAAAAAGAAATTTGAGGATTACAGATTTAAGGAGAAAGATCGGAATGAATGGAAAAAGTAAAATGTTGTTGTTGTTGTTGTTGTTTTTTTTTTTTGTTATGATTATGATTAATGGTGAATAAGTAATAGTTAATAATTGAATAGTAATAAATGGGCGTTTTTTTTTACGATCAATTGAAGTACACCCTCTTTTATTATCAAGTAACGTTTATATTTGAAATGATTTGGATAAGGTTATCGGAAGAAAGAAACAAGATGAAGTATATAAATTAAATAAATAATATATAATGTTTGGTTTTCCCTTTTTTGTTCCCTTTTTTTTACTGTTTTTTCTAATAGATTTTTAACTTTTGTAGTAAGAATAAGTAATTGGATTCATAGAATGAGCGATCATAAAAAAAAGACGATGATAAAACAAATTGAACAAAATAGAAGAAAAAGGGAAACCACGCGAGTGGATTCAAAGGAATTGAGTGGTTAAAGTTATGTGAAATGATGATGCATGCAAACTTTTATGTATCTATGCAAACCAAAAGTGTATCACAATTTTATAGAAGAAACGCCATCTATCTTGATCCTTTTTTTGGGGGAGAGAGAGAGAGAGAGAGAGGGTTTATCGTTATTTATTATTATACTACGCGCGGGCCTTATTGAAAAGAGTAATAAGTATCATGTATACTATACAAAAAGAACGATCCATTACACCAGTGATAATGACCTAATAATAAAAAATTATGGATTTGTTGTTAGTTATTTAGTTGTTATGATTGACGATCATCCATTTACTTGTATGTTTTTATTATTCTAAGAAATATAAATAAACGGAGCAAACGATGTGGATTTGGAAGGGGAGAGAGAAAGAGAGAGATGCAGATATCATACCATTTATTATAATATATATGTACATAATCCCCCCATATATACCATCATGTACATATAGTTATTATTATTACTTAGTACTTAGTAGTACTACTATTAACTATGACTATAACTTCCCCTTCTTATAAATTATGTATAATTCTTTATCTTTTCTTCCTTCTTTACTTTTTCTTCTTCTTCTTCTCCCCAAAATATGAATCTATCGATTTTTTTTAAAAAAAAAACTCGTTTCAAAACCCAAAAATTATAATAATAAAAAGGAAAATTCGGGCCGTCATCCGATAGGAAATCGCGATCAAAAAAGGTTTTGGTTGCTGCGCGCTTTTAAGTGATAAAATGGGGGAGAAGTTTTTTTTTTTTTTTTGAGTTGATGACTACTATATATGTAACACGTGTGATAATGATTCTTTCGTGTTACCTCTCCAGTTCAATTGGTTCATTGCCAATAACGTTTTTTTTCTCTCACTTTTTTTCACACAGAAATCCCACACACGCTTTTTTTTTTTTGATTGATTTTCTTCCAACTATTTTGTAATATTATTATTATTAAAGATATTACACACACACAAGTTTATATACAAAAAAAAACACGTATAATAACAGCAAACAACACGTCCTCCATTGAACTATTCAAGATAATTCCCTTCCACTTGAAAGAATCTCTATCTACATTTTTTTTATTTCCCGTTTTTCCTTTTTATTATAACTTGCTTTTTCTTCTATAATGACATCTAGTTCTATTTTAATTCTCGGTGGCGTTGGTTTTATTGGACGTCATTTCGTTCATTATGTTGTTCAAAATAATTTAGCTCAATACATTTGTGTGGTGGATAAAGTACTTCCTCAAACCGCTTATTTATCTGAAGCTCATAAAGCCTCATTTGAAAAGGTAGAATTTCGTCAGGGCAATCTCATTCACCCAGGTAATAATAATATTGACTACAACTATAAATCTTCATAGAAAACTGTAGTAATAAACGAGTTTTTTTTGGGGGGAGAGAGGAGGAGGAGATGTGTGAGGGGAAATAGGGTTTTTTTTAAGGGGGTCGAAATGTAAAAGGGGAAAAAAAACTAAGTATATGTGCGTGGAATAATAAATGACCCAAGAAGAGACGATCATATATATATATATATATATGTAAAGACGCCACCCAGTTTATATTGATTATCTCATTGATTACTAACAACAAAATATACATAGCATCCGTGGAAAGTTGTTTTACAAAACCAGATGGAACAGAATATGATTATGTATTTAACTTTGCTGCAGAAACCAAATATTCTCAAGTGAAGGAGGTAAATATATAAAAGAAGAAGAGGGGTAGATCTATTCATATTATATGTACATGGTAGAGACAAAAAAAAAAAAAAAAAGAAAAAAAGAGAAAGATGGAAAAACCTTTTTTCCTTTTATTTATTAATCACTAACTATCATCATCATCATCATCAAAGGTTTATCAAGAACGAATTTTCCAATTATCTGTCAATTGTGCAAAGGAAGCTGCTAAACGTAAAGTAAAAGCATTCATTACAATGTCGACTGCTGAAATCTATGATAATGATCAGGTATATATAATAATATAATTAGTTGAAACCTGAGAGAGAGAGCTAAACATATATACATATAAGAAAAAAGATATATGCATCTAACCGATTTTTATTTTTATTTTTATTTTTTTTACACGGGGGACATTACATTTATGTTTTGGCAGGGTGCATCGACAGAATGTTCCAAAATCAAACCATGGACTGTTATTGCTCAACATAAATATCAAGCTGAACAAGCACTTCAAAAGATTGAAGGGTAAAAAATGTTTAATTTATACGTCATTTGTTTTTTTAATTACCAATCACTAAAAAAAATATCCATATAGATTGAATCTTATCATTTTACGTCCTTCTGTTGTGTATGGTCCTAATGCATTGTTGGGTTTGAGTAAGTTTGGATTATTATCTCTATGATGAGAGAGGGAGCCTATAGAGTCATTAACACACACATATATATAAAACGTAGCACCTCGTCTTATCATTGGTCGTGTCTATCAACATTTGGGTGAAGAAATGAAATTGTTATGGTCCAAGGATCTCAAGTTGAATACAGTTCATGTGAATGATATTGTACGTGCAAGTTGGCATCTTGCTAAATGGTATGAAGATACCGGTAGAAAACCTGAAGATGAAACTCCCATTTTCAACTTGTCGGATAAAGAAGATACAGGTAATAATCGAGGATATATATATATATATATGTGTGTGTGTGTGTGGTTACTCATATATTTAATAATAATAATAAAATAGATCAAGAAACGATTAATAAGCTTTTGAGAGAAATCTTTGGTATTGAAACTGGATATCATGGCAGTGTTGTTTCAAGCTTTGCCAAGGTAAAAACTTTTCTATTCTATCTTGAATCCAATCTAATAGAATACATATACAATCCATAGATTTCATCCTAACTCATTTTTGTATTTAATATGATTAGTTGAATTTGGATTCAGTGACAGAAGATGTCAATGAAAAACATTTGGCACCATGGGCTGAATTATTGAAAAAATCGGATATTCGTACTTCTCCCCTATCACCCTATTTGGATGAAGAATTGTTGTACAACAATGCATTGTCTGTGGATGGATCCAAGATTGAACGTGAAACAGGGTTCACTTATACTGTTCCTCATTTAACCAAGGAAAAATTGGTTGAAATTATTGATGAATACAAATCTCAAAATCTTTGGCCTTAAATTCAATATCGACATATATCCTATCGTAAACAATGAATGATCTGCTGGAGAAGATATATTCCCTAACATAGATAATAAGAAAAAAAATAATAATAATAATGATAATCGACCCTTGATCAACATCTCCCTTCCTTTTCCCCCTCCCCTTCAGATAGTTTTTTTTTATCTATACCCTTTTTTTTCCTTTCTTCTCTCTCTCTCACTCCTTTTAAAAACCATCATCCAAATTGGAAGATCTTTTTTTGGTTAATAAACGCAGGTCGTCGTAAAAAAAAAAAAAATAGGGAAAGCAATTCAATTGATATCAAGGAATGATTCATTACTTCAGATAATCACATAATAAACCTTATCTCTAAATTGAATATAACGATGATGATGAATTACATTGAAATCATAACAGTATTTCGTCCAAACGTTTTATTACCATATGAATTTAATAAGTACACATTTGTTATATTATTCCTCGGATGAATTCGGATGTTATTGTTGTACCATAAGATGAGGGAAACTCAAAACACTTTTATAAAAAGTTGAAGTTTGTAATACATGGATTATCGCGCGTGTACACAACACGTAAACCACATTGTTTGCATTAATACATAATACATAGTTTTGGTTTTTAGAATCCACGTATAATAAAACGTTATATAAATTAGGTTTGTTGATAATCAACAACAACAACAACATCACCTTGTTTACTTGAGTTTTCAAGATTTTAGACTTTCCCAATATCTTTTTGTCCGTATCCCCCAAAAAATATATTCTTCTTTTTGTTTCATGCAAAATGCACAGACTAAATAATACAAACAAGAAACAAAAGATCAAAGTATCACAAACAAGATCAACTCTTTAAAAAAAGGTGCATTATCGTAGGATTGAGTGGCGTTTCTCTTTTATATATTCTAAGTGTAAGAGTAAAAAAGAAAAGCACATGTTTTGTTATTGTATCCAATGAAAGGTTTTCAACAACTTTTAAATTCATCATGATATTGTTTATTATCACCATACCAAATGATCGGTTCCAATGAAGAACATTATCCTACTATAACAATATAATTTCAATGACATATTTTCATCGAAATACGTATTGCGTAACATTTAACTGCTTTCTATTTGGATACACAACAGGGTAGACCTTCTATTGTTCTCCAAAAGACCGAAATCTATTATATTACCTGAATAGAATAATGGGGAGACAAAAAATTTATCCATTACGTACGTACGTATATTGTACATATTGGGCAATGAAATTTCTTTTATTAGATTTTTTTTTTTTTTGTTTGAAATACATCATAACACAAAAACAGGTAGCTTATACGCCACCTTGCATATGTTTTATTTGGAGACATAAATAGCGTAAAATATTCTTGATTTAGAAAATTATCCCGGGAAAACGATATTCTTCTTAATATACAAATATTAGAGCTTTGATGCTAAATAAACTTATTTATCACTTTATCTATATATCTTCTTATTGATCATTATCTAAAGGAGGTACATACTTCTTCATATATATATATATATACCTACCCAAGATCACAAAAAAAAGGCTGCAAGATGGCGCTTGTCTGTATAAATAATACGTACAAATGCATCATCAACCCCCATTCTTTTTTCTTGATATGATTATAACATATTCAAAACTTTAAATTTTATATTGTAATTCTTTATCTTTTATATAATCTCTACTACAAATTCTAAAATAAGATACAACTAAAAATACATACTTTATATACTTCAGATTACAATTTCTCGTATAAAGTAACATTTATAATAATATTCCAATGTACTAGTTTATGCAGACAACGATCAGTAGTAGTAAACACACATCATTCTTACGCAACAGGATTATTTCTTGTACGTGCCAGTATAACTCTCCTTTGTTGGTAATCTGCTTTTTTCACATCCATCTTTGAATTAAACCTTGTTTTCTATTTTATATACTCTTTTCAAATGTAAAGTGATTATAATTATAAAGAATTGATAACGATTGTCCATTTTAAAAGCGATTATAATGGTCCATCTTGTAATATAGCGCAGTACTAAAAAACTGGATGATCTTATTGGTACTTTGATTACTAATTGAATCCTATTTCTCATATAATTTTAACCTTAGATATGCAACTTGGAAAATCATTAACCTCAAAACGATAAAAAAGAGCGCGATTTACAATCGGGATCGAAAATAAAACCTGAATCCTTGATATTCAATGATGAAATGAGGTACAATGCTTCTTTACCTCCAGTCATACCACCGAACACGAAGAACCACGTTTCAACCATTTATCACCATGATATCCCTTTTTTAGACACCAGAATCGATTACCTGTTGCTTGTTCTTACTCGCATAACGAAACAATTCAAGAATTCTACCGAACTACAAGGAATCTATGCTATGACAGCGGATTACATCGCCAATAGACGACTTATTACTTGTTTGCAAGGAAACAGAGGTCAAAGCAAAACGTGAAATATTGGCGTTGCAGTCTGGTCCCAAGGATGCGGCCAAGAAAATTCTTTCTGGGATTATTGAATTAGGTGATTCATTCTACCACTAATACACATCTTCGTCCAACAGTCATGAACCAAGCTCAGAGCCCTCGCGTGAGCAGAAAGTCGCATGATAATTCAGTACAATCTTTTACCGTCAATCCAATACACAACCTTCAACTAATAATATGGTATAAATTACAAGAAAAATGAACAATCTCAACAATCCATCACGAATCCCATGGAGAGTCATTTATGAAGAAGGAAAGATATTTTGCACATATTACCACGGGATTCTTTGAAATTGGTATGAATTCGGTACAAGAAACAAAACTCAAATAGCAGATAGTATAAATGTGGTGTCTTTCAGTATATAATACCAAATCATGTAAATACCAATTAAAAAGCAGAACGAAAGAGGAAGGTTGTGTGAGATGAGTTGAATGATAATGATGTTATAGGCACATATATTGTCACATTGCCCCCCTTCTTCTTTTATTTTTATTATAGATTGTTTTTTTTATCATTATACTCAGATTCCAACTGTTCAAGTCTATAATATGACATATGCAAAACGTGTATAAAGACAAAATGGTCTACTGATATATTGACATACGTAGCGATAAATTATAACCATTACAAATCGAGATAATTGAAAATTCTACTAACCTTATTCTAACACGATGTCAAACAAGCATGTTGGAGAATAATTAGAGTGACGATTAGAATAGTATAAATAGTCAAGCAACTTTTATCAAATCCAGTTCAGTTCATTTTTCATCTTCTTATCTTTCATACCCTTTTTCAAAACATCTGTTGAATAAATAATATCTTAAACTATCTTATTTTGATTGTTAAATATTTTATAGTTTCAGCATATAAAATACAGAAGCTCGAACTCCCACATCTTTATTGTTAACACCTAAGTTACACAGTAGTAAATAGAACTGCACATTACTTTTTACAAACTTTTCTTCTTAGCTATTCTCTTAAAGACTTAAATAATCATTTTCATGAAACTTCTTCGGCTTTGCGACCATAGAATCACTTTAATATAAAGTATAGAATTGATTTTTAGAGGGTGCTTTACGGCAGAAGACAGCAAATATCATATGGTCAAAGGAATGCTTAAACAGGGAAAGGAACTCCACTTGTTTAACCCTTCCTCTTTTTTTCCCTTCTATCTAGCTCGTTTTCTTTGCAATTGCATTTCACTACAAAATGTCACTGGTTTCCATAAATGGTAATTTTTTATCCACCTATTTTGACAAGGAATTTCAGAACGAAATCTCGTTCTGGTATATTCTATACGATAAAGGCGAGGTAGAAAGCAACATATACTTATGGGGTTGGCTGCTCATTAAAGTGGTTAAGATATTCGAAAGGATGTTGTGTACTGCTATTTTTAATGATAAGGTGGACAATGTCGTTATCGATAAGAATTAAATACATGGATCTGTACATGCTTGCTTTAGTGTTATTAACAAATAAAGTTTATTGAACAAATTTGAACAGAAGAAAAAAGTAATGAAGTGTATGATCCGGATCTGGAGAGTGGATCATGGAACATAATGGAATTACAGCGTATATTAGAGAAAACCGATCGGTTTATTATATGCCATGCTATTCGCCTATTTTTTTTTTTTTTTTTTTTTTTTTTTTGGCTATGCTCGTGTTTTAAGTATTTATTTGAATCTTTATATGATATTTTTCAAATACTTTCAACTAATCTTACGATATTTATCAGCATCTTGATCATTGTGAATCGCTTTTTATACTTGCATTTACCAATATAAATAGCACCACATAGCATCTTTTCTAATATCATAACGATTATAGTGATTAACCAATCACATGAATATCTATTGTTTTCTATGTCACCAATATTGTATAAAACTAAACAGAACGAGATTTCGTTCACAAATTGCTCTGAAATGCCTTGTCAAAGGAGGATGTGGATAAAAAATTACCATTTATGGCGGGTGGCGATACTTTGCAGTTAAATATAATATAGTCTATTTTTCAGAGGAAACGAGTTAACCCCAACAAACTAAAAGCTGCTTTACTTATGTTTCATCCATCATTCATTGTTGGTAAAGTATGGTCACTTGAGTGGAAGCTATTAATATCATGATTGGTAATGAGAGTATATCTAAAGTCCAAGTAACAAAAACTTCATCTAGTGGTGGCACTGCAGTTTTTTTTGTCACGTGTGTACATGAAGCTAAATGAAAAATAAAAGTAGTATTTTACTTTTACATGAAAGAATATATGAAACTATTACTGAACACGTGTAATTTATTAGTAGAACCAATGGTAAATCATTCTAGATGGAGGGTAATATATATTAAGCTTATATAAACTTTAAAAAGATAGCTGATGATGATAGATCTCGGCTATAAATTTTAGTAATGGAAGAAGATGGCAATAATATGGATAGGATGACGAATACAAAGTTTCATGTTGATCGAATCTTTATCGGATTAAATGCAATAAGAAACCCAAAAGAAGTTTAGAATGTGATCATTGCTAATTTATCCAACTATGCAACATGTGTCCAATCTTATTGTTTATTATCATGATACTTCTTATTGACGAAACATGAAATGGGACTAATTTTTTATTTATCAAATACCATATATTTCTAGATCCATCTTCCTTTTGCTTTATCATCCAAATTCATAGATAATAAAGAAGGGAAACCCTACTTGTTTCGAAAATTACGTAAAAAAAAATCAAGATCAAAGAGGTATATTTTTTTTTCATTCATCAATGAACTAAGATAAAAGAGAACGCGTGGTAAGAAATATAGATCCATATCACCATCATCATCATATATCGCCATTTCGTTTCAAAGCATGTTCTTAATAAGGAGAATATCAAGAAGCAGTAAGTGCACGGATGATCAAGTCATGTGAGTACCCATATCTTTTTTAATTTTTTTTTTTGTTTTTGTTTTTTGCGTTGTCGTAATATTCATCTTTCATCCTTCTCGACTATATTTTTTTTTTTCAACAAGAAATAATATGAAATATAAAAAAAGTATTCCTTTATCACCATGAATTCTACACAACTTTCCTCTTCAAATCAACAACCTAAAAATGGATACACTCATCCATATGGAACTTCTTCCTCATCCTCTACTTCAGTATTGGACGTTGTCTCAGCAGTGGATCGATCTATGCATTACTATAGTGCAGCTTTAACTGCCAATCATAAACAACTGGATGATGATGAAAATTCTTCTTCAAGTTCTTCGGATGATACACAACACAGCCAAAACTGGGTCAATAGGAATAAAAACAAAGTACCCAAACCCATGACAACGACCGCGACGACAACTCTTGAACAAAACTCAAGAACAATAACGCAACGTCCCCCTCTCAACAACTATTCAGGTGTCAATAAAAGTAAGTTTTTTTTTTTTTTACTCCATGGTGTAAAAGTTTTTTTTAATGAATCAGAATTATTAAATGAATCTCCTTCTTTCTTTTCAATGGAGAATAGATCTTGACAAAGGAAAAGAAGCGATCGTATTAAAAGATGAACCAAAGAAAAGAACACCCGTCATGGTCACACCAGGTAAATTTTTTATATATTTTTTTGTGGAGAAAGAATTATTTTTCTAATGTTCCACTGTTCCATAGAATCCACTTTATCATCAGACTTGTCTTGTTCATCCTCTATTGAACTTATTGAAAACACCAAGTTCCCTTATATTGAAGGAACTCCTGATGAATTATTACAAGAACCTTTAGTTATACCGACGATCGATCCTGGTGTTGGTACAAGTGTGGGAGGAGAAACAGGAGGAAAAGCAGAAAATAACGTGGAAGCATTAAGGATAAGAAAAGGATTTCGACCTTTTGTACGTGTCAATAGTATGAGTAGTAGTATTGGAAGTGTGGCAACTGTTACCATGAAAACAGTACGACAACAAAAGGTACATATATACATCTATTGAACTCCTCGGAACTGGGTTATATTTTAATAGATGGATAAGATGCATGGGGCGAGTCATATATAAAACAAGATATGATTGTATAGACATTTTTATTAATGCAATCCTTTATAGAGAAAGAAAGGAGGGTTGCATTGCTTGACCGTAGATTTGAAAAAGACATATGAAAACTTTGATCCTGATTTTGGATATACAGGACAATCCAATCCTCGTCGAGTCCTTACAAGACCATCCAAACCTGCCAAAAATGATGGTTATGATAATGAAAATGAGGATTATATTATTCGAGTCCATGATGTTTTGGGCAATGTGGGAAAAAACCAGTAAGTAGTAGTAAAAAAAACCTTTTATAAAGGGGAACAAGGGAGTCATTATAAAAGAGGAAATTCATAAAAGATATGTCTATCCTAACACATTCTATTGATATATAGATACCGGATCATTGATTTATTGGGAAGTGGTACTTTTGGTCAAGTAGTAAAATGTGAAAACACCACTACGCATGAATTAGTTTCAGTGAAAATTATCAAGAATAACAAATTGTATCGACGACAAAGTGAAATGGAAGCTGATATTTTAAAAAGGGTATGTATATTATAGAGGAGATTGATAATGATAGTGGATTTGCATAATTACAATAGAAGAAAACTCATGATTATTATTATTATATATACTACATACAATGTATAGCTACACGAAAAACTTGGATCTCAAGGTCAAGAATACATTTTAAAAATGCATACCACCTTTAATCACAAGAGCCACCTTTGCATTGTATCGGAATTACTGTCCTACAGTTTATTAGATGTTTTACAACAAAACAGCCATGGTGGTATACCTATTCATCTGGTACGATCGATTAGTATTCGATTGATTGAAACATTGGTGTTATTAAAAGAAGCTCAATTCATCCACTGTGACCTCAAACCAGAAAATATTTTATTAAAAAGGTATCTTATTTCTCTCTCTGTTTTTAAATAAGAATCTGGTTGTAGTATAGTGATGATACCTGTTTTTCTTATACATGTTTCTTTTAAAGTGTTGATTCTGTCGAAATCAAAGTCGTGGATTTTGGTGCTTCTTGTCACGTCAATTCAAAACAAAAATACCCATATGTTCAATCCAGATTTTATCGAGCCCCTGAAGTCATTTTGGGTATTCCTTATGGTTATCCCATTGATATGTGGTCCGCAGGTTGTGTGATTGGAGAAATGTTTTTAGGTCTTCCTTTATTTCCTGGTACCACTGAACACAATCAATTGCGTCGGATTATTGATATGTTAGGGTAAATGTGTTATTCTATAAAATAAAACAGAGAACGTGCTGTGGATGTTGATATATATAAAATTGGTACTATGTGAAAACTTTATTTTTAAAAATTCTATTTATATCTCCCCACATTTTTTAGAGCGATCCCACCAGAGATGTTACATAAAGGTGGTATTAAAACAGATGTATTTTATCATCGTAAAACAGTGGTAGATCCTCCGCAACCTATAGACAAAGATAGTGACAACAACAGTAAGAATAAAAATGATAGCACTAAGAACAACAACAGCAACAACAACACTCGACCTACTTTATTTCGAATGAAAAGTCAAGAAGAATATTGTCGTGAACAAAAGAAACCGGATGTTCCTAATCGACGCTATTTTCCAGAGATGGGATTAACGGATCTTATATTAAATTACACAAACACTTTTATTCAGCAACATCAAAATAAGGAACAAGGTATGAATATATATTATAAATAATGGGGTGATGCTTGTCTTTAGATCTATTTTTACCCAACGCAGTTTTTTAATGAATTTGATTTTCCCCTTTCTCTCTATGAACTCCTGTGTACTCCCGGCCATTTTTTTCTTTTTTTAATAATGATAGAGCTTGAACTACGACATTCATTAGCTGATTTTCTCAAAGGATTACTAACCATTGATCCGGAAACTCGGTGGACACCAAATCAAGCAAGAGAGCATCCATTTATATCTGGGAAACCATTTTTGAAACCTTATGTACCAGTGAAAGAGATCAACACCCAAAATAACAAGTGTACAAGTCAACAACGACAACAACAACAACATCAGCAGAGTAACACAATAGCATCATCAGTAACATCATCATCCGCAACAACTGTCACTGTAAATGGAAAAGATGGGAAATTGACCCACTCAAATATGTTGCTGAATAATAATAATAACCAGATGAATGGGAATCGTTTGACGACTGCTTCTCTGATAAGTGCTACTATAGCAGAAAAACAGCAGCAGCAGCAACAACAACAACAACAACAACCAGTAAAAAAGCAACAAGAGCCGTTACAACAGCAACAAAAGCAACAACGTTCCAACACATTTCCATCAGCAGCATCAGCAGCATCGAAATATGTTCAACAACAATTAGAAAAAGCATCATTAACCAAACGGCGTTCACTGTTATTTAATAATCATCAAAGAAAAGCTTCACAAGTACATCCTCCTGTAGGAGAAGACAATACCACCAAGATTAATTTTATCAATTCCAAGTTAAATATCACACACACCAATAACAACAATACCACTGCGAATACCAATATCAATAATAATCTTACTAAAAATAATAGTGTAAGAAATATCATATACATGCCACCAGCAACGACTAACACCAGCACCCCTACTTCTCCATCATCCAATACATCAACAACAGTATCATCACCCTTATCCAACAATAAAAATAACCCATTTCTTGCTACTGCTTCATCTACGACCACCACAAATACTACCATCCCAAATCCTATTCTATTTGAAAAATTGCAAAAACACTATAAACATGATGGATCTCCTGCAGGTGCTGTTTTATTAACATCGCCACCTATTGTGGATGCCATGATTGCCAATAATACCGCTGCTATTACCAAGGCTACAACAACGACTAGTATTCTTACCAATCCCAGTAATAATAATAGTACAACCTCGATTATTATGAATGCCAATGGAATTAGTAACTATAACAACAACAAGAATAGACATAGTGAAACAGATGTATCCAAAAGAGTCAAGATTGCACCTTATATCAAATTAAGACGTGGATCACATGATTCTTTTCGTATGCCGGATGAAATCCATTGTCATTATCGAGGGGCAACTGATGTAGAATCATCCTCCACTTCAACAACAAAGGGCCGCGATTTATTTTTTCAACATAATAATTCAAGTCAAGTCAAATTAAATGATCATAGTTTTTTAGATGAGAATAGTAATACAAGTGGAGAAGAAACTACCTCAGAAGATATCATGTCTAATCATCATGGATTAATGAAAAGAAATTCTAAACATGCTGGAGAAGCAGCTGGTGGATTATTTATGATGAATAGAAAACAAAAATAATAATAATAATAAAATTGTTGGATGACGATTGACGACGATCTACTAGACTACTTCAAGTTAGTTGTTACACAGAATAATGTAGGTTTCGGAATTAAACCCAAAATAATTTGGTTTTATTATAATAATAATGAGATATTTAATCATAAAATGACAAGAATAACAACAGCAACAACAACAACATTAAATATTAAACACAAGCATGTGTTTGATTTCCTGATCATTTAGTTATTTTTATATATAAAAACGTGGAAATTATATAAAAAAGAAGGTCTGTGTGTCCTTTCAACCATCATAAACCATAATAATAATAGTATGTATAGGAGATAAGATTTATTTGTGGAGGGAAAAAAAAGGATTACCATTGATGACAATTATCAAAGAACTATTTATAACCTTGTGTTGTTGAGCGGGCTTTCATTTTGGCAGTAATAATACAAATAATAAGTGATGGAAAGGGAGCGATCCGAGACATAAAATAAAAAAAAAGCTTCTAGTCCCTCTCAATTAGAACCTCTCTTTTTCTTTGGAATCTCCACTGCTTTTTTTTATTACTCTTTTTGCACCACTTATTACTCTCTTCTCTTCTTTTTTTCTCTCTCCCTCTCTTTCCTTTCCTCTCTCTTTTTCTTTCTTTCTTTTTTATTTTATTTTTTATTAACTAATTATGCTTGATCCCACATTACCTGATCCATCGGTTACTTCTACTACAACGACAAAGACAGTAACTAAGAAAGGAAATCAACAAGGAGGTACCGGCATTCCGGATTTTGTCAAGAAATTGTTTTGGTAAATGTCCCAATGAATCTCGTTTCATTAGTGTGTGTGTGTGTGTGTGTGTATGTTGAGTATTATGGTGTGTTCCATGGCAAAAACCCTGTTGCCTAGGCCAACAAATAAAAAGAACCTTATCAAAATAAGGGGAAAATATTAGAGAGAGAGAGAGTGGAGTTCAATAATAAAATAATCACATCACAACTTTTAACTTATGCAAATACTTTAAAAAGCATGCTGGAAGAATGTATTTATCCACATATATTTTCATGGAGTACCAAAGGAGATACTTTTGTAGTCAAAGATCCAAGTGAATTTGCCAAAGTTATCTTACCAAGTCATTTCAAACATTCCAACTTTTCAAGTTTTGTTCGTCAACTGAATAAGTATGATTTTCATAAAGTTCGAAATCCAGATGATCGACGTCGACGTGTTTATGGTGATCAGGTAATCATTCATCCATCTCCTCTATTTTATTCTATTGGATATATCATTCATTCTCATCATCGTTTAATTATAATTCAATAATAATAATAATAAAAAGGCTTGGGAATTCCAACATCCAAATTTCAAGTATAACCGAAAAGATCTCCTAGAGGGTATCAAGGTAAAGTAGTCTAGAACAATTTTAATTTATTATCTATTTTTTTTATCTATCATAGAGAAATCCTCATTTTATTCATGTCTAAAAAAACTTTTTTTTTTTTGGGTGGTGTATGAACCAACCAAACCATTGCAATTTTTTCCTTTTTCTTTATATTTTCCTCCCTTTTTTTAAAAAATAAATTCAATTTTTTTTAATGTTATATTTATAAATATAGAGAAAAGCAACAGGGAAAGCAGCAGCGGCAGCACGCGCGGCAAGTAATAACATCAATCATACAGATGGAGGATCCAACCTTGGTTCTTCTGAGAATCATCCTTCACAACATTCTTTACCCTCCTCCACCCTATCACCCTCTTCATGTACAAAAAATGAACTCAAGGCCATGACCCTTCAATTACAAGAACAAATTCAAAAATTACAATCAAGTCAATCAAAAATGAATGCTCATATACAACAATGCGATACGAAATATAATTCCATCATTGAAGCAGTGGATACTTTTCGAAATAATATGAATGCTCAAGAAACTTTAATGCGTGATATTATGCAACATTTGATGGCGCCAATGACTACTACAACTTCTTCTAATACCGATACCAATAATAATAATAATAATAATAATAATAACACGAATACATCCTCTTCCTCCTCTACTAGTAATAATTCAGGTAATGTAGATGACATCATATGAAATGAATTGTGGATAGATAAACTCACATCATTCAATTTTATTTTACTGTTTTATGCAATTGAAAACAGACAATAATAGTGAAAGTGCTACTCCTCCACCTCCAGTTCCTGATATGCAAAAATTGTTACAAACCTATAATGAAGTGTCACAAGCAAATACCGATCAAATGAACCGGATATCAAAACTTGTTGAACACGTGCAACATAGTGATGTTGCAGCGGCTGCTGCCGCCGCGGCCGCCATGGCTGCAACTACTACTGTTACTACAGCAGCATTAACAGCAGTTGCTTCAAGTACAGCTGCTTCTGTTGCTGCTGTTTCTTCAGCATCTATTCCAACCATGGGACCACCAGCACCTTATAGTTTCTCTATACATCATAACCATACATCCAATCATCCACATCATCACACTCATGCTTCTTATATGCCACCATACCTTACAACCACTACCACCATGACAGCAACCCCCATCTCTACCACTGCCCCAATAACAACATCTATTCCACCTTCCATGCCACTAAAAATCACCATGGCATCCCCTTCTTTACGAAGGAAATCTAATATTCCTGGTTGGTCGATACCCCCTCGTGTATTATTGGTCGATGATGATTTAATCTTTCGTCGTCTTTCTACCAAATTACTACAAGTCGCAGGATGTACGATCGATGTAGCTGCCGATGGATTGGAAGCCATTACTAAGCTCGGATCAGGTTCTTATGACATTGTCTTGATGGTAAATATTAGTATTTCATAGAACAAAAAAGAAGGGGGGGAAAGGGAATGAAAAGAAACCACGTTTTTTTTTCATCCATGTCATTCATTTCAGTATATTAAATTAAATGAAACTATAGGACATCATGATGCCAAAATTGGATGGTATTTCAGCAACACGAAATATTCGACAATATGATACATGGACACCTATTATTTCAATGACCTCCAATACCACTGATCGTGATGTACAAGAATATATCTTGAGTGGCATGACCGATGTATTACCTAAACCTTTAAATCAATTGAATTTGCGTAAATTATTGGAACGATATTGTGCTCATTTAAAAGCGGTTCGACAAGGATATTATGGTAATGCAGCTGCCATGGAAGGAATAAATACCACACCACAAATTACAGATGTGGTCGATGACACGACCCATAGTACACATCAAGCTCATCCTCCACATCATTCTCTTACCCATGCCCATCCAAAAGGAAAACAACCCATGATTGCTACTCCTCCTGTAATAATATCCACTTCCTCTTTTCTTGATTCTATGCAAACTGATACAATTCAACCTTTGGATCCACAAGAACTTTCAGTATCTCAACCTCAACAACAACATCATCATCTTACACATCAGCATCACCCTCATCATCATCAACATCAACAACAACAACAAGGTAATACAAATCATCGATGGCAAGTCTTTGTAAATAATTCACACTTTATTCCTCCAGCAACAACACTGCCAGAAGATGAAGAAGCAGCGCGTGTTTGGAAAAAACCTAAATTAGCATCCACTTTGAATGATGAGTAAAAAGATAAGAAAAAAAACCACCTAAAAAAATACATTTTCTTTAATATTATTATTTGTTCTTTTGTTATTTCCTTCCTTGTTATGTGTGTATATATAAATATATATTAATAATAATAATAACATTATGATGAAGATCCTGTTATTTTTATTCTCTCATATAAATACATGGTTGGTTTTGCAACGATGTTGGGTGGGCTGTCTTTAGGTGTTATTTGACTATTATGAAAAAAAATTCCTTCTTTGAAATTAATAATGAGTCTCCTCTACTTTCCTTTTTTTTACCACAGCTGCAACTCAAATCTTTTTTGGCTGAGGCAATCCTCGACTCGCTTTTTCTTTTTTTGTTTCTTTCCCTTTTTCTTCCATTTACCTTAACTTTCTTTTCACACATTTATAATAAATCAAATTTCTCTCTCTCTCTTTCTCTTTCTCCCACATTGAGATATTCCAAAAAAGAGTTTATTATTATTATTTGAACATTTATATCGGATGGCTAATACCAATACAAATCTAATGATCGCGCCATTATCATCGTCAGGTACTTATTCTTTTCTCTTATATTTTCTATCTATTTTATTATACAGGACACACTTTTATTTTCTGTACTTTTTTTTCCATTATTAAACTTTGTTTTAATCTCTAATGTTTGAAATATATATTTACAGGAGGAGGTCCACCACAACCACAACAACAACAAGGACAACCTCCACAACAACAAGCACCACCAGGTGCTATTGTATTTGACGATGGTCAAGGCGATGATGAAGACGAAGAATCAAGGCAATCACCTACGCAACCAAGTAAGAATAAACATGCCGGTCGACGCAAGATTAAAATTGAATACATTACAGACAAGACACGTCGACATATTACTTTTTCAAAACGTAAAGCTGGTATTATGAAGAAGGTATCTATCTTTACTTTTTTTTGGGATATTTCTTCTTTTCTCTTGTTCTCTTTTTCTTATGTTCAACAAACAACAAAGAACCCCCCCCCTTTTCTTCCCCAAACTTATTACTCCTCCCCTTATTTATCTAATAATAATAATGATGATGGTGTTGTTTTGGAAAATGTTGGATGATATATATAGGCGTATGAATTGAGTACATTGACTGGCACCCAAGTATTATTACTTGTTGTCTCTGAAACGGGTCTTGTGTATACCTTTACGACGCCCAAGTTACAACCCTTGGTCACAAAACCTGAAGGAAAGAATTTGATCCAAGCTTGTTTGAACGCTCAAGATTCACCAGTGGAACAGCAATCATCTCCTTATGTATGTAATATTTCATTATTATCCATGGTGAATCATTTTGTCTATTTCTCTAATCATCATCTCCTTGGACTTGTTTATTATCTCTCTCCTCTCCTTCAATTTTTATCGTAGGGTAACTAAAATCATGAGGAAATCTTGGAAAACAAAAAATGGTTGTTCTGTATAGATGGGATCTTCGTCAGGCAAAATATTACCACCGTTGATATATATATATATATATATAATATTTTTTTCTATTTTGTGTATGATTACAATTTATGAGACATATAGTACAAACAACAAGTAACAAATTATCAATTATCAGTATACAACAACACACGGCCTATACATAACATACACCACACACCCGCATTTCTTTTTTTTTTCATGATAACGGCTAAATCAACCAAACCAAACAAAAAAAAACTATATTATTATTATATATACAACGCGAAAAAACGTCTATCTCATCAAAGCAGCAAAAACAAAAAAAAAACCATCCAACAACAACAAAACATGTTTTATTTTCTTTTTTTAACTTCTTTTCGCGGCGCGTAACGAATATTTTTTTCATTCCAAAGCATTCTTCTTTTTATATATTATATATACCTTTTTTTTACCAATGGCTCTTTCTTTTTTTATTGTTATATTTTTTTTTTGTTTGCAGAGTGATTATAGTTTGAATGTCAAATATTATACATATAACTATATATATATATATATATATATAACTATATAAACACACACACATCCATATATATTCATATGCATTTCCATATTATTACATTAGACTGCTATTTTTTTTTGGGTTGGGTAATATATATATAGGAATAGAATATAGTTAGGATTGTGTTTATAAATTGGGTGTGGGGAAAATGAAAAAATAGAAAAGGGGTTATCATGTGACAAGATCATGTTTTATTATAGATCTTTAGAAGATCCAAGCTTCTTTTTCCTTTGTCACCTTTTATTCCATTGTAGTAATAAAGTATTTTGCGTTTGAAAATGTACCTTTTTGGGGGACTTGATATACTTTTTAGAAAAGTGTTATAATTTTTGCTAAGCAACTTTGAACAACTTCCTTCTCCAACATACTTTTTGTCGGCTCAACGAACTTTTTAGAAATTAAATGAACATCGACTCAGCTATAAATATAAATGCTGAAATAAAATATACAAATATATTTTATCAAAAAAATGACTCTGGGTGACGATTCCATTCTCAACAAACTTGGCAATGACGGCCCTTGGAGACTTCTTGAATGCACAACGTCAAGTTTTCATTGCTCTTCAAAAAGTGCTTTTCGAACACATGCTTTAATTTTTTGTCCAACACTCTTCTATAGAATTCATGAAAGGATGAAATAGGGAAGTAAAAACAAGCGTATATGACCACGGCTCCTGATGGCATCAATGACTAACTTGATTCTGCAAATGGATGCATTGTCCATGACGATAAATACGTTATGTATTTTAAGCTTTTCTAACGTTGCCCCTATCTTCTCTACAAACAATAGAAAGTTGTATTTGTACCATGAGGAACGTCATTATCCTTACTAATATTAAAAAGGCCGATGATGTAGTAATTAAATATAACTGTTATCATAATCAATAATATTAGCAGAAATAAAAAATAAATTTCCATATAAATGATAACTATTCTCCAACAATATTAACTTATGGCATCATTGTGAATGTATATATTATATATGTTACTACTAGAGAGTAATATACAATGATATAAAAAAGTTTCTGAATGTACTATTCATCATCTTCCTCTGTTTCTACAAATGAGAGTTTAAAGATTTGAAACAAATGTACATTTACATGGTCTTGTTTATAGCTAGTTACAGAAACAAATACGATTCTTGGTAAATGAACAAGCTTCTGTGAACGCGAGATTTATGTATCTAATGTATCTAATGTACACTCATAATATAATAGACTCTTGTCAATATTTGATCGTCATATCACAACCTCCCAATTATATATATTACATTGATAAACACTACAATACTCCAACGCATTCAATAAAAAATATCCAGCATCTTATCCACTCGATTTTAGAACATAAGAATGACAATAAGGACCCCTCAAACAACTTGTCGAATAACTTATTGATGAAGAAAAGTGCCATGTAGCTTGATAGTAACATGCTGGTGGCCTGTTTCTGTATTAAAAAAAAGAATATTCTGTGAGTCATTTTCTAATGACTGTAAGACATATAACCGTATAACAACGAATCCACAAACATTTCAACAAGATAATACCATTTTCCCTCCTACTATGTCGTTGTTCTCCTTGCCATTGACTAACTTAGGCTGTAAACCTACGCCTCTACACAACCTATTTTATAATATTAGAAAAACGTTCATTAAAAATGCATCGTTACCTAGTTGTAAAGTTGCTTGGAGTTGAACACTTCAAAAATTGCAATTGCCCATTATCGCCATATGAATAGATTTATAAGAAAAATAACGCAACGTACGCTGAGGGACTAGTAAAGACAACCCGATACAAGTTATTCCACGTACATCACTCGGGCCGGGTAGCTACCCTTATAAACCCTCATATTAAATACACAGAAAGAAGAAATACACCAAAAGTTTTCTTGTGTTTAACGAATATTTATTCAACACCATTGGCTACGTCACAATTTATTACATATAATTATATTTTATTGTAACCCAGCAACGGTTACCTAAACACCCAATGTTCAGTGCGAAGCATAACAACTTAAACTTCCTTCCACTAAATGTCAGATTCCGCAGCCACAGCACCTCCAAGCGATAATGAAGAATTCACAAAGCGTACGAATATATAGTGTATGAACTAGAATTTGTTAAAAGGGATTGATAACCCAGAATTAACCATATTATAAATTATTTAGTGATCAAGGGATACATTGAAAATGAAGAAGGAATCCCAAGTCTTGCCGGTTTATATAACCATGACAAAAAAGAATTTATTGATAAGTCGAACGCAAACGCAGTTGTACAAACGTGGAACCATCGATTCAAAACTACAATTCGTAGTTTACAGTTAGAAGTACATAAAATACTTTATTATGCTGTGAAATACAAGTGTTCACCAACACACATGATATCTAACATTGCTATATCATACATGTATAGAAATTTTCGAGGAAGCAACCCAATTGGAATGAAATTTTTCAATATGTTCTTACAGTATTGTATCTAACTATCTACGCTATGTATATCGTATAACATTGAGTCTTTGGTATTTCAACTTTTTTTTGTAGAAGCAAAATGGAGAGGAGCCAGATTTCCAATCTGCAAACGCAGAAAATAGTGGAACCTCGCCCACAACAACAAATAATATAGAGTCATTATCAGCAACACCGTCAACTACAGACAAGAGATCCCTTTGCACAACTGAAAGCTCGAAGACGGATTCATGTCCTTTGAGTGCTGAAAATAGAGAACAGTACCGAAAAAATTTTGAAGGTATGAAAAACGAAGACAAATGGCCATTACGAAAGAACGATGACGGAAGTGATATCTACCTCGAAGATATTATGTATGAATTTGGAGCTGAATGTGAATTCGAACAGTGAGTTATTTATGGATATACACATGTATATTTACTATGACTAACTTTCATATCATTGTGTTTGTAGTCTTGTTCATTCTTTTATTCTCGATCCAACAGATTCATGTTGGAAAGATCGATTGACAGAGGAAGAATTAAAAAGAATTATTGATGCAACTGATCCAGGTCTTCCGGGAATTGGTGATGGCGTTCGATCCATTTTTAATCACTGTGAAAAGGCGCTTGCAAGTGTTGATAGTGAGATGTCAGAGAGAAGGAGCGACGATACTATTGACACCATTTGGAAAGCAGTGACTGAGTTGGGCTTTTTTAACCCTCGAACTCACTTTGACGAGGATTGGGTACAAAGAACAATTCTCGATTTTCTTAACATGTATCGCAACGACACCTTAAAAGATATCATTGCAAATGGCAGTGAGATAGATTTTTTAGCTCGTTGTTGGGTGAACTTGGACCGGTGCTACGAGAATATTGCTATCGCTGCTAGGTGGGTTTATTTTACCTTACTTTACTTTATTTTGCATTCTATATTTGGCCATACGTGTTCTTATTAATGATTTAAAAAAGGGACCGAGCATGTGTTTCCACGCTGATTCGAGTAAACAACAATAGGGCAATAACTGGATTGAACTCGATTAAAGATAAGCAGTCGTCAGTCCGCCCCGATTTCTTGCTGATAAACAATAATCTTGATATTGCTGTTGGTGAATGTGGTAAAGAGGATGTTGGCGGTATCGGAAAAAAAGAGATAGTGGAAAAACATTTGCATACACCAAAGATTATGAAAGATATTCTTGTTAGAATATTAGCAAAGGGATGTGGCGCTAGTTCTCTTGCTCGAGCCATTAAAGTTACAGCCATTAACGAAAACAGTAAGTTCTTATTTCTGCTTTGTAGCAATTGTCATCACTGAGGACTTACAAACGAAATATTTATTGATCGACATTTTAGATACCCGTTTGCAAGTATCTGTTCTTGACTCTCCAGGTGGATATGTTTGCCGATTGTTAAACACAAATAATTACGAAATACCAACAATCCCACATCTTATCCCAGCACAACTATTCCCAATAATGAAACTCATTTTGAAAACCAAGGTTCGTACTCTTGCCACATTCTTATAATTATTCACCATTATTAATTTCATGATCTTGCTAGATAATTGCTAAAGACGTTTTGAAAAAGGTGGAAGAGCAACAAAACTTGAAAAAAAACACTGAACCAGACGTTGTATGTTTAAATAAGAAGACAACAACAATTGAGTTACCCCCATGTCTTAACGTTAACAACAAAAAACAAAAAACATCCAAGTAATATACATGCTCAAAAATTCGAAGATCTGTATATATATATATATAATATACCATCATAGTCATACGTAAATAGCATTCACAAACTAACACTGAAACATGACTGTTTCCATTAATATTATTTTTTTGTGACGAAGCACAATCAAAAGTAAACTTTATTTAGTGAGCAGAATATGCATATACCATAACTAAACTTTTAATAAAGACTACCATGTCTTTCTTGAACAGGATAATTTTATGATTTTCTCATCGACCAATCAACCTACTCTCTCATAATTAATAAATAGTATCTTTCAATCCATAAAGCTATGTCAGTGTTCGTATAGCCGAAAAAAAAAACTACCGAAGAAAAACCTACCTCTATTATTACATTTGTTGTATGGAGCTAGTTCCTTATTTATTTTTATCCCGTTCCTTTTCTTGATAATCATTCAAATCACTACCAAGATATGTACTATTATTACTTCCTTAAATAACATTTCTGTCTGTAGACTTTTATTATACACCACTACAGTGGATCATGTTCTGTCAAAAGTACACTATCGACTTTGTTTTTTATTTTATAATAAATTATGGCTAAAATGGTATCTTCAATTTGTTTATGCTTTTTGGAAGACAAAGTGTAAAATAATAAGCAAAATGTCTTCTATCATACCACGGTGACAGACTACTTTATTTTAGTAAATACATTGGAAAAGTGGATGTTTTATTATAATATGTGTGTAGGAGTAGAAAAAAATAAAAAGTATATTTCAGGTAAGCCCTTCTTTGAAAATATATATGACGGATCTTCGGTTATTTACTATCCAAACCAAATCGTCATTCTATTATGTACACACTCTTAACAGTCATTCCGAAACAAAGAAATACAACATACACTCAAGCCCACCAACCTCACACGAGAGTTTACTATACTACTTCATTTTTTACTCTAGCTGGTAAAATATTTTAGTGATTGACCATGCTCATGATATAGTGTGGTTGTCGATAATTATAAATCATCAATATACAACGAATAGGATGGTAAAGGTAGCACTATTATTGGTACTAGTAACTCTATTATGATGATTATTATGCTATATTACTTCGAGGGCGATTCACCATTATTATTTGTCGTATGTATTATTGCTGATCAACTGACGAATAAACAGGCATCGATCCACTTGTGTTATTGAAAGATCCACCTCCGATACATACATCATCCATAGTAACACAACCATTATCTTGTTCTTTTACAGAAATCATCATATGACCATATTGCATGTCATACGTAGAATACCTACGTATTTCACGTTTCAAATTAATTTTATAGTGCCCAATGTTTGTTCCAACATGGACATTTGTTCTTCGACCCATGAATTTTTTTTGTTCATAAAGGATGATATGCACCTGCTGTTTCGATAATTTTTTTTTTCAATTCTTCGTCTGTTAAAGTCCTTTCCAGCATAAATATGTTGGATTGAGAATAAAAGAACGAGCATATTTAGCATTTATAATTAAATATCTACTGAGTTGATAAAGAGTATATTGGAGAAGTAAATTGTTCAGAGAGGCTGGCAAAAATTATATCTAAAAAGTATGGTACGTGAAATATTTTAATGAAAAGAGTGAGGGACCGGATTAATTTCTATATATAAAAATTATAGACCCATTGCAATTGTTATACTGTACATAAACAGAATGGAATACGATAGCTTCCCCTTAATGGAAATATCAGAATTAACCAATTAATACCTATACAACACATGTCCTTTCTCTTCTCTCTATATCATCTCTTTTTTTAGCCACATCCATGTTCCTTTTAAAGCAAAAAAAAAAATCCAATAGATTGTATATTATGATGCGTTAAGGAGGAAGGATTTTTTTTCATTTTCATCATAACAAATAATAATAAAAGTGAGGATTTGAATACGTAATCACAAAAAGAACAACTTTAATTAATCAGGATATAAAGAAATTCTCCTCTCCTCTCTCTCTCTCTCTCTCTCTCTCTCTCTCTCTCTCTCTCTTCTATCTACTTTATGAAATAGACAACAGTCTTATAAAGTATATATTACAAAAGAGGGGAAGGTAAGTTTTTTTTTTGGGTTTGCACGTTTTTTGTAAAAAGAAAACATATACCAAAATATGTTTGTTCATCGATCCTCCTTAAGTTCTTTTCCCTTTCTAGTTTTCATTGTTATGCTTGTTTTTTTCATCATTATTCTACTGGTAATGGATGTATTTTATTTCTAGTGGATAAATGACTTACCCAATAATAATCGGATAAGAAAAGAAACGCATTAATTGAATGATGAAAAAAAAGTCTAAGTTTCAATCCATTGCCTATTTTGGAAGACAACATATTTTTCAAAAACGCGTTCCTTTTTTTTTTATCAATCACTCATTTTTTTGAAATAATAAAATATATATACTGTTCATAATGGATGAATTATATCGATCCGCTCGAGACCTTACTACTGATGAAATTGACGCGTTTCGATCCCAATTAAGACAATCGATTCTCGCCTGTCGTGAACGTTGTTTAACTTTGTCCGCGCAATGGTAGTTCTTCTTTTCTATCAGCATGTTTACATAAACAATAATAAAGATCTATTGTCCATTTTCTTTTCATTCTATTAATGTTAATTATTCTTTTTGTTTTTTTTTTTTTGTGTATCAGGGCAACAGAGATTCTCGATGGCATTACAGAGCAAACACCTATTCCTGCAGAAACAACACTTGTGTGTACCGATTATGAATCGTCTTTACCTCCGCTTTCAGAAAAGGAACATAATAAATACCAATATGCACGTGCTTTGTTCCGGATGCAACAATACGATAATGTTGCCTTTATATTAAAGGATTATACGGCACCCCGATTGATGTTTTTACGACTTTATGCGAAATATTTGGTAAAAAAAAAGAATAGATAGCATTGGATCGGATCGGATCGGATTTCTTCCAGGGAAAAAGGAGCATCTAAAAAAAACCGTATCTTAATGCTATGATCATGGTGTATATGTATTAGGCAGCAGAAAAACGTAAAAATGAACGAATTCAAGACATGTTGGATGTCATTTCTGATAATTCACAAGCCAAGAATGCAGAATTGGATGCTATTTATAAAGAATTAAAACAGTTTCATGACCAAGATCAATTGGATGCTTTCAACCTTTATTTGTAAGTTTTTCTTTTCAACAAATATTAAGGGCAAATATGATCCATGAAGTCTATCTAATAGTATAATATGAACAATAAAAAAATATGGTAGATATGGCATTGTATTACGAAAACGGGAATTAAATGATATGGCAGCTGCTACATTACTTTCTTCATTAAAAAAATATGAATATAATTGGTCTGCATGGATGGAATTAGGTGCTCTTGTTACAAGCAAAAAACAGGTACATTGGGATCAAAATAGATAGGCAAAATAACATCAATATGTAAGCTGGATCGTCCGAACTCATATTAAATCTATCTTTTTATAGTTTCATGATCTTGAACAAGTATTAAATGAACGCATGCCTAAAAGTATCATTAAAAATTTCTTTTTTGCTCGACGTGCATTGGAAATTCATTTACCACAAGAAACGTTTTGGACTTTTATGACCCCACTACAAAGTAATTTCAGTAATAGTATTTACGTCAAATCACAATTAGCAACGGCCTATTATGATATGTTTGGTAAGTATAGAAAGAGAGAGAGAGATCATATTATATCTATGGTTTGATCGTGAAAAATAAATATTAACAAAATTGTGTTTTGGGATTTAGAATATAATGAAGCGGAGGCACTCTTTGATCAAATACGACAAGAGAATCCATGTCGATTAGAAGATATGGATATATATTCCAATTTACTTTATCTTCAAGGATCACGAATGAAACTGAGTGTATTAGCCCATCAATGTACGCGGATCGACAAATATCGACCTGAAACATGTTGTATAGTAGGTAAAAAAAATGCAGACTATAATATATATCTTCAGAGAACACCATTCAGATATCTAGATGATTGACGCTTTTATATATATATAGCCAATTATCATAGTGCAAGAGGGGAAATTCCAGAATCTGTAGAATATTTTAAACGCGCTTTAGCTCTGGATCGAAATTATCATCTTGCATGGACATTGTTAGGACATGATTATATTGAATTAAAAAATATGCATGCTGCCATTGAATGCTATCGTCGAGCTATCGGTAATATAATCATCGTAATTTATTTTAGTTGAATAAAGTAAAGAGAGAGAGAGAGAGAGAGAAAGAAGCCTAATGTTATTAACATGCATATATATATGCAGATGTCAATAGTCGTGATTATCGTGCTTGGTATGGCTTAGGTCAAGCATATGAAATTCTTGGTTTACCATTCTATGCAACCCATTACTATCAAAAAACAACAGAGTTAAGGTAATTTGTATATATCTATTATGCCATGGAGAGGATGTATTTTTTTTTTGGAAGCAAAAGAGAAAATGAACTGACATCCTTGTATTTTTTTTTTTTTGCACAAAGACCGAACGATCCACGGATGTGGAAAGCATTAGGTGCTTGCTATGCACTTTTACAACGAGATCGAGAAGCGATCAAATGGTATAAACGAGCAGCTGCTTGTGATCCAGATGGGAAACATAGAATTATGATCCAATTGGCGAGAACTTATGATAAATTGGGTGAAAATAATGCAGCAGCGGATTATTATCGTAGAGCATTGGATCGATATGTAGAAGGAAACGTAAGCTTGTTTACTTATTTGTAAGGGATCAAACTGAACATTTATATTGACGTACTCACACACACACACACATATATATATATATATATACAGCAAGATACAGAAGAAATCGCAGAAGCAGGATTATTCCTTGCTCGCTATCATTTGGAGAAATCGGAATGGATCGAAGCAGAAGAATATGCTAAGGCTGCATTGGATTATAACTTTCCGGTAATTAATTATATGATTTTTTTTTCATATCGTGTTTAAAACTACAAAAACTAAAAAAAAATATTATGATTCATTATTTCTATAGTATTACGAGGATGGAAAATCGGTTCTTGAAGAAATTCGAGCAAGAAGGACTTATGAATCAATTAACTCTTCGTCATGATAATTATTATAATAAAAAGAGAGTTGTAAGAAGAATATATCATTTGAGTTGAAACAATTTCTGGTTTAAAAACAATACCTCTGTTTTCTTTGTGCCTTTGTGTATGTGGCGTCATTGTGATTCAAACAAGGTAAAACTTGGATAAAAACCTTAAACCAACTACCTCTTGATTATACATAATTCAACAAAATACATAAAGATATATCATACGTATAGAAGAATTTGATTTAATGGAAAAAGCCATAATAGCCTGTATTTAGTAACAATCGATTGATACTACATAATAGTCAACTTGGTGCTAAAATAGTGTTATACGTATTCTTAGGATAAAGTACAAGATGGTTCATTTTTCCTGTTTTTCTTCTGCTTCTGTATCCATAACTAAACACGCACTTTCTATTTTTTTAAAAAAAAAACCAAATCTCTATTGTTCTATTGACTCTTTTGAACTAACTTCGGCCGAACTTAAAATAGTAGATAAAAATGTAGCGTATACTATTAACGAAATAGCACAATATGAATTTTATGACAGAAATAGATTCTCCAAACGTTATAAGCCATTTAAAACAGTCTCCAATGGATTGTCCAATTCAGGTTTTATGCCTAGTAAGTTTATTCGTGTTTTTGACTTGGTAGTGGTGAAAGGATCTCAAGTGAACGAAGGATATTGTGCGTTATCCTATACTTGGAATCGAACAGGAAGAACTTTTTATGATCCTGCACGTGTGCAACATATACGAACTGATGAAGGCGTCCATGAAGTTATTTCTTATGTTGATATATTTCCCGATATGCTTATTCCTCGCTACAAAGCATGGGATACTGCAAAATCGGCTATAATATATAGCGTTTTTGAGATCATGGATAATAACAATGAATACTTTGCAAACACAATCAAATGTGTTAAATTTGAAGATATCATTCAGTAAATATATAATATATCAACAATTCAACATACAAAAAATATAGGTAGATCAAATATGCATCAACTAAGAGGATAAAGAAGAAAGACGGCCTGAAATACATAACATGCATAATATATACGACAATGCTTACAGCGCCACCGTCGCATTAATTTCTGATTTTTATTTCGAAAGAGCTTTATCTGAAAAATATGAGTATTTCAAACGATATTTCATGAATGTTTTAAAGTTTTAGCTTAGATAGTTGTGATATCCTACACTCATGATAGCATGGTATATTTAAAACGTATTTATTTTTTGGCCTACTCTTCTTCCTTTACTAAAACACGGCCTTTTGATTACTTTGATACCATCGCTGCTACCTCGTTGTCTTTGCAAAGAATACTCCATATATTTGATAGAGTAGCCCTTAACATACATCAGCAAAAATAAACATATACTGATTATCATGATGATCTACCATAATCTTCCTTGCAATTATACCAGCGATACATCATTTATTTCTATCTTTGCTGTGAGTTAAGAATCCTTTTTTTTCAAACCATATAATAATTACTATCAATGATGACAAATAATGACTTGTAAAACTTATTTCATATAGCTATAGTGCTACGTACCAATGTATGTATAGTAATTAAAAATATTAACATGTGCAGAACAACAGTGTGTACTTTTTGCGGAATGACCACCCGTCTTGATTTTTTTTTTTTTTGCCAACCCTAGAGGTACTGCTTTCCTCATCCAATTTTGTCACGCCTGCAGTAAATTTGATAAGTAGATAATGGATCATCCACATTTTGTGATACTTTAAAAAAACATTTCCAAATACGTTCAGTGGCGAACTGTCATTTTTAAGGACTCTCTGTTTTATGAATCTACAACAACATAACCGCTTATCGAATGGAGGTGGTTTTTTGGATGAAAAACTCAATGATGAGGGACAGGATCTCCTGTTATTATCCAGTGTCACCGTTATTGGAATAGAAAAAGCATTGAGCCCCATGTTCATATGATGTAATTTTAAAACGTCCATTATGATGGTTAATATAAGTGGGATAATTCCTAGTAGAATTATTCCCGAAGAGTTTAAATTTTAATAATTTTTTTCCCTTTACAAATCGGCACTGGTAATGACAACCATAATAATAAAGTAGTAGTCGTACCAAAGTACTGACATCTGTGCTTGCCGGGGCTTAGCTATGGAGTTCGACTTGTTAATTAGCTGAAATGGAATGTCTCCGTGCATTTTGTGTTACTCATCATAAAAGTATCACAAAGAAGCCTCTTGCAATAAACCAATTACAAGATGTATACCTTTTACTCTCAATAATAAACGATAATAATCTTATCTCAATTTATATAATGAGAAATATTCAGGTCGTCCTAGCAACTGTTGTGAAATGTAAATAAATGAAAATGTATAAGTTGTAACTATTTCTTATGTAACTTGGTACTCTTTCCATCTAGTGTACTGGTAACCATGATATGGGTTAGAAAGCTGATAATGGTACTGACGATGTGCTTTATTTTCAAGTACATGTTAATTTGCTTTCATAAAGTGATGTTTGTACTACATATTATTTAGGTTGGACACAGAAGGAGCTCATGGGAAAAAAAGTATATAAATGTAGTGATTTACTTTTTTTTTGTTGTTTCATCCTTTCACATTGTTATAAAATCGTTCTTTAGTATTTATTATCCGCGACGTAATACTTATTGCGTAAAAAAAGATTATTATACAAGGATCAAGAATAACCTCCCCTATCCGCCACACAATACCTTAACATCAATAACAGCATAGTCTTACCACGTGTATAATATAATCGCATTCCTTCATTGTTTTCCCTGATTATATATTAATATCCGTTTTGTAAGTAGCTTTTTTGTTGCTTGAATACTAATGAGGCTCCAGAGGAGATGAAACTAAAGCAAATAGCTTGATGTTTTTTTTTCCACCAAAATAGAAGATGTATATAACCTACGAGATTGCACAATGGTCAGAGAACCATTCAAAGGTCGTTAAAGATAGCAACAATAAAAGTATTCCTCAGATTGTCAAACAAGATGAACCATTTGAAATAATTCCTGATGGATTGCCAAAACCAGTTTATACTCCCACTAAACTTGTTCGTATTTCTGATATGAAGGTGGTAGACAGCTCTCAAGTACACGAAGGATACTGTGCATTATCTTATTCTTGGAGTTGGTCCGGCGACTATGCATTAGATAAAGTCAGGAATAAATATGTACGCATCGATGATGGCAAACACAAGATTATCTCTATCGATAAAGAGGCACAACACACAGAAGAAGAAAAGGAAAAAGAGATCCCTTGCACCAAAGTGAAATACGTGCAATTCAAAGATGTAATTCAACAAATATGTCAACAATTCAATATCAAATATTTATGGTTCGACCAAATGTGCATCAACCAACATCATAAAGAAGAAAAATATCGTGAAATAAAGAAAATGCACACTATTTACGACAATGCTCATTGCACACTAGTTCTTGTTCCTGAATTTCGAGTAGATGTTATGATGAATGATCATTTTTTTGAAAAGGAGCAGTTCTACCACCTTCTTCCCGATTATCCATATGACATTCATGACGAAGATTCACCTGATAAACACTATAATGCCGCTGCGTTAGGGTTATTTAAAGCTCAAGAAAACATTGGACGGTCCGATTGGTACAATCGTTTGTGGACTTTAGAAGAAGCTATCAAATCCAATATATTACTTTTTGTCGGTCAGAACACGCATGTTTTTGGACATCATCTTATTCCTGGTCATAAAATCGCTTATCTGACCATGCCATCTGACCAAGTAAAACTTCATCAAATATTATTCCATGCTCATCAACGGACAAGCAGCAAAGAACACGATCGTGTTTTTGCCCTCGCCAACATTTTTCCAGACATTATTCAACAGATCAAGATTGATTACGATCAACCTATTCAAGACTTGATGCTTCAATTTTATCGCTTTGTTGCCAAAAAAGATATTACGATTTTGCATTTTGAAGCACCTATTCAATACACGTCCACGATCCAACACTATGGTTTCTTACCATCTTGGACAGGTGTTCATGGAATGCATTATTTTTACGAATCAGGCCAAGTCACTTTTCAAAATTACGACATTATTGGAAACACTATGCATGTTACGTCTCTTGGTGGCATTACAAATGATAACACTGATGAGGATGATGATTCGTTCACTTTACAAGGAATTGAGGATTTGCCACCTATTCCAGAGGATTGTGACAATGAAACAAAATATTATTCTTTATGTATGTTGGTTCGACCTTCTGGACAGGAAAACAGGAGAAAAGTAATCGATTTAGCATTATGGTCATCAGGAATTCAACAAGAAGATGCTTTGGACAGGATAACGAAGGTATCAAAACATCTCCAAGAATTATCGAGATTTATGGGAATAAAGAAGGAAGATTTATATTGGAATGCTGTAGTGGAAGATGATGATACGCCATCTTTTGGACTTCATTTCGATGGTTTAACAGAAAAGCTGGATGATCCTCTTGCACACTACATGATACTTTCTGATATCCGTTTTCCAGAAAAAAATGAAGATGATGGCGCGAACAATAAAGTATATCATTCTCCTGTTATTAAGAAAAAGCATGGAGAAGAATATTATAAAGCCATAGGCACAGTATGGACTTGCAGCTACAATGCACCCTATATTTTTTCTGATTGGTATGTGACTGAACAAACATTTTTAATTCAATAAAAAGTTTACAATACCTTAATAATATGGTGATTAAACGGGTGGCTATCATTTTAATTCAATCACTCTGGCTCCCATAATTATATTTATTATTTGAGGAAGAATTATTGTTCTGATATCAATCGTAAAGAATGGTACGTTTATTATTTCTTGATAAAGATACATAATAAATACATGCTAAAAAAACATATTGTTCCCTGTAATTTTTGCTATGTACGAATGATTGATCAAAAGGTGATCCCTTGGATAACTTGTTTTTTTTTTTTTGATTTAACAATATATATAAAAAAGCAGTGTGTATCAAATAACTATTTTACTAATTTTTTTTTCTTTCGTAATCTTGTTTCTATTGTTATTATAAATACAGTCATTCAAAAATGATAACAAGATCAATACTGTAATTCAGTTTTTTTTTAATTATCATCATGAGCTATGTCATTTTTTATACAATGCTTTACACGGATGTATATATTTTATTGGTAATAACTAATTAGATAGTGATAACAAAAAAGAAGAATATATCTGACCGGGTTTCTTTGGCATATCAACTAAAAATCGACTTTTGTTTATAGATTATGACTTAGTAGAGAAAATCTGGTTTCATCGCATGTTTTTATTAAGGCAAAAAAAAATGCACTCTATTATTATCTTTTACATAATATAGTACCTTTTTATGAGGACTATTCGGGGCTACAGCTGCTGAAAAGTCGGTTTCAGCTTAGTAAGATTTCTTTTTTACAGCAATATATGTAGAAAGCTCACAAAAGAATTCGATAAGTTACTTGTGAATACTAATAATAATACTTATTAATTCATGTTCAGATTTATTATCCAAGAATAATGCATTTATGATATTTTTTTTTGTGTTTGAAGTTAGAATACTGAAAAGGGCAAAATAGAGAAAACAGCATAAGTTTTTATAACATTAATGCTCCCTGTGGTGTATATAGCTAATTGGGTCATATCGTTCATCGAAAGATATGTATTATAAATGGTTGTTTTAGTTTAATAATATTAAATGATAAAGACAATAAATCCATTACGTATCGGGTAATCAAATCACACTATCATATTTTTTTTTCATTGTACACTCTTCTTCAACATAGGATCATGATACGTTTGTAGCAAAGGGGGAAGAACAAGAGAAAATCAATCTGTCATCTGGCTTGAGATATTGGGTATGTGTAGTTACACTAACTATTCTTATTAATTAATAAATCATAGTATTAAGGGTTTGCTCTGGTACATCATTAAAACAAGGATATTTATTCAACATGTCATTCTAAATATGTATTTTAGATCCAAAAAAAAAGTGGACTGTGTACAAATTTTTGAGTTGATTTGGGGGGGGGAGAAGGTATTATTGACCAAGAACAGACCATGGGTTATTATTTTAATGAATAATATTGATTTGGTTGTACATAGTAATACGTTGCTTTATTTTTTTTTGCAAAATATTACCCGGATCATGATCAAAATTGACTATTTCATATTTTCTGTAAATGCCATATGGTAATGAACACGATATCAGAAACACCACAGGGTTCTTCTTGCAGATGATTATGATACAATGGCGCGAATGCGTTATCTTTAACCCGAAAAAAATAATCGCTATCTACGAAAATAAAAAAAAAAAAGAAGATGGAAGAACCAAATCACCGGGATTCATTTGATTCTTACTTGCTCCTGTGTTTATAAAAAATCATATTTTTTTCAAAGTGTCTATTACTGTTTTTTTTGGAAATAAGTGAAATGGCCTAGGTTCCTCCGAAAAAATTTGCCGTTTTCCGCTGCATTGATTAAAGGGTTAAAGTTGACCCATTTGACGGAACAGCAGCATGAAGAGTCCATTACCAGTTCAAAAATATGAGAGATCGGATCAAAATCTTGACTCGTCTTCTCGGCATTGTCAGATTTTTTTTTCGCTACCAAGACTATCGTCCAAAACCACAAAAAATGTCATTGAATTGAAAAATATGTTTTAATATAATAGAGAAGAAGAAGCGTTCACTTTCCAATAAAATGAATAATAAATGGATCAAATCCTTTCAGAAAAATTTATGTATTTTTATGCAAGCATGACGATTCGTGGTTTTACATTTTTCTTCTCTGTTTTCCAAAACGTTTTAACAAAAAACAAAAACAAAACTCTTTTTTCTCTATAAAGTATCTAAAGTAACGTGAAAAAAAAACAAATTACAACAACAATGGCATGGCGATGTTCAGGTTCATTTCGAAGAATAATAATATTAAAAACTTAGAGATGGTTTTTCTTTTTCTGTTTATTTAATAACCAAACAATATATATATATATATAATACATAGGTGGAACTAATTTAGAGCTTGTTGAGAATCTATTCCGTGAAGGAATTATTAAAAGTCAACGAGTTCGTGATGCCATGAAGGCAGTCGATAGGTAAAAAGAAAAGAGATTTAGATTTTCATATATTCAATGTAACACCTCCTGATCATTAAATATTGAAATGAACCCACCACTAAAAAAAAAAAATATATAGAAATGATTACGCACCTCGTTATCCATACCTGGATGAACCTCAAAGTATTGGATACGGTGCAACTATATCCGCACCGTGAGTAAAAAAATTAAAATAAGGACAAAATTGGCAATGATTTTCCATTGATCTTTACTAAAAAAGATTTATCCATAAACACCTTCAAAGACATATGCACGGATATGCATTAGAAAAAATGCAAGATTATTTGAAACCTGGAATGAAAGGTAAAAAAAAAATAAAAAAAAACAATCATCCAAAAATAAATCAGATCGATCTTCTAAACGAAAATGTTGGAATTAATTGTATAGCCTTGGATATTGGATCTGGTAGTGGTTATTTGACCGTTTGTATGGCCGATATGGTAAACTATTATCATCTAAAAAGAATATTTCCTTTTCATGAAACATTCATATTTGAGTTTCCAAAAACATTTAATGTATTTATTAGGTTGGATCCGAAGGACAAGTGATAGGCATCGAACATATTCAAGAATTGGTGGATATATCAAATCGTAATGTGAGAAAACAACATGCTGAATGGATAGATAATCATCGAGTCAAGTTTGTTACGGGAGATGGGCGTCAAGGTTATCCCGAAGAATCGCCTTACGATTGCATGTAGGTTTAAGTGACCGCGCACATTACAAAAGACAAAGATTTTATTACGGCTATATAAAGCTTCCGGCTTGAGGGTTTTTTTTTAACCGGAATTTCCTTTCACGTAACGTCTAGCCATGTGGGTGCCGCTGCTAGTGAGAAACCTACCAAATTATTAGACCAATTGAAGGCACCAGGAATGTAAGGATCATGCGTATAAACTATGAAGGATAATATGAATTGGAAATCAATTGCTATCTATGAATAACTATAGAAATTATACATGTGCATAAATATATATGATAGGTTATTATCACCTGTAGGAACAGTAAGTCAATGTATGATGATATATCATAAACAAAAGGATGGAACGATTCAAGAAGAAAAGTGGTTGGGAGTCATGGTAAATCAATTCAATATTAAGAACAATCCCCGGCACACAGAAAAATCTGAGTTTTATTTGAACTAATCCCTCCCCCCCTTCCATTAGTATGTTCCACTTACCGACAAGGACAAGCAATATGGCCGCTAAAGATTATTAAAATTTGGGGGTCTAATCCAAGCTGTGGAAACTGAACTTTATATTCTTCAAGCACAAAAAAAAAAAAACACAAACACAAACAACAACACAAAACGACAGTTATTTTTTCTCTTTAACTTTTTTCCTTTTCTTTCTACTTTTTCTTCTTTTCTTTAAATACAAACTTCTTCATTCAATTGATTGTTATATATATTGAATAAGAGATAAAAAGTCATTAAAAGAAAAAACACATTCATTTATATAACCGTGATTATTATTGTGTGGGTGTTGTAATAAGCTATCAACTGTCGGGATTTTCTAAATTTGGTCCAACTTTTTTTATTTAAAACGAGACACACAACCTAAACTTTTTCCAACTTCTTTCTTCTTTCTCCCTTCAAATTTATATCATTATCAATAACCGCCTGTCAGGCCACTTTATGCACACATATCATGGAAATCGACGGCGGTGCCGAACACCTTCGACATGAAAGCGGTAAAAAACGAGTCCGTGCTACTCAAGCTTGTGTATTATGTAGAAAGAAAAAGGTATCTATATACTCCCCCATATTTTTATGACACTCCTCCATGTCAAACTTTTTTTTAAAAAAATGTGTAATCAACTCCATTCAATAATTATGTAGATCAAATGTGACGGTACAAAACCAGAATGTCTTCACTGTCAAGAAGCTAATACACAATGTGAATATACAGAAAGTAAAAAACGTGGACCACGAAAAGGATATGTACAATTATTAGAAGAACGTTTGGCACAAATGGAACGACGTCTTGTACGTTTAGGTGGGACCGCGGCATTATTAAGTGAAAGTAGTGGAGAAGAATCACCTTTACCTTTACGTTCATCTTCCAATCCTTCTACTGGGTTATCTCATCAATCTTCTTATACTCGAGGTAATTATTAATGGACAAGGTTCTTCTTTCTTGTATGATTACTTATATAATTTTTTATTAGATCCTGTTCAACGCATTGCCGAGGAAAATGATGGATTACCATCCAAAGATGTCATTTTGCATTTGGTGGATTTATTCTTTCGATTTATCAATTCTGTATTTCCCTTTGTACATAAATCCACTTTGAAAAAACAAATTGAAGATGGTACTGTATCAAAACCTTTATTATGGAGTGTTCTTGCTATTGGAGCCAGGTAAATTTTATACATATATATTTACTATTATGATGATGATGGTGATGATGATACTGACGTCATGGTTGATGTATAAAGGTATTCTGATGATCCAACGATCAAAACAGATCCTCCGTATTGGGCTGGTGAACGATATGCAGCAAAAGCAACTTCTTTAATCGATGCAAGTATGCTTGAACCTACATTACCTAATCTTCAATTCTGGGGTATAATGGCTTGTTTGGAATATGGTCGGGCATCAGGTTCAAAAGCTTGGATTTATACTGGATTGGCTGTTAGGTAAGCAATTATATAAAAAAAAAAACTGGAAACAAAAAAAAAAAAACATTGGACTCATCCATCATTTTTTTTGTTAGATTCTGTCAAGAACTTGGATTGAATAAAGAAGAAACTTTAAGTACACCTATTTTATCAAAAGATGGTACCATTGATACAGTAGCAATGGCATTACGACGACGTATTTTCTGGAGTTGCCTTGGTATTGACAAGTATGGGAAAATTTTATTCTCTTTTATTATTCTGATTTCTGTCATACAAACATATTATAGACAATATAACCTTACTCACTCCCTCTTTCCCTCCCTCACATTTTAGATTTACTAGTGCTGGTACGAACCGACCCCAAAGTATTACGAAAAGTGAAGTGGATGCCAACCCACCGAGTATTCCAGAAAGTATGGTCCTTCGTGACCCAGAAGCCAACATTTCTGCAACCAACAAACGCATCGCCAATGATTCCCTCATGGACATTTCACGTCATTACATGAAAATTTTAGAAATCTTCGGTGAAGTGAACACGGTCATGAGTCGATCCAAATCAGATTCGACAACGATTATGTGGCCCCCTGTTCCGGAATATGCTGGTTTGGATACTCGACTACGATTATGGAAAGACAATTTACCTGAACGATTCCAATTTACACCTAAAAATTTGGATTTCCACAAGGATAGTGCTGGTTTTAATTATTTCAACATTTGGTTATCTATGCATGCCGTATGGTGTGCTTCTTTGATGGTTTTACATCGTGGTAGTTTAGCATATGGTGATATTCGTCCTAGCGATGTGGACCCAGATATATATCGCGCGATACAATCCAGCATCGAAACCTGCAAAACAAGTGTTCGCACAGGTACTGGGGTGTTTCGTGCCATGCGCGATCAATGTGGTTATAATGTGTTGCCATTTATGGGTTATTCAGCTTATGTGTTTGCTACGGTTCTCATGACATCGACGTTTTCCAAGGGGCAAGACGCTTGTCGAAAAAGTAGTAATGCCCTCAAAATCTTATATGATCTTATTGATGTAAGTTCTAGTAGTAGTAGTTAAAAGATAAACAGAAATCAATTTATTGTCAGTTAAATTATTTTCCGGCAGAGACTTCTTTTTCTGAAGAGAAACACATTTTCATTAACGAAAATATATGATCCGCACGAATCGACTCTTTTACTTAGGGATTGAAACCTTATTGGCCCATGTGTGAACGCTTAGCAAGTACTGCAAGTGATCTTTTAGTCGCTCATAGTCGATTGTATCAACCTCAACAACGACAAGAATTTCCTTATGATTTCAAAACGGATAATTCTCAATACTCACCTCCAATGAGTACAATAACACCTTCTGGTACCAATACAGCTACACCTACAGAGACACGTAGTGAATTCCAATATACTAAAGTGGGATCATATTTCTCTACAGCTACTGCTCCTAATGGAATACCGGCCATGACTTCTTTACCTCAACGAGACTCATTAACTTCATTCCAATCGATACAACAGCAACTGCCACCGCAACATTTAGCCCCCCTCCCACAACCTACAACACCGACTCATCCACAACCTCCGCCAATGCCACAACCACCGCCGCCACCGTCGATACCTCTATCCCAACCCCCTCCTCAACCACAACCACAACAACAACAACAACAACAACATGCATTTTCTTCGATACTGAATGATGATCTTCCTAATTATGGAATTATGCCTGGTGATATAGACTTTGACAGCTTTGATTTCCTAAACGATAGTGCTTTGTTTGGACAAATTATGTTTGATGCGAGTCGACCTTCAGCAGCACCTCCATCGATAGCCAATTCTTTTGCGTATCCAAATATGCAAAATTATGTCCCAGATCCTAATGGATCTACTCCATCAGCACTTGTTTCTTCACAACCTTATACAAATGGAACATCACCTACAGCACCAACATGGAGTACATAAGCTTCTTTACCCAAATTTACAAACCCTACACACATACGAAAAAAAAAAATACATGCACCCAAAAAAAGAAGTCATGTACCCTCACCATCACCATATATTATATTATATTGCTTTTCTTTTTTTATTATACATATATATTTCTCATTTTCTTTTTTTCTTTTTAAACAACATACGCACATTTACTAAAAATCATGACATGTTTTATGTATACACACACACACACACACACACACATACTCTCGCAAATCACATAGTTTTATATATTCCATTTATTTTATTTCATTTCTGTTCTTATATTAGCATGATGTCACATATTACTACTTTTTTTTTCTGTATCCACGCAAATTATAATAGTTACTCTATAGCTAAAACAAAAAAACGAAAATATCTATCGTAAAAACAAATCATTCATCATATTTTAAAGGAACAGTCTTTGAGTGTATCATTGATTCATGTTGTTTTTCTCTCATTCAACATCTTACATGATCAATATTACTTTATTACTGATAATAATTTGATAACAAGTACAGAAAAGCGTATTAATGATCAAGAATCCGTAAGTTACCAGTGACCACCTTATTTTCCAAAATAGAACCTGGTGGAATATCAATACGTTCACCATGATTAGCAACAATAATTACCGTACCCCGTAATTCCACGTCGGCACCAAACGTAACATCACCTGTCACAGTAAGATGATCCAATTCCAAAATATGAGGGATGGTCTTAAATCGACTCAAAAAGTTATTGACTTTTTTGAATTCATCACCTAATTTAACCAACGGGACTGTATGGAACATACGTTTTGGATTTATGGATAATTGACCGTGCACCAGAGAATACAAATTGGAAGTGACCAAGAATAAATCCGAGGTGGATTTGACAGGTAAAAAGCGACTTCGAGGTACATTGACACCATGGGCATTATTGAAATGTTTGATACCAGCACCCACGGCCGTTTCTAATTGAATCACCTTTTCACCACTATCAGTCGTCTTATTATTGACAATGATTTCCAAATCCATGGAGTCTTCTTCTATGATCCGTTTGACAGCCTTGAGATTAATCCATAGATTATTGGTATTAAAGATATGGAATTTTTTCACCGATTTGAAATCCTCGACATGTTCATCGGGCACTTGAGCAATTTCCAACAGACGAATTTGACCATTGTAATCAATCAATGTACCACCCTTAATATCGGCCTTGGTCTTATCCGTAACTTCCATGATAAACTCAATATCTTTTTCCACCATATGATTTAAAATATTTAGATCCACTGTGGCACCCAAATTATCGACATTGGAAACAAATAAATATTCTTTGCCTTGAGCTATTAATTCATCCAAGATGCCCGAATTATAAATAGATTCATATAAATCGCCATGACCAGGTGGATACCATTGATCAATGGGTGCATCGGGGGTGCGTGGTACAGGTAAAAAGGAATCCTTTTTAATTCTTGGATATTTGGATTGATCAAATGTTCGAATACTGACATTGTGAGTTTCATATTTTTTCACAATCCGTTTTGTTTCATCGTCAGTATTGAAGGAATTCATCAAGATAAAGGGAACATCCACACCATAGGTTTTGTTGAGGTATTCGATTTGACGTACACTGACGTCTAAAAAGGTCATACCATCACGCACTTCAATGGCTGATTTGGGTCCCACACATCCCATTGTAGTACCTAACCCACCATTAAGTTTGAGAACAGCGAGTTTGGTTAAGTCTTCCGGGCCAGCTTTTGGAATGGTATCATAGGAGACGATTTGTTCTTTGGAAGGTGATTGAATTTTATCCCAATCTCTAAATAAGTTTAATGTATATGGCATATGCCTAAATTAGGCCTCTCTTCCTTTCAATATAGAGGGTGATTTTGCATATTTGCATGATAAAAGGCAACAAAAAATACGCTATTTTAGATATGATAAGATATAAAATAATTATAGACTTACAATTTGCTTCCTTTTGCACGTTCATCTAAAAATCTCGTAAATAACATATAAAATCCATCCATTTCGGTCTTGAACTAATGATTCAAATTTATAGTATACAGTATAGGTAGGTAGATGAGAAAATTAAAATGAGGAGATCATATGATATGTGTGCTGTTATCATTCATATAAGTATAGAGTATAGTGGCTTACTTTTCTGTCAGTACCAGCCTGACTATTAAGATTCTCAAGTTCAGCCTTGACAGCCTTTGCTGCAGAAGCATATGCAGCACCTTTAAAATCCTAAACAGCATAAATCATGGTTTCCAACGTGATCAACATTGAATAACAATGTAATGATATATATATATATATATATATATTACTATACTTACCAACATGGATAAGGTTTGTGGATGATGTCTGTCCGATCTTGGTGGCAAAAAATCTCCCCTACTTTCAACCATGGTCATTGACTCTTTTTCGATTGCCTTTTTTGAGATAAATAAACTAGAAAAAGAAGAGAAAATGAAAAGATACTCAAAAAAATCATTATTAAATAGCGATAACTTTAAAAAAACTTCCCTAACAGATGAATAATCGTAAAAAATAATCATCATCATCAAAATGATAATAACAATTTGATCTTATTCTCGAGATCATTCTTTTGGCTCGTTTTAAAATGGACACAAATAAACAAAGTTGTAGGACATCACCCTTGATCATCATTAGATGCTGAGAAAAAAAATAGTTCTATAAGTCAGGTATGTGCATACTGTCGTTGTTTCACGATAGTTATATATTTGATTATAGACCCTATAATCGATCTGTCAATAGGTTATCATCACCTATGAAAATACCATTTATGCTTTGACGGATTCAGTATTTTTTATTTAATTTCAGGACCCTTATATTGTATATAAATACGACTTTATCTATTTTTTTTTTTTTACCACGGTTTCCTTTTTTTTTCTCTGTTCTTCTTTTCTCTCGTTATTTGTATCTTTGTCCATAAAACATAACAAACACCATGACGTTTAATGCATTCTATGGTACCATTGTTCATGCCATCTCCATCAATCAACTTGACATTGTGTCAAACGGTTTATTAGTCGTCGACAATGAGAAAGGTGTCATTGTTTCTTTTGAACGTGAAGTGGATGATGTTGAAAAGTTTCTTGGAAAACTCGATCGTCCTTACAAGGTTCGTATTTTTTTTCTTCTTTATCTTTTTTGTTTGAATATTTCCAAAAACAAACTTGCAATGAGAATTCCCATATTAAGAAGTATTTTATTGCCTATCAACGATCGCCCTTATTTTTATTATGTAGTTACATCGATTAACACCTGAACAATTCGTATTTCCCGGTCTTGTTGATACACATGCTGTAAGTAATAAAAGGAGGGAAAAGTGGGAGGATCAATGATTATGGGTATTACTATTTTTTTTTTGAAACAAAGAGCTTATCTTAATCTATCTTGTTTAAAAAAATTAGCATGCACCTCAATACGTGTTTGCTGGATCAGGCATGGATTTACAATTATTGGAATGGCTCAACACATATGTATTCCCTGCCGAATCATCATTTAAATCCCCACAGGTAGCCAAGGATGCATATACCAAAGTAGTGTCAAGATTCTTACGTAATGGTACCACCACTTGCAGCTGGTTTGCAACCATTCATTTGGAAGCCTGTAAAATCTTGGTCGATACCATTGAACAATTAGGTCAACGGGCTTATGTCGGCAAAGTCAACATGGATCAAAACAGTCCCGATTTTTATATTGAAGAATCAACACAAGCCAGTTTGGACGATACCCGCGCCTTTATTGAATATACACAACAAAAACAACAATCTAATGCATTAATTACACCTGTGGTGACCCCTCGATTTGCTATTACGTGTTCTTCCGAATTAATGCATGGATTAAGTCAATTGGCCAAGGAATACGATATTCCAATTCAAACCCACTTGTGCGAAAACCATAACGAAATCGAATTTACATGCTCCCTCTTCCCCAAATCAAAACACTACACCGGTATTTATGCGGATCATGGATTGTTGGGCGACAAGAGTTACATGGCCCATTGTGTTCATATGACGGATGATGAAATTGATACCTTGGCCAAACACAATACCGGTATATCTCATTGCGCCAATTCCAACTTTTCTTTACACAGTGGTGTATGTGACGTACGACGCTTTTTGGACAAGGGTGTCAAGGTGGGTTTGGGTACAGATGTAGCAGGTGGGTTTGCTCCTTCCATGCTGGATGCGGTTCGATCCTCCTTTTTTGCATCCAAATGTACATTGATGGCTCATCGGGATCGTCAACAAGAGTATGAACATTTGGGAACAGCCGAATTGGTTTATTTGGCTACCTTGGGTGGTGCTCGTGTGTTGGGTCTTCAAGATACGATTGGTAATTTTGTCGTTGGCAAGGCTTTCGATGCATTGATAGTGGATTTGGGCTCCAGTCAAGGATCGGTGGATTTGATGGGTAATGAAACACCACTACAAAAAGTCGAAAAGTTTTTATTTAATGGAAACGACCAATCCCTTGCGCATGTCTTTGTGCAAGGTCGTAGAGTAGCCGGTTCTTCTGTAGAATAAAGTTATTTTTTTATATTATGCACAGACCACTTTGGATAAGCGCAATTCAGTTACACACAATCCCCATTTTTGAATACTATTGTACCATTTTCATAGACTAAATAAAGAAAGTTGTGTTCTTTGTAATGTTTATATTTATCGAAACTTAATTTTTATCAACTTGAATTACGAAACTACTGCGCTACTCATTATCATTGATCTGTTTTATATTTCCTCAATAGTAAATAGTATTTCGTAACTGGGTAATAACATGATGCATCTTTGGTAATAATTGTTTCCTTTTAAGCTTTAAACTAGCCCAGTCAACCAAGATATGCCTCTTATAAAATGACAGCCGTTGTAACAGATTATAATATAAAGTTCTACAAATAAAGAAATTTTTTTAGCATATAGATAATATTTTTATTGATTTAGAAATATTTGTTCGGGTAAATTACAACGAGAGAATAGATCATTGTCGTATACTATTTCACAGCATCATATAGCTTTATAATATTTTTCTCCTTGCTTTCTTTTAATTATTGGATAATTGTAGCAGCTGTATCCAGTGGCACTATTTTTAAATGAAATTCCAGAGAGAAGCGGGATTTCTGCAAAAGGATCATCCACATCTTCTATTAAACGATCGAAATAAATAATCGGGCTCGTTTGGTAACTATCACTAAACTGATGACACCAGAGCATGTTTTCTTTCTTTATATCCATAAATCTTGATAATTGCTGCAGTTTTTTGGAGATTCTTTCAAAATAAAACCCTTTTACGAAAATTGAATCATAACTTTCGTCATACTGTAATACATTGATTCTTGTTTTTTCGCCAGTTCCAGGAAGTTGAACAAGTATACACAAATGATAGTGCTTTTTATTCTCACCATCACCGATATCGACAGGGCTGAGTGAAAGATCTTCTTTTCGTACAGTCAAAGAACCACTGTTAATTTGTACATCGTTTCTAACGTAAGCACTTGTAACACGCATGGTTTTTCCAATGACATCATAATTTTGAAAGGGTGTTATTACTTCCTTTATTTGGTGATTTCCGTTAACACCGGTCCATGATGTCAAAAATCCGTATTTTTGAATTGTTGATTTATTACCAAAAGATTTTGAAAAAAAAATAGAATGCTGGTATCCTTTTTGGCTAGAAGTCGGTAAAATTGAATCATCAATTCTTCGAGATTTTGGTCGTAATCGATGTTTATCTTTTTTTTGTTTGAAAAAAGATTGTATAGCTTTTTCTTGAATGGGTGATTGTATATCTCGATGACATCTGGAAAAAAGTTGATGAGGGCAAAAACACGATCGTGGTCTTTGGTGCTTGTTCGTTTATGTGCAAGATGTAAATTCGTGAAACATTTAATTCTGATAATGGTTTTATTAATAAATGCAATGGAGACATGCGTATAAAAGGGATTAAAATGTCTTCTTCCCACTGATGCATGTTTTGCCAACAAATAGCAATTTTTTTATTTTATTACTTCTTCTAAAGTCCATAATTGTTGGAAATATTCTTCACGTAAAGTGATCAAAGGTCTTATTTTTGCCATACGCAATTCAGGTAAAAGCACGACTGTACAGTAAGTATTGCTATATATAAGATGCATGTTGCGTATTTCTTGTTGTTTTTCTTTTCGATTGCTTTGATTGATGCATATTTGGTCGTAACATATATACTTGATGTTGAATTGTTGACATATCCACTGAACGATGCTTTCAAATTTTACGTATTTGATTGATTTTTGAAAATAGTAATTTTTATCGGCCATGATTTGAAAGACTTTGGATAATTTCATCGATTTTAAATCGAATAATCTGTCTTCAGGAATATTCATATCAGGAAAAATACTGTTGTAAGAAATAATTTCGTGCTTCCCTCTATCGACACGTTTGGCTTTTCCAATGATTGTATCAGTAAAGGTGTCTCCAGATTGATTCCAGGGATATGATAATGCGCAGCACCCTTCGTTTACTTCAGAGCCATAAACTACTTTCATGTTAGAAATACAAATAAGTTTGGACAGCATAAATCATGACTTGACAAGCCATCTGGAGCTGTTTTGGGTGGTTGGTAATGTTTGATGTATCTTTCTTTTTTGTCACCACCATCTAATTTTGCACATTGTGCTGTCTCATAAGTAATATACATTTGTTTTATAATTATATTATTAGTTAAATATACATAAGTTGCACTGCTTAAATAACTATTGTTGAGACAAATCCAAGCTTGTAAAATTGTGTTAACTCACAGAATATATAAATATGTGTGTATGTCCTTTTTGCTGAAGCAGTAGTAAGTTGAAGGGTATTCTTCTGCCAAATAAGAAGTAGAGTGGAGTTTCTTGCAAAGATAGCAAGCTGGTAGTGAGGGTAATGGAATACTATAATATAAAATTATAAAGCTGAATATTCAGTGAAAAAGGCAGAAAAAAAATACTTGAATGATTGCTTACTTTTGTATGATAGTTAAATGTTGGCTTTTGCGCTGTTGTTGCTGAGTGGCTATTATGAAACAAAATGTAATACAAAACCAAGCCAACTTTATTTAATTTGCACCTCTATGAATCTCACTACATACCAATTACTTCTAAGCCCAAACTCTAAAACAACAAATATGATAGTATAATTATACCATTTGTTCAATAATACTTTGAATAGTCCATAGGATAACAATGTCAGCGAAATGTCTATTCTTTTGAAATCTAAAAGGTATGTCTCGTACAAGATAATTTTACAGCTCTTAACCTTGGATGAAAAGTAAGAAAGAGAAGAGAAAAACTGGCATGTTATTATATCATACAGAAGTTTAAAGTTTATTAAAGCATTCCCAGCAGCTGTACCTAAGTTCTTCAGCAACCTTAGGAGTACCACTTAATTATCACTAATGTTTGGCATTTCTCTTTTTCAAGCTGGTGTGATACCACTTCCTTGGGTAACAGTTATAAGCCCACACCTTCAAAAAAAAAGCCGAAGACCATAATCATTGGACTGTTTCATTATAGTAACACCAACTTATCCATTAAACAAACACATCAGAATAATAGTCATCATCGACTGAACAGCTTTGTTTTTTATTAAACTTTTCGAATAATCAAGTGTCCTACAATATTCTCATGTAATAATAATAATAATAAAAAAAGACAAATAAATAGAGTTAAAATGGGTACGACGGTTGATGAAGAAGAGTGCCACTGCACTTTTTTATTGAATCAAAAAGGTTTTCTTGGGTAAATTACAATTAGAGAAAATATCATCTATACTTTCTATTGAACAACGTCCTAAAACTTTATAATATTTTTCTCCTTGCTTTTTTTTCACTACAGGATAGTAGTGGTAGCGGCTTTCAGCATTGGATTTAAACAAAATTTCAGAGAGGAGCACATAATGTGCAAAAGGATCATCCAGTATGTTTTCAGTTAAATGGTCTAAATCAATACGTGCAGCCATTTCCCCATCATCCCTATTAAGGTGACACCAGCCCAAGTTTTCCTTCTTTATCTCCATGAATCTTGACAGTTGTTGAAGTTGTTTCGAGATTAGGTCGAAACCATTTCCATTTATAAAAATATCATTGTATGTATAAATTGGTGTTATTTTGAATCTTTTTCGTTCGGCAATTCCAGGCAATTGAACGAATACACTCAATTGGTAATTATGCTTATTATCAACATCATAGATATCGTCCGGGCTAGGTGGAAGATCTTGTTTTTGTATAGTTAAAGATTCTTTATCATCAGGCAATCTTCCACCACAAAGATAAAAAGATGGTAGATAGTTTTTGATGAAAGTAAAAAAAATGGGTTGCTTTTTTTTCGTAACATAAGCGCTTGTAACATGCATCGTTTTTCCAACGACATCATAATTTTGAAAGGATGTTGTTGTAGCAATTAATGCATGCGTACCGTTCACGCCAGTCCATGATGGTAAAAACGTGCTGTACTTTTGAATTGTTGATTCATAACGATGATGGGTCAATTTTTCGAAAACTAAAATGCTGATACTTTTTTTTGCTAAAAGACGATAAAATTGAACCATCAACTCTTCAAGTGGTTGGTCATAGTCAATGTTAATGTCTTGCATAAACTCTGGGAAAAGATGAATGAGTGCAAAAACACGGTCGTGATCTTTGGTACTTGTTCGATTATGCGCATGGTATAGGATTTGTGAAACGCTCAGTGTTGATGATGATTCTATTAATGGATATAGTCTATCGCTTCTTGATATATCTTCTCCCCATTTATGAACGTCTTTGCCAACAAATAGCAATTTTTTTGATTTTATTGCTTCTTCCAAAGTCCATAAACGTTTAAAATATTGATAATCTTCTGAAGATGGTGTTGCCACGTTAAGTCCAGAAAATTCGGGTGTTAGGGCGATGGTGCAATAAGCATTTTCGTAGATATGATGCATGTTGCGTATTTCACGTTTCTTTTCTTCCTTATCGTCTTGATTGATGCACATCTGATCGAACCATATATATTTGATGTTAAATTGTTGACATATGTGTTGAAGGATGCTTTCAAATTTGACTTGTTTGACGGTTTTTTGAAAATAATAATTTTTTTCGTCCATGACCTCTAAAACTTTATATATTTTCCACAGCTTCCTTTTGAAATTTTTTGCAGCGATATAATAAGGAATTATCATATCAGGAAAAATACTGCAATATGAAATGATTTCATGTCTGCCTTCGTCGATACGCATATATTTTCCTTTGGCTTCATCCAAAACCATATCTCCAGATTGATTCCACGAATATGATAACGCACAGTATCCTTCGTTGACTTGAGAGCCATACACTATTTCCATGTCAGAAATACGAATAAGTTTGGTAGGCATAAATTCAGGTTTGGGTAAATCATTGGGAACGGTTTCAGGTGGGCGATAATGTCTTTTGAATCTTCTTATTCTCCTGTTATCTATTTTCGCATATTGTGCAGTCTCGTAAGTAATATACATCCTTTCTACAATTATATTAAATATGCTTATCAATATAATTTAAATACGTAATCATCGATAGAAATCTAAAAAAGAAGATGATTTACAGATAACAAATCCAGCAGTTTTATTGGTAAACCTGCGAGGAGTGATATGTGTTCTTTTCTCTGATATAATAGGTCGAATGGTATTTTGTCAATTAAGTGGGATTTTTCTTGCAAAGACAGTAAAATAATTATAATAGAATTGTTACTACTTGTATGATTTGTGGTGGGAATTGAAAGAAAAAGGTAGAAAAGAAAAACGAATCACTGCAAAAATGTACCTTTTTGCGTGTAACGTATCACAACTTGTCTAAGCCAAAACTTTAAATTTCCTGGAAGATTATCATATATAATAATATGTAAAACAAAGAGCTTCGTTATGTATTTACTTTATTAATTAACTAAAACTGAGATAACGTACATCTTTCGGATTGTTATATGCTTGTTTCTATGCTGTTGTTACTGAATAGCGACCATGAGTCCGAAGTAGTGAGAATAAACTATTATTAAAAGGAAAAAAAGAGGCTAATCTAATGATATTTGAGTCGAATTGAATTCTTATTTGTAACTCTCTATCTACTTCTTGTTGATCTGATATCACGATGTACACTCGCTTTTACAGTATCAACTGGAAATGTCTAAAAAAAAAACGTACCGCATTATATGGAGACTTGCAGAATTTGAGTTTTTTTTTTGGCCATATTCACGATACCACTCAACAAAGGTTCTGTGTAACAGACCAGATATAAGACCAGCGAATCAAGATAATGATCTTAGGAGCACTCAGCTGTACATTTTTTACCACACTGTATTGTGGTCATCTGGTGAACAAATTAGATAACAATAGTTTAAAATTCATTTTATTATTGTGGAAGATTAGTTGACCTGCACCTGTAGGTATATGGTCATTTAGATAACAATAGTGTAAAGTACTCTTGGTTTGTATGCTTTTGTTTATTTTTCATGAATCACGACTAATAAAATATTCCATGTTTATTCAGGAACTATAATTTAAAAAATGAAAAAGGAAATGATGGGCTTATCATGAATGAATGGTGTGAAGAAAAGAGAAATCAAAGACTTTCTTTTCTTTCTTTTCTTTTTTTTTTTCCTATAAATATTTTCAAACGTTCGCTAACCTATTTGTCTTCTTCTATTTTACATTTTCTTGGATCAAGAGGAAATACATAGTATTATCGATGAATTCAGTAATATACCGGGAAAAATCTCGGTTCAATCGACAGCCTGTATTTCTACCCAAGATGACTTTGTTGTTGTTATTCTCCGTTGTTATGACCATGTTTTTTGACTCTGTACAAGGAGCTTATCCATCAAATATGACCACAAAAATACAAGTGTCCAGTCGAAGTAATGCAGCCTCATTTGTACGCGATGAAGCATTGTATATGTATGGTGGTGAAGGACGAGGCGGAAATACTGCTACAGACGATTTTGTTTCCATTACGTTTAATTTCTCGAGCCCATATGGTGAACTCATTTTTAACAGAATACCTATGGCAAACCCTGAAAGTGCTCCAAAAGTTGCTGGTGCTCGAATGGTTTTATTACCTGACAATAATACCGTTCTTTTATTTGGTGGGTTTGCACCAGAACATGCAAATATCACAGCGATGCACCTTTTATGTTACCAATATACATTTGATGATCAAATGTGGGCACCTATACCTGTCAATGTAACGCCTAGTGAAATATCAGAAGGGGCTCCTGTATTGCCAACACATAGAGAGGATCATACGGCCACATTAGCTACTGATGGTCTGGTATACATTTATGGGGGTGTTGTATCAAAAGAAAATCCAACTATTGTTGGTGATTTTTGGTCTTACAACCCTTCTGATAAACTATTCACCAGACGAGAGTTATTTTCTCTTGATCCTTTGGTACTTTTTGCACATGTTGGAATTGCTTTAGCGTAAGTTACGTATTTCTTTTATCTATTTCTCTGTATACGTATAACTGTTTACATAATGTACTGTTGTAATAATGATCTACTGCTCATTTGTGAAATTCGCAGAGACGGTAACATCCTGTATACTACAGGTGCAATTGCATACTCAGGCAACAATTCTATAGAAGCTGAACTCCTGGGACCTAATGAAGGACTGTTCTATAACACTGTCAATGGAGAATGGTCCTATAATGGTGAATTTGGTGGAGACTTGGCTGCTGCATCTGCCAGAGGATACTCTACAGCTGTTCTTGGTAATTAAAAAACATTTCTATCGGTATTTTAATAATTTTTAATTCATGCTAATATATATAGGACGGGAGCAAAGATATATATACTTTTATGGAGGTTTGTTTCTTAAAATTAATAATACGCTATTGATTTTGGAGTTGGTAGGTAGTACAAAGTCCGTGTTTATCTAATAAGATACTATTATATAAAGGTACGAACATGGCCGGGCAAAAAGGTTTATATCGACACACATTATCGATCCTTGATACAAAAACATGGAATTATACTGTACCAACAGCAGAACATATTCATGGAATACGACCTAGTCGGAGAGCAATGGCGTGTGCAGGAATCATTACAAGCAATTATATGGTTCTTGCACAAGGTATGACATATTTTATAAAATTTCTTCCACCTGCGCGTGAATTTGTATTAGATTCCCATTTGATACGTAAAGCGTTAATCAGCTTATTTTTTTTAAAAAAAAAGGCAGTGCCCGCAGATATTTTGGTGGTATTGATGTAGCCAAACTCCCACCACAGATAATGGAAGATTCAAATAATGATTTGGGACCAGGACCTGTTGAGATAACCTGGGTTGCAAACGTTGTCACGGGTGAAACTGAAAACGGTGTGCTCGATATTTCGTCAAATAGTATTAGCCCAGGAATAATTGCAGCGATACTTATTATTGTTTTATTGGTATTAATAATAATTACGTTTCTGGTTTGGTTTTTCCGATGCCAAGTTTGGTCGGTTGTGTTGTCGCTATACAATAAAATAATTTGGAATCCTCGGTATGTTTCTGTTATTATTATTATAATTAATATCAGTAAAAAAGGTTATTAAGATTATAATAATCATATTTATAGTCCTGGTGAACCGCATTGGGCTGAAGTCACTCGATTAATAACAAAAACAATCCTGACATTCTTATTGGTTGCTTTCTTTGTCTTTGTTGTAATCCAAGTGTTACAGAGTCCCATTGCTACTGTCACAATCACTGAAGTTGCAGATGGAATAAACGTGGATATGCCAGGTACGTAAAGGAAGAAGGCTCCCTTAACACAATATTTATTTCTTTTTTTTATAACTTATTAACAAATGTTTAGAGACTAAGTTATACCTTCTAAACAGAAATTCGATTTTGCTTTGATGGATATGATCAGGTGGTTAATCCTTTAGCAGGCAACAATTATCTTGAAGTCAATTGCATCACAAGCTCTTCTGATAATTGTGATGGCAATATTTTCCCACTAAATATGCTGAATCAGGAGCCACTCTTTTCAAGCAGCCTTGGTGAAGTTGCATGTTACCTCTTTATTCCTTACAATATTAAACTTGGCCAAAATACTGATGAGTTAGAACGTACCAACAATGGAAGTGAAGTACATTTTTCATTTAATACAGAGGCAACAGAACAAAAGGGTATCCTACATATTTCATTTTATCCACCAGGAAGAAATCCAAACAGGGAGCTGTTTTTCGACGAAAGTAATGCGCTTACTTATTACCAAAAACAAGATATGACTGAAGAAGAACTAGGTAACTGGGCAGCCGCAGATTTCAATAATATGGCTACAGAAAATGTTCTTAACATGAATACAAACGATGAAGCGTTTGTACATTATCAAATCCAACAGCACCAATACCTACGGGATGTTGGATGGAATTATATCGGGTTTTCACCTATTCTCGATTCAAAGTATAAAGTAGATGTCACCAGCAGAAAACAGCCTATGAATCTAGAGCAATACTCTCCCAGTAATGGTCTGCTTAACGAATTAACTGTTGCACCAGCATCATTCAATAACGTTCGTATTCGTGAGCAAAGAATTTATACCTTGATAAATGCACTTGGCTCTATTGGTGGTCTGGTCAGTCTCTTTATTGTATTCCTAGCCTTAATATTTGGTCATCGCCCTAAATCCCCATGGGGTGTTATCCATAGTTGGTCTATTGGCGGAATGAAACGATCACTTTCGCGTGAATTAACTTCACGTTTTGATGTGCTAGATACACCGGTTCCATTTGTAAATATAGTAAATCGTCGCTTTGCATCGACAGTTGATCTCAAGCATTATGGCCCGCACAATATGAAAAATTTACATCAAATGAATACGACTAAAAGCGTTGGTGCTGAAAGTTCGTCCGACAATATAATGTTGACGGATATACCGGAGAACTTGAGTGATGGAAAACATTTTTCACAGCTTGAAGAGCGAATTCAGTTGTTAGAGTTGGTATTGAAATCATACTATATTGATGATGAAGTTTTCCGACGGTTGGATCATGCGCTCAAACAACCTGATTCAGCAATACACAGTAATGAAAATACGAACCACAATAGTCTACTACACATATTCAGAAGAAATGGAGCTGATTTGCGCAACCGTAAAAAAAATAGTACTGCCACTCAACAAGAAGATGGAGTGCATTGGTTTGATACAAATATGTACAATAATTCAGTCATTTCCTCTCCACCTGAAATTCCACATCTATCATCATTCTTACCTCCGTCCCACTCATATACCTGATAATGACGATTACACAAGCAGCAAAAATGAACCTATCCAACAAAGCAAAAGTGATTAATACCAAAAGCAAGTGAACACAGTTGTCTATTATTCCTTTTTTCACTCTTTCAGTCATCTCCATAAATGCAAACTTTATTCTTTGTTATTTTGTAATTGTATTTTTTTTGTTATAAATAAATATCTATTATTTGTTGTTACCTATTATAATATATATATATATATATACGTATAAAAGCTTCTATAAAACAACAATACAATGATCATCAGGAAAATATTACATGTGGTTCATGGCACCAAGAAATTCAGTTGATCCACGCTTGTTCCACTTCTATTATGTGCAGATTCTACCTTTAATGCAACTTGCAACCACAGCACCTATCTAAATAAGTTCCGTTTATTGAGGTAAAATGACATATAACATATAATAGTAGTAATAATTTCTCGCGTGGGAGCAACACATGACTTTGACTGAAATTAGTGCAAAAGATTACAATGTTAATATAGCCCTTTATCCTTTAGTAGGAGTCCCATGATTATCATCTCCACCTGGACATATTCATATTTCAGACAATAAATACTACATTGGTGGAAGAAGTACCCTTATTAGTGAGGGTAAAAAGTAAGAACACTGTTTTTATTCAAAAAAAAAACATAACAATTGCTAGATGTATAGTTTTACAACGTAATGGTGAAATTGCTTAAAAACATCATATAAACTTGTCAATTAAGTATAATAATGAAGTAATATGTTAGTTATTATACGGAAAAGAATGTGGTAACTTTAGTACGGAAAATTTGGATTATATATAAGTGGTGCGTATAACGTATGAGCGTAGCAGAGTTTATTTTATGAATATTTAGTAAATAATAAAAATGTGGTACATTGCTTCCTTTACTTTAAAATCATTCTCTGGGAAGATGAGAAATATTATCGAAAGGCCATCTCAGGATTAATATTTTATGGTTGTTAAACTATAAATATCTTGAGACAGATATTTAGTAACCTCAGAAAAATAATGGGTAGTTCAATTTTGAAACAAGTTGGGGGGAAATGTCTAAGATAAGCTGCACCATATATTAAATAGAATAGCTAAAAAAACGACATAATATGTAGCTTCAGAATAATGATGACTTGAATAGGTGGATCGACAGAATGATATGGTTAATGTATAATTAAGACAAGTTTTTATCATTTAAAACGTTTTTTTTTATCCGATTATCTGAGAAAATTAATTCATCATGAAAGTAACATTCTTCTATCGATATATAGATATATTATAAATCAGTACTGCTTCTGTCGTAGTCATTCACTATTTTTAATCAGTGGCCAACAATAGAATATTATCAAAGACAGCTTGATCATATTAACCATTTATAATTGGAAGACCTTTTTTTTTGTTGAGTCGCAATGCTTATTTATTTACCACTGTTATTATTATCCGTTGGATATTCATAGTACTGAAAATAATAATAGCGATATACCAATCAACAATAATAGATCGACCAAAACGACTCTGTAACTTGTTTATTTTTTGGGGTATCGTGATGACGGAAAAGAAAACGAATATCACCTTTTTTTTTTTGTTGTCAGTGGATAACAACCCCATGATCCAATTATATTGTCATGCTAAGTAATGATTGCTCATTTATCTGTTGTAATGTACACCATCTTTATATATGTTTGTTCATCATTGTTTAAATGGCAAGCGCACAAAATACTGATGATAGATTATGTCTTACTGATATTTTTGCATTGATAAATTGGTTGCCCACATTCCTAAAATCGCAGCGCATAATTGATCTTCTTTTACAAATAGAATTTTTTTCCTATATTTAGAAAATAATAATTTTATGTGATGATCTGTTTATGATTCTTTTGATAAGTGGAGCATTTTCTTTTCTCTTTTTTCTGACATATGTTTATAACTATTAGTAGTAATAAAATGTTCATGAAATCTATATCTTGATAGTAAATCCATGGGCGTTTTTCTTTTTTCGACATTTCGATCTCAAAAAATAAATGTATACTTGGATCATTCCAAATAACAGTAGTAACAGTACTAATACTATAAATTTGTTATTGTTCGTATTTTTGGATCTGTTTATATTAAATATTGATTAATATTTGGGTCTTGCCGTCTTGACAAAAAAAAGGTGTAATCTATTGCTACTAGGAGGTAATATCTAAGCAAAGTAAATCAGGCTTGTTATCAAGTTGTTATATTATAATAAAGGAATCATTGGTTCAAATTGAACCAGAACGTAAAAAAAATAGTTAGAATTTTTTTTCATAATAAATTACCACGTAATTCTATCTTTTTGCCTCCTACATAAAGCATAATACATACCATCCACCCTAACGATGCACATATATTATTTATTTAAGAATCACTTCATTTTTACTGATAACACGGGAGGTCGTGATAGATGATAATGGTCATCACCAGCTGGAGTAGAGAAGTCATACAAGCATTACTGTTATTTGCTCGGAAAAAAAACATGCCAACAACAAAAAAGAAAATCCCTATAGCAAAAATAAACAGATATGCACATATTTTTATCGTGAGAAGTCAACAGCTTCTTGACAAGTCTTATACCTCCCCTTGATGTTTTTTGTTATTGTTGAGCTTCATCATGTAATATCCAACAATTCAACAAATGTTGAGTTAAAAAATGATATATAAAGAAGGGTTAGTTTCGTCCATCGTCTTACTTTAGCTTTCAAGCATTCCTTATTTTTTTATTGAGCCTCTACAAAAAAAAAATGCGTTTTCATATCGCTCTTTCCGTTGCCGCATTGGCTCTTCTCTCTACCGTTCGTGCCTCTCCTGTGCCCATTGTTCGTCGTGGTGCAGATGGTTCTAGTGATGACTCTGAACATAAGGTCGAAACTACTTTTGTCGGTACCAAGATCGTCCAACTTCCCGTGGATAATGATGACAATGTCGTATTTGTGTTCCCTGGCAAGAAATCTGCTGATGAAGATTACAACGATAGCACTGTGTTTTTCGTAACTCCTAAGGATGAAGATATTGATGATGACACTTATTATACTGACAAGATCGATGATAGCGATGATACTGACAAAGCTGATGCAAAGGACCCTGCTGATAAGGCTGACGCAAAAGATGCTGCTGACAATGGTGATGACAGCAGTACAAAGAAGTACAAGCGTGACTTGGGATGGAAATACCATGACAATTTTGACAAGAACGACTATAACTATGATGGCCATGGTGATGACTACGACGACAACGACGATGATAAGAACGATGATGATAAGAGCGATGATGACAAGAACGACTACGATCATGGTGATAATGATAAGAACGATGATGACAATGACTATGATGATGACCATGACAACGATAAGAATGATGATGACAATGATCATGGTAATGACAAGAATGACTACGATAATGACCATGACGATAACGATGACAAGAACGATTATGATGATGGCCATGGTGATGATTATTACAATGATGATAACAAGAATGACCACGACAATGGTGATGATCACAATGACTATGATGACAAGAACAACTATGACAATAATGATGGCAAGAACGATTACGACAATGATGAAGATGACCACAACAACTATGATGACAAGAACGATTACAGCCATGATGATGATGACCACAATGATTATGATGACAAGAACGATTATGACAATGATTACGACTACGATGACTACGATGATGATAAGCACCATGGAGGTAGACAATTCTATGGAAGCTATGCGGTCTATGATAAGGATTCCAAGGGTCATCATGACGATGATTACTATAACAAACACAGTGACAAGTTTTATGGAAGTTATGCTGTTTATGGTGATGGTGCTAAGGGTCATGACAATGGTAATGATGGCTATGACGAGGGTGACAAGCACAATGACAAGTTTTATGGAAGCTATGTCTGCTACCGCGACCAAGAAGATTGTGACAAGTACGACAAGTTCTATGGCTCCTATGCTGTCTATAATGGCCATCATGGTAACAATAAGGGCAATGATGGTTACGACAAGAATGGTTATGACCATCATGACGACAGTGATTATCACGGTGATGATTACGATCATGACAAGAAGTATTAAAAAGTCATTATCATTGATTGATTATATTCTCCATTTTTCTTCCTTTCCTTTGAAAATTAGCAGTTCTTTTCCTTTTCTTGTAGTTTTATAGCAGTGCCCTTTCGTCCCCCCAACACAGTTCTTTTCAAAGTACCGATTCAACCCAATTCATTCTTTTTTAGCAGTAGTACCCTTTTTCATTTGAACAACAAAAAAAATCACTTTCATTTTATATAACAATCCCCAATTCTTTTTTATATATAATAAGCATCAACAAGAAGCTACGGTTTTATCATTCTCTTTTTTTTTAAAAATAAGTATTGTTTTAAAAATAAATATGTATTTCCTTCTCCTTCTACTTCTTTTTGTTTGCTTGAGAGATATATCATTTATATTAAACAAATTCAATTGGGGGCTAAAATGTTGAATGAAAGGATTAAGGTACTGATGATGAGTAGTTCTCTATATACGTAGTAATATATAATAAGGCAACAAGATAATTTTATCTTTTTACTGAGCAATCTACTTTATCTATCAAATGTTTGTTATTGGCTGACAACAAGTTGATTCGTTACATACGGGTACTACTGTTAATTTTTTTTAGATCCAATACCAGCGAAATCTTGTTTCAGTTTTCCCCGGATTTTTCTTTTTAGTTTCTTCACCCCTATTTTTTCATCGTGTGTGCACCTTGGCGTTCATATGCAAAGGCGGGATAATAACTAAAATAAGTTTGCTCTAGGGTATGTGTGTGTGTGTGTTTTAATGCGTGTGAACATAAAAAGATAAGAAACTCAATTTCATTGGTCGAGCCAATCAGGGTTATAGATAAGCTTTATATGGCTAACCAAAAAAAAATCACCAATGTAAAATGAGATAAGTTGGGAACTGGGTTCGATCATTTTGTCCCAGAAAAAAAAAAGACATCGATCGCTGGCTTGATGTGTTGGATCTTTTTAATTATTATATTATTATTAATAAGGATAGTGTTACCATCATGTTCATTATTACTTCTTTCCTTGATAATACTGATGATGATATCAATTTGGTCTGGTTCTACTACATATGCAAGTATTGGATTCTTGTTAGAAGAGAAGGAGTAAGAGTAGGAGGTAAAAAGAATAGGAGAAGTATATATATGTAACCAAAGGGGGTTATATCATAATAATATCTACCGATAGTCATTGCTTATTAATATCCATCAATCATCATATAAATTGAGGTTATTCAAAGAATAATCTTTTTATTTACTTTTATTGAAACAGATTGAATTTTAGATGGGTGATCATTTCATGATGAGAAAAAAGGGACGTGGGTGGATGATGATGAGGCGTTCAACGCAGCTACTTGTTTATAATAAATAATAAACACCACATCTATTATTATTATTATTAATGCATTGTCGTCAAGTGAGTGTTGTTGTTATAATAAAAAATGTGACCCAAACACCTACTACCTAGACAAAAAAAAAAAACTGTCCTTATCGGTTCTTTTTTTTAATATATTTTTATTCATTTTTTTATTGAATTATTATTACGACAAGTTCAAGCGAAAAAGAAGAAGAAAAAGTAATTGAGAGAGTGTGTTTTTTTTAAATGTTTTTGAAAGTTTTTCTGTTTTTGATGGATTGATTGTTGAAAGAATATACAAGAAGAAGGATAAGCATAAGAAAGAAAAAAGCAAAATGAACAAGAAACAGCAAAAGAAGAAAAGAGATGAGGGTTTTTTTTGTTATTTGTTTTGGTTTGTTGTGAGAGAAAGAACTATTTTGTTGTGAGTAAGTGAGGTCGTGTGCTTTGTGTGTGAATAGGGTAAAGAAAGAAAGAGAGAGAGAGAGAGAGAGAGAGAAACAAGCATGAAAAAAAAAAAGAATAATGTTATTGCATAGATAAACAATGAAAAATAATAATAATAATAGACGAAATGATGTTTGATGGATGAGTGTTGTTGTTACTGATTATTGGATGAGGATTGTGAATCATTTCAATGGAACATTCGTACTACCATAAGACATGGAACGTCTCCTTGCACCTTCAAAAGCGTTTTGTAAAGATAATCCGGTTGGCATGAAATAACTTGGCATAGAAGAGGACATGTCAATATTAGCTCCACCATGAGATGTCGCGTTGGTAGTAGAAGAAGAAGGAGAACTTGCTTGTGATGAAGAACCTGGGGATTGTTGTGTAGGTGATAATAAACCGGTCGATATAAATGATAATGAAGAAGTATTAATAAAAGGAGGTTGCTTCTTTTGTTGTTGCTGCTGTTGTTGTTGTTGTTGGAGTTGTAGTGCATTTGTTTCAGACATGCGTCTTTGATGAAACGGTGCACAAGCAGAAGTATGAGAAGCAAAGGTATCGGTTTTTTCAAAGGTTCTTCCACACTTGCAACGGAAAGGCATGTTTGATAATGATAATGAGAGATGTACAAAGTTGATTTGAAAGGAGAAGAGGTATATAAATATAAGAAGAAGTGAAAGAGAGAAAAAAGAAAGAAGGAGTATGAAATAATTTATATCTGAAAAAAAAAACCATATATATATATGCTGATGGGAATTCATTGGGAAAAAGCAAAAAAGTGCCACATTTTTTTACACACATACAGTTTTAATACGTCACTCATTTTCTCACCTCACATGATCTGCTATTATCTTGTTAAAAAATCATATATGTAATTATCCTACAAGTAACAAATAATAATACTCGTCTAATCCATTATCCATATTTCTTATAGTAACTAATAACTCCTGCATTCTTCTTTATTTTTCATATATAAGAAAGAAAAAAAAAAGCTTAATTATTATTTTTACTACAAATGAAATGGATGAATGAATGATAAAATTTTACTTTTACAGGTAAATTTCAGTATTTAGATAGTTAGATTACGGTTGGATTTATCTTAAAAATCTAAAAGAAGATAATTCATAGAAAATTGACAAATTCCTTCTTCATTATTATTCTTACCAAAGCGTTATTTGTGTAACATTGTTGGCTTACGTTGATAGGTGCAAATGAATCACTTTTTCTTTTTTTGGATTTCTTATGCAAGTTTTATATATCTCTTTTTTTTCACATGAAATGATTATTCTTAACCAAAAAGTCATTCATTAGAATAATAATAATAATATAGTGTAGTCATCATAAGAATAATACTAATATAAACTCGTGTTCAAAAGATGGATAAAACCACCAAAGATAGAACAATAATTCGCAGCAGCAATTAAAAAGAAAAGAGTCATTGGGTTATCCATTTTCTGTTTCTGTAATTTTTTTTATTGTATGTTGAACGGTGTTTGTTGTACAGCCAATATATATATCTATATATATATATATATATATAAAGGAAAATTCTTTGTTTCACAATCTATCTTCTTCAATGCAACAACTTTAGCTGTTGTCAGTAACAATGATTTAATTAGTAGAATGATGATGAGAAAATTATTCTTTTTTCGGTAATCATAATATGATCCATGAAAGAGAGAAAGAGAGGATAATAATAATAATCTCTAATTGAATAATGATGATTGCTGATTCATGCAAGATAGTCAATGATAATAACTGCTAATACATATAAATACTTCATCTTATGATCTTCTTTATGAACAATTTATCATGCATTTCTATTTGTATAATTGTATATAGCCACTTTTTTTAAAACGACTTCTCACGATTTCACCTTCCACTCTTTCTAATTTTAGTAATAGGATGTGAATATAAGTAGATGAAATGTTTTACTATGACCACTAAATAGCAATAATAATAACGTAACTTGGACATCCTTTTTCTTTATTTATCTTCGCACGCCCCCCGATGAAAAAATCATGTGGTCCTCTTGTTTATATAAGAAGCGACATGTTTATCATTCCAAAGAGTATCTGCTGCTACTACTTACAACACTATGAAAAAAAAAAAAACTGGTTAATTTCTTGATGATTATGTAAGGGAATAATAATATCCATAGTAATTAATCATCATGATGTAACATATATAAAAGCATCATCCAGATTTGCAAGGTCGTACTTTTTTCACGATAAGGTTAAGGTTGAAATTTGTTGTCTTACAAATAATATCTTTACTACTTACTACGACGTTTTTTAATACCCCATGTATTCCAGTGTGAACCGTAGTAAAATCGTACATGGCTTCTATTCATTTCCATGTTTTACTTATTTCTTCAGCTATGCATAAAACTTTAAGGTCATAATAAGACGCATCATCTCTCAGTTTCTATTTTTGAGCCATAAAAAATAGTAATAACCTAAATAGAATTAACCAAAAAATGGTAATGACTATTTGAGTAATACCGGCCGAAAAGGTGTATCACAAAAAGAAAGAATCTATGCTCCGTTATATAAATAATAATGTGCTTCATAAAGAGGAAGGAAGAGGGGGCTTGTTTTATTATAATTGATAGACCAAGTCACAAGGGTACGTTAGGAATAAATGATTTATGACCTCACATGGCATATTCCATAACATACATCCACAAATCAAAATTTTTTCAGATATTATAAATACAACAAAAAGTGAAAGGGTCATTTTCTACCCTGACAAAAATTCTCTTTTCTTATTTAATTCAAATCTCGAACTAATACCTTCAAAACGTACAAGATACAAGACTAATTGATCATTCACAACATGAATTTGTGTAATGGATCTTTCAATAAAAAGATTTAATCCAGCATGTTGTCCTTGTGGATCCTCTTGTTGGTTTTCTCCTTTCCAATTATCCAATCCTTTCATACTTTCAAGATGGCGTATGGTTTGATCATCCACCGTCATGGCACACGCATCATCCAACATCACGTGTGTTTCGTTGGTGCTCTTGAGTGATAACCCTTGACTTAATTCACGCAATTTCCGTTTGGCGGGTTCACAAAATTCTGCTGATAAGGGAATGGGTTGGATCAAATTAGATCCACCAGTGGAGAAAGACGATTTTATTATATCCGAAGGTCGAATTTTTAAATTGAAATCCGAGACTTGAACAAAAAGTAAATGAGGTGTACCACTCCGTTTATATTGCAATGGTTTGTTATCGCTACGAAACATAGCTGTTGTTGTTGCTGTCGTTGTGGAGGGGGAGGACACTGTGGTTCGAATCAGACTAGACGGCCTTACATCTTGAAGATGAACCAAAACTTCAGGACATTCTTGATCCCCAGCAAATCCAACCAATGTTTCTCTTGCTACCAATAACTTGTCACGTAATTTTGTAAATGCATAATATTGGGCATCTTTAATCAAATTCTTGCGATGGGTTTCATCCCGAATAGTAACGGTATAACCACGTAAATGAGTAACGATATCTTGAAATAAATCAGGATCACGATCAATATAACTAGGTCCCGTTTGAATGCCATTTCCATTGGGTGTATTGGCTATATCAAAGACGGGTCCAGTAAAATAATTGATGGATTCACCCTCTTTGTTTTTATAAAGAAACGCGAGTATGTGTATGTACGTATGTTATTATTAGATCCTCTCTCTCTCTCTCTCTCTCTCTCTCTCTCACACACACACACACACATAAATATATATATATATATATACTTTGTGATATACTACCCCATATTTCATATTATTATTACTTTTTTTAAAAAAAACAACAGCCAATTACACTTCTATTTCTTTACCTTTGTTAAACAATGACCAAGGAAGTCGAAAGATACGCCCTCCTACATTGACAAAAAGGTATCGAAGTAAAAAGGCACGTAATCGTTTCAAACCATAATAATTGGCATCACTTAATAAGGCTTGATTTTGAAGTGCGTCACGTGGCTGAACATGATAACCACGTAAATGATGGACCACCAAGGCAAACATATCTGGATCTCGATCAATATGCATGATGCGTGCGTTTTTCCGTTTTCGAAAGAATTCTGTAAAAAAGTTTTTGGGGCCATCGCTTTTTAATGATTCCCAACTAAGACGGAAAGGTCGTCCGCCTACCACAACAATAAACACGGCTTGTTTGGGTGGTTCATAAGTTTGTTCATTCGTATTGGTACTTTGGACAGTCGTTGTTGATGCTGTTGTAGAATTGGATGTCGTGGCAGTATCTAATTGAGCTTCTTCTCGTGTTCGTTTTTGACCAGTGGCGGATATATTGGGCGAGGATTGGTTGGACGTGGGCTGTATATCTGTAGTAGGTGGACAAGGTGGAAGTGTGTCCGTCATGGTGCTCTGTACATTATTAAAGTCATTATTATTCTGAGTTGTTGCGGTAGGATCAAATTGACCTGCTGGATTATCATTGGTAATAAATTCAAATAAATTATCTGGAATGCCAGCACCTGTTGTATCAAATAAAGCACTATCGCCCATCATCATATTTTGATAAATATCATTATTTAATCCTGGTATGGAATAATCAAATGGGAATGGATAATTGTTGGCATTGTTATTGTTATTACTTGTGGGTCTATTCCCATTATTATTATTTTGTTGTTGTTGATTCATATATTGTATAGGTTTTTGTAAGAAATATGAGTGGCTCAAAAAAAAAAAAAATAACAGTGAAACTAATTTATGCGTACGGATAAAGGTTATTTGTTCAGTTTTATAAGCTCAGCTTACAAAGTTCACCTATAAGTTTACAAGTTTTCTAGCATCTTCCATTACGGTGACTTTCAAGCTTGTCTATTAGGGTTTTCCCCCAGAATCTATTCGTTCGTTTCTTTTTTTTTTTTTTCTTCTATTCTGTTTGACTTTTTTTTTCTTTTCTCCCCCCTCTCCTTCTATTTTTTTTAAAAAAAAACTTAGGCAACGTCCTAGATCTCAATTCTTAATTGTTTACCGATTAAAACATATTAATATCCCCTCTCTCTATTTGAACCATTACATCCACCATGACCCACTCTCCTATGGACGTTGATCCTGCTTTGTAAGTTTATTTCTTCTAGTTCTTTATTATATTCTATTTGGTTTTCAGCAAGAGAAAAAAAAAGGGGGGGGATTGTTATAAAAAATGTATATAACTTGACGACATATAAATATTCGTTCTGTTATTACTTGTGTAAAAAAAGATAACCTGGGCTACCACACTTGGTGATAAACTTGTTCCTTTCTTTTTTTTTTTTGTAAACTTGGGAAAGGAAATAGACAACACACATTTTTTATTGGACCGGGTCTTTTATATATTATGTGATCAAGAAGTTCACTTTTTTTCTAACTCAATGAAATGAACAAAATAATAATAATAATAATAATAATAGATCGGCTGAAGAGATCAAAGCTAAAGCAAACCAAGAATACAAGGCTGGTAACTATAACGAAGCCGTCAAACTTTACACTGAAGCCATTGGTAAATATAAGCTATTATTTTTTTTAATTCTCTTTGATGACACCTCTCTCTCCTTGTATTTCTTCCTTTCTCCTATCAGTAATAACAAAGATATCTATTTTATTATAGAGGCATCCCCCAAAACAGCCACTTACTATGCCAATCGAGCTGCGGCATTAACAATGCAAGGCAAATACAAGGAAGCCGCTGATGATTGTCGATCAGCAACCGATTTGGATCCTAAAAACGTCAAAGCGTTCCTTCGTGCCGGCAAATGTCATTTAAATTTGGGTAATTTGGAAGAAGCTACTCGACAATATGAACATGCCTGTCAATTGGACAACAGCAATGCTCAAACCCAGCGTGAATGTCAAAACTTACAATCTGTCAAGCAATATATTGGACAAATGGAAGCTTTTATGAACGGTAATCAATATGGTCTTGCTGGTAACAGTTTGGATCGTGCCATTACTTTTATTGATGGCGAACGATTACCTATCAAGTGGAATATTTGGAGAACCGAATGTGCGTTAGGGCAAAAGAAGTGGTCTGAAGCAAGTCGATTGGTCAAGTAAGTTAGCTTTTGGGAATAGATGTGTTGGTTGCGGGTTAGGATATATATGTTTGAATGAATTGTATCTCATTTTCAATCTCTCGATTATTATTATTATTATTTAGCTATTTGGTTCGATTGGATACCCAAAACCCGGATGTATTGTATCTTAGAGCTCGTGTCTTTTATGGTCAAGGAGATAATGCAAAAGCCATTGCTCATTGTATGGAAGCTTTACGATGTGATCCTGATTTCTCAAAGGCTCGTATTTTGGTCAAGAAAGCACGTGCCTTGGAAGCTCAAAAAGAAAAGGGAAATGCTGCTTTCAAATCAAATAACCTTCAAGAAGCTTATGATGCTTATACTTCTGCTTTGGAAATTGATGATCAAAATGATGCTTTGAATTCCAAATTATATTCTAACCGTGCCGCTGTTTTGCAAAAGGTAAACTATTGAAAAGTGAAGGGAAAAGCACAGAGAAAGCGGGGCTTAGTTGAGTAGCGTGAGAATATAGGCTAATTCATCTTTTTATATAGTTGAAAAAATTCCAAGAAGCATTGGATGATTGTAACAAGGCTTTGAAATTAGATTCTGAATTCACCAAGGTATATAGCCGTAGAGCCGCTTGTTATATGGAATTAGAAGAGTATGAAGATGCTGTAAAGGACTATCGTCACTTGACTGAAATCGATGCTGGTAATCGAGGTGTGTATACGGTATCTATTTTATTGAAGAAACATAGCAAAATAAAGATCATGATACTAATGGTAAAAAAACAAATCAAATATATATAGAATATCGAAGCTTGTTACAAAAAGCTGAATTAGAATTGAAAAAATCACAACGTAAAGACTATTACAAGATTTTGGGAGTATCGAAATCCGCCTCAGATTCCGAAATCAAGAAAGCCTACCGTAAATTGGCCTTACAATACCATCCTGATAAAAATGCAGGTGATGCCAAAGCAGAAGCTCGATTTAAAGAAGTGGGTGAAGCTTATGAAGTACTTTCCGATCCTCAAAAGAAATCACGTTATGATTCAGGTGTCGATTTAGATACTGGCATGGGTATGGGTGGTGGTTTCGATGCTGGTGGTATGGATATGAATGATGTTTTCGCTCAATTCTTTGCCGGAGGTGGTGGTGGTGGTGGATTCCCAGGCGGTGGTGCTCGATTTAGTCAATCTTCTTCTCCATTTGGTGATGCTGGGTTCGGTGGAGGATTCCCAGGTGGAGGTGCAGGATTCGGAGGTGGATTCCCAGGTGGTGGTGCTGGTGGTTCAAGACGCTCTGCACCTGGTAATTTCTCTTTCCACTTTGGTTAAAGAATCCAATACTAAAAAAAAAGACCTTTACTCTTAATACTACCTAGTACTTTATATATATATATATACTCTTTTTCTCACCTTCCAAAAAATAACCTCCTCTTCATATTTCTTTTTATTTCTTGTAATATTTTATTCATCTTGCATCCAACAATAACCCTAAAACACAACCTCAACACCCAAAAACTTATAGTCACACATATTATTAACGACGACGACAACAACAACGACATTACTTGTTTATATTATTCCTCTTTTTACCTTTTTTCTTTTTTTTTATAATCTTCGGTTTTTTTTTTACTTAGAGATTCATTTGTTGTTTTTTTTTCTTGTTCTTTTTATAAAAAAAAACTATTTATCTTATTTTCTTCATCTATATATACATGTACATATCTATCTAAGAATGATAATGAGTCTATCAAATGAATGCTATTGTAAAGGAGGAAGAGGAGGTCTGTTTTTAAAGTTAACTACCATTATTATTATTATAGAATTTGGGAACTCTTTTTTGTGAATGATTTACAATAGAAACCTACAAAGGCACATCAAATTGTTCATATAGATTTAATAATTTATATTAAGATTGCTTATGTATGTTATGAAGGATCATGATCATCCTAATAAATACAACCACGGGAATGATAAGCAATTCTTCTTCAGAATTGATTTCATCGATGGAAACTTTTTCATTTGTATATTTTAAATAATAAAAACAAACAAAACACATGTGTCAATATAAATAATTATATAAGTATAGATTAGATATAGTTACTATGTATTCTAACATGATCATAATGACAACAAGAGTATACGCATGATCTTGTTATAATATATATGATTACCTGACGAAATTGCGTCTAACTTACTTCTAATATATATATATATATATAAGATATGGAAAGTAAAATAAAGAATCAAGTCAACAATGTGTGATAGGTCGTTTCTCCTTTTCCGTTGACAGATTGGAATCATATTACTCGTTATTTATTCATTATCATAATCACCATCGTTCTTATTATTATTCTCCTCTTTTTTAAAATCCCTTATTTCTTCACACTTTTTACTCTTTCTCCTTATTACTCTTTCTTTTTCAAACTAAAATAAGATAGACAGGAAGCAGTTTATTATTATTCTCTGACGCCATGAGGTCTATAAAAAGTGACGACCCCTCATTTAAAAGGAACCGACAGAAATAAGGGGGATTGGAGGAAGAGAGAAAGGGGGACGATATATTTAAATATATATTTACAGACAACTCTTTTTTTCTTTTGATTTGCTTACTAACAAGCCGGGTGTAAAATATATGTCTGTGATATGTATTTTTTTTACAACTTAGATGAGTTTCTAGTGTGTGTCTAAAACAGGCGATGGTGAAATGACCCTGCTTCTATTGTCAAAAACTTCTGTACTCCGTATTTCTCTTTTCTACTGACTAGTGTTTATTATTATTATTATTATCATTTTAATTCTCCTCTACTCTTAATTCTCATTTTGATTCTTCTTCTCTCTCTCTCTCTTTTTTTTTTTTCTCTCTTTTTCGATATTATTCTATAATCGTTTGACTTTCCTTCTTGTTTGAAGGGTGAATATATTCAACTATTTATCCGCTCAATCCAACAAACGAAAAAAATAATAATAATGACGATTGCATCCATATATAAAACCTGTAAATCTGTCCTTGATGGATTACATTTAGTGCCTGGATTCGATCAAATATTGATAAACAACAACAATAATAATAATTACAATAGTAGTAATCATAAGATTGATCCAATTATTACTACTCCACCACTTCCACGTCATTATCACCATGGTGATGAAGAGGATATATTTTCTTCATTAACATTATCTCTATCCACAGCCATTAATAACACCAATGCAAGTTTTTCTTCCAATTTTCAACAATCTTTACTGCAATCATCACCACCACAACATCATCATCATATGAGCAATCCATCCCATATTCCAACACCCCACTATCAATTATGGGAATTATGTCGACAAGGATATATCTTGTGTTCCTTATTCAATTTATTAAAACCTGAAGCAGCTATCGATTTAACATTGGAACAGGATACTTGTAAAAAACAACACAAAGTATTTGTTTATCGATTTATTATAGCGTGTCGACAACATCTATCTTTAAATGAAGATGATCTTTTCACAGTATCGGAGATGTATCAAGACAATGCTATCGGATTCAGCAAGGTAATATAAAAATGATCGACGCTTTTACTGTGGATATAATAGATTACACAACATATTGGCTAACATTGATTATTCATTCATCTTAAACGCACAGGTCATCAATACTTTACATAAAATCTTAACTTTACTTTATGAACGTGGTATTCTAAAATCGGAATATCCCCCACCTTCTTCCACAACCACTTCTTCTTCTTCTTTATCTTTATCAGATCAGCAGTCCATGACGAGCAGTAGTACTACACTGACATTGAATACAACCACAGCATCCTCCTCATCAACAACTCGTTTACGTGATAAAGTCATTATTGAATTATTAGAAACAGAACGAAAATACGTCGAGTATCTTGAAACAACACAGGTATGGTTAAAGTTTACCTTTTTATTTATTAAAACATTAAAATAGAAGAGAGTACTACATAATGTGGGTTTGCCCAAAATGAAAAATGAAATGGAAAAGTGTAGGAGACAGAGAGAGAAAAATACCGAGAAACAAGTTTTTTTTCGAGTTTGAGAAGAGGGACTGAGGGAAAATCTACATTTTTTTTTTAAAAAAAAAGGGCTGAAACATTGAAAAATAAAAAATGTATAGAATTATGCACAAGAACTACGATCCAACAAACAACGCAATATCATTTCACTGGACACCCTGCATCATATATTTGGAAACCTTAATGCCTTAATTGACTTTCAGCTCCGTTTTCTTATGCAAGTGGAATATCACGCCGAACATCCACGGGAGAACTTCGGTCAAGTCTTGACGGAATTAGAAGACGCTTTTTCAGTCTATGAGCCTTATTGTGCCAATATGCAACATGCATTGGATTTAGTTGTTCAATGGGCCCCACAACTTTCAAATTCTACTAGCAGTACGACATCCTCCATGGGAGATAATACCAACAGTAATAGTTCAACACCCAATGCTGGTGGAACAACAGCTGTCGATCCAAACTATGATTTACCTTCTTTACTAATTAAACCCGTCCAACGGGTATGCAAGTATCCTCTATTGTTACAGCAACTCATAAATTATACGCCCAATGACTGGCCTTATTATGATGATTTACAACGTGGATTAGAAGCCATGGAACGAGTCGCTTCCAAAGTCAACGAAACTCGGCGTTTACAAGAAAATAAACAACGAGTCAATGAATTGAAAAAACGTGTATCCGATTGGAAATCCATTACCAATGTCGATGAACAATGTGGTGCTTTGTTACTATATGATCGGGCGACAGTCCATCATAAAAATACCACTAAGGAGGTGTCCATCCATTTGTTTGAAAAAGTAATTATGCTTTGTGCAGATGTTGCTACTAAAAAAGCCAAGAAAAAAAAAGATACCAGTGGTCCTTTATGGATATTAGGATTAATTAAAATTAGCAATATGGCTCAAGTGGATCATGGTGGTAAGTTGATATTAAATGCATTTTCTTTATTGAAACACACGAGTTTAAATAATATCATAGAAAAAATAACAATGATAACCTATATACAATCTATTGCTCTATTATAGCTGTTCCCATCTCGTTACAAATATTCTGGCTCAAAGATTCAGATTTGGAATCGTTTACATTGGAATACCGAAATGATGAACAAGTCGCACAATGGGAATCTGCTATTGAAAAATTGATTCGACAACAAACTAGATCGAAACGGCTATCGAGTTTAGTGACATGTGGACTCGAAAGTTACCATGATCAAGAAGATGCAACAGCGACACTTTCACCTACCTTTTTATCATATGCTTATATGAATAAGCTTCCTGTTCGAGGTGGTTATTATGACCAAATTCCAGAATTATTTGATAATAACCATCATCATACAAGCCATGGTGATAGTGGCAATCATACTCAATATGAATCATTAACGCCCACACGTACCTCTTCCTATAGTCATTATTTTTATCATTACAATAATAACAATAGTAGTACTAGTAGTCATACGAGTCAACATCAACAGCAACAACATGGTTATTATCATAATTACAATAGTACCATTACGAATACACCCACCGCTACTACCACATCCAACAACAACCCTCACACATTTCATCTTCAACCTGGACTCTTACCATCTCCCCATTCACCCTCTTGTTCAACACCATTTAGTAGCAGTACAAGTCGAAGTAGTAGTACTTGTGGTCCCCCTTCTCCTCCACAAAGTGGTAGTAGTCCTACATCACCTTATGCAGTGCAAACCATTTATGAAATGGGACCAAATGCAGGAACAGGTATTATTGAAGAAAAAGAACAACGTCATCGACGTCGTATTACTACTTCTTCCCATCATCAACAACATTCTACTTCATCAGCATCTCAAACACACACAACCACAACAACACGAGGAAGGTCACAGAGTAGTCCTAATATTGGCATCACCAGCCATCCTCATTCCAGAACAACCACAAGAACAAGTACTTATAACAATAATAATAATAATAACGACACGAATAATCCCCATTATCACTCCACTGCATCTCAAATCATTCGAAAAACAACCACAGTCAAAGTGAAACTTTATTATAGTCGACGAAGTGCATTTGTGTTTTATGCACCCCGAGATATTAATTATCAAGATTTGCGAACATTGGCTGAACGCAAAACGCGTATGAAAGGGCTCACAGGTGATTTTATCAAATATCGTGATGAAGATGGTGATTTAATCACTATTCATTGTGATGATGATATTGTCATGATATTTGATTCTGCAACTCGGTCGGACGACGCTATTCATTTATTCATTTCCACTACCTCTTAAGCTTATAATTCTAATCGTTTCATTTTTTATCTAACTTTTTATTTTTATATATCATCACTATTCTTACATAGTTGCATTTTTTTCTTCTAGTTATCATCCCATCTCTCTCTCTCCTTTTATTATTATTATTATTCATTTGTACATATTATTAATATTTTTATTACATATATATAAAACTAAATAGTTCCACCTTTTTTTTTTTCATCCAACAGCAACTCTTAATTTGAGTTAGTGCTATAGTAAATTGTGTGCATTGACCTCGTCTCCTCCTCATCCTCTCTCCACGAATTTCATTGTTCAAAGAGAGAGAGAGAAGATCTATATACTATCCTATTCTAGGTATAGGGTAAAAAACTGTAAGTCATGTTTATTACATGTATTATAAATTCATGCTGTGTACATCACTACTACATCTCACAAGCAACCTATAAAAAAGAAGTAAAATCTCCTTGAAAAAAATGATAATCTATACATGGAATGAGAAGGTTCTTTTTGAACATCAATCAAATTAAAGTTATCAACATCAGCCATTTTAGACTTTGACAAAGAGGAGAAGAAAAAGAAAAAGAGGGGAACTAGCGATACATGCTAAAGAAAAAATGGGAACTATTATTATTATTATTATTATTACAACAATAAAGGAAGACGTAAAAAAAACAAGCTCTAAACTGGGTTGACCCATATGAATTGTATATAAAAAGGAAAAAGATAATGAAAATATTCAGGAGCAGGAGAACAAGAATTGTATATGTAGGAAAGGGAGAGAACTTTTATAATGATTTGTTGAAGTGTGGTTTGTTGAGGGACTGGGAGAGGGTATATAAATATATATAAACTATTCTATTTTTCTTTTTTGGATGCTTCAGAATTGAATGGAATGATGATATACAATTTACTCTTTTTTTTTCAATACTTTCTCTATTGATTATTTTTTATATAAGTTTCCAGTCGTCAATGGACTGCCATAATTTCGTATATTCTGGTCGTCCCTGAATCTCATCTAAAATACAAAAAAAAATCATGTATTAATATTTCGCTATTCCTCCTTTCTCCCCTTAAATATATATAAACATGTATATAAATATATTTACATATTTAAAAATATATAAAAATACTCTTTCTCTCTCCCTATATCGATATATTTTTATAATGTTGTTGTTTGACTTACTTGACTGAAAAGCTTTTCCGGAAAGACCATACGTTTGGACCAAATAATTCCATAATTTAGGAGTAACAATACTAAACGCCGTAGTCGATCCACCTTTAGGTCGAGCATCCCGATTCAATAAACCATCTTCATCTTCCAATGCTTTATTGGTAATAGGTTCAACGGCTAATTTTCCATCACATAATCGTAAAAACCATGCCCAGAGCCACATGCGATCCACAAAATAAAAACAAGGTGTAGCAGATAAAACAGATTTTCGATCGGCTTCTGTAAGATACAATCCACGTTCGAACATACATTGACGTCGTTTGACAAGTTGTTGACGACCCAATTCACTATCGTGTGTTAAGTTTTCTAATAAATGATCGACATAATATTCTTCACTTTCATCTCCACGCGATTCTCCCAACTTATGAATCATTATCAAGTAAAAAAAAAAAAAATTGTGAGTTATTAAATGCCTATCGCTCTTTCTCTCTCCTTATTCAATTCTTATCCATTTATCCCGTATATATATATATTACCTGTCGAGAACATGTAAAACAATACATTTGTAATACTGGAATGCGAAGTAAAATACCATGACGACCCGGTCGCATAGCATGGAATTTATAAGCACAATCCTTACATCCTATAAATATATATACCAGAGACATTATGAGTATCGTTCTCTTTTTTATCTTTTATAATTTTTTTTCGTCAACTTACGAATACGATTATTGCCATTATAAATATACAAACAAAGACCGGAATCATAATGGTTTTGAGCACAAATCACACAATTATGTTGAGGTGGCTTTCGATTGATCACATTATTATAAGGGGCTTTATAAGGTTCCAACGATTGTCTTGTTACTGCACCTAAATGAGGACAAATACGATTATCTTTAGGATCCGTACATTTTCGTTCAAATTGTTGTTTCCATGTATCTTTGGGAAGTTTATAGGTCACGCCAAATGTATTGTAAAGCATCTCTCGCCAGGTGGCATCATCGTGAGCTATAATGGCAAATCGATGACATACAATGGAAAACGTTTTTAGATCTTCGACGGTTAAATGACCTGCAATAGCAGTCAATAGTTCATTATTAAACTCTAAGATATTCATGGTAATCAAGGTGATGATCGAAAGTAATGTTGTTACTTTTTTTTCAAGTAGAAAAAGAAAAGGGAGGGAAGGGAGGATAAGCTGAAAAAATAATATGGTACTATTACTGCTTTGAATTTCCCAAACAAGGTTTTTTTTAATCCTTTTCCCGTTATCGGTATTTTGACAAGTTGATCATTTGGTGACAAATCAAAAGCTTCGATAATGGAACTTTTTTCATTCTTAGTTGTAACTCCAAGCGAATTATGACAGCATTTTTTCTTAAGATAAAACATGCAGTGCGAATTACTACGTATCGATTTTGATGGGTAAAACTATAGTATTTTATTACAATATCCACATTTTTCTCTTAGCTTTTTGAAGCGAAATTCTTAATAGACAGGATCGTTTCAGTTTTTTTTATTCATTGCCAAAAGTAACATATGTATTATATAGCCATTGGACCATCTTTGTCCTTTTTCGAATACATGAACACAAATAATTTTTTTTTACAATATCGCTCTGTAACTATTTTTTGTTAGCTTGTTCCTGATGATTGAATTGTAAATTAGTAAGAGATAAAAATATCACTCATTTTTTTTATTCCATCCTCTATCGAAACATCACATACCATATATATATCCATCGACTCACCACCACCAGTGCTACTTTTTTTTATTCGACTCTGCTCTGCATTGATCATGACTTTTTATCATTGCTTATAATTGTCGTAAGACACTCCCTATATAAAACATAACTCATTATCAAAGAGTTTTTACTCTATCTATTCATATGATAAAATATGATGGTTGGTACTTTATGGTTGCTCATGTAATGATAAGGAGAGGAGTGGGAGGTACATTTACCTCTCTGATCCTTTGACCAAAAAAAAGGGTGTATCGCTTCTGGTCAGTGGACCAAGCTGAATGTAATTACTAAAATGGAATAGTTACCTAAAAATTAGACGACCTTTATGTTATTGACCTACGATGAATTTCAGGCATTCATATAAATAGCATCTTCTACCTTTTATCAAATATCAAACACAAACAAGTAGTAGTAGTATAGTATTCAAAGCGTAGATGAGCAAGAAAGACCGACATGGTATTTTTATGCGCAGGACCATTATTATTAATGTCACCGGGCAGATCCATTCATTGCACCTACTGATTTTTCTTGATGATCTTTTTGAACGACAAACGTAGAGTTTATATGGAAATATAAAATGGTACAGAAAAAATTGTATCTAAAGCATTTTACACTTATACTATATTCCTGTCAGTATTGTATCCACACTATATCCAACACTGTTTCCTATCCATTATCATGGATAAGTTGCTTCACCCTTTCATTTATTCTGATTTGCTTTGAAAACCAAAAAGTTTTCCAGAAACTAATAAAAAGTTTGCAAGAAATCAATAGTATAGTAAAAGCTTTAAAGATTCTTTATGTGAGTTGGTTCAACCTTCTGGACAAGAAATCAGGAGAAAAGTAATCAATTCAGCATTATGGCTATCAGGAATTCAAGGAGGATTTTCTCTGTGCGTGCTGCTTGCTTGCTTGCTGATGCTGCTAATTGCTGCTGCTGTTATGTTATATTATGAGATTTTTTTGTATATTTTGTAGTATAAAAAGCACGAAATTGACGCAAAATCAAAAATCATACAAGAAAATGCTTTGGACCGGAGAGCGAAGGTATCAAAACATCTCCAAGATTTATCAAGATTTATGAGGATAAAGAAGGAAGATTTATATTGGAATGCTGTAGTGGAAGATAATGATACGTCATCTTTTGGACTTCATTTCGATGGCTTAACAGAAAAGCTGGATGATCTTCTTGCACACTATGTGATACTTTCTGATATCCGTTTTCCAGAAAAAAATGAGGATGATGGCGCGAACAATAAAGTATATCATTCTCCTGTTATTAAGAAAAAGCATGGAGAAGAATATTATAAAGCCATAGGCACAGTATGGACTTGCAGCTACAATGCACCCTATATTTTTTCTGATTGGTATGTGACTGAACAAACATTTTTAATTCAATAAAAAGTTTACAATACCTTAATAATATGGTGATTAAACGGGTGGCTATCATTTTAATTCAATCACTCTGGCTCCCATAATTATATTTATTATTTGAGGAAGAATTATTGTTCTGATTTCAATCGTAAAGAATGGTACGTTTATTATTTCTTGATAAAGATACATAATAAATACATGCTAAAAAAACATATTGTTTCCTGTAATTTCTGCTATGTACGAATGATTGATAAAAAGGTGATCCCTTGGATAACTTGATTTTTTTTTTTTTTTTGATTTAACAATATATATAAAAAGGCAGTGTGTATATAGGGACAATTAATAAAGTTTTTCGGTGACGCTGGATGAAATGACGGTATCTTTTAAAATAATGGTAAATAAATTAATGATAATAACTCATAAACGATGCAAACAAAAGCGTGTGCGGTAATCGCGATGGATAAGTAGATTAATGATTGATTCGATATTGTTTATGCAAGCTCTTATTTCGATAGTGCAATACAAAAATCATTTACAATAAATAGTAGGATTCTCTATTTGGCAGAAGCCTTTTTGCTGAGACCAAAATTTGCATTTAGTTAGAATCCATAATGGAACTTCGCACCCAAAAAGTCCAGCTCGTCTAATATTTCGTGCCGCTTTTTGCTTGGTTTTGTTCATCATTAACCTTCATTATTTCTCGGTACGTTTTACACCTACAAACATCCTCATCTATTATTTTTTTAGTTATCAACTTCAATAATTAACTTGAATTTATTATTTTTCATTTATCATTGAAACAGTCATGCCAGTAAGCATGGTTTTCCATTTTTTATAAGAAAAAACGTCGCGCTCTATCTATTTATTGGGCATAGCTGTTCCATTTGTTCACCAAAGAAGCAATATTGACTCGAAACACTTTATTTATGTTCTTTTTATTAGGCATACCATTCTCAATTCAACGATGGCGATTACCAATCCGTCGGTAACATGTTTCTTTTACCAGTAAAAACGCGATTCCGCGGCAATGCACCTTTAGGTAAATATATATATTTCTCCCTTTTTAATAACACCTTGTTCGAACAACAAAAACCGAAAACGATATGGAACCAACATCACCAAAAAAAAAAAAAAAAAAGCCCAGCAGTTAGCAAACTAATATATATAACAATATATAAAATTAAAATAGCGGATCCTAATGCTGAAGATGTTGTCGATGAAGCTATTTCTCTTTTCCGTGCCAACTGCTTGTTCCGAAACTTTGAAATCAAAGGCAATGCAGACCGCGTTCTCATCTATTTGATCCTTTTCATTTCCGAATGTCTCGGTAAAATCAACAAGAATACACCTCAAGGCGATGCCATGAAACAATTGAATACCTTGGCTGTTTCTAACTTTGCTGTTCCCGGTGATCCAAGCTTTCCTTTGAATGCCATGTATGCTGCTCCTTCTGATAGATACCAAGCCGGTAAGTCATAGTCTTCTTTTTGCATTTTACATAGGAAGTCATTTATCTCAAAATACTCACGACGGCTGGCGATGTGTATAGATCAAATGCGGCAATATGTACAACAATTGCGTCAAGAACTTGCTACACGATTAGTGGAAACTATATTTGTGGATGGAAAACCAAGCAAGTGGTGGATGTGTTTCTCAAAGAGAAAGTTTATGAACTTGAGCCTTTAGAAATAAATTTACTGTTTTTTTATATGGGTAATGATGAATTATTAAAGAAAAAATAGTGTTATATACTATTATTTATTACTATTACAATATGAATGTCGAAAAATAAGTAGAGGGGAATGGAGAGCATATATATACATTGGATTTATATGCGAGAGAGAGAGAGAGAGAGAGAGAGAGAGAAGATTAATATCCAACACCACTAAGAATACCATATCCTAAAAGAATGGTAATGATGGCTGAAATGATAGACGCAGGGATACCACAAAGAACAAAATCCTTCATATAAAGATATGGCCTACCCGTAGGATCTTCTTGCATAATAGCATTCATATTCGGGAAACTATATGTTCGAAATACAATATGAGTACGTTATTCATCTAATTCAATCCTGTTCACAATAAAGCAATAATATAACTTACCCAGAAACTGGTAAACCCATGGCAACCGAAGCAGTTAAACCCGTACCCTGAGATTAAAAAAATTAATGGTCGTCAGCACATGGTTCCCCGTTTTTCTCTTTCCCCTTTTTTTGGCACAAACTTACCATGACCAGAAGATTTGGATGCGGAATAGGAAGTTGTTGCCCCACTTGCTTTACAATAGGTAAGATAATAAGTGCAGCCACTGTATGACTGACAAATGTTGCAAACACCAATACCAAAACACCAAAGATGAATAAGATGGCCAATACAGGCAAGTCGTGAACTCCATTTGCAATACGATGGCCAATAATATCCAATAATCCAGAACTATTGACTGCAAATCCCAATGCCATACCACCTTGTGCTACAGAGGCATAAATATAAAAAGGATCATTAGATTTTCTCCTCTCTCATTCATTTTTTTTTTCATTTAATCTTTATTTACCTAACGTAACCACACTCCATAAAAAGTTATTTAAATCCGTCTTATTCAACATATTCGTTCCAAACAATAGAACAAAGGGTATGAGAGCAATCGTTCCATTATCTCCCCAAAAATCACCCATGGCCGTTTCACCACACCATAGACCAATCGTCAATAAGCAGGCAAAAACGACCCACACTTGGGAATAACTGGGTCGAGACCATCCAGTACTTTTGATCACATTAATTTGAGGTGTGGATCGTGTAGGACGAAAATAAAGTAATAACATGCCCCATGTGGTCATGACACAGATAATAGTCAGTGGTAAAGCAGCAGAAAACCAAATACCCCAACCTGGATTCGGTTCAAGTAATTGAATAGCAATAATGTTTTGAGGTGAGGAGATAGGGGAGGATAAACCACCAATACAACTTGCCAGCGCAATTCCCATGATAAGACAAGGGCCTACTGTGGAATTGGGTGGCAATGTTCTTAAAATGGGCTATCATCATATATATATATATATATTAGTCTATCTGTTGACTGTCGTTTATAGTAGAGGAAAATAAATGGAAAAATTACCTGAACCAAGGAAAAGCAAAGGACTGGTGTAGCTACATTGCTAATCCACATACATAAAAAGGCAGCAAGATACATATTAACTAAGATCACCCAATGAGGTCGCGTTCCAGCTTTACTTAATACAACAGCAGCAAAAGCTTTTGTCACCCCATGTCGGCTGAGAGCAGCAGCAATAGAAAATCCACCAAGAAGGACAGCAATGGTACCATTAAACATACTTGCAAATACTGCTTTTGCTGCGTCTTTAGCACTCATATGATCCCCATTGGTATCTTTGATAATATCCATTGGTATAATCATCAATGCAATCAAATAAGCCGTTGCAAACAGCGGAAGTGTCTATTATAGAACTTTAATATGAATATGAGGGATGAATAAACTCGTAAAAATACTTACTTCAAATGCCCACATCATGGCAGCAAATATCAAAAGCGCAAGACATTTACTAGCCGGAATATCACCCATCGTATCAAAACTCATTAAAAGAGCATACACAATTACGCTGAGTAACAGAGCAATAATATGTCTTAGCGTAGATCGACTGCAAAAGACATTGATATATGGAACATGGAATCCGGGTTGAGGTTGAACTGCATGCGCATCATACGCTTCTCGTTCTTTCCCTACCATATCCTTCCATACAGTATTTCGTTCATAATGAATATGATCCCGCATATGTAACTTGAGTTCACTCACTGCACTGGTAATATTTCCTGCCGTAAACACTGCCGCATACATGTGTTCAATCAATTTCATAGCAGTTTCGATTTCTTGTACCCGTGCCGGTTGGAATGGGTGCGCTAATTCCACAACATTCTTGCAATACGTTGTCCGTAAATTGGATCCCGTAATTTTGTCCCATTTCTTGGTAATCTTTTGAAACGCTTCTTTGTTTAAATGTATATATGACTTGAGCTCAGATAATAAAATGTAAACAGAGGCACAGCGAGCACGGAAATTATAGTATCGATTGAATTCTTTGACTTCGGATAAACGTCGTGTCAATGCTGCATTGGAGTCGGCACGTCGTAAAAATCGAAACCCACGTAGCCAATTGGGATTGTAATGTTCATAGTTATGGATCGAAGCAGGGACACCTACAGTGTTCCAACGTGTCAATGAAGGAAGAGGGTGTTGTTGTTGTTGTTGTTGTTGTTGCTGCGTTATGGCACCACTTCCACTATCTTGGGCTGATCCACTATGCAGAAGTGTATCACTTTTAGATCGATGCCCACTATGTAAAATGGATGTGGAATACCGTCGTTGAAGGGGTGTTGGTGTAGTTCGTTGTGTGGAAGAAACAATCGAAGGGGATACGGATGTGATTGCTGGTGATGTAATATTGGGCATTGCGGTATTTGTAGCATGCATCTCTTCCTTTTCGTTATGATAATAGTCATTATTGCCGTCATCGTCACTATCCGTTCTGGAATTTTTCATAGGAGAGGTTGTTATAATGGGAGGCGTAAAACTAACAGGTGGGTATCCAGCCAAAAGAGTATCTAATCTTTCCAATTTGTGTTCAGAATCATGAGCACCCCACGTCAATGCATGCGATATGGTTTCATCCAACAACGGCACACCAAATTCATCAAATTGAAATCGAAGTGTTTTTGCATCTTCAAATATTTCGTTTTCCTTTTCTTCATAAAATTTGCATACTTTATCCAATTGTTTATCACATTCTCCAATAAATCGTTGATCATCTTCATGCCGTTGATGTTCTTCGGGTGTGGAAGTGTTGGTCATGGTCGGTGCAAGGGAAGGTCGATGAGAAGACGTAGTGGGGTGCTCACCATCATCACGACCTGCTACTGATGGTACTGTCACGGATTTTTCAAGTTTTCCTTCTTCAATCGTTCGAGATATACTTGGACGTCGTTCCAGCATACGCTGGACATTGATCCGTTCAATGCGATAGGCTAGTTTCTTTAAATGATCGTAGCTAAATATTGTAACGTGTGTATTGTTTGTCTATTAAAAATTTTCCATCATGCTTTTTATCATGCAAAAGTTTATATATTTGTTTGTTTGTTCGTTCAACTTACTCTACATATTGATCCACCCAATCTGGAACAGCGTTCAAGATAAGCGTATGGGCAAACTTCATTTATATATATAGACGTATATATATATTGAAAGGTATATAAAAGAACGACACAGACGAAGAGATGGTGTAGGTTATATATTGGTGAATACTAATGACCAAAAGAAGAAAGAGAGAGAAAGACAAAAAAAAAAAAAAAATCAAGCAAGCAAGCAAAGATCATTGAAATTTTTTTTGACGTACAGGATAATTTTACCATTTTTGGGTGATTGAAACCCCTTCTTTATATATCTTTATCTTTTTGTATAGAATTATGCATTATTGTAAACGACACACATTGGTAGCCATCGAAGACCAAGCATCCATAATACTACCAACAATAAAATCACTTTTTTCTTCCTCTGTTTGATGTGTCAAAATTTGTCTTAACCATTTACAATTAAATCGTCTTCCATCGTTCCGTGCTTCACAACGAACGACAGAATTATATAATTCTCTGATCTGGCGTTGTCCATAAGCACTCATACGCACGTTTTGTGTCGTTGTAAAAATAAGATTGGGTACAAATGTTTTAGGTGATAACTTGAAAATCCGTGCAAGTTCGGCCACGAATCCATCTAAACGCATCCTATTGGGTTAAAAAAAATGCTGTGGTTTCTCTTTTTATTTTATATATATCCCTCTCCCACACCCCCGCACCCCTTTTCTTTTTTTTTACCTGTGGGATCTAAAACAGCTTCAATGGCATCATCTAATTCATCACGTACTTCTTCATCGACATGGGTAAATACAATGACCACGAAGTTCCAAAAATCTTTACCCAATAATTGTTGGAATAAATTCAACATGTCTTGAGTATAAGCATCCAAACTTGATCCCATCCACAATAAATATAAAAAGAAGAGAGAATGAGTTTATGTCCCGTTCTTTTCTTCGTGTATATCTCATATAATGCTTCCTCAACGTTTTTCCAATCAATAAGAAAACTTACCGAATATCCTTAATATCAAACACAAGTAAAAATGAACTCACACCAAACGCAAGTGACTTGAAATACCGTACCATTTCTTGTACATTTTGTCGATCTCTTGCCGAAGTATCACATAAACCAGGGGTATCAATCATATGAACGTATTTTGTAACATTGTTGGGTATATATTGCCATGTCTTCACTACACTTTCGATTTCCATGGTCGTTGCCTGGATATATAGATCCCAATTTTTAATATATTTATATATAACGCGTCTCTTTACTTTGTGCTATGTATCTCTATGTACAACCCATCCAACGGCTTTTGCTTACATAAGCTTCACCTGTACGAAAAATACGTTCACCTGCCATGGCATTCAGTAAACTGGATTTACCAGTACCTACTGCACCGACAGCACTTACGACATGGGTTCGTGGATCTTGAAGATGAATATCGCGATTGGCGTCATTGAGTACTGCATTCGAATAGGTCATTCTTTATTAATGTTTGTAGCTTATATTGTGGCTTAACGAACAAGAGAGAAGAGTTAGACTATCAGGGTAATATAGAAAAACACTCGTACAAAAAAAAAATAGAGAGAGAAGGAAGAGTAGTGTAGCAGTAAAAGAAATGCGTTTGTGGTACTCCCAACTCAACCAAGAAGCTGCATGTGAACGTAACACAACGTATAACCTTGTCGCTCCGCCAGTTTTCTAAGAAATACCCAGCTTCACATTTTTCAATTGGGTAAGGTATGATTGTTCTGTATGACAAGAGAAAAGTCATTTATAATGGTTTGTCCTTCGATGACAAAAAGTTATAGTTAAAGAAATAATTAGTAAATGATCCTATATATATATATTATAATCATTACAAGAAAAGGTGAAGGGGCTGCGGAGTGAATGAACAAGAAGCGAAAACTTATGCATGATGATCTCAGTCATAATGGATTGTACAACTTGAAAAAGGGTTATTTTCCCCAGAGGGCTCATCAAGGCAGAATAGAAAAGCATGAGCGAACAGAATCCAAGCCAGGTTTATTATATTTTTGACATGCGCACCTAGCGAAAAACGATAGGAAATATAATTTGTTTAAAGGGTCAAATCCTTGCTTCGACTACAGTGATAAGCTTTTTTCTTCTTTCAAGACGGCCAATTTTTTTTCTTTTGGGAGGGTCAATACGTAATACTGATAACCCCAGGAAGTGGCGTACTAATCGCTTCTTTTATGAGCAACAAACGGTATAGTTTCCACTAAAATAAGCTTTTTTTATAATAATATATATTAAGTATCGATAGAAAGAAAGGAGGATAATTAAATCTTGGCATTTTCATAATTGTTGTGTTTTTTTTTGGTGTTATCAAATTTGCTACGGATGCTCAGCACAATACTGGTAATACCAGGTAAATGATAAGACTATTATTAGTATCTTTTTAAATAATATAATAAATATTAAAAAAGTGATACGTTTGTGGAGGAGGAAGAGTGGGTCGTGATGTTTATTAATAAATATTTTTCGTACACTGACAACAAAATAATATGGATGTGCAGGATGAAAAAAAATGATCTTTTTTTAGGCCATTTATCTACTTTTATATATAATTATTTTTGGAGTGCGTCACCAAGAAGAAAAAAGAGTGCATTATTGTTATTGTTATTAGATGATCATCTTGATCAAATATATCCAAAACTCTATAGCGATCCCATCCCATCAAACTTTTTTTTTTAATTGATAAGTGAATCCATTTATATTTTATTAAACAAATCTACTCCTACTTGTTCTCAAAATGATAGATTCTAATGATCTAAATGGTATATTTCTAGTGGTAGTACTACTACTTGTGATAAGTGAGAAAGTATAAGCATTGGATGGGGCAGTGGTCTAGTTCCTTGATGTATAATATATATATAGATATATAATAAGCATGATGCAGATCATTGAGGGCGTTCACATACACATTATTTTACTTGCTTTGCATATATTGGATGGAATGAGCTGTTGTTTGGGGTTGTTGTTGTTATGTTTGACATATATAAATAATAATAACGATCGACATTGAACTGTATATAATTACTATTTCTTTTTAGTAAGTAGATCAACTACAGATGAACTGGTGGGCGCATATACATATATTATATATTATAATAACAAAAATGCATGACGATGAATAAGAACAGACTTTGTCTATGTGCATCCTGCTGCCTATTACTAATCATCATATAATAAACCTCCCCCCAGAAAAAAATTCAAGTTTGTTCTTCAAAAAAAACAGGGTATGATAATAGGATAAGGATTCTATTCCATGATACTAACGATCATTATCATGACAAGAATGAAGAGTATTGGATAAGGGGGTTGGGTGTATGATGGAACGATCCTACATAATCATGGTAGAACGATGACTCTCCTATCCATCAAAATACGACACCTTGGTTGTTTTATCAAGTGTCTACTCCTATTATATATTCTTTTTTTAATATAGTCTACTTTTGGTAGTAATCAATTCAACAACTCTTTATCAAGAAGAAGTGTTTATAGATGTAAAGGTATAAAATAATTAGAATTGAATGTAAGTATATATTATGTTATTACACAAGGAGAAGCACCAGTTAAAAAGATAAAAAGAAGGGTACAAGTGAGATTATTTATAGAAAATAACTTTTTAAGCTACACATTCTGTACAACGATGTACAAACCGATCACTTTAAAATGTTTCCTCGGAATCAATCTTTTTCTTTAAAACAACATGTGGTGTTGTGTTGCTTGCTTGTTTTAAATCACCTATTCTAGTTGTGTATCTATTGGATGCGAAGAAGGGAAGATACATAATACCTCCCGAAAAAGTGATCATGCAATCCTTTTTTTTTTGTAACTATACTCACCTTTGGCGGGTTTATATAAGACATCATCATGATGTTAAACGCGGGCAAAAAAAAAGCTATGAGATTCATCTCTTCTCCTTCTATCAACAACAACTCTCTCCTCTTCTTCTTTCTTCTTCTTTGTTTCTCCCCAAATGAACCCCACCTTTTTTTAGAGTTACCCTGACAAAAAAGAGTAAGTGATAAACATGATGCATACCCACCCGACAATTATGCATAATCAGGATACTGATAGTTGTTGTTGTTGATAGTATATAAATATATGTATAATCAATATACATGGACAATGGATACATTTTGATAATGAAATTATTTATTATCCATCCAATAAAAAAGTCTACCAACAAAAAAATTGTTTATTATATATTTATGGATTTTTTTACTTTTTTGTCAGCAGATGTGATATGTTGCTGTTATCGTTATCCATCACATATAATTCTTAAATTATCGTGGCGCAGGGTCATAGAGAATGGTGGAACAAGAAGAACAAAAGGATCATATATAGTTTAACAAAAGAGAGAGAAAAAGAAGGGTGAAATTGGGGGACGGTGACAAGAAGATGTAGAAGGGTTTTTACAATGAAGATAATAATAATTACCTTTTCGTTTTGAATATATAATGATAATAATTGGTAATTGGTAAAGAAGAAGAAGGTAGAGAGAGGGGGTATATTATTGTGTAGTTGTACGTTATATTTATATATATATAACCTGCTGGGTTGGTTTTCGTAGCAGTTGAATGTGTGTGATGAAGTACCCAGTAAGGAAATTATCTGCTGAGAAGCGTGTGTGTGTGTGTAATACCCATATGTGAATTATGCCTTAACACTTAACCTTGGGATTGTTTCCCCTTTCAATCCTAAATCATCCCTTCTTCTCTCTTCTCTCTTCTTGTCCCCCAAAAATAAAAACTCCTTTTCGAACCGCTCTTTTTTTTTTCTCGCTTCTTTTCTCTTTCTTTTTTTCTTCTTTTTCCCTTTTTTTTCTCTTTTGGCTCTTATTGAAAACTCAACTTAACTCTCTCACACACACAAATTGCTCATTTGCAATTCACCTTTTTTTAAAATAAATAAAAATAACACCCAAATAAACGCAAGCACCTGTCCTCATTGCGTTTTATACGTATATATATATATATATATATTTACGAAATGCCACATCATCAACAACGGGATGTCCCCGATCGAAACGTATTAATAAAAGGGACAGAAGAAGTACCTGCCACGGCACCTATATTCGAAGGACACCTTTATTTACAACATCCAGAAAAGAAAAATCGATGGCAGTGGCGATTATTTCGTTTTGATGGCACTTCATTTACTTGTCTCTCTACGCGAAAGATCAAATTACCTCCAGATACACCTGTGGATTCAGCAATCACATCCTTTGGTGCAGGACCAGAGACTTTATTAGCGTCTCGTTCAACACAACAAAATTTAAATAGTATTCATTTAAATACTTCACCTTCTTTTAATACATCACACACATCTCCTTTATTGGCGACACCTAAAGATAAATCTTTACGTTTGGTCTCATTGGCTAATAGCATGCCTGATCTTCAAAACATTGACAAACAAACAACAACGATCGGCAATGGACAACATGGAACAACAGAAGAAGCCGTTGTCATGGCCAGTTATTATCAATTACCTAAATGGACTGTGGACATCTCCAATATTTCTGCGATTTCTGTTCTAAAACAACAACCTAAAAAAAGATCACCGTTTTCTTCCACTTCTTCTGGTTCTAAATCAAAATGTTTTTGTGTCCGCACCTTTGATGGTGAATGTTATATCATGAAAGCTCAAAAACATAAAGATTTGGAACGTTGGCTTTTTGTCCTTACAAAAATGTGGCGTTATGCTCAAACCATAAGGAATCAATTGCAACAACAATTAATACAACAGCAACAAAGAATGATTACACCCTCTTCTTCATCCCATTTATTGCATCAACAATCGACCCAACAACAGCAACAACCGCAGCATCTTTCACAACATCCTCTGGCACAACATCCTTCGACTTCTTCTTATCGTCTTAGTAGTAAACAAATATGGGAATCACCTCCAGATAATATGCATCGTCCTGTAGTCGATGCAAACAATACAATGATGATGCGAAACCTTGTCCCACCACCACCGGCACCATTACAACAACAACCTCAACAACTTTTACCCAGCAACAACAACGGTAACAATAACAATACTCATCATCATCAACGTCCTACACATACAACTTCATCACCTTATGACAACAGATATAAACCACCCATGTTGTCTGTGGAAAAAGTACAATGGATTGATCAATGGAGAGAATCATTAGCAGAATTAGCCGCTTATGATACATCCCCACCTCCTATTGAACCGATTCCTGATGATGATAATATGAGTTCCATTAGTGGTCTTACCAGTATTAGTTTGCGTGAGAAATCAGCAGCAGCAAGAAAAGCAGCAGCAGCTATGCCACCGACACCACGACGTAAACAATCCAAACGTTCCATTCGTTCGGTTGCCAGCGCCATTAAAAGAGGAGGAGGTTTAGGAGGAGATGTCGCCACGACCAAATCAAATAGTATTGCTCCCGCCGATGCATCTTCAGCCGCTATTTTACCACAGGAGTTACCCTTAGAAGACCGACCAAGTACCTCCTTGAAGAAAAAACGTTCAGATGAAGTTAAAAATTGGATTTCAAATAATAATGTTAGTACCAATAGTAATAATGCACCAGCAATAGCCCCAGCAAATCCTTCATCAGGTAAACTATATTTTAAACGATTGAATTGATAATTTATTTCTTTTTCTTTGCTGACAATGCATCCACAACCAAATAAAAAAAAACCATAGCACCTGAGATTAACTTTTTCCAAGACGCTAGGACTGTTTTGGAGGGAGATGGAGAACAAGGTGTTCAAGATCGATCGGTGCGTTATCATTCCTCGATTCGTGGAAGAAATATTCAAGTAGTGGAAGAACAAGATCAAGCCATGTTGTCTCCTACCAAGATTATAAGTCATCGTGCCTCCATCATTGCTGATGATCAAATCCATGGATTATCTCCTCTCCAATCCTTGGCAAAAGCTGAAAGTACGGAAATTCTTAAACAACATATTGATCATGCTAAACGAAGTAGTAGTCCAGCACTATTATGGAATGTTAGCAACAATAAACAATATGATTTGGAAGATGAGGATGAAAATATGAGTTTGGCAGATCTTCAACGTTCTTTACGAAGGATTAGTATGAATGATCAACCCTCGAATCACCATCCACAACAACAACCTTCACCACGTCCTTCCACCAGTCGTACACGATCTCCCTCTGCATCATCCATCTTGGATCGAAGAGTCTCACCTTTGGATCCACATCATCATCAACATCATAATTATAATCATCCTCATCAACATCATTCACAACAACAACCACAATATCATCAAAAACCTCCTTCTCCTACCTATCATCATCCCCATAATAACAACAGTTATCATCCATCACAACAATCATCACAACAACAACATATTAATTATTATCCATCCCCTCCTTCCGCATTTCTTTTACATCCATCCACATCCTCCACATCCATCACGAATCATCCTCCAAATGTAGCGACTCCACCTCCGATTGTTGCCCCAGCAGTACCTCCTGTACCTATCGTTGTTGGAGGAAATGCTCCTTCTTTAATACACCCTCATACTCCTCTACCTCATCAACAACAATCACCTTCTTCCACATTACCACCACCACCTCGCGCTTATCATGCTCAACCTGTCATGTCATCTTCGGAGTTGACGACAAAATCGATGCATCATTATCCCGACGTAATTGACAGTAGCAACAGAGGAGGAGAAAGACATTACCATACTCATCACCATAGTATGGAATATGTGAAAAAACGACCCAAATCATGGATGATTCCTTCTTCTGGTTCAGCCACTTCCCTAGTGGAAAAACAACAACCTAAAAATCATCTTTTGATGATGAAGCATGCAAATGCTTCTACCACCGCTATAGAACACCCTACAACACGGAGATCTATAGATATCATGATGGATACCCAAAGGAGTGGAAATACGAGTAGATGGTGAAATAAATAAATAAATAATAATCACGCCCTAATTTTTCAACACATTTCTTTTACTTCTCCTTTATTATTCTCCCACACCCGTTTTACCCTCTTTTTTCCCTTAAAAAAAGACACATATTCACATCCAATTCTATATATATATATATATATATATTCTTTTTGTTTTATACAGTATTTACCACTACTATTTACTATTACTACCGCTCACTACCAGTTACTATTATTACTTTTTATTATTTTGCAAAACATCGCCATTGGAAGAAAATTTGTATACATTCTGAAGATAGTAACATTATCCTATTTTATTTTATTTTTGTAAATTTCATCAGAAGAATTAATACATTTTTTTTAATAATAATGTGTGTGTGTTTTGAATGACATTTTAATATTGACTTTTTAAAAAACAAATCCTTTTATTTACATAAAACACATCATCTTTTTTTTTTGTCGAGTTGTCTATGCGTGTAACATGAATACTCACAAAGGAAACTCACTTGCATGTTTCCTTATCATTTTCAATTTATGCTTGGCTTTTATTATTATTATTATATATACTTTGTACGCAGTAGTACAATATGACAACTCTAATGGAATCGCAAATTGGACTATTAACATAAACAGTGGTGCAAAATCTATTATTACCCTCTTGTACATATCTCTTTAATAGAAAGGTTCTCTGATAAGATAGCGCGACCCTAAATTTTCTTTAATTAGGACCATAGATATGGACACCACACAAAAAGAATTTCATTAGTAGTTTGTCTTGTCGTGTTACATTTATGCAATAACATATAGACTATAAATTTATTTAAAAAATATATACTCAAATCAGAACAAGGAAGGAGAGTTAATGATTCTTTGTCATAGCTAGTACGAACCTATATAGCTATTTCACCTTGAGCTTTTTTTTTTTTTGCAGAGAAGTCTTCTCCCTTTCGGTTCATGTAGTATCATAAAATATACAGTGGGCTGTAAATCACCATATTTAACATTTGGGCTTTGTCTCGATCATCCAAGATGTTTCACTAACTAGCAATAATAATGCCTGGGAGAGCAAATTCTATTTTTTTTAATATGCATGAATTTGAACTTAAAAAAAAAAAAAAGAATTTTGTTCCTTTCATACACACGAAAATCAAATCAGATTTTCACATTGCAAAACATAGTGAAGATCATCATGCATAAAAATAGAGGCAACAACAAGAATTATTTAGCTGATCTGTATCATAATTAGGTAGAATATTACATATGTACATTTTTTTTTCTACACGACGAAAACTGTTGATGAAGAAAGAGCAACAACAGGAGAAAAGTAATAGTATATAATAACAATAAAGTTTTCACCAGTTGAAATAGAACTATCGTTAAAATGATACATGTATAGTAACAACTTTTGTTCTTGGATCTTTTAAAGGCTTTTGTAATATGTACAAAAGAGGTGAAATAAAAGTGTAAATAATCTCGATTATTCTTTCATACTCAATATTTAGTGGATGACGAAATTGTAATGTATCATATTTATAGTAAATGATTTTTTTTCATTATTATAGTATTACTATTTCATACACCTATTCCAAGATAGTATAGATCCTTGTACTGTGGTTTAATTAGGATAGTAGTGGTTTAATAATATAATATTTTCTTGGTGAATAATAATAGACTATTACAAAGGCACGAACAAACAAACTCTATAGCATAAAAATAATATACGCAAAAGACTCGGTTTAATTAACTTATAGCGGCCCGATTGGAAATGTAAACCTTGATCAAAGACGACAAAAATATATCTCTTTCTTTGAAATAACATTGCTATAGATATATGTAATAAATTATAGAAAAAAAATTTTTTTTTCTTCCTGAGGATAGTATCCTCAAATGTTTGTCCAGCAGCGAAATATTCAATCCGATGATGATCTACGGCTTAATTCATCAACTTCCCCTATCATACTTGTGGATGAAAACCCTCTCCTTATTCATCTTTTTTCTTACGCTAGTTATGTACGTATTTACAATATTTTTGTTTAAACAGAATAATTAATCATGTATCCCCATGGAAGATCTATTATTAATTTGTTGCTACGTATTAAAAGTGGATGGGGGAAAAACAAAACTGAAGAAACAAAGATGATCCATCAAACAATAATTAGTATATTAGCAAGTACTAAAAAAAGTATAAGGTACGCACAACATCTCAGTTATAGCAGTAAGCAATACATCAAAGTTTAATTTTGGTATGGATATCCCATTTTGATAGAATGCATATCTGAAAACTTCGAATACAAAATGTATATGCCATCAATTCTATTTACTTGAAATCCTGCATGGCGTTGTTATTTCGTTAAACCTTATCAATTTTGTTTAGTCTGAGGATAATATTCATAATTACGCCACTCACAAAGTCATTATCAAATCCATTACTGTACTAAATGGTATCTATAAGGACGATTTTTTTATTTCTATTTTAAAATATGTCCGACCAATGTCTTTTAGTCTAATATAGTTCACAAAAGTACCACGGCATTAAAATGTATATAAATATTTATTCCTTTTATACATGCATTTGCGTCCTATTTATTTAGTGAGATGTTTAAAGCATCCGCAAATAAATAAAGATGCCTTTGATTGATTCTATTTTATATATATATAAAAGTCGTGCCACTTAAGACATACTCGTATACCCTTCTTTTTGGATTTGTTAAAAAAAATACACCATCTATCTTTTTTTTATGTATTATGATGAAGGTGAAATAATAATAAAGATTGGGCAAATATTGAGAATGAAAGTTTCTTCTTGCCATGTACGAATGTACATATTAATGCGTAGTCGTTTCATATCCAAGACAGAAGAGAAAGATGCCCATGTATAAATGCAGCATGCGGGTTTGATGTAGCTGGTATGAATATTATTCCTATAACGAATATAGCGCAAGAAAAACTTCCAGGAACACGATGCGTTGCAAGCGACAATTTTTTTTTGTTATTAAGTTTTGACATTTCCTAAAAACTAGATAGTTACTTCGAGTTGCTTCTGCACCAATAAAAATCTAGGAGAACGAAAATAAAAAAAAAACCAAGGGGTTATTTTGGCTGCTAGCTGTAAGTATATAAAAAGTGAGAAATGGTAGTTTTATGCTGCATTCTTTTTTTTTCATTATTATTATTAAGTATATCAGTACACTTTTTTAACAACCGTTGCTAACAGGAATAGTACGTATTATATACGATAACAATCTTATCTCATTTATTTATAAAAAAAAATCCTTGTTTATATTTTTTTAAAAACAGATTCAGTTTATGTTATGACAGAAGCGTGAGAATAACATAATCAGTTAACTGTAACCATCGCTTCATTAAATAACTTAATTCCTATACTATTCATCAGCACCATTTACGTAAAATCTTATTATTTATAACAACAATAACTTTTTTTTTACTATATTCTATACCAGCATCCATCAACTTATATACGTAACAACAGCAAAAAAGGGAAAAAATGTGGACGGGTGATAAAGAAGAAAATAATCACTTCCCACGTAATAAAACAAAGACGTCAGAAAATAATAACATCTGCGCCAAAGATATTCATACCACAATCAACGAAGACGACCATGACGACCACACATCAGCAAGAATAGGTTACCCAAGTCATACTGATGGAGGGTATGGTTGGGTAATCGTCTTTGGTGCTTCACTTTCTGCATTTACTGCGTTTAGTACAATGCAGAGCTGGTAATGTACTAGTGCTTCAACAGCAATGACTTTATTTTTTTTTATTCATAAATCATTACATGCAGAAAAAATTCTAACTACACCCCTACACCCTCTTTTCTTCTCCCTTTCAACCGTGGGCCATGGCGGGATCCCCTTTTGTATTTTCACGTTTACTTTTTTTTGTCATGCCTGCTGATTACTGCTTATTAGGGGTAAATTTCATTTTTCTTCTCCTAATATTATATAACTTTCTTATAATGCAGCAATAATGAGTAGTCAAATTTTATCTATCATTACGTAAATGCTACCCTTGAGTCTTTCATTCATATTATTTTTCATTGTTACGTTGTTTAAAAACATATAGGTGTTATGCAAGATTACCTTGTGGAACATATGTTTGACAGTTCCAAACAGGCCCAGTTTCTCGTTAGTTTTGTCGGTTCCATTTGTTATTTCGTTTCAGAGATTGCTACACCTTTGGTACAAATCACTTTAGAACGACTAGGAGTTCGGATCACACTTTTGATCGGCACTACCATGATTAGCGCAGGATTACTGGCTTCTGGATTTGCTACTACGGTAAGAATTCACAAAATAAAAAATGGGGTAGCAAATGATAACAGTGTTTCAGGAGGACTTGTAGTGTAATAAAAAGAGTAGCTTATACAATCAATGATAATGCTTTAAAACAACATACCAATCGACAATAGATTTGGCATTTGTATCTTTCTCAAGGTGTTTGCTATGGCCTGGGGATATCCTTGATTTATTTGGTATGTTATTTGATAATGATGAATAATGATGGGTGGTAGTGTTTATTTTTTTTCATTATTAATAACTTTGATCCCGGTGAATTGTTGGCGATAACTAGGCCATTATGATGGTGATTCCTCAATGGTTTTCGAAAAGATGTAGTACAGCCACTGCCATTAGTATGAGTAGCATAGGACTGGCTGGTCTTGTCATTCCCTTTGTAATGAATATTTCAAACTCAAAACTCGGTGGATCATGGTATGTATTATTACAGTGAGGGATTGGATAAAGATATAAAGAAGGCTTTATAACCTCTTTTTTGATAAAAACAACAGTGGCAATATGTTTCTGTGCACCTAATTCAATACATAAAAATCAATATATATTATGTACCATAGGACATTTTGGATTATGGGCTTTACATACCTTGGAGCAAACATTCTCGCTTGTATATTAGTCAAAGAAAAAAACTACCAAGGGCAACCTACTATTCTCAATAACAGTGAATCAACGATTGTAGTATCACCAGCATCAAAAGATGGATCTCCAACTTCTGTAGATGATATAAATTACAAATACCACTATACCACTGGGACTACTGTCGTCGAGGCATCATCATCATATCAAAAGAAAGAAGAGATTAGTGCTAAACTTTCAAAAAGTGTAGTAAAAGATCTTTTGAAGGATTCTAATTATATGATATTTATTGGAGCAGCATTTTTACAAGTCTTGTCGAGAAATGTGCCATTCTTTTTTCTTCCATGTAAGTCGACTTGGTGTTATTTTGTTTTCCTATACAGAGTGCAATAGAGTAAAAGCGATAATGATAAACTAACCCTTTGTTATAATAATAATAATAATGTATATAATTTATAGCGTACGCCACATTTGTTGGATTGGACACATCGCAAGGAACTAGTTTGATTTGTTTAGCATGTGCAGCAAGTTTTGTGGGTAGAATTGTTGTTGGGTACGTTAAATAATGAGTTTATATAAATTTAAACTAATGATAATAAGTATGATGATGAAGATTATTTCAGGTGATATAGGGTTCCTTTATATTTGTCTTTATGCTTATCATATTATTTTTGTATATGTATATGTGTTTATGTCACTGTTATTCTATATCATGTAAAAAGCATGTTAGCAGATCGATTAGGGAACCTATTTGTAGGTGCAATTTTTGGTACAATCACTGGACTTGCATCACTATCACTTTGGACATCCGCATACAGTTATCCCATGTTGGTGGCATTAGCAATCGTTATAGGATTTTCATTTGATACATATTATATTCTAAGTAAGTATTATACTATTATCCAATGATAAACATATTTATAAAGTAATATAGAAAAGAGAAAATTCACTTTATGTCTTTAAATGACCATATTGAATATTATTATAAATTAATATAATATCGACGCAACCATGGGCGACTCCTTGTTCTTTTTTATTATTAAAGTGCCTCCTACAGTCTTACAGCTTTTGGGTCGACAGAAGTATACTTCTGGATTATCAGTATTAATGGTTTTGACAAGTCCAGCAATCCTAGGACCTTCTTTGATATCGGCAATAGATAATGCATTGAATTGTGAACAATTTCTTCCTCATAAAATATTTAGTGGTGTTTTACCGATTCTCAGTTCATTACTTTTGTTGTTTCTTCGATTTCGAATAAAGAAGCAACACCAACAATAACAGCAAGATTAGACTAAACTATAAAAAATAATTTATCTCTCATTCCTTTTATGCTTATTAGATATAATAGGTTGTATTCATTTACCCAACCATCCATCCATCATCATCACCCCATTCCACTTGTAATGTCTTTATATAAATAAATAAAAAATGTCATACTGAAATTAAATAAAAAGACTACTAATCAATGGCCATGCATTATCATGCCTGTGATTCATCCTTGGTTGTACAGTACAATGTGTATTTTTTGGCTGTCAATGCATAACTGATAAATTTCAACCGCAGCGGCTGTAAGCTTATTTTCTTTTTTCTTTTTTCCATTAAACGAACGGATCACAGGTACAAAGTTAAATGAATGCTGGTTGGTGATAACAAGCATCGGATTCTTTGTCTTTACCTGTATTTACATTTAAATGCATTTAATTGTGTTTAAAGGGTTCAAAGGCAATAAAGGTAACCCCCCAGCTTTATTAACATTTAAATGATGATAAGGTACCGTTAAATACATATAAATGCATTTAAATGCATTCAAATGCCCCTACTATGTGCTCATATTCCACATACCAGTGTATAGTTTATCATGTTTACATTGTGCAACTTCATGTGGCGTTTTATTTGCTACTACTTTTATTGTTTACCATTGGTACCATAGCATATTACCCTTCATTACAATTTTACACTTCTTCAGACAATTACGATATTGCATATCACACTGATAGCTACCAAAATCCATCGTTATTATATATTACTTTGTTCAAAACTCAATATTTTGCATTCTTCTTTAACCCTTTCTTATCCAAGAAAACGAGAAAAGTGATAAAAGACGAATGTGGGAAACATTTGTCACATGAGCATACTTTAAATGCATTTAAATGTTAAGCATTAATACATTTATATGTCTTTAAAATTAAATAGAGGTAATAAATGTAAATATAGGTAAAAAATGTAAATAAAACATCAGTCTAACATTTAAATGCATTTAAAGGTAATACCAAACTTCCGATGAGTAAAGTAATAATACTGACAAGGTGTTTATTAATTCATGAATAATGCCTTTTTTCTTTTTCAATTATAGCATGCTCACACGCTCAAAAAGCGTGAAAGATTATCGGGTAAGTCAAATCAAGCATATATGGCGATAAACGATACAAAACGAACGGAATGCAGGTACAATAATTACGGAAATAAATGTTGGTTGGTAACAATGCTAGTTGGCAACAATAATAAATAGTAATTCGTCTATTAATTCATAAATACTATTTTTTTAAAAATAGAAAAGATCCTAAGGATGTGCTCACTCGCTTCAAACGCGTGTGAAACATGACGAGCATGTTCAACGATCCGTACCTTTGGATTCAATTTCTTTTGGTTGGATCATTATGGTAGAATCATTTATGGGTTGATTTTCTGAAATTGCTCAGAGATCAGTTGTAAATGCGTTCATAGCATTGTTTGTTCAATGAATAGACATTGTTTTTCTTTTTGGAAATCTAGGCGATACAAGCAAGACCTCGTCGTTGGTGTTTCCCGGACATATTATTAAAAATAACCTGGCAAAGAAGTGTCGCATATATATATTAATAATAAGAAATGATGAATAAGAATTTATCATTATTTACAATATGTTCTATACTATCGATTGTTATGTTTGTGTTTCTATATTTATCAGTGTGTTGCTATATACTCAGCAGTGCTTAAACGAAAAAATTTACTAAATGTATTTTGACCATAGACATTTTGTAATAAGTACATGATATTAATTACACAGATAATGAAGCATGTTAACGCTAGAGATGCTACACTTTAATTGAATTCGGCATAGATTAATAAAAGAATGTGCAATGATCAAAAATGGACTATGATAAAAATAATAGATCACAAATAAGATGCTTTATCTCTTTTTCTTGACAGCACACATACGCCTCTGTATTTTTCCAAAGTATAAAAAAAATGCCCAGTTTAATTTATATCTAAAATTCTATTTTATTAATCTATTTGCTGTAATTGGCATTAAGCAAAAACATTCTACTAAATACAAGTAAACCGCGTGGAATTGATTCTTGATCATTCAAGTGTACTGCAATCCAGTAGTCTAAGCTTCGACGAAGTTGTTCTTCATTTACATCGATGGATCGCCTGAAAAAGAAATATATCACCATGAGTTAGTATTTGTATTATTTTTTAAAATAACATTATCAGAACTCCATCTAATATACTTACATGCCACGTTCCTCGACTGCTTGTTGCAAAGCTGGTGCATTAAGAGTTTCAACACCTTCTTTGGCAATCAACTATACAATCAAAATTATCATCCCTTGTTAATTACGGATCACTATATTGAAATCCATTGTATCCAAAAATATCTCAAGGTAACACTCCTTTACCTTATCATCCTCCAATAAATAATCCAAATGTTTGTTTAATCGCTTTTCTAACATGCCCTTGGTACCCCAACCTTTCAAACCCATGAATCTAAAAATATAAATAATTCAATAATGGATAATGAGGGTCAATGAGATAGTCATGCGGAATAATCCGAAAAACAAGAATTCCTAAACCATCCATCCACCTCTCTCTCTCACTCAATTTCCCCATCTTGTTCCCAGGATTCTTCTGTTAAATACCGGCAGTAAGCACCCAAGTTTTCCTTGTTAATTTGAGGTAAATCAAAGTCATAGTGATATCCTTTTGCAATTTTGAGGAATTTTCTTAATGATAAGAAATCTTCAGGTGAGATCTGGATATAAGAAACATCAACGAGTTGTTTCATATTCATTAGTTACTTATTTGCCAAAACAAGAGGAAATAAGATACTTTTATCATTTCTTTCAATAGAAAAAAAACCTTACGCGACCAATTTTATGAGATGCTTGAATAACGTTTGACGACATACGTTGACGAGCGTCTTCCAATTTTTGACGTTGTTTCAACTAATTAAATAAATCATGCTGTTTTAGTTACTATATCCCCCCGTCAAAAGATTTTTTAATTTGCATACCACTTGACTTTCAGTAACACAGGTACTAGGTATAATTCCAGGTGTGAAAATGACCCAAAATGGGATCTAATATGTAAACAAGTTAGTAATCTCAAATCTGATAACAGAAATAAAAAGATAATGTAACCTACTCCCTCAAAAATCTCGGCTATTTATATGTACTTACAGATTCAGGGAGAACAAGGAAAATCAAACCAAATGGTGCCAATTTGATCATATCCTTCTTTGACGTGTGGATCTATAACCCCCCCCCCCCAAATCCATCTTAATATATTAACAAAAACATAATCCAAGATCCTATTTTCATAAAGAAATTAAAAAAAAAAACGAAACCTCCATACAAGTTGATATTCAGACCGAGTTAATTGATAACCGTGATGTTCTACTTGTTGCTTCAAAGCTTTGGCTGCCTTTTGATTTGCCCATAATTCTTTTAATCCATTCTTATAAAATACGACCAGTGCTTTAGACTTTTCATACAGTTGTACCAACTTCGATTGTTTCTTGGCAGGTACTTCAGCTTCCTGTTGCTGTTGTTGTTGATGATTCTCGGTGGTGCTTGGAGAAGAAGCATAGAATCGTCGTGTTGTTGTGATTGTGAATGCTTGATAACCAAGAATGGAAGTTTCGTTCTTTGAGATTATGGGGTTGGTCAAACCAATAGGTGAGGATCGTCGTAAGGCCAAAGATGTAGTATAATAATGACGTGGCGATGACAATGACAAACCGCATCCGGTTGGAGCGATCTTGTTGCCCTGTCTATTATTGTTGTTTTAATATTTTATTCCAGGGAATATACAGATAGTTAAAAAGATCGTTTAGTTTTTAATCTCGTTTGGATTGATATAGAAATAGATCTCTTGATTTCGCGGGATAGCGTACCTGAAAAGTGGAAGTGCTTGTCTCTTGGCTACTGTTGTCATTGAGCGAGAGGAAATGTCAAAAAAAAAAAAAAAACTTCCAGGAGGCCGTTTTTTTATTTTTTTATTTTTTTGTCTGTAACTATTGAATCAAATGCAAGCGGGCCCGGCGCCGGCTACCGAGTTTCCTCGGCTCCGATACTGACTTGGACGACCTTCGGATCGTCTCGTTTTGAGTCATTTGTTTACGAAATAATTGCTATCATCGAGTCATATACCAAATTGTTGATAGCATTTGATAAATTAATGGGATGGTATTTATCCATTGTTGTTATTATGATGTGGATCTTTTTTTATGAAGTTGGATATGCAACCTGACTCGCAGTAAATCCGATGATCCACTTACAGGGCTGGTAATGTGTATCAAATTATTCGTTGGTTATTTTTACGTAATGTAAATGACATCAATGGATTTCTGCCATCAAATAGTCAAAATAACATACACTTTTTTTTAATCTATTTACTTGTGATATCGCTGTTGCTTATTTTCTTCTTCTATAATATTACGCATAGCTGGGGGATGATAATAATAAATTGATGGACGAGATTAGTTTCATTGTCTTTGATGTGTTATGGCGTTGGTCTCGGTCAATCAATAATTTCATCTTTGGTGGTTTGTAAATTGTAAGATCAATAATGGTCTTTTCTTTCAGAACTTGGTTTTTGTTGCAACATGATCCAGCAACTGCACTGTATAAGTGAAGTGATCAAACTCAGAAACTGAAAGTCAAATAACTCAATCATACCTATCATTTTGTTTCTGGTAAGATTGTAGTCAAGTGTGTTCATACTGCTCTCCATTCAGTTGACATGCACATACTTTGTACAATAGGTAGATCAAGAATACATTTCACAACTAAATTCCTTATTGAATAGGCCGCATAGTACGATGTATTTAATAAGCGAGAGAATCTTTCTGTCGTTTGCTTTCAGAAACGTAAACTTCCTTATTTATTACCTATAACATCTAAAAATATTACGTAACGAAAAAAAGTCTTCTCTCAAATCATCCAAGCTGGGAATGTCCCTCTACACTAGTTTTGACTCCCGTACTGCATCCACTGCTCGTTATAATGATAATATTCGTGGAACTGAAAATGTATCGTTAATCGAATTAGTGTTCGGCTGGTAACCATCAGTTAAAATCTTATCCTACAAACTTTTTTTTTGAATAATCTTACCTCAAAACCATGTACCTATATAATGAAAAGAATAAAGAATACTACTAGATAGTAATTTTTTGATATTATCTGGATAATAAATTAAATAAAAAATGGTAAGGTGAAGAAAAAAAAAATGCTTGGAGGAAAAGAGTGATAATATAGGCAGCAGTATTAGTCCCAAAAACTATGAAGGAAAATAAGAAATCTCAGAGGAGCAAATTGTTCCAGATAAACTTGCTGTTGATCCACACGATATAACGATATTTTTCATAAATTAGTATCAGATATCATTGTAACGAAATAACGATATTTCCCTGCTTATTTGGTCTTGCAGTCCAAATTGTATCGTTATATCAAATATCGTTATAACAACAGACACAGTATCTGAGCAAACATTCTCAAGAGACGCCAGATCTATTTCACAAATAACAATTATATCCGATTGAACTTGCACAAATAGACCCGTGTTTCATCATCTATAACATATATTATTATTACTTGTTATACTCATGGAGAAGAAAAACAAGAGACTCATAGGAAGTTAATATAAGCCGTTTAGAAAACCCATAAACATGTTTTCGTCCTTCTATTCTATTATATACTTATTTCAAACTCATTTATAACATATTACACCCAAAGAAAGCATTACCAAAACAGTCATTACATAGATATTCAATGAATGGTCTGACTCAGGTACACCTTGTCATCCAATACGCTCCCTTTATAAATCCAAATATAGACTCCATTTCAGCTTATGCATCAAATGATGAAATATTATAATCATTATATTGTAGAAAAAGAATGTTGGTACTATAATGAGAAAAAGCATGTTTTTGTGACGGGATTTCCATATAAAAACGGTGATGCTACTGTTGTCAGATAATTCATGTACTCCCAGTTGTTCACATTCGTTTGTTTTTGGTCTTTAGAAGTTCCTGAAATTCGATATGAATTCAAATGTTGACAAATCATCAAAGTTCCAGAACAAGGAAAAAATGTGTATTACCTTCTGATAATGTGTAGATTTCTTTTACCATCATGTGTTATTCTTGGTAATAACCTCAAGGTGATCAATTGTTAATCAATTGAAGTCATCCATTCGAATTGTGGTATGGTTTTTTTTAATTTTTTTATAAATAGCTGTCTGATCATCAAATACAGAAAGGATCATCTTGCTCTATTAATACGTATCGTTATCTCCTTAACAGTATATTTAAAAATAAATGGAGCAGTGTAGAATATATTAGTATTGTAGGCATTAAGGAAAATTATACAGTAATTAACCCTGCAATCCCCTAAGCCCCTCTTTAAAGTACTACTTTAATTTTTATCCACATCTTTACTTTTATTCCTTTTTTGATGTTTTTGAGAATCTATACAAGATGTCCATTAGCGAAGCAAATTAATAATATGAATGCCTCGCTCGACTCTTATCTTTGAATTGTGGTTATTGGTTCAGTGCATGTTGAATCACCTTTAGTATATAGTTTATTTTAAAGTACATTTTATAATACACCAAATATATAGATTAACTGTTGTTTATTTGATTATTAGTGGTAAGCATAATATTTTTGTTACAATGGTACAATTTCGCTTTTTTTTTAAGAATATTTTGGAGAGATGCAGCTTTTAAAAAATACTCTTCTTTGCTGACTGTTCTGCGCTATGGATTCAAATAAGGGAAGGGGAATAAAGGATAATGCATCATCTTGAAATTATTTCATGTTTCTCTACTATCTCAGACTTATATCTTCATCGGTGATGCTCATCTTTCAGTCAAAGTTTATGCAAATCATAATCTCAGAAGAACATCCTTTCTTCGCGGATAATCAATTCTCTTCATACGTACGTAATTTGATCATTGCCGTATATAGTGATTTACCTATTATCCCCCCCTATATTATCAATGACGGTTAAGCACAACAGCATATGATGCTGATATATTTATTTTTACGTTGTTACGCCACGATAAAAATGGTAAACAATTTTAATATTCTACAAAAAGCTTTTCCTCCACAATTATTGGATACTACTTTCAATATAGAATTAATATTTACTATATATTGAACGAAATACATCTTTGATCCTACAACAAATAGTAAGTATACTTATATTTTCCTCTTCTTCGTTGTATCATTGAAAAGTCAATGATAACATACTAATTATATTATTTCCAAAACTCCAAGACCTCCCCGCTAGGAGGAAAGATATCATAACACAAAGTAGGAGGAGAACAACGAAAATAGAATGATGATACATTCCAATGGCCTAGACCTTTGTTTATTGCTGTGGATGTATAATAAAAAAGAAATATGCAAATGATACAGTTTAATTTTTTTAACGTTTCATTTTACTTTAAAGAAAGACGAACAGGTCGTCAACATTTAATGTTTATTGATGGCGCAAGGTCCTATAACTGGATCTGAGTTAGCACATATATATTTTAGTATCATAATAATGGCTATTGATGATGAGCAACATGCATCAGTAAAGAGCTTACAGATATGGTTCGTGCCACGTGTAATTCTTTTATTATCCTTTCATCAATAGTTTTTTTATTTCATTCTTTTTTTATTCATGAAATATCATTATTAATTTTTCTTATTTTCATATGAGAGGGAATATATTGTAATAACAATAAGGATAATCTAATCAACATCTTTACCCCAGTATCGTTTTAAAGAAGGACAAAAAAGTCTTGTTCATACTGTATTTTGTTATTAAACAGTGTAAGAAGAATATATTAAAGGGGAAGAATAAATATACTTTTCCTCTTCATACTTCCCACCTACTCCTTAATATCTTTTGTAAAAATTCCATATTGGCGGTTATTGTTATTGTTGTTTAGATGCACAGGTATAAACATTATTCTATGATACAAGATATATAAGTCGGCTCAACGGTAACTTTGTTGCAATAATAAATAAACAACAACAACATAACTGAATCCTTTTGAAATGCCAAGAAGGCTGACAATCTCACCATTCATATTTTTTATCATGTTAATATGGCAATAATGCGGTTAAAAATAAATTGAAGCACTTTTTTTAAAAAAGATTCCAATAAAAGAACATGTTTTAGGGGAGAAGCGTTTGGAGTGTCTGATGTCTGATGGAGGGATCCCGAGGTTTCGTTGACTGTTCCACAAATCTATCGCAACACAAAAAGAAAAATAAACTTTAAAATTCCATCACAATTATCGATTGTATATTATGCTAGTCTCTATAAGGTTCTTCCTATTTCTCTTTTGATATATATATATAAATAAGTTTCCTTATATTACAAGCTTATAAACAACAACAACAACAATACTTAGAATTCAAAGTGTTCTTGTATTTCATAAGTCATAATGAACTAGAATTGTAAGGAAATTAGAATATAAAAAAAGAAAAGAATGCGCGGTGGCTACTTCATATTTATTACAAACAAATACTATTTATATTTTTATTAATATGGTATCATTTTGAAGAAGAGACGAAAAACACATACGTATTGGTTATTAGGGAGGCAAAATAAAAAGGTTTCAATTGGGTCTGGACTAATGTTTTTATGACATTCTTTCAGATCAATTAGGGCTTGAGATCCGTGTTTTTTTTTAAAAAAAAAAAACTTGATTGATGGGCAACAGCACGCAGCATGAGGCAAGAAAAAAAATAGGTAGAGAGGGGATGGTCAAATAATGAAAAATAGTTGGTTTGTTTATATTCAGGTTTAAAAAAATAGGCTTCAATGATACATCTTGTTAAAAACAGTAAGGCTGATGATGGTGGTGGTGAGTGCGTCTCTCTCAAGGTCATCTGCATCATTTGTGTTTCTAAAAAAAAAAAAAAAAAAAAAAAAAAAAAAAAAAAAAAAAAAAAAAAAAAACTAGAAAAAGAAGTTGTCCTTTTTACGTATATATCGAAAGCTTATATCCAAATAGGGCTTTTTGTATAAACTGGTAAAAGTATTATTTCCCTAAAAGTTCAAGTGCCAAAATGCGTGTGTAAAAGCATGATGAGGTTCCATGCAGCATAAATAGTGGCACATAACAAAAATAATTACAAAAGTGCCCTTTCTTTTTTGGTTGGTTCCTAATCATTACTTGGGAACCTTACGAAAAAGATACCTCTTTTTTTATACCTTAAATTTATTAGGGTCCATGATTGAGAAAAAAAAAACAAGGACGAAGAAGAAGAGGAGGTAATAGAGGGAGAAGACAAGAATGAATTGCAATCGTATCACATCATCATCATCATCATCACTAGTGATGGGTATTGTGACAATAGCAAAGCTCACGTTAAACTGTTCAATGAGTATTCTTAGTAATATATACTGTTAGTAGTAAGAGAAAAAAACGTTGCCACAGCCTGCTTCAACCTAAAGGGGCTAAGTTTGCATACAATAAAAAATAACCCATCAAGGAGGGGTTTTGTGTAGTTGCAGTAGTACGCGAGGCATCCGTTCAAGGAGGGGATATCCCGACCACGAGTAGTTTGTATATAAATACCCCAAATCCATTTTACATTTTTTTTATTCTTCATTCAATTCCTCTTCTCAAGCATTTAAGCATTTATATTTTATTTAAAACAAACCCTATTTCTAATTATTTTATTATCATGAAACTATCTTTGGCTATCGTCACCGCTACATTCGTTGGACTTCTTGGGTCCATGGCCGCGAATGCTATTCCATTGGAACGTCGAGCACCAGCTCCTGTTATTAATAAATGCAGTGGAAAACGTCTAGCCCTTACATTTGATGATGGTCCACATATTTATACTTACAAGCTTGCCTCCATGCTACATAGTAAAGGTGTGAAGGCTACCTTCTTTATTAATGGTGATAATTATCAGTAAAGTATCCAACAACAAAATGATTTTTACTATATTTATATAGTTTTTCTGTTTATTTATATGGAGGAAGGGCTTTGCAAAGTTGTATGATAACTCATTATTCAATTGGTTTCATTATTTTTTTTTTTTGCGTAGCAAATTGACGGATCCAGCTCCAAGTGGCGGTACTTATGCTGATGTTTTGAAGCATTCTTATAATCTTGGTCACCAGATTGCCAGCCACACGTATAGACATAAAAATCTTGACAAACTTAGTGAAAGTCAAGTCAGAGAAGAAATGAACTCTAATTCGGATGCTATCAACGCTGCTATTGGTAGAAGGTAATAATTAGATGCAGAAAAAAAATCAGGATGCACTCTTACTAGGATAACTATATTTTTTACAGGATGAGACTAACCAATTAATTTTCTTTTCATATTTATTACAATACATAAAAAATCGAATAGACCTGCCTGTAAGTATAAACGTGGTTGAAATCTATAAAGATACTGGTCAATCATATCAGATATTATATTAAATCCATTCTATCGACTATTTATTCTATAATAGTTATGCGTCCTCCTGAAGGTGCTTATAATGGTGATACACTTAACATCCTTGGTCAACTTGGTTATACGTATGTATATAATTTATATTATAGATTGAACAGTGAAGAAAAAAATAATAATGATATACTAATGCTAATTCATATACAACCTTTTTTTTTTCAATTAAATATAGTGTTGTCATTTGGGATATTGATGTTCAAGACTGGACTAGTAATACTCTTAGTAAACAACAAGATATTTACCGTGAGGCTCTCGAATCTGGTAGTGGAGGTCATATTGCATTGCAACATGATGTAAGTTTTCATGGTATTTGCCCATTTACGTTGGTGTTCATTTACTAAACAAATATATATTTCTAATTACTTTGTTATTGTATAAATAGGTCTATCAACAAACTGCTGAAGAATTGGCGCCATGGATCGTCGATTATGCTCAAAGCGAAGGATATGAGTTTGTCACAGTTGCTGAATGTGCTGGTACCAGTGCATATCATTAAGTGTATATTTTGGATGGAATCCCTTTATCATATTTTATTATCATTCACATCAAACCAAAATAATCGTTTCTGTAATTGGACGATGCAGTAAAAAATATATGTATCCATTTAATATATCCCCCCCATCAATCTTTCTCACACACACCAGAGCTGATGTTGTAGTTGTATTTTTGCTTTCTAGAAAGTCACTTTTTTTTTAAAAAAAACAGGCTGTATTAATTAAATAAAGGAACATCTTCATAATTGTTTTTGCATCATCATAATAATACCGCTCCAAAAAATTGTTTCCATTTAATTCATTAATTGACTTTTGCTGTTGTAAAATCCTAAAGTCTTTTTAGTGGGGATTACAGTAAAATCGCGGCATTGTTTTTTTTTCTTTCTCCTATATACAGCAACACCTCCATTTTACATTCGAAAAAAAAAAATGCAGTTGAGGAGCAAATATTTGCTTCAAATAAAGAAAAAGAAACATGGAGAAACATATCAACAAAGACGCAAAAACACACATAAAATATATATATCATCCAACGAAATAAAATGCCAAAAGAAGTTTTATTGCAACACAATCCACAATGAACACATTTTACAAAAGAGTTTCGTAAGGGACGGGGGCGATGGTTTGGGGAACGTTCTTCTTGGCCTTGACGTAACGAGCCTCACGGGGTTGAGCAGGAAGTCTCTTCAAGAAAACCTTGGCTATATATCATTCGAAATGTAAAGTAAAAAAATTTATTTTCAATACCTTGTCCAATTTTTTTTTGGTGTAGCTATACTAAGCTAAAGAAACACAAAAAAAAAAAAACTTACCACCGGATTCCTTAGCAGCAGCCTTCTTGGCACGGTTTTCCTTGACACGATCCAAGAATTCTTGACGGCACTTGGAGTGCTTGACGTGTTCAATACGGAGGTTGACACGCTTTTCCATGTAGCGGCCACCGACCTTCTTGTGAATAATGACACCCACGGCAGACTTGGTGACATTGTAGACAACACCAGTGCGACTGTAATAAAAAAAATCAATTATAACGTTCTTTGTTTATATCCCACTTTGCTTTGGGATGTTTTTCAAGAGACCAAAATAAAACTGTAAAAAAAAACTTACCCGTGATAGAACTTGTGGGGCATACCCTTTTGAACGGCAGCGTTGGCCTTAATGTCGACAATATCGCCAGTCTTGTAGGTCTTCAAATAGGTGGAGAGAGGAATGGCGCCATGGTCACGGAATTTCCGCGAGAACATGTGGCGGGTGCGAGCGCGAACTAATTATTATAAACAAAATGGACATCATGGTCATTATCATTCTTTTATGGGTATATCCATTATCGAAAAAAAAAAGTTGCTGAATTATTTTTTTTACTTACGACCGAAGGAGTGAGGCATTCTATATTTGTTTTAGATTGATGAAAATAATAAAAAATTTTAATTAATAAATCAATCCATTTAAAAAAATAAATGTGAATCATTAATAACCAAAGCTACATTTTCTACTCAATAATAAAGTGTAGAATGGCCTGGATTCACTCAATCGCTCGCGTCAAATTACCTGTCAACGGATTAAGTTCGAAAAAGAAAGAAAGAGCCAGAGTAGTATAACATGGAAAAATATTTTCTAGCCGCTAAGGCACGAACAGTCACGATTTTTTCGATCTGGTTTAATATGCCACCTGAGTATATCCAAGCAGCACTACAAACTATTATTGACAGATATAATATGGATGTCTATCCGAAAAATGGGTTTGCATCTGCACATATATTTATATTTAACTCCTTATTTTTATAGGTAATTGATAATTCAAAGACGTATATGATTATTAATGTACCCATAATAGTGTGAATCTTTATGTATTGTAGGTTACATGTCGTTTTGAATAACTTCACCAGTTAGTTATTATGGAAGAAAGTATATAGTATATGGAAAGTGTGTTGACATAGTAAATGTTGTTACAGGTTCAGTACTATATAGTTATAACAAGCTATAGCTGCAGTGATAAATAATGACTGAGTGTTATATAGGTTTTGATCAACAACAACAGACATCATACATGACAACACATTGATCAAGCATATATACTAATATTACCTATACAAAATTCGGAGAGTCGTGGGATCATAAAACATTTCAAACCCTGTTTATCTTAGAATAACTGCTACATTAATTGTTTATTATTAATCATTTTAGACATTAATATCATTGGTCTATCATAAACATATATTGTTCTTCCAGTAATGAATAGTGATCTGCCACTTGTAATGTTACTGTAGTGTGATATCGTATACTCTGACATCATTGCATGATTTTCATGTACAAATTTACGGATTTCTTAAATAAATTTCTAGGATTTCTTGTATAGTTTTTCAAAAATTGAAATAATGATAGAATACAAATATGCATACTATATTAATATACTCACCATCTTATTGATCTATATGAGAGGATGCGGGACGGGAAGTTTTTTGACATGATGATCAGGATCTGGGTAACCATTTACATTTTCCTGTAGCAAAAAAATGAGGCTTGTAATTTCATCCAATCAATTTTCATAAAACAAGTTTTTTTTTTTTTTTTTTTACGAACGGAGAACGCGGACCAGTGTGTAAAAGTACGATCAAAGGCAGCAAATTGTTGTTTTCTTCCTTTTCTACTGTCCACACAGCATGACTGGTGCGTATAGAACCTACAGCAAGACCTACAAGGTCCCCAAGCGTCCCTACGAGTCTGCTCGTCTCGACCAAGAATTGAAGTTGGTCGGTGAATATGGTTTGAAGAACAAGAAGGAAGTCTGGCGTGTCGGATTGACCCTTTCCAAGATTCGTCGTGCTGCCCGTGAGTTGCTCACTTTGGACGAAAAGGACCCCCGCCGTCTTTTCGAGGGTAATGCCTTGATTCGCCGTTTGGTCCGCATTGGTGTGTTGGACGAATCCCGCATGAAGCTCGATTTCGTTTTGAGTTTAAAGATTGAAGATTTCTTGGAACGTCGTTTGCAAACCCAAGTCTTCAAGTCTGGTTTGGCCAAGTCCATTCACCACGCTCGTGTCTTGATCCGTCAACGTCACATTCGTGTTGGCAAGCAAATCGTGAACGTTCCCTCGTTCATTGTTCGTTTGGTATGTCTTTATATATTTTTTCTCCGTACCTTAAAGTGGTAGTAATAATAGGATTTTGGAGAGTGCGAAGATATTTTACATGTATGAAAAATATTGACTTCTGTTTTTTTTTCCTTGTAAATTTTTTTTTCTGGGAAAATTTGAATTTATCAATAATAGGACTCCCAAAAGCACATCGACTTTGCTTTGACCTCCCCCTATGGTGGTGGCCGTGCTGGTCGTGTTAAGAGAAAGCGCGCTGCTGCCGCTGCTGGTGGTGATGATGAAGAAGATGAAGAGTAAATTTTTCATCATATTTGTTCTCCCCTTGATTCAAAATAAAATAAAAAGATCCTCAAATAACTTGTTGGAATTCAAAAAGTACATAAATGTGTGTGTTTACCAGTTATAATATTAAATGTGTCCATCTGTTTGATAGTTAAGCTTATAATCTTTGGCTTGGGAAATTTTGTTTATTTTACTGTGTTTCTTTTGTAATAGTGTTTCCTATTAACTCGATTTGGACTGATAGGGTGAGTAATTGAGAAAAAAAGCGAAAGAGGTGATGGAGAAGAAGGATTACAGATGACTCTGTTGCATTTGTGTATATTGTATATGGCTAAATCATTAAATGCCATTCCACATACAGCGACCACCATGATAAAATGGAGGTTCAGTGTCTTTTACCTACATCTATTGGGAATCAATCGTGTCTCGTATCATAGTGAAAGATTCTTCTCATCACTGTTCCCTTTCTTCTTGGGAACTACATATATATATTCAAAATAAGTGAACTGAAGATTGAAGGTCATAAATGAGGGTGGGGGTTTTTTTTTTTACAAAACGATACGTAGTTAAATAAGTCAGATAATAAATGCTTGTGTTTGGTATAAAAGGTAGTATATAAAAAAAAAGACTAAGTACTAATATGTGATAAAATGATAATAATAAACATGTATGTAGCGTTTGGGATTATACCAGTAAGTATTAAAATAGGATAAAAAAGAAAAAATAGAATTATAATAGGAATATATATTACAAAGCGTAAAACTGATCACCATTTTTTTCAACATGTCCCCGCATGCCCATGGATACTCGTATACTGTAAATGAAATCGTTCCAATCTCGTAGTAAAGATCGTTTGACGAAATTTAAGAAGAGTGAAATACCAATAATACTAACAAGTGCTTCAGCAGTAATCATTAGTGGGAATGGAGGTAAGTATTCTTCCAAATGATGAGTGCAGTCATTTTGATGCATTTCAGGATTCATCATACAGCCAATCCAATCATATATCACAGTAGGCTCGTGCTTTAATTCCATCATTTTGCTAATTTGAATCATATAGAAAAGCTATATACATATACACAAAGAGATGGTGTTGTTAAGATTTTGAAACGATTATTATGGATAAAGAGATCGTGGTAATAAAATAGACGATGGTTGTTCCTACCCAATAAAATAGAACAGCAATCACCATGACTGAGGCTAACAGCAAAGCTCGCCATTGGATCTTGACAGCTGCAATTGCATGACGATGTCGTCGAATACGTGGTTTCGTTTGTTGCGAGAGTGTTGAACTTGGTGCTCCTGTTGATCCTGAAAGGGATTGTGACATTTCTGCTTCCATACCCATCTTCATAGCAACCTAATATTTTTTTATGATGTAAATAAGAACGTAAAAATGGATGAACGAGGTCATTACTCATGCAGTATATCAGAAAAAAAATATATATACGTACTCGACCGATATAGATAAACGTCGCAAAATGGACGATAAACCCTGGTATCGCAACAGCTGCCATTGGATAGAAAAACGCTTTCATAATAAGGTCCACTTCAACCAAACAAAGATTGGCAAATTCAAATTTGACCGCATGAAGCCCAAGACATACACTCATCATGGCAGCAGGTACACCCCAACATATGATATTGAGGATAATATACTTGTCCATCAAAAAGTTATTATTCCATACAGTGTGAAGATGAAGATTGAGAATCATGACTGTGCACCACATGGTACTTCCCATGGATGAGAATATCAAGAGCGCACCTAGCAAACAAGAATCACCTCATATTAATCAGTTGAAACACAAAAAATTATCTCTGTATAATAGTAAATGTATACACTTTATACCTTGTACAGCACATAATATGTTATTATCTTGCGCTCCTTGTCTTATACCATCAGCTGCACATTGAAGTCGTTTAGGATTTCCAATTGAAAAAAAAGCAACAAAACTGAATATAAAGATACAGCCGGCAATGAATAAAATAATGATAGTTGGATGTCTGTCATATCATAGAAAATAGGATGTATATAGTTAGTATATAAATTGAATATATCGTAAGATAAGCTTACTTTTTTTTTTAAAAAAAAAAAAAGATCATTTATAATATGTTGGCGAAACTAAAAAAAAAAGCTCTATCGGCGTACCTTCTCTTGTCTGGTAATATTAAATAGCTTACAAACACAAAAAATGACAGTACACCCGATATAATTCGAATGATATCAGTGGCAAGGAACCCTTTCTCAGTATAACTTTCTTTGTAAAACTATAAAGGGATTGGCATTTGTAAAAATTAATATGAAATCGGTCAAATTTTCTCACGTGATGGGTGACCTAGCATAAATAGTGAAAACATACATAATTTTGAGCGGGACAAGGAATGCAACAACCGAAATTACAGTAGATTGGATCAATCGTTTCATCCGACCCCACTTTTGCCAGAGGATCTTTGATAAAAGGCGGTGTACATTCAGAAAGAACATATCCTTTTGGAACAGCTGATACATTGAATCCATACGAAGCCTTAACCGGATCTATGATTTTTTTCAAGATCCGAAACATCAATTGTTCATATAAGTATTTAGGAGGGTGAAGAAATGGCAATGACGTTCGATGAGCGCATGCTTACCCTTTGCAGCTACAGCATTACAATTGCTATCTGGTTGAGGTGGCAAGTTGGTGAATGGTGAGATAGCGGTACAATCAGGTAATGCTTCCATGCTTCCAGTGATATTAAAGATCACTTTACAAGTGTCGCGTGCATGTTCACAAGCTGATTGACATCCTGTTTCGGCAGCGGATACTAAATATATTATGACGGGTTGTTCAGTCATGCTTTATACATGCTTGTTTATTTGTCTATTATGTAATGTAATTACCTTGAGTACCATTTCGTTCGGATGTACTGCATCGTGGATAATAGAATGGACAGGAATATTGATAATATGCTTCAACACAAGAGTAATAAATATCACCTAGCCATCTTGTTAAATTCCCTAATGGTTGTAATTTTTGTTCAATGGCTTCAAATGTTGCCCCGTCTGGAAGATATACATCGTAGTCCACGTAATCCTGGGATTTGATAATCAATGAGTGAGCGTGAGATTTCGTTACATACCTAGTTAATTGAAATTCTTTTTATACAATTTATTTTTTGTTTTGTATAAAAATTATTGTTGGTGACACCTACAGAACAAATACCACCAGGGTATCGAGCGCATTGGGCAGCTAAAAAAAATCAACACAATTTTTTGTTAGGATATTTTTATACGCGACGAATTAATACTGTAATGATAGTAAGTAATTTAGGTATGGGTAATATATGTTGCGTATAAGATGATGATAATGAGGATGAAATATAGCATACTATTAGATGGTTGATCCGTTCCTTGTGATTGAGCGAGTGGTATAGAAAATATGAATAAGAATAAGATTTGATAATATATTGAAGCAATCGTCGTTTTCATTATTTGTTTGTAGTTATGGTTGTTGGTACGTATTGTTGTGAAAAAGAGAGCAAAAAAGAATAGTAAAAGCTTTTCTTTTCTTCTTTTTGATCTATCTAAAGCTTAAGAAGAAACTGTCTGCCGCCAAAATTACTGCAGTCAAGAGAAAAAAAAAGAGAAACACTGGTCGTGTGTATGTACGTATAAATATTATATATGGAAGTTTATATAGAATTTGTTGTTTAGTTAATGTATTTGTTGAGTAAAAAAAAAAGTAAAACAAGAGTAAAAAAAGAAATGGATGAAAGAGCGAAAGAAAAAGCTTGTTTTTTTCATTAGTTGACTATGAATCGTGTGAGAGAGAAGAGGTAGGACATTGATCCGTCCTATTATTACTGTGATGATTGATTGCTGTTGTTAAAAATTATGAATAAAGATTTTTTGATAGATGGTTTGAAAGGTTTGTTGGTTACAAACTTTCTTTTGAGAAGGAGGCTGAGAATAGAACAATAAGTTTTTTTTTTGGGTAGTTTTTTTTTCTTGGATTCCTCGGCTATTATCACTATTCTCCCAGGCCTAAATCATTACGAGAAAAATTAGAATGTTATTAGCAATATTTGTATTACCACGGCCATTTATTTCACTGATTGATATATACCGTTTATGGTAAGCATTTTACAAGTACTCACCATTTATTTTTTCTTATTCAATTGCACTTTGATCAGTTCCATATATAAAATCTTCATGTGCTAGTAGATCTTCAATGCCTCCATTAGCACCACCACCATCTATATATTTTTTTACAAGGCCATGGAGTTTTTGTACTCCACCATTAATCATCATTCCTAAAGTATTTTGTCCTTGTTGTTCTTCAGGACCATCACCAAATCTAAAGATTTAAAAGATAGTCATTATTAATATAAACTCATGTAACAAACATCTAATATCAGGAAGAGGCTGAATAGGGATGGGAAGTTATGGATTTGGAAGGATGGATGGTGCGGAAATGATAAAGATCCAGCTATTACTATATATTATTATTACTGTTGCTATTATGGTACTTACTGAACACAATCGAAATCCCAGGTTCTTGTCCATTTTGCATTCTCACATGATATTTGAGACCATGGTTCACCATAAGTAATGGGAATGAAATTTCGATAGGCATAGATGACGCAATAACTTGCCATAATAACTAGCATCATTTTTTTCCTTGATGTCAACCAGATTGTAATGAGATCAAACATACTACCAAATAATAGAACAGCATAATATAATGCAGGCATATAATGATGCAAAAATAACTGGCGACTCATTAAATAGAATGGAAAATAGTGTGCGCACCAACCAGTTATGAAAAACCTAGCTGCTGATTCGTTGTACAAGTCGAATATCCCTAAAATCTTAAGGTTAAAACAATAAACACACACATACGCATACACACACGACACCATATCAATATTGCGATAATATTTATCGTATGTCACCTATTTTTCCACACTATTCTTTTCTTTTCCCGACTGAACTTTTATCCCAAAAAAAGTTTATCCAAGATGGAACCAAATAATTCAAATATTTACCTTGAAATTTGGTTCTGTAACCACGTTTTTCCATCAGAACAGTAAGGAATGCCACAAGAATATACCCAACAACAGCAAATGTGGAACTCCAGAAGACTGCTGGATTACCGAGTAAGTAAATATGTCTTCCATCTTTTCCCCAAAAACTAATTCCTCGTTGCAAAAATGGCCATGCCTAATAATAAAACAGAGTGTACAAAAAAAAAACCATGAGTTTTGTGTTACAAAGTATATTGCGGAGGCTATTCCATTATCAAGTTTGGTACTACGATTTTACCTGTGGTCTTGAATCGTACGGATGACTCGCTGTCAGACCTTTATTCACATCCCACATAATCTTATTCAATTCCAAGAATTTTGCAAGAAAGTTAGGGTGATTGTAATTCACCATTTCTACATCTTTTCCAACTATTAGGAATAATAGATTGATGATTATTAAAGCTATATATATTAATTTTCTTATTGTTCTTTTTTTTTGGGTTTTACCCCACACCGGTTTTTCACTCTTTATTCTTTAATAAAAGATAATTTTGTTTCTCTTCATTAATATATAAATAGAACTTACGTCTAGAATGTTGATTTGCTTCGATATACCAAATGGTCTTGGGTAATTTACTATTCTGCATACAAGTGACTTCTTGTTGACCAAATCCCCAGTCTTCAGGTAACTTTTTTTCATGCGAAAATAGTGCGCATCGTTGTGTAGAATGTCTTAAACGGAAACGAGAATGAATAGCTCTTAATCGATATTTTGAATCCACATCATTCTCATTATGGGCTACAATATCCACGATCCAGTCACTCTCCCTATCATTTCTTGAATCCTCGTCATTGTGAGCACTATAGATTTGATGGGGTTACACGATAAAAAGTGGTTAATTTTTCGGCTTTCTGAGAGGATCAACTGAAAAAAGTCAGTTTTTTCTCTCCATATTTGTCGACTTCATTACCTTACTTCCTTATGGTACTCATCATTTGCGAGTGGTGGCTGTTCATCATGCGAACGAAGTCTTTTTGATGACAAAGCATGAACCAGTCGAATCCTGTCACCATCTCTAACATATTCAATTCCTCCTGGGCCATCAGGTCTTCGTCGGCGAGCATTCCGAGGTTTTTCAATGATCCACCAATTGTTATCATCTTTATGTGGGTACAATGTTATTTGTTGCTCTAAATAATTCATAGATAGTACCATTTATCATTATTTTAATATCGATCGTCGTTTTTCCCACATAGTGGTATATTAAATTTCAGAATTAATATACTAAACTACTTACGTCCGCTTCCTGTTAGATATTCATGCGGATGTGAATGTAAATATCCACCACGCGTCCCTTCATGTCTAACCCACACTCTTGAACCGTACGCAATATCTATTAATTTTAATATTATTTTCCCATCACCATGTTAAAGGATACTCTCTCTGATTCGTCCACCTCTCTTTTTCTTTCTTTTAGTGAATTACATCATCTTACCAAGAGGAGTATCGGACATATGTGAATTTGATCCAGCTAACGATTGCTGGAATTCGGGACTCATAAAGGAATCACCCTCACCAGTATTTGGTAAAGAATGGAAATGAATGACAAACATTGCCATATAGACTGCTATAGGCAAGACAATTAAACAGAGACTTCTTGCAAAAAAGTGATGCATGAATTTCAACTATATAAACAGGAAATGATTAATTTATTGTTTATATATCCTTTGGGGACAAGAAAAAATATTCGTATTTATAATTCTTATTTTACCTTTGATATGTCAGTATTTCCCCAAATATCCCATAATCTTTTGATGGTAGGTAAACCAATGGTTGCAATAGTAAACAGCCCAACCCATTTACAACTTGCAGTGAGACCCATATTTAATCCAGTCATAGCAAGCCAAAAGTACCATTGTAAGTTAAATGGTCTATCATTGGGTTAAATAAGAATATATAAGATAATTAGGATCCTGAATAGGCGTACACAAATATAGATATATAAAGTTATACATACTTGTAATTTTTATCCTTGTCACAAAAATTGACCCACGTCAGGGTAGTCGCTGATGTAAAGAATAGTAGAATAGGATCCAAAAGAATGAGACGATTATTGGTGATAAGGCCATTTTCTATTATATTAACATTACAAATGAGTTTTTTTTTTTTTTTTTGTGAAAAATAACAGATAGCAGTTTCAATAGCCATGTACCAAATTATTACCATAACAAATCATAAGTGCTACAAGGAGACCTGACATTGTAGAATGACCTGTTTTCTTCATTGTCAAATAGGCCATTGGGATTGTGAGTGCACCTAATACAGCACAAAATGTACGGATAGCAACATAGGGTACATTTGCGTCTTCATAATCCCTGATGTATAAAATACGATGCTTTTCTTGAGTTATTTGTCCATCTTTTTTGTAATTCCTTTGCTTATAATAATATATCTTACAATCCAATTTCTTTAAAATCAAACGCTCCATCAAATCCAGCAAGTTTTGCTACTAATGCAATCAGCATTTTAGCCAATGGTGGATGAACATCCATAAAGAAACCTGTATTGATATACTTGCTTGCAAATCCACCAAAATGGACTTCATCAAATCTATATCCAAAAGACAATGTAAATCATCTATAAATGTGAGATGTATATAATCTTTTTTGTTGACCTGCTATTAAGAGTATTCATTATGGTGGCAACTTACACGACAGAACCAGGTTGCCATATTTTCCATAGTCGAATATAAAATGACCATAGCGTTAAATATAGAACAATGGCAGGTTCACTTTTGATAAATGATTTGATGTTTGTTGATAAGCGACGCTTTTGCTGTTGTTCTGCTTTCCATATCTTGTCATCCAAATACAGTGGATCTAATCTATTTGATCTACTTGGTGATCGTGACCAGGCAAAACGTCTTTGACGCATTTGTTCTTGGGACAAAAATGTCATTTATATATATATGCACACGTAATCTTTTGTATCCAAACCAACAAAGAAAAAAAAAAAAGAGAGAGGAAAGATAATATCTGATACAATCCATTCTATTGAATTTTTGTCAATCAAGAGGATTTCAATATTGGCTGGTATGACATTCAAAAGCAACTGAGGTAAAAAAAAAAAAAAAAAAAAAGTCATAACAATGACAGATCTTTTCCTTTTCCGTCAGGTTTTTCAAATGTTTCGAGGCGTTTCTTTAAGATTGATTCGACAATACGCTCGTCCAATGTCAACTGCTAATAATAACAAGGAATCCATCTTGGCGTTGCCTGCCACTGCAGAAGAAACTATTCAAGTGGATGTCAATGACACATATAAATTAAAAGAGTTAGGACCTGTTGGTAAGTTTTTTTCTTCTCATTTTTGAAAAAAACATTTCACCATTCTTTAACGAATGAATTAATTTAATTCTATTTTTATATTTAAGTTGTTAACGAGGACGGTTCATTAAGTCGAATAAATAATTGGCATGAAATGGCAGATATCGAGAAAGCCAATGTCAATCGTATATTATTAAAACGAAATCGTCAACGACTAGAAAAATTAAAGAAAGCAGAGCAAGAAGCAAAATAAAGTTTGGAAAGAAAAATATGTTTCGTTTTTTCTTTATTTTTTAAATATTATAATATAAAAAGATGGATGATGGGATGAGAAAAAAAGTGATGAATGATACAGGTGTTAAATAAATAATCAAAACTGATGAAAGTTGAGAGAGAGATATATGTTGAAATATGAAAAAGAAGTAGGGGAAAAGCTGTAAGAATAGTGTATGAGAATGAGAAGAGGAAAAATGCAAAAAAAAATGTTTATGTTTGAATGGGTTAATTTTTAAACTAAAAAAAATTAGTTGGTGTAATAGTTTTCGCGCATGAAATCAAAGAAGGCGAAATGATCGGGGGAGGCACCATACTTGTAAACAAACTGGGAAGCAAGATAGGCGCCAAAGATAGCCTTGACATAAGGAGCAGGAATACGCTCGAGAAGAGTTTCAAGACCAATTTCTTCCAAGAGCAACTTGGGGAATGCACGGCTCAAGACAGCAGTACGTAATTGAAGGTTATCCCACAAGGTAGTGTTGACAAGTTGTTCGTTAAGTTGGACAATAGCAGTGGAAAGTTCATCAGAAAGAATGGAAATAGGCTTCTTAGTGTTTTGATGTTCACGCCACAAGGATTCGAATTCAATACGAGCATTGCGTTCAATAGTAGCTTGGACTTCCTTGACGTAGTCTTGATAAAATTGAGGAACATGACCATCCTTGACACACATGTGTTGGGCAAAGCCAGCATCATCGAATGCCAAAGCAGCTAAGACTTCCAAAGAGGATGAAGTGACACCACCTTTGTTAGCGGAAGCATCCTTGAAAATGACAATACCTTGCTTTTCAAGACGAAGACGAGCTTCTTGAGTGAAGAACAAGTTAGCACCTTCAACAATGTACTTGAAGAGAGGAGTACCTTCCTTATCAACAAGTTTATGAACATTGGATAAATCGACGGATTCGGGACGACCACCACAGGGCACAAAGACAGTGGCATGAGCGAGTGGATTGGTATGGAAAGTGTTACGGAATTGGAAACCGTTTTCGACGACTTGACCATTGAACAAAGTAACATTGTTATCTTCGAGCAAGACACGGAAACCTTCGTCAGATAATAAGCTGGCATCGAATTGGTTGATCATCAGACGTTCATCGGCCAAACGAGCAAGTTCTGTGCGGTTGATACCCTTGCGATCATATAAGACACCGGAACCATCAACAATAGCAATGGTCTTATCCTTGGAGATCTTGATTTCGTTGGAACCCAAATCACCATCGGGACCACCAGTTTGCAACTTGGTACAATCTTCTTCATTCAAGCCAAATGTACGGTAGATGCCCAAGACGTATTGATGGACAGAGCGAGTGGTCATACCATAAGTGTCGTGGGGAATACCACCCATCGATTGACTCTTACCAGTAGTGAAAGCCTTCCAGAAGCTAGCACCACGGGTACGAGCATGCAATGAAGCCCAATCCATATAATCGGCGGTACCTTCATCAGGACCAAAGAACAAAATTTCTTCCTTGTTGTCCAAATCGACCAATTTTTCCTTGATACCGGGAGTTTGCCCAATAATCAACAAATCCAAAATCGAATCAACATACTTTTCGAAAGCTTCACGGGGCTTGTCTTGTTGATCAATATCCAACAAAATGGTACCCTTGGAACCACCTTCAGGAATATCCTTGTTCTTGCGTTGTTGAGTGGCAGCTAAAGCATAGTTTTCATCAAAGACGGTACGTTGATTGATGGAGTATGCTTCTCGGTTACGCGAGCGAATGATACGAATACCACCACGAGCAACATCACGGAAACGCAAGTGGAAACCGCGGAATTCAGAACCGACAACCAAGAACATACCGTACAACTTGGTAGGGTATTCAATTTCAGGCAAAAAGTCAGGTCTCAAACGGAAGGACAAAGCGACCTTGGTGGTTTGGAAAAAGTTGGTCTTGACAACATGCTTGTTGAAAGTCAAGAAAGATTCAAATACCATTTGTTCATGGGCGTTGGAAGTCAAAATCTTGATCTTGTGGCTCAATTCTTCGTTGGTCAAGTTTTCAACGGTGGTCAAACGTTGGTAAGAAATGGTAGGTTCCAAAGAAGCCTCACGTTGGTTGACATAGTGGACAGTAGCAAAGTTGGCATACAACAATTTGATCAAATCGGGATAACGCTTGATAATATCCAAAATGTATTCACGGGTAAATGTATCTTGACGCAAACGCTTCTTCATCTTGGTAAGGACTTCTTCATGGACAGGATTGCTGGCATCCAAAATGTTGTTCAAGCTCATGAATTCCTTGCCCAAACGATTCAAAAAGTGTTGAGCAAAAATCCAGGCGACATAACCATAGATGGATTCTTGGACAGACAATTGGTTTCGTTGGAAAAGATATTGCAAGGGTGTAGTAGGCAAACAATATGTCAATGAAGTTTCCTTCATGACTTGGTGGATAGTGGTCTCAATAGGCAATGCGGTGGATCCGGGAACAGGATTAAGGTATAAACCGATGATGGTGATACCGTTAGAGAATTGTTCTAAAAAATACCGACAGTTAATTAAAATCACTAAATCATACCAATGGAATAGAATGAACAAAATAAATATGGATTATAGTAACTTACCGACATATTTGCGAGCAGAGAACAAATGGTAGTAATGGTACAAATCAGACATAGCAGAGAAGAAACCAGTGGTGCTACGCTGACGGTAACCAATAATCAAACGACGTTCACGCTTGCCTTGTGCTTCGTACATTTCAATGACGGGACCGCTACGTTGAAGAGCACTGCGCATGACTTGTTCATAGGTATTCAAAGTATGGTCGGTGGCCTTACGTAAGAAGTTCTTGTCAGCAACTTGCTTGATATCATTTAATTCTTCCGCGGAAGGAGTTGGGTTAACAAATTGACACTTGGTGACAAAATAAGATCGGAGTTGAGAAGTAACACCATTTGCAGTACCGCTGGATCGGTATGACTCGACACGGTAAGCCTTGGCTGGGGTGGATGCATCCAAGTATTTACCATCAATTCTAATAAGTTTCAAAAAATAAGTACAATTGTTAATTACAGGTAATAGATAATAATAAATTGTTCTCTTATTTCTGTACGTGAAAATTAAAAATAGAGAAACTTACTTTTTCTCGATTTGAGGACCGTTGAAGTCAGTGACACCAGGTTGTGAAGAGTGGATATAAACAGAGGAGTCTTCTTCTTCCTTTTCTAACTTGATATCCAAAGCATTTTCGTTTCTTGTATAGGCAAGCATCTTTGCACTGTATAAAGACATGACATGGTTGGAAATAGTTTCTACAGGTTCAAGAGCAAAGTAGAAATCATCGATACCCAAGTTTCTATCATATTCGAAGGAATTTCTTTATCAGATCATGCACATATACAAATCTTATCCATTCTCCCTCTTTTTTTTTTTTTTTTTTTTTTTTTTTTTTTTTTTTATTATTACAAAATAATAATATAGTTCCCATATCAACATACCCATAAAACCAGGAAACTTCATTTTCAATCAATTCTTTGGGCATGAAACCAGTTTCTTCAATATGTTTGCAGACTTGAACCATTTGATCTTGTTTACCAGGGAAGACATTGGTGCTATAACCATAACCATCATCGTGTTGTTCTTCATGGTCGTTATTAATGGCGGTTCGTGCCAAAGGTGATGCCGTTGACATGATGTAATAGGTAGTATATAATATATAAAAAAAAACGAAAGATAAAAAGGAAAAAAACTTAAGTTTGTTCTTTTTCTTTTTGGCAGTAAAAAAAATCGGGAAAAAACACAAAAATTACAGGTTTATATATGATCAAGGCTTTAACCATGAGTGAATAACACCCCATCATTTTCCAATGACTTGATTGGCTGAGGCGTGCGAAAAATTCTTTTAGCGGAGTCATGAATATGATGCAATGCATAGAGAGCGAATGGTCAGATTAAGTTTAGCGATTTCCCCACCCTCTCTTCTCACTAATTTAACTACAACTCCAACATTTTACCCACTAATTCCCAAAGGGAACATCCGACAAACATAAGTGAGTAATATACTTTTTTTTTGTGTACTATTCAAAAAACATGTATAGAACAGTCGGCGTTCACCGAATTGTCGTCATAACTTGAATAAAAGAGAAATTTATTATTATTGTATAAAAAAAGTTTGGGGCATTTCATTCATTTTTATCTTTAAATTCCTTTCGATTTTCTAAAAACTATTTGTTTGTTTGTTTGGTAAAAGACTACAAAGAAGCTTCTCTTATCTTAAATTTTTATAAAAAAAAGGTTTCCATTCAAGCCGAATAATAATAAGAACTACCTTTATTTGGTTGTTTATGGAAAAAAAAAGATAAGGTGCACGCGCCCCAGCCAGTTGTTGAATTACTATGCTCCCCCAAAATGAAAGAAACCGCGGAACCGCTTTCCAGCGGCATCTGTAATCTAGAAACAACAGGTTGGCCTGGGCCCAGTAAGTAATATCAACAAAAGTACTAGTTACAAATACGTACTTGAAAAACCCGCGCTACCCCGCACAAAAAAAAAAGGTCGTCAGTCGCTAATTTTAGGAGAATCCATCTCAAAGTGTATGTGAAAAACAAGGTGTCAAAAAAAAAAAATGAATCCGACAATCTATTTTGAGTTGTTAAGTGACGGGGAATAGAATGATTTGGAAGAAACAGAAGATCATGATTATCATTGGCCAACTCGTATGATTCTTACTAAGTGATGAGGCATTTGCTGACACGTCATGGTTTAGCCGAAATAATGATTTGCATGTATTATATTTAGGCGAGATTAACCTTACCCCAGTAATTAGTTGATAATGAAGTTTCTTAAATTATATCATGGTGGTCTAATATACTACGTTTATATTACTCAAGATACGAACAAGAACGTATCAATGCATTGCTATGATCAATATAATTATTCAATTGAAAGGAAGGATGTCTTACAATCAAAATGAACTCATGTATTGAAAGTATAAAAAACACTTTACGGCCGAGGAACGGATAGAACGTCTGTGGAACAGAAATATTTTTTTGTTGTTGCTTGCTCAATGATTGGAAAGGGTCTTCCAGGGTCCCCCAATCTTGATCGATTATTGAGTGCATAAACTTCCATATATGAACTTTATATTTTTTTAATAGATAAGGATTACTAACTAACTCTCATTATTAGAAATCATTTTCCATCATTTCACTAAAATGACTATCTCATTTTTAACTATCTATATTTAATATAAAAGAGTTGAAGGGTAAAAAGAGTAGTTTTTTTTTGTTATCTTTTAATTGAGATTATCATCCCAAAGGAAGTAATAGTTTGTATAATTGTGAAACGATCCTAAAAGTTTGTTACTCAATGAGAAAATGTTAGTAAAATAACTTTCCATGTGGTAAATACCATGACAGGATATTATACCTTATTTTTTACACCTGAACTGTTGCATGGACACAAAAGGTCCTGTCCAAGTTTGTTAATTGCTGGCTAATAGGGAAATGATCTTTTAGTTACTTATATGGATAATGTTTCGATATGTTTTTTTAAAAATAATAATGTTTGTGTGGGATATTCACAACATGGGCTCATGTATTAACCATCAAACCATCATCTGCGGGGTGGCGATGTGGCTTATTGTGGATCCAGCTCACTCTGGTTCTCTTACGTTTCGGCATTGATTTTAGAAATTGCTGGTGTCCAAAAACAACAGATGCACAGGGACCAACGTGGATACCTTGAATTCTCAGTATAGCTTTTTTTTTTTTTATTAAGAATGCCATTCTCATTATACGGAGATCTCCCAGAACCTTCGAAAGAAAAGGACTCAGGCAATTCAACAAACAAGAGTTCCTTTTCAGGACTCTATTCTTCTTTACCCGCGCCAGAATCAGGAGAAGAATCATCCAAGAACGCAACAACAACCAGGTCATCAACAGCCCTAGGTTCCGCGAGTAATAATACAAGCTCGTCTTCCTCAGGACAATCAAATACTACATCAAAACCAGCAGGTAACATACAATAACCCATCAACGTTGTTCTCTTTCATTTTATTATTTGTTTTTTCATATAAAAATAAATTTTTGGGCTAAATTAAAAAAAAACCCGAATTAAAGGATGGTCCGCCTATGGTCATTTTCGACCTGTTATGCGTAAGCCAACCATTCAAGCCAAACCTAAACTGAATAAGCCTGTGATACCTGCTGGAGCCACGGTCGTATCAACAACTACCGTGAATAAAGAGAGTGCAGCCAACGATTCAGCGGTGATAACAGCACCTCCCTCAGTATCTTCGAAACCAGTAACAATTACTTCATTACCGCGTCCTGCAAACAATATCCCATATTTCACTACGAATGAAGATATCAATGGATTCAAAACATCACAACAGAACAAGGTATATACCTGGCCAATATAAATATATGTACATATGTATACGTGTTCATGGATGAGATATCTGATCAAATCATATTACACTCTGTATAATAGAAAAAAGGGAAGAATAAAGGAAAACAGCAGCAGCAACAACAGGGACAACAAGCTATAGTATTCGATATGAATGAGGATTATGACCCACATCGTCCAAATGATTATGAACAATATAAAGAAGAACGAAAACAAATGAAGGAGGAAATGAGGAGGCAAAAGCGGGAACAACGAAGACGATCTAGATCCGTATCTCCATATTATTCATCAGATGAAAATCGACGTTCACGATCTAGAAGCCCTAGAAAGCATGGTCGTAAGTTTTGAAAATTATGAATGAGAAAAGGAATGTGTTTGGAAATGGATGAATTTATTTGTTGACAGTATATGTATATATATATATATATTAGGCGCATTCGCCCCACCAGCCAATTTATACGATTCATCAGAACGTAGACGATCAATTTCTCGATCATCATCTCCACCTCATCGTTCACCATCACCACCGCCTCCACGACAAGCTAATATTGATCTTAATGAAACCGCAGATGAAGCTTATATGCGACGTGTTCGATTAAGTAGTCAACGAACAGGTCCTCCAATGCAACAGTCACGCCCCACTCCAATGTAAGATTGTTATATACTGTACAAAACGGTCAAGAAGGAGAAAAGAAAGAAAGTATATACTAAGTGTTTTTTTTAATAATAGGGACGAAGAGGATCAAGGTGATCGACCGATGTTAGGATTAGGAACGGGAGGAGGACAAGATATGGCAATGAAAGTCATGTCCAAATATGGATGGCAGGAAGGGCAAGGTATATATAAAGCATATTCACGTTTATATCATATGATGGCGTGATTGGATCTAATGAAATTCCCTTTTACTAATCTTAAATATAGGTTTAGGAAGAAGTGAAGATGGTATAAAAGAAGCACTTAAAGTTCAACCAACCGGAAGAGGAAGTGGTGTTATATCAAATTCTCCATCGGACCCTGCCACAGCCCAACAGCCTTTTGTCCCGGCTCAACAACCACGTATACCCGAATCGACAGTTGTATTATTGACAAATATGGTTGGACCGGGTGAAGTGGATGATATGCTTCAAGAAGAAACAGCTGAGGAATGCGCAAAATATGGACAAGTGGAACGATGTTTGATATTTGAAGTCCCCAATGGCCAGGTGCCAGATGAATTAGCAGTACGTATTTTTGTAAAGTTTAAAACAGTGGATGCAGCAAGGTCAGCATTGAATGATTTAAATGGACGGTATTTCGGAGGACGTATTGTTACAGCAAAGTTTTATGATTGTGTAAAATTTGACAAGTTGGATCTTGCCCCTAGTGCAGAGGAACTTCGTATGTAAAAAAAAAATCAAAATAAAAGATTTGGTATAACCATTACACTACTTTTCCATCATATGTTGGGTATGGGATATATCATGGCTGGAATTAAGTAAATAAATGAACGAAGAGCATTTTATATACACAGAATCTTTTTAATGGAGGAAAAGCAATGATATGAGGTATATTTACAGTGTAATTATCTGTGAGCATGGAAAGAGAGTAAAAAAAAAATCAACCACCAGTAACCCAACGCTTAATAGTGGATGGGCAATCTTTATATTTAAGTACTGCTTCTGTAACTTGGTTTTGTTCAAGCATAAGTTTCGCCATTCGATATTCTTTTGGACATTTGGCAATTTCTTCTAATGGGCAAACAAGTTCAAAACCTTGTAAATTTTCAAATGCCTATATAATTGTTGGTTCATATTAAACCACCATCCAATTTTTTATATCTAATAATGTCATCATCACCATCGTCCCTTCCTTGTTTATTTTTGTTATTACCTTCAAAGCAACAGGTCGCTTATATAATCTCACACCGAAACCAGCACCTCGAACTTGTGTTTGATTCATAAAGTCTCTATATTCATCAAATACCATTTCAAAGTTAAAAGTGCTGATATCCTTTTCCAATAATTTTTTCATCGCAACAATAAGAATTAATTCCAACAATGATACGCCTAATAAAAATAACAATTGTTGAGTGATCCATTATTACAAATAGACTTTCTTCTCGTTTAGTTCTTTCTCTCCGTTGATTTTTACCTTTTAGAATTTCAGTTTTTGAATCAGATCGTTGTGCAATACTAGTTTCTTGGAAGTGATTCATTGAGAGAAAAGGTTCGTCTACACTAAGTTGCGAGATAGGTTCGAACTTATATCCAATAAGCCCTTACTTAGTATTCATAATTGATCAATGTGTAATTTCAAATGATAAACTAGAAGAAAACTTACACAAATCTTGTAAAACATTCTGATATCCTTGGTCAAATCAAATATACGTCTAATAATACTAATGATGGTTGTATCTTTGAAGAGTTCCTATTAGTGGTATATTTTAGTATCAATTCAACTAGGGACTATAGTCATTATTCATTTCCATTTGAGATATAGGCAATATAAACCTATCTGTTTTATAGTTACCTCAATAGATGCATTAAATTGATCAGTATAGGTGCTATAGCCTGGTGTATCAGTTATTAATGTACGTAATTGAAGCGCACCTTTTGTAAGTTCTTTAAAGTCATCGAATTCCTTTGGTGGAAACAAGTAGATTTGTCTATGTGAAAATCGAGATTTGACACGTTTTTCGAGTAATAATAAGGCATCCTAGTTACGCATCCAATGAGTATGAAGAGTAATCATTTATCCATATACTTTTTTTTTTCGTTTTCATATTTCATCCTTTCTCTCAATCGAATAATAAACTTACCAATCTACAGGTCAATCCTATAACAGCCATTGGGTTTTGCGCACTTTGTGCAGCATCGAATAAATTATATAACAATGCTTGTTTAGGCTGTTGCGCAAATAAATCAAATTCATCCAATATAAAGATAACAGGCAATGTCATTTTATCACCAGATTTTAACAAAGACAATAGATATTCAAATGATTCAGCAAACGATCCCTATAATAACGTATAAACATAAATTCAAGTCAACACTACAGTTTATTTAGATTATTTCGTCTTTTGCCCACTATAAACTTACAAAGCGCCGGGATGATTGTTGCTGTTGATCCACTTGTCGTTCAAACAGTTGTCTAGCAATTTCGTTCAGGGCAAGACGATCGGTTGACTGAATCAGACCATTAAGTCTAATCACACAGAATCCTTCCTGATCACCTCGATTATATTCTCTTGCAAGATCGTCCAAGACGCGACGAACGAGCATGGTTTTCCCTGTACCTCGATTACCAATTATTAAACACGAGTTACTTTCACCTTTGGATACTGTTTGATCAAGTAGATCATGTAGTTTTTCATATTCCTCATCAAGACCATAAAGTTGTGATGGTACTGATTGTTCAGATATATGTGCTAAGAGTCTAGACGATGCCAATTCGACGTGATTCTTTAATGTATCATTGTTATGTGTACGCGAGGTAGAGGAAGAGGACGAGGCCGCTGTTGCTGCTGCTGTTAGTGCAAATGGATCGTCATTGTTATCGTACAATACGGTAGAATTGGTAAGACGTGCGCGTTTATTGGTAGGTGAAGCAGGTGCAGGTCGTTTTATTGATCTATGAGATGACCTTCGTGTTGGGGATGGTGGGAAAAACTTGTGAAAAGCATCCCAATCAAAAGATTCTGACATTGTGTTATAAGTTAAAAAAAGAGTAGTCCTTCACTTTGGAAAGGACCAGGAACAAAATTTTTAATTTGGATTTGCGCTTGAATCCTAACTTTATAACATCAGGGCAAGAAAGTACAAGTAGTTTATCTATATAATAATATTTTTACGAGCATAACGATTGAAATGGCATATACATTACCACAATTTGAATTAACCAGACGGATATTCGACTAGAACAATGACCCAAACAATTATACTTCTACTATATCAGTTGTAAAATAAAATTAACATTAGAAAAAGAAACATTCACATTTTTTACAGACGGAACGCCTGGCAAATCTGAATATGGATATTTTTAGAAAGAAATGGTTTTTTTTAAATCTGTTTTATATATCTTGAGTTTATTTTACATCTTCGAATATACACTGAATTTATTTTTTCCAAGTATAACAGTTATTAAACAGAGAAATATCATACCCAAATTCTCTTGTAATATTTTTAATATGTATAAGGGGATATATGCTTCTCATTTTCCTATCATTCACCTTGGGAAAAACGTTGCAAATGTGTTCAAATGTGTGCAGAATCTGTCTAATGTGCAGGATGTGTTTATTTTTTGAACGTTTATTGCACACATTATTTGTCAGTAGAATAGTAAATTTATATTATAATTTATCCTTAAGCCAATAAAGTACTCAGTAGCCTAGGTTTGTCTTTCTCGTTATGGACATCTTCCCATATTATGTCAATAATGAATCTCCTCTATTAGAAGCAACAACTATGCATAGCACGAATGAATAACGATTTTGTCTTGAAATGCTAAGTATAGTATAAAATCAGGTGTATCGGCAAAAATACTACAAAAGGTTAATATAAAATCAGGTACGAAAAGTAGTCCTTGAAAAAGAAAATTGTGGCATATAATTTATAAGGATACATGGCAAATTATAACATCAATAAAGGTAAAGATATTTGAGCAACAAGAGAATGATACTTTGTACTCTCTGCAATACATAAATGTAAAGAAGGCTAGTAGAACCGATGGTTAAATCTGGTAGACATCATTCAATAACTGGAGGGTTTGTAACAAAAAATAGATAACAAAATAAATTGATTATTAAAAGAAGAACGTAAGCAATGAATTAATAAAACCCATACAAGTAAAAGGCAATAACTACAGTATAGCTATTTTAAATGTATGGTTTCCATGGAAGATAAATTACGTTACAAAGCAATCCAATATGAATGCAAACAAGGCTATCAGTTCAATGATGAAACTGGAAAATGCAAATCTGAAGAAATAGTTCAATGTTGCAAGAGAGAACTCGTCTGTCTTTCTGATTATTTCTCCCGTTCATCTGTAAGCAACATCACTATCTCTCTTCTAACTAATTTCATTATCTAATTCTTATTCTTTATTCATTTCTTCCTTATACTTGCTGTTATTATTACCTTGTCTATCTAGTAAAGTGGTAATGTTATAAAAATCCCGTGTATTTTCTTATTTTGGTATTATATCATATTTCATATACTTCCTAAATAAATGAACAACTTTTTTTACTCATTACGTAATTTAAGAATATAATGATAAATACCAGTGGTTTAATTCAGAACGTATCAACATCTATATTTAAAAAATACGTATATATTATATAACCCATAAAGTTTAAAATCAAGTACGTACTAATTGTCATAAGCAGAAAAAAAAATACTGTAGCTGAGGTTTGCTATGAAAAGAAAACTACTACTCACTTTTGTTATTGTCGTATAAGAATAATATATAATACTTATATTTATTATTGTCATAAATGTAGTATATAATAATACATTACGTAAAAGGGTACTTGTAACGTATGAGAGAGGGGAGGGGGAGGTTATTAGAAATGCAAAAATGGGAGACAGAAGAATTATTCGATATATCTTTACGATATTTATAGGCGCTTTATATGTTTTTTCAGTTTATTCTCACCACGTTTTGTAAAATGCCGCTTACTCTTCTTGTTTCCAGAATCCCGGACTCCGCTCATTGATAATTTTGTAAGAGTCTTGCACGCCACTAAAGAATCTGCGGCTTCATTTGTCATAGGCGTACCGTGGATTTCAAGCTTTTCTAATAAAGGATAATCCTTAATTAAACGAGTAAATTCGTTCATCTCTTCCTCAAGGATTGGGTCTCTGGAAAAACAACTACCCCGCGAATATGGAATGATAGTAAACTTTTGATCCTCGCAACACGGTATAATAAAGAAAGTGTTAATCCAAAACAACAAGATATCTCCAAATTTTGTAACGTAGCATGATCACTGATCTCTGCCTTTGTATTTGAAGTGGCTACATTTTTCTGCTTCTGCTCCTGTTGTTGTTGCTTTGTTGTTATATCACAATAATGAATCAGGAGTTTTTCAAATCCTTGGCGGCTGACATTAGCTCCAAAAAGATAAAAACTAGAGAGACGATTCAATTTCATGACAGCGTCGAATACTTTATCTCTTGTTGATTCGTTCGCCAGTTCATCATCATAAGACCCTGGGGAAAAGCTACACTTGTTTAAGGAGAGTGCTTCTAATGATGGGTAACAACGGAGCATCCCTGGGAATTCTTCATAAGATGATTGACTTAGATTACTTATAGTCAGTCTTGTCAATTTGGTCATGGTAAACAGAGATAGAGGTTTCCAATCCGGTCGAATATGTTCCCTCTGAGGATAGGGGAATCTTTCGTCGTCATCGTCCAGTGTAAGTTCCATTCTTTCAAGGGTACCACGGCCTCTTGCCAGCTGAACAGCCAAAGTTGTTGCTGATTTGAGAGAATTAAGCTCTAAAACACGTAGACCATGTTCGCTACCACTTGTTTGTACATCTACTATTGCTCCTTGTGAACTGATCTCGGATAATGTAATCCTGTTGTCGTTATGGTTATAAGAGTATTTTAAATGCATCGTAAGTTCATCTAGGTTTGGACAGGATCGAGCAATAGCAATGAGTGGATCAGGATGGTAGAATCCTTCCAATGATAAATGTTTGAGGCATGGAGAACGGCATAAGAGTGGTTCAAGTCCTGATAGAGGGGCATCGTGTACTGTGACATCAAGGTAAAGTCTTCTCAGGTGAGTTGTTGTAGTGTTGTCCACGGTTGACAATTTACCCTTAAAGTCTGATTTCCTCTCGGCAGTAAGTGTAACATTCTCAAGGTTTGGGCATATCTTCAAAATCTGCTCCAATGAAATCCTCGTATTCTGGCAGGAAAAGCTCAAGTAAAGTGTAGTTAATGAATCACCTACGAATGGTAAGGCACCATAGAGTAATGCTTCCACCGCATTAATTTTTTCGAAAGCGTCGTATTCACTGTATTTGAAAGACATCATATCTAACAATATATAGTAACAATATATAACATATTATCACCCTATATATATATATTAAAAATATTCCACGTTTTAGAAGCGTTAATATTATATAAATTATTACCACGATCACTGAGGGAGACTTCTTTTAAATTGGAGAAATCGTGTATTTTGAGAAGCTGAATATATTGCTTGGCAGTTTTATGCGTTCCAGGAGAGATAGATAATTTCTTAATTGATTTCGCTATTATTGGTAAGATGCATATGATGTCATTGTTGTCTGTATGGATCGTTGTCCCATCATCAAATCTATCCTATCCAATAAACCCACTCTGTTCCACATATTGGATCCTAAGATCTTGCTCCGCCACGATGTTGAAACATACAGACATATGGCTGCTGCGCTTTCGTGGAGGTAGTTGATGATATGATAAACAACTTCAGATGGACACAACATAATAAAATCAATCCGTCGTTCACGTTTCTTTTTTATCTCGGTCAGTAGTGTTTGTATAATATAATGGTCTTTGATTGGAACAAAATGGAGACTTTGGAGAAGGAAAATGATAGCGTCACCTTGATGCCCTTGATCAGAATATAATTTTGCAACGCGTATGTAGTTTGTAGGGTCTTTTTTATTTTTTTGTTAACCTTTTTCGCGCTTCGTTTATTTCTCGAGCAAACGTTTCATAAGTTGGTGGTTTTTTTCTCGTTGGTTTTGCTGAATTGCTGTTGATTTTTTCTTTCTTTGTGATGAACGATTATGGCTGTAGTTCGCACTTGATTCCGTAGAAGCATTAGTGGCATCGCATCTTTTGTCATTGAGCATCGATTGATCCAGTTTTTTGTTAGCTAATCGTAATTTTATTGTAAATGAATTCTTTTAATTGCCACTGTAAAATCGCCTTTTACTTTGGAATGGAAAAAAAGACCGGAAACTAGTTTGGTTTCTTATTTTCTGTGGAAGTATGGGTTCTCCTTATAGAAACAAGAGATAAATATAAATGCATGATACAAAAGTTTTATTTGATACTTATCATCACGCTAACGTTATTATTCTTCAGTTTTAGTTATTTATTTACATGCTGGAATGTTTGACATAGCAACTTTTATTTTTGTTAATATAATAACAATATATTTATTAAAGTATTAAAATGAGAAATAAAAAAGAATGGATACAGTTTATAATATAGGTGATACAATGTTTATATGTTGTTGGATGACAAACTTTCTATATGTTTTTTCAACAACCTTTCTCCAGTTTTTGAAAAACCCCGAGCTTGCTCCACAAGTAGAGTTTTCAAGCTCTTGCATGCTATGATATCTTGAATGGCTTGATCTGACAAGATGACGTTAACTAATTCGAGGTATGATAATAAAGGGAGAACCTTTTCTTCACCACCAGCAGTCAATTCACGAGTAAAGCCATCAATGGGATTGGCGGATAGATTTGAGGATAGAATGTTCTTCTTGGTGTGAGTATTTAGAGGTGATAATATAATTGTAAGTTTTTGTAGTGTTTTCATCTTTGCAACATGTTGTAATGCTTTGCTCGTGAGTCCATGACAATAAATAATTTGGAGTGATTTTAAGCCACAACTACCGAAACTTGATGATGAAGTAGCAGTTAATTCTTGTTCTTGTGTAATAACATTAGAATAATATTCCGTCAATGGTTCAAAAAAACTTTTATCAAGAGCATTTATACCGAATCCTTCGAATCCGAGCCGGATAAGCTTGTTCCTTTGAGTAATAGCACTGACTAAGCGCATTGGTTCAAAAATGGGTTGTTGCTCAAAGTATGATCTGTATGGAGCACCCAAATATAATGATTCTAGAGAATGTAGACGTTGTAAAATATCTGGAAGTTGTTGAAAATAAAATGATATATGACCTTGGGATATATGCAATGTCGAGAGATTGTGCATAGGGAGTGTGTAAAGAGTTTCTTGAGGAGTAAATACAGTAGAGCTGATAGTGAGTTTGGTTGACAATGTTCGAAGTGTATCACTGCTTTTTTCTAATCGAGAGCGTATAAAGCCAGTTGAATATAGGTTGTCAAGTATCAAGCGTCGAAATCCAACACAATTACCACTGTTGTTATTATCGCTGCTGTTGGACGTGGCTGTATTAAGTTGTTGAAAACCATTGTTATCTTCATTGTTATTTGCTCGTTCAATTCCCGTACTTGTGGTTGCTGATGAGTTGGTCATCCTATCCCTCTGTTGGTCTCTTAATGAATTGTCGTCATTATCATCATTATCATAATCAAATTCTCCTTCAAGTTCTTCCAATAGCAACTTTTTATTGCCACTGTTGTCCAACATGGTTACCCTGAGGTCGTCTAACTCTGGGCAAGATTTATTATTGCTGAGTAAGGCCAAAAGATGACTGCTGTCCAAATATGTATAAGCATTCGGCGTCTTGTAATAAAATACGTTCAGGCTTTTTAGACGCGGCATGAAAGGAAGTAATTCACCCAACAGTGACCAGATAGTATGTGGATATATGGAACGGAAAGTAAACTTGATTTTTGTCAGAAATTCAAACGCAGCAAACTCTTCTTGTTCCATACGTGCCAATCCAACACTATTGGTGGAAGGATCAACATATTCACCACGATAATAACGACTTGGTCTTTCTTGTTCAACACGATTAATATTAAATTTAGCAGATTTAAGTTTTCGACAAATGGATAATACGCGAAATATAGAGAGTTTGGCACCTTCTTGTGTGGTCAAGGACAAATCCAAATATGTTAAGGTAGACGAAACATAAGGTAGTGCACCATAGAGTAACTTGACTAGATTGATTTCTGGGTTACCTATACCGCCATCCACTTTTTTAAAGTAAAATTAGAACGATGTACATTTCCGCTTGATCCAACCAAATAAATGTATACTGTTTAGAGTAACAACATAAAGAAAAAAAAATAGAAACGTGTTGTCATCATATTTACCAGTATCAGAAATACATAGTGATCTCAAATTCGAAAAATCATTCATCTTGAATATTCCAAAGTGCTTCTTTAATCTTTCTGGACGGGTATGAATATAAAGACTCTTGACATTTTTTGAAATGATTTGTAATAATTGGGATAATTTACGTTGTTTTCCCGTGACATCCGGAGTAAAGGATTTCCAAACACCAGGATGATCCAAAAACTTCTTACGCCAAACTCGTGCAACATCAATGCAATGGACTGCGGTTGTCAAATCAACATAACCAATAATGTTATGCACAATTTCGTATGGACAACGGGTTACAAAATCGACACGTCGCTCCAATCGTGTTTTGGCCAATTCCAATTGTTGTTGAAGAATAAGGTGGTCTGATGGTAAAACGTTTTGTAGACCTTGTTCACATATAAATATGCATTCTTTTTGTTTACCTTCACAATAATAAAATTTCCCTGCATGTAGATAATTGGTTGGGTTTGATGGATCGTTTTGTATCGCTTGCAACGTTTCTTTTATTTCTTGAGCAAGTGTTTTATATGCTGTTGTTGGTTTCAAGATGGTGCCGTCCTTGTTGTCCTTACTATGGTCAATATTCATTTTTACCAGTTGATTCGACGTTCTTTGATTGAGTAATGAGCTTTAAGATCAATTTGTGCTCTTGAATGATTGAAAGAAATGGAAGTGCTTGGATAAAATGAAAAAAAAAACCCCATTATATATAAATCGAGTCATCTGATGTAACACAAGATGTCTGTTACCATGGCAACGGTGCACAACTAACCAGAATAGTGGATTTATGATTCTTGTTTTTCTATAAAAAAGGACTATAAATAAAATAAGCATTCATTCGCTGCTGGTCAACTTGTTTAAAAGGATCAATCATTTTAATTCATATTCCAGCAATAACCTAAGATAACAACAATGTTAAATTATAAATCACTCTCAATAGAGCACTTCTGTAAAAATCAAATGATGCTTTGTGCTACAACATTTTTCATGCATTGATTCTATTATTTGGTGTTCAATTTATGTCAATAATGAAAATCTGATTTACCATTGTTACAACCTTCTAGGTATGTATCTGACAACGCTATTAATAATATGAATAAGCTATCACTGCTGTAAAATTTATGGTATGTTTATTATAGTGCAAACATAGTGAATGCTAACAAAACGCCAAACATACTACTAATGTTATAAATATAACACCTCAGTGTTATAATAGCATGATGTGGTTTATCATAAGAAACCAGATTTTTTATTGACAACACTATTACTTCTATTTCTTCCCATTGGAATATACATATCCCAATTTTTCCAAGAGTGTAGAAAGTATAAAAAGTTCTTTTTACCAGTTTTTCAATTGGATAATTTCTTCTTATACCAGCTCTTCCTTTATTCGCCTTCTCTTACAATTTTAACAACAACACTACTACTATTTAACCCCAATGAAATTATTTACACTTAGTAGGACCTTTGCTATTACTCTTTTATTTTCAACGCTTAATATCATATTCGTGTTTTCCACTGAAGACTCGTTTGCTGCTGTGAATCAGCATCCTGAAAAACTCCTTCAAAAACAAAAGGCACATATACCAGACTTATGTAGTGATTTCAAGAAAGGTGGTAAACCGTATGCTGCAGTTCATGGATCCTGTACTGAATATTATCAATGCATTCAAAGTATGGATAAGACAATGCCCAGACATTGTGATTATGGAACGATGTTTAATGAAGAAATTGGAAAATGTGTTCCAATTACAGACAAAAGCGAGGATTGTCATGATCATGGTGAATATCCAAGAAAAAAAAGTAACAGTAATAAATTAGCGATCTCCACCACCATTAACAACAACATGCTACTAGGGGTAATTGCAGTTGGTGTTATTTATCCAAATCAACCTTTTTTATTATTGCTGGAATAAAAGAATTACTTATAAAGAACTGTTATGGCTGCCATGATGCTGTGTAATACCTCAGTGCTTTTGATTCCTTCTGAAACATTATACTAAATAAAGTTTTTTATTGTTTAATAAAACATTTGTATCTGTACTATAAAATGTGTAATGAAAAAGTATTTTATACGGTGTGTTGCCAAAATTAGTGTTTATATACAGTAATAAAATAAAAGCAACATGGTTATGAACAATAGACAAATTTCGATGACTCATTTACGTGGGAAACGCTCAAAGGTTTAATTCTACATGTAATACTTACAAATAACTTCGACAGCTCCTGTCCGTTTGGAAATTATCTATTACTGTACAGCACTAAATATCACTTATTTTTATAGTATATATCAAAATTGCTGTTGTTGTTTACTTTTGCTATAATAATCTCATTCACTAATTTTAATGTGCGATAGATTACACATTAATCCGTTAACGAAGGAATACCTTTTTTAACAATCTTTTAAAGGAAACAGATAGAACATATAAAACCATGGGACTGAAGAGTTCTGCAGTTTACATAAAATAGGGGTCGGAAATCTTAGCTCTGTTTTTCATGGTCATATTGATACCAAAAAATTATTTTTCTCAATAGAACCTAGTGTTTTTATAGCAGCATTTCTTGGTTATGAAACAAATATAGGAATAGTAACTACATACAACTATCATTGACAACTAATTTTATAATGACCCTTCAACTTGTTTAATAAATGAAATGCACGGGAAAAATACCATAATTTTGTTTTGAGAAATGTAGATGATCTTTAATGACAAAATTTGCTGTTACATTCTCTTAGTATATCAAGTTAAACATTTTTTGTAGCCTTTTTTTTTAAAGTATATAACTAAATGGCAATTATGAAAGCAACATGACAGCACATTCTTTTTCTATCTTTTATCCATTTTATCATTATACGAAATATTTTTTGTTTCACATACAAAATAAACAAGATCCACAATAAGCAACATGTATCCTTATAATTTACTTTCAACCGTTGTCTTTGCCATCATTACAATTATTACCATGTTCAATTTAAAGGAAATCTCTGCCGATGTAGCCACCACCAATTCAACTATCCAAGAACTGCACCCAACTACTGTCAGTAGTGATAACACCACTAATGTGGAGTCCAATCCTCTCGTTCCACCTAAACCCGATAATAATCCTAGGAGTAATAAAGACGAAGAATGTTGTAGAAGAATAACAACAAAATCATCACTGATATATGCCAGAAACTTAAAGACTAAAACAAACCCTATGCTCAATGTGCAACATCCTGCAGAAAGTACTATAGATGTATGCGCGATTTGAAACCGGAAAATATATGACAGCTTGGTTCAAATGTTTAGAAGTTGGGTATCATTTTGATATGAAGGATGGAAAATGCAAAGTGGCAAGTCAAGTGCAACGTAAATTTGAAGATGACAATCAAAATGCTGCAAATAATTAATCGTCCGGTTCTAATATCTTGACCATTCCTACCATCCTTCCAGCGTCTGATAATCTTTATATATTTACATTAATATTACCTTCAATTGGTATTATTATTCTTATTGCTGTACTTTTCTTTCCTCTTTTCTTTTAATCTCCTTTTCTCCTTGCCTTATTACGTATTGTCCTCAAACGCAAAAATAAAAATAAAAAATTGTGATGACTATTTTACTCAAAATAATGCAAAAAAAAGTTTCTTTTCTCGGCATTGGTTCTTATTTTCTGTTGTAGTATAATATAAACTTGTTTCGAAAATATTATCTATTATCAGCAACAAACAACAGAAAGTTATTTTACATTGATACATAGGCCGATAATCAGCTGTGACAACAAATAATAAGCATCATTGTTTGTAATGGATAATAATGTAATATCGTTTGATTGTGAAAAAGAAGTACATAAAACAATAGATAATTAAATTTGACGATAATAATAGCAACTGTGACAACTACTATTGTTTTTAATGTTCTTTTATTCCTATTCTATATAATAGTAGTCAAAGCAGCTGCTACGACAACAAATTTTATTTGGAAATGAATAGATATGTTTTCCTTGGTGACAGCAAAAGTTGCAACGTGTATATTACCAGTGGAATCAAGCAAAATTAGGCTCATTGTTCATTATTTGAATCGTTTTGGATATATAAACAACAATTGATATTGAAGAAAACAGAAGGGTTTAATGCATCATCACCATCTTCTTCCATCAATCTTTTGACATTCTTTTATTTCCTATATTATTTCATATCTTCTATTACCCAAAACAACAGCAATAGTGGGGGTACATAGGGCGACAAGAATGCATATAAACAATCTAATTTTTACGATTGTCTTTGCTATTGTCGCAATAAAAAGTATGTCATCTGCTGCCAAGCCAACTGACGACGACGACGACGACGACGTCAACAACACAACGACACATGAACACCATTCAAAGGGTGCTGATACCAGCGTGTCATTCCACCACTCACAAGATACACTCAACCATAGTGATAGTGCTATTAGAACAGAAGATGAAGGAGATCGAAAAGGAAGATACGAAGAAGGGGGCAGTGATATATATAAGGAGTTGAAATCCGGAAGTATAGAATACGGTAGAAGCTCAGCATCATGCTCAAAATTCTATCAATGTATGGTTGATTTGGATGACAAGAAAAAATACTCCCCTACTTGGTATACATGCAGTGTTGGTTATCAGTTTGATGTAAAGGATGGAAACTGCAAACCTGCAAATGAGGTCAAATGTACGATAAATATAAAGGGCGGTGAAAATCTATTTTTTAGTAGTGCTGGCGCTGATACCTTGGTATTCCCTGCTATTCTTTCGTCATCTAATCCTTATATTCCGGTGCTGGTGGTATCTTGGATTGCTATTATTATTGTCGCCTTATTCGTCTCGTAAAAAAATCTCACATTCTTATTTTGTAATTCATTTTCTCTGTCTGTCTGTCTGTCTGTCTGTCTTTTGATACTTTTTTCTTTGTAATTCCCACATAAACAATTTGGTGTTTTATTCGAATAAAAATTTTTTTCTATTGAACATAAATATGTTTTATTGAGATCATTCATGTAGAACCTACAGAATGATCCGGCAAACACCACTTTTACTGCTAGTATTGATAATAATGCAGTGCTGTCAGTTAGATATCTTAATTAATTCATCATGAAAATTCTGATATTCCATTTGTGCAAGTACTAAAGTATATTATAAGAGCATTTTCCCGCAATAGATTCATACGTTCGCCACGACACATAAACGATATCCATTCTATATTATTACATAATTCTAATGCGTATATAATGCTGAAAATTTATAATATAAAACTATATGTTAACAATTCTTCACGAAGTCTTCCTTTTTTACACTTTTGTAGATTTTTAGCTCCATAGTTGTCTTCTGTAGATTCTTTGGTAGTAACAACTCGTAAATTAATATAATACAGCTAAAGGTATCGCAATACATAATAAATGCATACAATCCTATTGTGGCTGGCGTTATCACTTTTATTATATATTACTATATTCAAAACTTATATCAAAAAAATGCTTTAAGAGGTAAAATAGAAGTGTGTGAGATATGAAACTGCACGTGCCATATTCATGATATTTTTACAACTGAAAATTTCTACAGCCCTACAATGCTCAGGGGTCAATTAAGAAACCTCAATTTTGTAGTGTAAGTAATTAATGCTGCATGAGAATGATGATTGTGCCTCGTTACTATGGGTGTGCATGTGCATGTAACCGTTGTTTTGTATTATTTTGAGTGGCGTAAAAACTTTGGTTTCAAGTGTCAAAGCATTTCAAAAAATATGAGTAAATCAACCAAGTCCTCTACAAAAAAAGCTGCTCCTCCTGTAAAAAAACCTATATCTCAGTTCTTTTTACTTGCTACTACTACTTGCACTAAATCACGTAAAAGAACAAGCGATCTCAATCCTCAACCTGATTTAAATGACTGGTGAAAATCCCGGGAGTAGAAGGTTTGTTGTATTTTTTTTATTTCGTATTGTTACTAGTTCAATAAATTAATACATAGTTATGATTACTATAGCAACAGAACCAGCAACTACTCCAATGGAAAGTGTTGGCGTGAAATTGAAAATAGTATATGATCACGGGTTATCGGGACAGACGTTTTTTATTCAATAAAACAACTCCTGGTTAATTCAACATTCTTATACACTGCACATGAACGGTAACGTTAGATTAGTTAAATAATTGTGAGAGGCAAATATAGCAGTTGTACACCTGTGCCAGAAAATTAAAGATTAAAGTGACAACTCTCCATTGACCTATAGTTATTAAAAACCGCATAAACTAAATAAATATCATGCTCTCATTGTTATATAAATAACCCCTAAGCTAGTATCATATACAATAATGTTGTTACCCCGATCGATATATATGTTACGTACGTAGTATGAAATTAGCTCTTTTCTTTATTTACAACAAAAATAATAAACTACTTTGTCACTGCTATATACCCTTCATAATAACGATAATAATATGAAACAACAACAATTGCACATAGTTTCTGAGAGCAACAACACCATTATGACAACAAGTGCTATTTATATAATAAAAACCAATATAACAGTGTATTGGGTCATTGTTCATTAGTTTCGTCATTTTGAATATATAAACAGCAACGAAAAGAAGCAAGATAATATACCACCATCTTCTATCTATTAAAATACTTTCCTTTTACTAACCATACCATTATATTCTTACCCAGCACAAATCCTTATCATATATTATCAACAAGCAACGATGCACTTGAAAAATGATCTGCTTCCTAGTATCCTCTTTGCCATTATTATCACCATTTCATTCAACAAAGAAATGACATTCGCAGAAAAAGACGACGATGAATCCACCTCACACCACCACAAAAAACAACCTAACTCCAACAGTAATTTACGACATCCATTACCGCATTCGAAAATGTTATTCAGTATATCCTCCAACAACAGTACTAATAGCACTGCTGACAATCAAGAAAAGCTTAGTTTGTGCACGGATTATAATTCACATAGTCGACCTTATGCCAAAGATCCAACATCATGTACAAAATATTACAAGTCCTTCTACCCTCCTGGTAGCGGCAACAAATTAGATTCTTATGATATGGTTTGGTATCAATGCAGCTATGATTATATGTTTGATGAACACCGTGGAACATGCGAATTGAGAAGCAAATATTCAGATGAATGTACGATAGATGGAAGAGGTAGTGACGGTACCGAGAAATCTTCTTGCAATACACTAACTATCCCTCTTACTATCCTTTCTTCTCCTATTTATTATACTGCATCCATACTTGGATTTTGGGTTTCTGTTATTTTTTCCATTCTATTTATTTCATAAAATTTCATAGCTAGATTTCTCCTCTTTCTTTTATTCTTCTTTTTATTAAATAGTCATTTTTCCCTATTTAAATAAAGCAGTGTCCATATATAAAAATACAATATAAAACGTTATTTCCATTGAAGCATCATGTATAATAAAAAACAAAAGAGATAATGGCACATATGTTAATATTAATGGGTGGAGCATATGGATATTTAAGCATTGATAGATTATTGTATTATAAAAAAGAAGAATATTAGAAGAAAGGGACTGAATAATGAATTATCTAATACATAAGCAGAATATACACTTTGTGGTTTTTAAGCAAGTAAAATGTGTATTTTTTTGAACGCAGCGAGTATCTTTGTTTTCTGTCGTGATGATGTGTAAACATATTAATGTATGGTTGCTATTGTTGTATATGAAGAGAAAATGACTAATCATCATGTTCTTCTTGTTGTTGTGTTAGTGGGAACGGTTGGATAAGCGGAGCATCATCATGATAATTTTCTCCATCCTCTTCATTATTTGTTGTAGGGAGATGTTGTGATGCAACATGCTCTGTTTCATCTTCTGAAGATAATTCCAATGTATCATAACGAATAAATGGAGTTGGAGGAAAAAGTGGTTCTAGGGGTAATTCTAACCAATCATCTGCCCCTCGTGATGATAATTGACGTAACAATGATCCTCCTCTTTGTTGCTGCTGCTGCTGCTGCTGCTGTTGTTGTTGTTGTTGTTGTTGTTGTCCATACAGCATTTCAGTTGGTATTCGCCTTGTAGAGCTATTATTTTCATGAACGTCATTATTGTCATTATCTAGAATCGAAAATGAAGATAATTGTTCCAGCCCTTCTTCTTCATCTTCCCCCGCCCTTGGTGTATCTCCTCCTTCATCAGTCGTGGTTGATTCGTTACGATGGAGTGAAGCACGTCTTGATATAGCAGATATTGTGACTGATTCTCCCCGTGTTACTGTTGGTCGACCATTCATGTGGTGATTGTCGTTTAATTGTTGAGATAAAAAAAGCTCAGAAGGAGTTCGAGTGACTGGAGCACGAATGACACTTTGATGCGTAAAAGTATTATAATCTTCTAACATTCCTGGTAAGCCAAGAGTGGAGGAATAAACAAGACGCGTTGCACGATCATTTATGTTTTCAGGTTGTTGATTTTCATCACGAATGCTTAAATGAACTTGTGGCCGTTCATTATTCCCTTCATCATTGTCATAGCCAAAATAAACACTAATAGGGGATGTTGCTTCTACCATGATGATGATATCAACTTCTGTATATAATTGATCTTGAGAATTTTCCATTTCAAACGTAATATTCACTGGCGTAAGAAACATAAGTAACATAAAAAAAAAGAAGAGGAAGAAAAAAGAATTAGGAATTATGCGACACTTTGATTTTTCCAAGACTGTTTTCATTAATTTTTTTTTCATGCTAGCCCTGTAAGCTGCTTACATAATTATATAGTCATTGATCAATTAAATTTATTATTCTTATTATTACCAGTAGAGATTATTCATAAATTTACATTCTATTAAAGTGTTCCGAAATGATAATTCTGAAATGGATCTGCAATGAAACTAGAATGTTGAATGTCAAGAATAGATGTCATATACTATTATGAGTGATTGTAATGTATAATAAGTTAGAATACGGATAAAAGATTAATGGATATAATTAATACCAAATAGACATAGTTGAAAGTTGAAAGCTTCTTTCTGAAATGTAGTACAACCTTTGTTCAACGGGTGAAATATTTCGGTACTGATTTCATTGGGGCCTATGTAACATGTCTGGAGTTAAAAAAAATTATCCTGATAGTCTTGACTGTTTACACTGATACAAATATTTAACCTTTATCACTTTACCTTGTTTATGAATACGTCGTCAGATGCACCCACACCGCGGAGGAAATCGCTGATGGATATAAAAGTTATGGATAATAGTATATGTATTTTTTAGTATTTGTGACATGATACAGTCTCCTCCAACCTGTATTTATTCTTAATAAACCAGAAAAAGAAACTTAACTATCGCACTGGATGGCATATGGCTGACACCGAAGTATCAGGCATGCTCGTTTAGGGTGATTAACCCACGAACGCTCCTTATTAAAAAAATATCTTATTAGTATATATAGCGTAACTTTCAATCTATCCAGGAACATTTTAAAATTCATCATATATCATCAATAACACATATGTCTTACCACAGCAGTACTGTGGGAGGGTCAAAGAAAAAGAAGAAAAAAGGGGTCCTCCTTATTAGCTACTTGTAATATTTTATATATTATCCACTAATAAACAGCATCAACAATTTGTGGTCCACTATGTAAAGGAATTATTATGATATATCTACATATCCACATTTCTTCCCATATTTAATTACCAATAATATTACGTCGTGTTTTCATCATAATCATCCATACTCCAATAATAATGATAATGATAATATATAACAATGATCGTGGTATAATAATACCATATATAATGATAATAATGATGAAATAAGACCGCACAATGATTACAAATGAACATCATTATTATCATTATTCATACCTTCTTATCATACGAGCAAGAGCATAAATACAACATATAACATATATATTACTAAACCAGTGATTATATTAATAATCTAGTAGAGTACAATTATATTCTAATATTGACTCATACGTATCATATAATACACCACCATACCAAACATTTTCGATAATAACAAACTACTATGATCATCTATGGAATGGCATAGCTAAGAAAACGCATATAAATGCTACATCTTTATTATTATCAATAAACATGTATCAATTCCCACAATACTTCTTTTGTCTCTTCAACTTATTTATCTCTGTTTCTTATCCATACCACAACAATAACGCAATGCAACTTAATTTACCAATTTATTGGCTGAGGGCGACTGCTCAACTTTTAATATGACTGGAGCCCCATTTAAAAAAGCTTTTTTGGCTAAAAATAAAATCACATAAAGTGACAATAACAGTGATAATAAGGTTTGTTTATTATCATCATTAGTCAGTATATGGCTTTGTCGGATTACCCTTTTAAATATTAAATAAGAATAAATTCCGGGGAAGCAAACTCTTCTTGGCATTTGGTTATTGTTATAAGGAATTGCGCCCCTTTCCTTGTTGTTTCATCGGTCCAAGAGTTCTGCCGAACTCTGGTTTAGTCCAATACCTCATCTTTTTTTTAATTATCAAAAAAAAAGTCAACTTTAAACTTCTACACGCTCTCTTTTTTTCTTTTTTCTTTTTTTTCTTTTAACTTTTGATTCCCTCTGGAATGTAAAAAATAACAATGCCATTCTGGTCACGTAGTAGTAATACTGAAAATACACCCGAACAACAAAATTTGAGGAGTGGTCCTCCACCTGCCTATCAACAAAACTGTTATGCTGACGGCTCTTATTATTATGGCAACTATCCAAGTCTTCCTGGTAATGCTTATGAACAACAACATAATTACCCACCTCCTTTACAAGATCAACCACAAGGAATGAATCAACAAGACAATGACAACAACAATAATAATAATAACAAATATGCACCACAAGAACAAGACGAAGACATGCCAATGGATATAGGCGATCTTACAGATATTTTTAGTTTTGAATTTATGCGTGGGAGACCAATTTGGAATTTTATATTGGCAATTTTATGGTGTATTGGTTTACCTATTCTTTTGTATCATATTTTGAAACCATACCTTGGTCAGGTACTAGCAATGGTGGTTGCTTCCGCCCCTCCGCTCTTGATTGTTGTTTTGTAAGATTATATTCGTATAAATGAGTATTTGTATGTGTCAAATAAGTAAATGTATATCTCTAACATTCAAGGATGGGCTATTATTATTTTTAGGCGTATGGTTCGAGAGAAACAATTTGATGTTTTAGGAATAGTAGCTGGTCTTGCCTTCCTGATATCTGGTATTGTGGTAAGTTTTTATTTTTATTTTTATTTTGTTGTCACTTGTCTTATAAGTTATAAATGTATATAAAAATGCGGATATTAATTTATATATATAATAGTCTATTGCAGAACCTGATGAAAAAGTGGAAGCCATTTGTGAAGGTATTATTCCACTATTAGTGGGTGTATTTTGTGTTATTTCATTAATACCTATCAAAATTGGATCTTGGGAACTACGACCAATGGTATTCCAATTAGCAAACCAAGTGATGCCACGAACAGATGCAGCTGAAGACCTTGAAGCTCAAGATGAACAACGATTAAATGGTGATCAGAAGAAAAATGCTTCCAAAAGAGAAAAATTGGATTGGACCTATCGAAATATGGCTCGCTTTAGAAAAGATATGCGTATTATGACAGCTGCATGGGGACTCATGTTGATTGTTGGATTTATTATCAAGTTAGTTATCGTGTTGACTGAAACAGATCTTGGTTCTGCTGCATTGGCTGGATATCTTATTTTTGGTCTGGGTACAGTTATAGTCATGATCTTTACTTGGTTTTATACAAAGATTTGTAAAGGACATTTAAAACAAGATATCATGTTTTGGCGTGAACAACAAGAACCCAAACCAATGGATTCGTCAACAGAAGCTGCTCATAATTTGAATTGGGGCATGCAAAGTGCCAATAATGCCTGGGGACAGGTTATGCCCTTGTAAAAATATTATAATCATTGTACAAATAATAATAAATATATATATATATATATATATATATAAACAATAATAATAATCACAATGACAGTAATAAATTCAGTGCGCCATAATGGCATGTATATGCTGTGAGACTCACACACAAATATAAAATCGGAATCCCAAATTGTAAAGAGAACCTTTGGCTCTTTTAGATTTTTGTTTCTTCCCTTTTCTCCCTCTCTTCCTTTTCTTTTTTTTTCTTTACACGTGTTTTTAATTTCTACTTCTTCAAATATGATGCATACACCAAAATTTGGTAAACGAAAAGAATATGAAAAATCATTTAGACCATGGAATTTGTTAGCACTTAATGCAGGTTTGTAAGATTTTCATTTTAATCATAGATGAAAAAGAACGACGCGTTTCTTTAATGCTGATGATCAAAAAAAAATTGATTGATTGGTTGTGGGGGGAAATTTCATTAGCAAAAGCAAAGACCGGGACATCGGATGATGGTAGTCCTGCAACTCCTACTTCACCAACATTCAAACCAAATGAATCACTCACTCAATCATTTGCTTTTGATACACAAAATCAACATTTTGCCACGTGTAATAACAATAATAATAATAATAATAATAATAATAATAGTACCTTGGGTTCCATTTCTCCTACAACCACAACATCATCCAAAGACTCTTTGACTGTCAAAACACCAGATAATACTTGGGCCAATACGGCAACCTTTCAACATCAAGAACCACAGTTGCCTACACCTACTCAAAATTTTACGTTGAAAAGTCAAAAGTCGTCTGACTACATTTATAACACCAGTGACATTACTACTAATACAACGACTACGGCTGCACCTGCTCAAGATAATACAGCATCATGGAGAACAAATAATCCACCATGGGAAACAACACCACCCACTTCAACAACTGTTGCATCTGATACTTGTAAATCCTCATGGAATACTACCGTGGATAACAATACGACGTGTGATAGAAAGGAAAGCAGTTGGGCAGCAATATCAACCAGTACATCGGAACATGCTTTTATGGGTGAAACTACCGATCAACAGGAACAGTATTCGGCTACTCGTACGACTGCTACATTACCTCCCACACCTACGGTGGAACAACAACCAGTATGGAGTAAAGAATCTGTAACCACAGCTACCACTACAACGATAGCAACAGCATCTTTATCACGTCGAAGTACAGTGGATGCAAATGCTGGAGGAGGACGCTGGGGATCGGGTGTATTAGTGGATGATTGGAATCAGTTCCATCAAGTCATGAAGAATAACGCCACATCAACTACAACAATTTCGGAACATGCCCCAACACCTCCCGAATCTGAGATTTCGCCTTCTATCAGCACAGATTCTGCCCATGTGACACAACCTACTGTCACTGCTACTACCACCACTACCATGGCAGTGACTGGTAGCTTTCAACAAGATATTTCTCAGGAAGAACCAGAACGAAAAGAACAGGAAATTCCTATGCCAGGAGATTGGTTTAAACCTGCTAGCACTCTAATTGCTGATACCTCTTTTGATACCACAGTTCCTACCGAAAGTGTATCTGCGACGCCTTGGATTATAAATGATACCAGTTCAACAACAGTAGCACCTACAAGTACTTGGTCTTCATTTGATAATAGCACGACAAACGTGGCACATACTAATAACTGGTCTTCAAATGATCACGGCACATCAAATACAGCATCCAGTAATAATTGGTCTTTCAATGATCATTACACACCAAGTGTAGCATCCATTAATAACTGTCCATCCAATAATGACAGCATAAAGGTGGTACCCATTAGTAACTGTTCTTCCCTGTCACCGACTTTCTCTTCCTCCAATATTCTACCACCGACAACAGCAAGTGAATTTTCACCATCCACAAATCAAGACTGGTCAACATCAAATATCGCCACTACGACAATTACTACTACAGCTGTTACTGCTACCACCACCACCGATAACAACTGGAGTAGTTCATCAGAGGACGCTCACACAGCGCAAACAACCGTTTCATCATCACCTCAATTACCAGTAGCCTCATCCAATGATGAACCAAAGACAACTGTATCCAGCATTGAATGGCCAAAGTCAAATGAAGCTACAAGTATCAATTGGTCCATTGATGATGAAGATGATACTGTTGTAAAAACAGAACTAGCACCCCCCGTTTCCAATATCAATACTATTGTGTCCAACAAGAGTATCGAATGGCCATCACCACCACAACCGCAACCACCACAACAGCAGCAATCAACCGGATCCCAGATGGACGATTTCTCTCAATCCTCTAATAACAATAATATTATTAAAAAAGTGGATTCAGACGTTGAAGAAAGGATACCTGAATCAGCATTTGACTTTTCCAAACCCTTATGGGATGATATAGAGGATGACCACCCTCCCCATCCACTTCAGCAGCCACCACATCGTCATTCAAAAGATACCCCTCGTTCAAGTACACAATCCTCACCTACGAAAACAAGACCTCGAGGTGTTTCTACTAGTGATAGTATTCATAATCCAACAAACAAATATGCCCATGAAGATGACGACGATGAAGAATGGATCATGAGTAGTACCATGTCACCATCATCCGTAGTGCCACCATCACAACAGCAACAGCAACAATCCACTCATCCTCTTCTTGTACGAGAACCATCCAGTTCTTCACAGGAACAAGACAGTCCAAATGATACAAGACGCTATTCAAAGGAAGAATTATTTTATATGAGTGCACTGCCAGAAAATAATATTGGAAATACTGCTGCCAATCGAATTGACAAACAAATGCACGAGTAAGTTTTATTTTTCTTTGCTTTCTAATGCTCATCATGATAGTTGATATTATTAGTGTGCTAACCATCTTATCCATCATAGTGCTTCGATGCGTAAATACAAGCAACAAGAAATAAAACCAAATATTGCCATCAGTCGTCCTGTTCGTCAACCACCAAGAGATCATTCCGGTGGATTTGCACCTGGTATTCCTCCAGCTATTGAACGCTCTAAAATTATTGTATACCATGAGCTTTAAAAAAGCTTTTTCTCTCCCACAGAAGCTTTTCTCAAAAAACTCCATCCTTGTTATCTTTTTTTCCCCTTTCAAATACCAAAAATATTCATATATCATATATACTCCTTGCACAGCTTGACAAAAAAAAACCTCGTTTTATATATATATATATATATTTATATCAAAAAGCTGAAACGCTGAAACAATAATAATAAAAATCCTTGTATTTTGCTTTCTTTACGTCCTGACAAAAAAAACTCATGAATCGAGTTTATTTCTTTTTGTTATTATTATTATTTTGCTGTTGCTGTTGTTGCTGCTGCATTCTTCCATCAAAATCTTTTTGAATTCTTTCCCACTTATTATTTCGTTGGACTAAGACCTTGCCATCCTTCTCTCCTTGTTTTCCTTCTCGTAGCTGTTTATCCACATTCCAATACAAACTCAAGAAACTGCCAGGAGGACCAAATGGATTCTTTTCTTGCTCTTTTGTTTTATGTGTTGCTGTTTGATCATCGTCTACTCCTTTATTCCCAGATAATTCGTTCAATAAATAGGGAACAGCAGGTTGTTGTTTTTGCTTTTGTTTTTGTTGCTGCCCGGACATATCGGATTGCCTTTTTCGTGGATTGACTCCTGCTTCTCCACCTTCATGACGCATAAAATTTGGATTCACACTCACGTTTCTTTCTGGTGTTTCCCTGCCTCCTCCTCGGCCTCGACCACGACCACGTCCTCCCCTTCTGGATTGAGTTAGTGCTTGTGTTGATGGTACGACACCATCCTCATTTTTGACAGAAGGTGGCAATGTAGCAATACCCGTTCCCAATGTATACCGTGAATCTTCTTGTTCCCTTACAGTCATTCCTTCAAATTTCTTGGCTTGATTCCATGCCGCTTCAACGGTAAAGGATCCTTCATTGGTTCCTATTTCATTGGGCTTGACATCCTCCATCTCTTCATCCTCGTCAAGTCGTTCCCCTGTCCTACCAGTTATCGTTGTTTTTTCATTGATGGCTTTTAGTAAATAGTTACACATCTATATGTTCGGAAAAGAATTCAAAATTTAGCAAAAGAAAGACGGGGATACATGGGAGTGTTTCATTTTAGAAAGTACCTCACGCGTCTTGGTCCCGCTATCCATAAATCTTCTTCCAATAAGATATAATGCAATTAAAAGTCTTTTTGCCAACAATCTAAACAAGTCGATAAGTTAGTGTTTTGTCAATATATTCTTACTCACTCTCTATTGAAGATAAGAAAAATTAATCAATTTACCGAGAATCCTCTTTGAGCATCTTTATATTCGTTATCATTTTCGATGATTTGCCTGCAAGGACACTTGAAAGTTGACCCACAATCTTGATGGGATCCACCAATATATATCAAAGGAGTGTATTAGTATTCTGTGTAAAAGTAGAGGAAAAACGTCGAAATATAAAAAAAAGGGAGTATTACAATATCAATTTCTGCTATAGCAATTCTGGTTTGAGACGCATTGTTTGAAAAAGCTGCATTCATGATCTTGTTTAATGATGCACTGACCGGTAAATTCAAAGTCTAATCACTCATCCATAGAAAAAAAAAGACATGAGTTCCATCATACCAAAAAATGGTGAGAAATAAATAAGAAAAAATCTATTACCGAAAGTAAGCCAAAACCTGAATATAATGGTGATCCATTACACACTTCATTTGCAAAATCTTTGATAGGTCGATTATCTTCTAGTATGACAGGAAACTTGTCTGTACCCATACTATCCCGAAAACAAGTATGCCATCGACTGGTCAATTCAATATTAGGTGATGTATAAGTGTTTTTGCTTAAGGCAGCCAATAAGGATGATTCAGATGAAAATTTCAACGCGTCATATTTCTTGTTTGTTGTTAATTGCGATACGTCTGGATATAGATTCGGTTGTATAAACATTTGGACAAATTCCTATAGGTATATATAAACAAGATGCATTAGAGGATGAGAGGAATTATAGTGGGGGGGAAAGGGTGTAACAATTTTTTTCATGAAATTATTCGTACCTGAACTTTATCTGGTGTAATCAATGGAAAAGAAGATGAGTGTCTCATACTTGGGTTTTCAACCTTCACATTTGATTTATCAACCATCGTTTGTACCTTTTTCGAGAATTCATTTTCAAGCCGATGGTCGAATACATGAAGTAGCACCTTGCCTACAGAAGGTATTTAGTTCAAAGATGGATTTTTTTCTAATTTGCATAAAAATAATAAAGGAAAACCCCAATCTCTAATACTTTATATGTTAACTTACCATGGTCCGCTATTAATGTATGTGTCCATTCTTTATTGGTATTCATATTCTCAGGATCAACAAGATAGGACACACTACCTTGAAGTATAGTACCAAGGTAAGCTTGTGTGGGACCATCATCAACAAGAGGTGTAATTAAGCGTTGACATGAACACCATCCCATATCTAGTTATCAGGATATATTTAATTGGTGAAAAAAAATGAGTACTAAGAAAAACCACTTGTGTTTTTTTTCTCCTAACTATTTTTTTAATATGCCAATCTCTCGCTTCCTTGCTCCCCTCTCTCTTTTCAAGATATATACCATTGGGAACCCGCTTATTTCGTTTTACATAGGTCAATTGGATTATTTTGGATTGAAGGTATCGTGGATCATAAATTGGCAAGCTGGTATCATTACTTTTTATCTGGGGGTTAGTGTTGCTTTGTTGATGACGGTCGTCGTAACATGTTACGGTACACCGAGCATAAAATTCTACAGTTTGTGTCATTGCAGCATTGCCATCTTGTCGACGCTATAAAACATATTAGCGTTCCGCATACATCACAAACACCTTGTAATATCTTTATTCTTATATCTAAAAATGAAAAATACTAATTACATACCACGTTCATAGGGATTTTAGAAATTTGTAAGAGATCTACATTATAATACAATTGGGCTAAGTTGCGCATAGCCATTTTCAGTGCTTCTGAACAATTAGGAATATTATACATGGAGAGTGTTGCTGATGGTGCAAACTATTGCATATAAACAGGGAATATTAGAAAACCAATATGAATAGTTACTAACATTGTCAGATGGAGACAACCCAATGTCTAAATGTGCGTGTATATTACCGTAGTTTTTTCAATATTGGGTAATAACCCATCAGTAAATGGAAAGAGTCGAAGGACATCCACATGGATTGAATCGAATCCAGTAGAATCTTTAAATGAATCATATATCATGGCTCGAATATCTCGTTTTTCAGATTCTTCATTATTATAATAACTACCAAAAAAAAAAAAGCGAGGTAAGAAATTATTTTGTTGACATTCTCCTGATCTATCAACTATTGCTTTCACTAATGTAACTTTTACCTATATCGATCCTCGTTGCCTTTGCTAAGTATTAATAAAATCATACGTATGTTACGAGATTGATTTTCTTTTGATTTTTGAAATAATGAATGTACAGCAGCCTGTAAACGATCTTCTGGAGTTGTTTGACGTGGTTGTACATCTTTAAATCCTTCAACCAGCTAAAAAAAAAAAATGTTACTATTGGATATCATTCATCCATATGAATTACATAAAAAAACTCTTGCTATTAATGATATTACCTTCTGTACCTGACCTGCTTGGTTGGAAGATACTAAATATCGAGGTTGTTCTCCTGCTGCAATCACGGCGATCTATAAAAAAGTTTTAATGAGGAACAAAGCTTTGGGGCGATCGAAAAGATAAAATAAATCATAGAGATGTTCACATACTTCCGGGAGTTTGTTTAATGCTGTTTCCCAACCTATTCGACAAAATTCCAAGGTGCTATCTACCATGCACGTCCACCAAGGAATGGGTGGAAGCATTTCTGTATATAAGTATATTTATAGTATATTTATATATATACATGAATCGTTAACGATCGTCAATATGGGACGTCAAGTTTTTTTTTTTTTTTACAATAAAATTAAATGAAATTATCATTATTATTACGTGTTCGATCTATTGAGGAATCATGATCGCGTGTTGTAGCAGCAAAAGCAGTTGGATGGCCATCAAGTATAATGGCAGTGAAAGGAGAATTAATGTCTTTGGCTTTTTTTGATATCATAAGAAAACGAGGAGGTGTTATAGAATTGATAAATCCAAACTCACTGAAATAAAAAAAAAAGTTGTCATAGCTTCTCTTTACATAATAGACGTTGGTGCTGTACTAACTCAATAACGCATAAACCCATATATGTATAGTTTTATCCATCTCTATCTATACCATATCGTAGTTTTCTTCTTCAGAGCCATTGCAATAATTAATGAAACAAAAAGGTTGAACAGTAATGAAAAAAATCCCATTGTCCCTTTTATTATTATTATTTTTTTTATTTGCAAAAGAGAGCAAAAAAAAAAGAGGAATCATCATCCCACAAAAACGTTATAAAAACAATAATGTTTAAGCAGAGGAAGACTTTTGCATAGACGAAGTACGACGTCTTTCGATCTTGCGATCCTTGGCTTCCTTGACACGCTTAGCCAAAAGCTGCTTGTATTCAGCTTCAGCTTCAGTCTTACGTTCAAGACGCTTACGCTTCTCCAATTTCTTCTTGCGTTGGCGACGAAGAGTGACAGGAGTGACCAAACGTTGGATCTTGGGAGCCTTGGTGTAAGGCTTCTTGTCAGCGTTAGCAGGTTGGATGGTACGGCGAATGACATATTGACGGACATCATCTTCCTTGCCCAAGTTGAAGAACTTGCGAATGTTGTTGGCACGCTTGGGACCAAGACGCTTGGGAACAGTGGTGTCGGTCAAGCCAGCGATATCTTGTTCACCTTGCTTAATAACAACCAAGTTCAAGACAGCCAAGTCGGATTGAACGATACAACCACGGACGGACTTGCGCTTACGTTCACCAGTACGACGAGGACGATAGCAAGAGTGACCCTTGCTCAACAACAAGCGAACACGGTGGGGTAAAAGAACACCTTGCTTCATGGGGAAACCTTGCTTATCGTTACCACCGGAAATGCGGAAAACGTAGCCCTTGAATTCATCACCAAGAGAGTCACCAGCAACTTCTTGAGCCATACGCTTGTCGTAGAAGCCACGACTATAAATTATTCATAATGGAATCAGTTTGTCAGTTGATTTGGTTCCTTTGTTCATGAATATTTTTATTCACTAGATCCTTTCCCCCTCTCATTATTTATTTTGCTGCCCTGAATTCCCATCCTCTATTCATTCTCAATAAACCAATATATATATATATTTATATATACATACAGACGGCGCTCATCTTCGATTTCAATCAACTTTTGACAGCCAGTGGCTGGATTCGCAATGTTCAGCTAATAAATTATAAATTAAGTAATATATTAGATTGACAAAACGTTATGAAGGATATGAATTGAATAAGTAGTCGGGATCATTCGCATCGATTGGTTGGAATCAAGAAGTTTATTTTTGTGTGTGTAAGGTGCGTGAATAAGCATATAAATAATATAAAGTCGTGATATTTTTTTCCATCGATCGTCGATTCCATCCATCCATCCATCCATCTATCCATTGATTCATCCGTTTGATTTTTATCGCAATCCATTCACTTCTTGATTCCAACGTTTCGATGCGCTTCTCCTATAGATAGTGGGTGCATACCTTCATAGCGCGAAAAAGAGAGAGTCCATAATATGTCGGATGCAAGCATATAACGACTCCTCGATTTCTCGGCCCTCCAAATTTGGTAATCGAGGCCCGCAAAAATAAAAAGTGTCTCCAGGCAACGCATTAATTTCCTATCTCCAATTACGTTAGTTTCAAACTATATGAACTTTTTCTAATAGAAGAATCCTAGCAATAGCAAGCTATCCTCTTTATCATGCTCAGCCCTCCCCTATCATTAAAAACAACACTAACAATAACACTTTTTACAAAACATCATTGAATTATTCTATCATACGCCAGAAAAAAAAATACCATCGAGAACAATCATCTTTATACAAAACACGTTGTTAACCCCCCTAAAAGCAATTTACATAATTTACTAGTGTTTTTTAATAGTAAATAAGAGAAGAAAAGAAGATAAGGTGTGATATACTGTTTATTATTATTATTTACTCGATTCCTTCTTGCTATCCTCCTTTGATGATCCCTCTTTCTTTTCGTCATTTGCGGTTGCCTTTTCCGTTGCTGAAGCTGCAGTTTCCAATACACCTTCTTCACTCTTCAAATTATCAATCTTATTATTGATAAGATTATGCAAAGCAATCACAGCACGGATAAGACTTGATAAGTAAATCATGAGTAATTGATCATTGGTCTTTGTACTGAATGAGTTCACCATATCTTGTGCTTCGAGATTTGGGAGCAAATTGAAAATATCTTGAAGGTTGTATAAGATTTGATGATTCACTGGAAGTTTTCCACTGACGACCTTGTGTAAATAGTCATGAATTTCTTCTAATCGACCTTCTAAACCAGCCAATGATCCCAGTTGTCCACTGATACGTGTTGACAAGGTGCCGACAGCATTATCCTTGATATCACGCAATAAATGTTCTACACCGATTTCTTCAGCTTCTTCAGCAACAATTTCTGATGGTACATGCATGAATGTTTTGGTTGTAGCTGTGCCGTCCTGTTATATAATTCATATAAAGAATAAGTGATCTTTTCTCTTCTCACCACCTTCTATCCGATTCCTATTCTTCCTTCCTTAGGTATCAATATCTACTTTGTTCCACTTTTTTTTTTTAAAAAAAAAATAGAAAGTTACATCTTTGATTTCTTCAATAGAAAAATAAGCATCTGTAGGAATTTCAACGTCTTTTGGTTTAACATCCACAATCACCAATACAGGGTTAGGTGTATATCGCTTGAACAATTCATTTATCTCAAGATCCGAAGAACGAAGCTTAGGACCACTATGGTACCATCCAATCATCTTTTCCTTGGCTGTATAAAAAGAAACATCATGGAATTTAATAAACTGTTCCTTGCTATTTTTTTTTTTTAAAAAAAAAACCAGAAGCATATATTACCATTGACTTTTTTAAACATGCTATTCATTCCTTCAATATAATTATGATCCAAAAACCATACAGAAGGATCCTTTTCATCTTCTTCGAAAGGGACTATTTAATACAATTGATATTGCTATAATTAGATGCATTGTAAAACTAATTTTTATATTTATCCTTCAATATTCGTTCCAAGATTTGGGTGATGAATATATATATACCTGCAAAACTATTCGAGACATTGACAGTTTTGCCCTTTTGTTGTCCGAGTAAAACACCTACAACGCGTTTTCTGGTATCCTTGGCAACTCGATTATAGTGATCGGTTGCTGAAAGAAGTACAAGGGGATGTACTTGTACTGTTGTTGATGGTGAAATGGTAGTGGTGGTAGGCATGATCAAATGAGAAATACAGTAATCTAAGAAAAAAAAGAAAAAAAAGGGCGGTACGCGTGTCCCTCTCTCTTTCCAGCTGTACAACTCTTTAGGCAGCAAGAAAGTTCATTAGCCAATGACATCATGAACGGAGTTTTTCTATCAATTTATGCTTTGCTGGTACCATTACCAAACTACCAACGAACAGACAGAATCATACTGGTTCTTTCTTTCGACTGTTTTGAGGCAATTAAGCAGTATCAAATTATTTATTCATTACTATAAATCAAATTTTTCTGAGAATTTTCTTATATAATGACATCACTTGTACTCAAATGAATTTTGCTACGGCACAATTGCTCGATAGCATCTTTATTATATGTTTACTTAAAATTACTATTATACTATCTCTAACTGGTTTATTTGTTGGTTCATCTAAACATGATAGAGAGATCCTGCTTTCTCGAAAGGGTTTGTGGGCACTGGTGTAAAAGTGCGTTGACTGCTGCTGTTAGGGAATCCAATGAAATTTTATGAAATTGCTTGCTTCAGAAGGTGTCGACCCTTGATGCAAATGTATACTATTCCTACTTCACACTACGGGAAAGAAACTTGTTAAATCTTGTTCATTCTGGTATTTTCAATAAAATTGGTCCAAACAGATATTTTATTGAAATTACCAGAATGAACAAGATTTAACAAGTTTCTTTTCTGTAGTTATATTATCAAATGCAGCATACTTGACAACATATCTACAGCAAAATCCACTTAATGGTGGTGTTCTAGCAATACTCTTAATAAGCTCGTTTTTTTTTTTATTCAAATCTTATTGTTGAAATAAAGGAATAATATCGTTCTAAAAGCGAACCACAATTTTGGTGACAATATAGGTTGTTGTTGTTTTTTTCGCACTTTGCTATGAATGACTGTGGCTATAGCTCATACACGATTCCTTAGAAGAAGTAGTGGTGCTGCGTTCATTGTCAATAAGTGTCGGGTGGCCAGGTTTTTTAGTAACCGATCGCAATTTCATTGTAAATGATTTATTTTTGGTCATTATGGTGAAATCGACCTTTAAGTTGAAATGTAACATATAAATGTTTCATACACTTGCCATCACGTTATATTTTTCTTATCATCTTTTTGGTTATCATCATATAGTACAGGTTTCAAGGTTACAGTAGCCTGGCAAGTTGGAAAAGTTAGTTTGCCCACACATTGCGATTCTTTGTTGATATCAGAAGTTAAATAGTAAAATAGATAGTATGCTTGTCGTCACGGTATATTTAGCAACCTATTTTATCTTATACGATTGACATGTATGCATTATAACCTACTTAGGTGATATAAATAAAACTTATAAAGTTGCCCAATATATAAAGACTAAAAAAAGATATGGTACATATGACCAGCTAATTTATTATTTTTAAATTTCAATGTGGAAGTCTTTTTTTTTAAAGTATATGTTGAATACGTAGCAGATAAAAAGGAAAAGTGGTAAGTCACATTTTACTTTGAAGTGTATCGATAATTTTAAAAAAAAACGACTGAATGGATAGGAAATGGTTTGATCTTGATTATTTCAATTATTGATTATCATTAATGTTACCATTATCAATATCAATTCTCATCACTGTAGTGCTTAATTTTGGTCAGCAATGATTGATAATAGCAATAGATTGAACAGCGAACATGGTAAAATTAAAACCTTCATAAATACGATATAAATTATAGTTTGATAAATATACTCCAACAACGTTTGCCCATATGATCATGTTCAGCGCCAAAATGAAAGAGAGGAAAAATACGTTGAGGATTTGATTTTTTAAAAGTTATAAAAGGAAGCAGTGATTCGTAAACCAAGGAGTAATGTTAAGTTCTTCACTTTCCGATAGGCCGGAGGAAGCTCCTCAACCTACCCAACCCGTAAAAGAAATGACACTCTAATGGATCGGGAATCCTTGTAAGGGGTAATACTCTTACGCTTTCAAACTTTTCAAAAAGGATTATCCTCTTTCCTATATTATTTACATCAATTAAGAAAATGATAATAAAAAATAACAAACCTTAATAAATAAGAATTGTTTCAATAAACTGTACTTCTTTTTAAATCCATCAACAACATTGTTTAAAAGATCAAATGTTTTGTCGTGTTTGTCCATTTAATAAAGTCTTTTGTTGTCATGGTTATTAAATCCCTGGAATCACAGCTTCCAGTAAAAATTGTTTCTTTATTACAAAGTAATAACGTCCATCGTGTAATAAAAAAAAAGGAATCCAAGTATCATTTTTAATGAGGTACCAATGGTAAAACGTGTACTTTATCTATTACGATTGATTCAAGATGATTCAAGATGATTCAAGAATATTTGTCTCTCCGTACAACTAACTAAAATGAAATAAACGTTTTGTTCGCGTATACCTATTCCTGAAACCATTGGTTCTCTGTATAATGATTTCAATAATAAATATATAGGAATATAGTTACCTGGTACTTGTTACACATGGAAGTATTATTTATTTATTCATTTAGTTAATGACGGATAAGGTCTTGCAGATTTAAACATGGCTTTAATCTTCTAATGAATTCTTCAAATGACAACCATGAAATAAGAATGCTTTTATCCTTTAGTTTTTTCGAGTTGCTTATAATAATGCCAAGCGAGATTTTACAAGATGGCTACTTGTCTGAGCAATACTTATATGGTTAGTGAAGTATAATTATGATATAGCCACAGCAAACAAAAACAAGGTGTTGTGCCCTAAGTTTTAAATTGAAATGGATAGTAAATTATGATCGTAGATTTGTAGTAGCTTTCTTGACTGTACAACAAATACAAAGATTGACGATATATACCATAGGAAGGTACTAGAATATGGTAGAGCACTTGGGTGATTATGGAGATAGTTGAACAAGACTACTTCTAATATTCTACAGTTTGAATGATTCTATTTATTTGCGCATGCTTGTCATTCAGAGAAGTGATTAGTTGAGTTTACAAATGGTCATAATATAATATGAGTATCTGATCTACGTGTCTATCCATTTTTTTCTCTCGAAAATTGTTTATCCCTACGCACAGAAAAGAACCTATTTTTTCGACTTAGCTACTTGGAGATGTATTTGGACATGTTTTATCGAAATTTCCAGAGCTGGCGAGTTTGAGCAAGTTTCTCTCTGGTACTACTAAATGATACAATGAATGATAATAATTACTCCACGGTGGATGCTACATTCCTAAAACAAATTCATCCTCCTGATGTTTTCAAACATTACTAGATAGTAGCCATTATGATTTCTGCAACCATATCCTTCTTATCGTATATAAGTATATGTACACCCCAAAAAAAGCCATACTGTTATTATCTTCCATTATTATTGTGTATATTTTTCCTTTGTAAGAAATTTGTTATTTATTTGCATTACATCTTTTTTAACCTCTTCGGTCTAAAACAGGACGTTTTTTCCTAAGTAAATTCAGTTGCCTCAGTATATGTTCAAATAAGCAAAGTTACCCTGCATGTTATCTGCTCGTATATCACCATACCAGTGGTCATCTGATGATGACTTCCTGCAGCTTCTTTGTTTGGTGTGTCAAAATTATATTTCTTGTAGTTGGTGATATGACTACAACAATGCTCAGTAGTTGTCATAATAACGAGTATAAATATTTCAAACGAGCATATAATAATAATCTTTATGTCATTTGGTGAATTCTAATAATGTCAATTGTTTATTTGTTTGTTGAATTGACTGTTTTATTTTATATACATTATGGATTAGTAAGTTATCTTTAGAGATTATTCATACTATTAAAAAGAGCATATAGTTGTCCATGTCTTTTATCCCATTGATATCTACGACGGTATCTATCACTTTTGACCATATTCAACATTCATGAATAATTTAAGATTGCTTGATATATCTTTTGATCAATTACAATCCTTGCAATATTTATTATTTCTCAAATGACTGTAGATGATGTGGATAAACGCTCTCATCTTTGAAATGATGGCCTAATTTATTTGTTTCAGGTATACATATCTAAATTTAACATTCTTCACATTATTCCTTTGCAGAAATGATCATGACAACACACACTGTCGGGCAACCCAAAAAGGATTTTTAAATAGCGCCGTTTTCGTTTTTTGGTTGCAACTCTCGTTTTATAATAACTGTTCTTTTTCACTTTTTTTTTTTTCGTTGGAAACTCAATGTCAAGTTATTCGTATAATTATATTATTAAAGTAAGTGTCGCCAAGACTATAAAATTTGAATAATATTATAAATAATCTTGAGAACTAGTAACATTGAATGGTCATTATTATCTTCTTTCATTTATATTCACTCTCCTTTTCTTCATATTTTCTTTAGTATATTATTATTGGAGACACTGGTAAGTTCCTTTTTTTTTTTTTGCAGCGTTGGATCCTTTGATGTCTCATGATTCATTTTTGTTCCATTTATTCAACGTGTTAAAAGAGTTATTATTTTTTGATACTAAATAAATATTTTTTTTATATTTTATAGGCGTTGGAAAGGTAAACTTTCTCTTTCTTCTTTAGAACAATGAGCAGACGACCCAAATAAAGGGGGAGGGGAGAAGGAAAGCTGTGGTTGGAGGAGTAATATATATATATACGAAACATTTTATCATCATTTTATATTATAGAAAAGGAGTGCTTATAATATCTTCTTTTCTTTTGAAACTTTTTACTAGTCGTGTTTACTCCTCCAGTTCACTGATAAACGGTTTGTACCAGCACACGATTTAACGATCGGGTAAACATTTTGATATACAAAAAGAAATATTGGAGTCTTATATGGCATAATAAGTCTATATGTATATATAAATCATAAACTAACATTGGGAGCTATATTCTAAACTATCAGTGTCGGTTTTGGTACACGTTTTGTCACTGTGAACGATCAACAAATTAAGCTTCAAATTTGGGATACGGTAATTGTTTCATTTCGGATGGGATTAAAACGATGGGGAAGAAGAAATAGAGAAGATTTTGTAAATTAACAGAATATATAACCTTGCTCATATTTTACGTATATTGCGCACAGGCCGGTCAAGAATCATTCAGAACTATCACGCGGAGCTATTATCGTGGTGCAGCAGGTGCCTTGTTGGGTATGTTTATATTTCATTCCCGTCATTTGTTCGACTTTATTCCATCCATTTCATCAGAAACTAAAAAAAAAAAAAAAAAAAAAAAAAAAAACTCATTGGGATTATTCATTTTCATTTATAGTGTACGATATTACAAGGTAAGTAAACAAGAAAAAGAAAAGATTTACCATTCTAACAGAGGACATAGAAAAACTGATCCAATGAAATGATATGCATATAAATATGATTCTTTAGACGCGACACCTTTAAGAATTTATCAACATGGCTTGAAGGTAAATAATGATGGAAAAAAAGCAGGTTTTATTTTTCGCTGAATTATCATGTGAGTTTTTTTACCACTTATTGTGAATTTAACTTTGTATCACCTTTTTTTTAATTTATAGATGTACGTCAGCATGCCAATCCAAATACAGTCATTATGGTCATTGGCAATAAGAGTGATTTGGAAAGCAAACGGCAAGTATCTCGGGAAGAAGGAGAACAGTTTGCAAAGGAAAATGGTTTGTTCTTTTTGGAGGCATCTGCTAAATCGGCTGAAAATGTGGAAGAAGCATTTCAATCTACTGCACAAACTATTTATAAAAAGATTCAAAGTGGAGCCATTGATTTATCCAGTGAGGTAACGTATTGATATATGTAGAGTAATCAAATAATGATAAGGATAGATGGAATACAGTGATATATATCGTTAAAATATTAACTTTTTGATATCAATCAGTCAAATGGAATCAAACTTGCACCTCCACAAGGTGGATCATCCTTGCCATCGGCAAATGCTTCTTCTGGCGGTGGTGGATGCTGCTAGATAATTAATTTACTCCCTTTCACACCACCCATAGAAACCGAAACTCTCTTTATCGAATCTCCTCTTTATTTACCAAACTTCCTTTCGTTACTACCAAACAAACGCTTCAAATTCTTTTCCCACATTCCAAAACAAAAAAAAAAAGGCATAAAATATCCTTGACTATCTTTTGTAACTAAAGTAGCGTTTGTTTTTGACACCCTTCATATTATTATATTATATCATTTTTCTCAAATCTTTCTTTATTCATACCAATTCTCTTTCTATCATCTTATCTCCTTTTTTTAAAAAAAATCTTTCGGCAGTATTCATTCATTTGATGTTTCTCCCTTCTTCCTCTCTTTTTTTTTCATTCCTATTCATAAAACAAGCGAACTTTGGCAAAACCTTTTTCCAATAGTGAAATCGATCGAAAAGAAAAGGTGTAACTTAATGTAGGGTATTTAGGGGATAATTTTACACGAAATATATTATTACTATGGACTTCACTGATCTGAATGAGAAAAAAGGGACAATATTTTTTACTATATATACTATACACAAAAAAGACATTGTTTATTATTTTATTATACACAGCTGTTATGGCCATTGTTAGTTTACTCCAACTTTCGCTTCTTGGATGAAGCTTCAGCCATAAGAGCTTCAATTTCAGCAATTTCCTTTGGTGCAGTGGTCAGGTTAACATAACCATCTTCAGTGACAACCAAGTTATCTTCAATACGAACACCGCCAACAGACTTGTACTTGTTGAGGATATCAACGTTGATATACTTCTTGGTTTCTTCAGCCTTGACAACGGGATCAATCATGAATTCACAGAAATAAATTCCAGGTTCGACAGTGACAACATTGCCTGCTGCAAGCGTCCGGCGCATGCGCAAGTATCTGTAGCTAGGTCTGTCAATACGCTCAACGCTTGTGCAGTACTTGGGAACATCATGAACATCAATACCAATCATGTGACCAACTATGGATATAATACGATCAATTAGCCTTATATCTAATAAAATCCCTTCTTCTCAAGAATGTAGCTGTGACAAGAAAACCACTGCTAATATAAACTTACTGCCGTGAGGGAAAAAGGCGGCAACAACATCCTTATCCAATAATTCTTGCTTTTCACCAACAATGATACCAGTCTTAATCAAACCTTCAGCAGCGACTTCAAGGGCAACAGTATGAATATCTTCCCATTTAGCTCCAGCTTTCAATTCAGCAAAGCATGCCTTTTGCATATCCAAAACAATGGAATAGATAGTGGCAGCTTCTTCAGTGAATTTGCCACCCACGGGGAATGTACGAGTGATATCGGAAGCATAGTAGTTGTATTCACAACCAGCATCCACTAAAATCATATCAGTAGCGTTTTCAATGGTAGCATTGTTCTTGTTATAGTGAAGAGTAGCAGCATTCATGCCCGCACCGAAAATTGGCATATAAGATTGGAAGAAAGCGCCATTGCGGTTGGATTCTAATTTTTTATACATATTTATCAATAAATATGTACATAGACATAATGAATATAAATATTGATGCAAAAAATATTTGCTTACCATTGAGGAAAATAGCATACAATTCAGCTTCGTTGATACCAGTCTTGGCAGCTTCCATGACCTATTGTTTTAAAACGGAGTGAGTTGCTGGGTTCGCGAAAAAGTTGTCATCAAAAGACGACACGGGATAATATGGGAGACGAAAAAAAAAGAGAAAGAGTTGTATATATGACACATGAAAACGAAAACAAAAATCATATGCAAATATTTTATGTACCTTAACGTGAGCATCAGAAGAAATCTTGTTGGCTTTACGCATCACTTCAATTTCCCAATCAGCCTTAACAATACGTGCTTCGGAAATAGCGGCATACAAAGCATCATTGTCTTCAGTGCTGGCGCTCTTGATAGCTTCATCCTTAAAGGTCAAGTTGAAATGAGGAATGGTGTAAACAGCAGAAGCTTCCTTCAAACGAGCATCCAAATCAGTTGTATAAAGGGCTTCATCCACGTCGTATTTGGTTTGCAAAGTTTCGAGGGAATCGGGATAACCCATCCAAACAACATCATCAGGGTTGACGGGAGGAGCAAACAATTGAATACGCTTGGTAGCAACATCAATCACGACATAGAAACCAGGTTCAGCAACACCTATTCGTATTTGTTAAACCATTAGCGTGTTTGTTTGTATGGTTCGTTTGTTCGTGTTTGTTGTTTGCGTTGAAAAAGGGAAAACTTACCAGTTAAATAATAAAAGGAACTTTCTTGTCGAAAGTCAACTTCAACATCAGTATCATCACGTTCGCGAAGTTCTTTACCCTTGACAACAATAACACCGTCCTTTCGGTTAAAGTGTTCCAAGACTTTTTCAACGTTTTGACGTGTTGGTAAAACCATTCTGAATAATAAGAGTAATAAAAAGGTGGTGTTAAAAGAAGAGAAAGAAGGGGAAGCCAAGGCGTGCGAAAACACTAGTTATTTAAAGCCAGAAAATTCCGGGTTTGCGATTTCCCACCCAATAAAGGAGGGTTCTTAGTTTAGATCGGCTTATAGCTGGGAATCCTAAGCGCTGTTTTTTCTACTCCATTCCGATCTCACACCACGTTTGTTTTGTTACACACCGAAAGAAAGAAAAAAAAAACCAAGATGGCGCTAAATTATTTTATAACAAGTAAGATATACATACTATCAAATGTGAATGTATGTTTTTGCATAAATGACATTTTATTGGACTTGTTCTTCACTTTTTGTTTTTCTTTTTTGAAACAATTTTCCTTTTTTATCTTATTTAAAAAGAGATTGAATTCGGTTTATCAAATTATTCAAATATCGACTTTTTACTCTCTTTTTCTTTCTTTTCAATTGTTTTTTTAACATAACATCGTAATCGTCATCATGGATCGTTTTGCAAAAGCCGAACAAAAGATTAAAGAAGAATTTAAGCAGCATATGCCCCATCACACGCATCATACCGATAAGAAGCAAAATACAGGTGGTACTGTGACTCCTGAACAAAAATTCTTAAACGACCCAATACGTAACACGCAGCACGCGGATCAAGTGGGTGGATATCAAGATCCAATTTATCAACATCAAGGCAAAAGTACTTATGAAAGTACTGATATAACAAATACAGGAGCGTAAAATACCTATGGGCGATTACATGGAAGAAAATAACCTCATTGTATATATCTTTGTAAAAAAAAAAAAAAATAAGACCAGTTGTACGTTTATTATTATATATTGATGTAGCTAGTAGTAAAATTAGCATCCCCTCTTACGCATATAGGAGCATTTTAAAGATATAGCAGAATATTATAATTATTATATCGAAACATCTAGTAATTGCCAAATGAATTTGAAAATGTAACGATGCAATGTGCGTAGTAAAGATGGAACTATTATGATCTGTTGTCTCTAGTGTGATAAATACTGATCGAAGGAATAGGAAGTCGGCCTTCATCATAACCCATGCGATATTTTACAGTATGTCGAGTTTTGCCAACGAAAATACCCAATTTCAAACCACTTAAATTCATAATTTTTATAATATGAAGCATATTATTACTGGTTATCATCCAATATAAACAATGTTATTACGTGTTATGACCAATATCATGTGAGCGAATAAGCACAGATCGATATTGTTTTGGAGTTACCTATTACATCTTATATGAAATCTTATAAAAAACGCATTTTAGTTTACTATATTGTATATCTACTACATGCTTTTGATGTTACTCCTTCCACTTTCACAAACATATAATCACTTATAATAATACTTTATTACAAATATATCTCTCTTGAGGGCACTTTTATATTTGCGTAAAAGAGGATGGGTAATACGAAAATGAGTATGCCAATGGATTTATATATAGTTGACTTAACGTAACCGTTATCTTCCAGATATCTCATATAGTTGTCAATGGCTTGTTCTATTTTCTAATGACAGGATATACTCTAGCATCAGTAGGTAGCTTATTTCCAAATGGTAGATCCAACACCACACCTTCGTCGCATTCCTCTGTCAAGGACAAAAATGTAACTAGGCAGTTTCGTCGATGAGTGATAAAGCATATATCCATCGTTCGTCTATTGATTTCTTCATGTTTTATTGTATATTATGTTATTTCAGTTACTTAATGAGTAATTTCAACACCCAGATCGAGAAAACTGATAGTTCCTTCAGGATTTTGAAATATACGTAAATCTTCTTTAACCAATGGAAACTGTCGTGGTCGTACTGTTATATAACTGGTGTTGTTGATAAGGAGAATATGGTTTTTCTTTGGTATTTTTCCTCCTTCATTATCGCTGTAGCAAATACATCAGCTTGTCGGTCAACTTGGGTTCCACGTTCCTTAAGTTGTAATATTTGTCGAGTTTGAACGTGGGCATCGCCAATACCAGTCCTAGAAGGTAGATCGTAGACTTCATGTACTGTATTTTTACAGTACATTGACCCGCGCGTTCCCAAAACAAAGTACGGATAGGTCTTTTTCTACAAGATCACTGTAAAAGTTGCCAAGAGTGGTGATTGCTGGAAGATCATGGTTGAAATCCACGTTCATAAAATCGGCAAATATACTAGTCAAAACGTAAGTGCGATCATGTTCTTTTGTAGTGGATCGTGTATGAGGATAACGCAGTACAAAGTTGGCAGATTACTTTTTATTATTTGGGGATAAATTTGGAAGATCCAGAAGCACTTCCATGCTCATCGAGAGGTACCCATAAGTATATAACGACTTGTATTCCATAAATGAGCGTTTCTTCCAACAAAAACAATATTCCTTGCCATCATAGCTTCTTTGAGAGCCCAAATGCGTTGAAACCGCTGTAATTGATAAATGTCGTCGAGACATTTTTAAGTAATTCATGTTGATGTTCTCTTACCAGATATATGGATTCCCTTCATTGACATTTTAAGAAGACTTTTTACATCCATCTTCGCTTCAGTAATTAGACTTTTCCAGTTGGCATATTTGAATTATTGCTCTGATGCAGATAGTTCTAGGATCATCGCGACGGTATAGATGGGATTTTTGTAAATCTTATGCATTCTTTCAATTTCGGTATGTCTGGCTGCTTTATCGTTCAGGTCAATGCTACCCTTGTCATATCAAGTACATTCGGTGTTGAAATCCTTGCAAAGTTGCTGAATAAGTTGAACAAATGTAACTTGCTGGATTTTATAGTCGAAATAAGGTGAGTCTACTTTTTTAATCTTGAAAAAGAGCTTGTGGTTGCGGTTATCAGTACACTTTTTACAGTCACCTTCGTTGTCAAAAAAAAATATCACCAGAGTAATTACAGCAATAAGAGAGAGTACAATATCTGTGAGTAGCGTCTGTGTCAGGTACTCGTTGCATGTCAGATGTACGAACGAGCCGGGAGGGACGAGAAATCTTTTTCGGTGGTTTTTTTTTTTATAAAAACAGTCCTGTTGGTTTTATTAGAGAAATCTGATCGCAAAAGTACGCCATATGCTTGATGGTGGGAGATTCGTAACAACGATCAATATGTGCCTTCTTTACTAATCAAGTTTATCTAGTAGTTTATCAATGATTAATAAAGTTTTTCTTGTATTATAGACAGAAAATCAGCGGCAGTGCTATTAATAAAAAGATATACAATAGAAATTGAAAGAAAGAAGAGATAGGGACAAAAATTCCAAACAAACCAAGTATTTCTTTTGCCCACGAAAACTCATGTGTAACACTACAAAGAAGCTAAGCCAAAATGCAATATTTTTAGTAACCAAAACCAATCGTTCCATTTAACGATGAGATAAAAAGTTGCTTGATGCTGATTCTTATAGCATATATCTTTATTAATATTCGTCTCTTTGTAGTTAAGTTACATATTAATAATAATCGTACCAGCTTATAACATTATTGTAAACAAAACCTTAAGAGTGTTCGAGGTGTTCCTCAGAGTAACTATATAAACGTATAGGTTCCTCTTTCTCATTTAGTGTACCTGTTTGAGCGACTACAGTTAAAGTATACCCTATAGTGCTACGATAGTTGACTTTATCAAAGATGTTCAAGTAACGGTAGGTTATAATGTATGTATTTTGAACAAGTTGCCACACACAACAGTATGCTTTGTTCTGACCAATAAATAAGTCACTATTTTGTACGGATGCATTATTTCATGAGTATCTGCAAAGTCTGAAACCAATTACTAAATGTTTTGCAAATGAACTTAGCTCTAGACTTATAAACTTAAAATTGTACTACAAATAAAAGTAGGGAGAAGTTAAATAAGCGTTCAATTTCTTTTTTATTTGTAACCAACAACTAAAGTCTTTTCATCCTACTCCCCAATAGTTTAACAAAGGAGAAAAAATGAAAATTTTGAACTGACTTGTTCTTTTAATCAATGGGAGGATTTTATTTATATATTATTAAGAACTAAAGATCTACATCATGTGTACGCCTTTATACAGTGACATTTGAGTTTAGTTAGCACGGCTCCGTTACACAAAAAATTCCAGGGCTTTTTTTTTTATAAATAAGATTGATGGTTCTTTTTCCTTTTTTTTTTCCCTAAACTCTTTTTTTTCAAAGCGTTCTTCATTACTGATCGTGCTGCATCTTCTACTGCTGCTATTATCTTGCTATAAAATACGACCTGTAAGTAGACAATTTTTGCCTATATATATATATATGTATATTTAAATTATTTCTACTATATAGTCCTGTGCTTACCTTACTGACTTTTTAATATCAAATAAAGTAATAATGTATATACAATATGAGCATACTCAATGGTATTTTACAGAACGGAGAAATGAAAAAGAATACGGTCAAAATGATTCACTCATCAAAAGAGTTCCCGATAAGCTACCCAAACCAGAATTCATGCCTAGCAAACTTGTTCGTATTTCGGATATGAAGGTGGTTCATGGTTCTCGAGTAAACGAAGGATACTGTGCATTGTCCTATTCCTGGAACCAATCTGGAGGTATACTACGCCAGCGAGGCACCAGGAAATGTAAACGAATTGATGAAGGCCATCACAAAATTATTTTTCCTTCTACTAATTCATTTTCCCCTTCCGAGGAAAAAACTCCTGACAAAAATACTATTTTACCTGAAGACGTTATTCCATATGCTAGGACGCATAAAAATGCCAAATTAGATAAAATAAGAAGAGTGCTGACTATTATACACAACGTAAACTATTTAGCAAAGAAAGAAGAATACAACAGGTGCGTGAAATACGTCAAATTTGAAGGCTTAATTCGCCAAATATGTCGACAATTCAATATCAAATACATATGGTACGACCAAGTATGCATCAATCAAAATGATAAATTGGAAAAGCAACGCGAAATACGTAATATGCATCATATATTCAGCAATGCTTACTGCACCGTTGCACTGGTACCTGAATTTTATTTACAACAAAACAAAAACCAATATCCAAACTATAAAGATTTTGAAATTACCAAATCTACATTACATCAGCACGAATGGTTCAAACGTTTATGGACTTTGGAAGAAGCAATAAAATCAAAAAGATTACTTTTTATTGGCAGAAACATTCACGTATGGGGACAAGATCTTGTACTTTCAGAATTACACCATCTGAATCATTCATCAGAAAAGCTAAGTGTACAACAAATTCTTCATGATGCCCATCGACGAAAAAGCACAAGGGACCACGACCGTGTTTTTGCACTGATTCATCTCTTTCCGAATACAGTCGATCAGATCAAAATTGACTACGACCAATCAGTGGAAGATTTAATGGTGGAGTTTTATGGCCTTTTAGCCAAAATTGATATTGGTGTTTTGGCATTCACAAAAGCGAGTCCAATCTATGAATCAGCCATTATAGAATTCAATGATTTTTTGCCATCTTGGACAGGTGTTGATGGAGAGCATCATCGATTTATTACTACGCCAACAACCTTTCAAAGTTATAATGTGTCTGGAAACACATTGAAAATGAAATGTACATATGTTACGAACAGCCGATCCACCATTGACAGCCCTTCTTTTGATTTGCGACATAAGGATCTACCACCTTTTCCTGACAATGACAATGAAGAAAAAAATAATTATTATCTATGTATACATACTCAACTCCCTGGAAGACGCCGAGACAGCTCAGTAATAATAAGGTTATCCATCGCAAGCTACAAAGATATTTTTGAAACAGAACATTATATTGATCGGTTATCTAAAGACCTTTATCAATTATCAAGACTTGTAACAGTAAAAAAGGAACACATGCTCTGGTATAATTTTGATAAAGATGGAGATGAATATACAGAACTTGATTTCACTGCTTTGACGGAAGACATGGACGATCCTTCGTCAAGATACGTGTTGCTTGCTGGAATTCCCTTTGAAGAGCGGGTTAGAACATATGAAGTAGTGTATTATCCTGTTATCAAAAAGAAAGATGGAGAAGATATTTATAAAGCTATAGGCACTTGTTGGATAAGAAATTCACAGTACCTATTCTCTGGTTGTAATTTACCCAAAAAGTCATTTAAAATTCAATAAAAGTTATGCTTATTATATTTTGCTATTAGCGATAATAAAAGCAGTGCTCCTCACTTCATATTGGATTATTCAGCTGGTTTACATCACAAGGGAGGGAAATATCTGTCAATGACGATAAATTCAACATGCTGTTAATAGCAAGCATATTCATTGTTGGATCATACTCCCACTTATTCATATACAGATCGAAATACAATATTGTACGTAGTTGGTGTGGATTGTGGTAGTATGTAGTTGCATGCTGATACGGCAGAATTACTATTTAACAATGATATTTGAATATATAACTTGCTTACTAGATCCTTGGGTAGTGTTATTTTTTCATTATCTGTACTTGATGTTACAAAAAGGTACTGTTTTAATAAAAGATTTTTTGATTTATTCTGCTGTGGTGTTAAAGTGCCTAGCGCCAATCATGTTAAATGATGATCTAACAAGCTGGAAAAACATATCTAAAAGTGATCCTCATCCCTCCGTTCAAATATCTATAAAGGATAATTACGACAAGACATTCGATTTGTCTCAACTATGCAATAAATAAGCAAATAAAACCAAGCTATGCCTCATGGCAGAGGATAATAGTGTTTTTTAAAAAGACATAAGATCACATTCGTAATAATATGTTGCCTAATAGCAATATACTGATTAAAACCGTTAAAAGATTTCTTTATACCATTGTGGTTTATCAATACAATAATACATGTAACATAATCGAAACTTGTTCTCAACTGACTACGTTAATTTATATATTAAGTTGACGACATTGATTAGAATTTGTAAACAGTCGGATCATGTCTACCATTCTCTCGAATTGTTCGTATTATATTATATATAAAATGCAACCATATGAATCTCTCATGTTCCGTCTCTCATATTATTCTCTTAAGTATCATCATCATAAGAAATAATATTGATATATATAATAGTTTTACTATGCTGTCATCAGTTATTCCTTTCCATGTTGAACGACAATAATCACCGATTTTTAATATTATGTTGTTTGTGGTGAGAATATCAACAAATCGATCATAATATAAAATATCACAAGAGAAGGTTTTCTTTTTTTTTTTTTCTTCTTCTTCTTTGGCCCTCCCAATAGCTTTGCTTTGGTAAGTTATGAAAGTATTACAAAAGAAAGTGTAATATTCTAATGGTTGTGAAGAAAGTTATACTTAAATAATAAGCAAAAAAATATATTACGATAAAGGGGTGCCAATGGGCTTAGCTCTAAATCGATCATGCCCGCTTCGGCGGGATGCGTTGCTGGCGGTCTCGCATAGTAAGTTTTATTTTTCTCCTTTTGAATTGAATAAAAAGTAGGAATAGGTGGTGTCTTTTACCATTTAACACAACTGATATTCACCTGTTTATCTTTAGTCACTTCTTGCCAGTGTGGGTGCTTCATGCAAATGATGTACTCATAAACAACAACGGAAGTAATAAAATAAAATTTGATATTTGCCAAAACGTTTACAACCATGAGATTTTTTTTAACTCCAGGCATGTTTTATAGGCCTTTTATTCATTCTTATTAAAATTGTTCCCTTATTTGAAGATATAAAAAAATATTCAATAGTGTAGTTTCCACTTTTGATGGGTAGGTTCTTTCAACAGAAAAACAAAGGAAGGATAACTATTTTGCATTTACACCTATTTCAATGAAACCAATTGTTGATTTGATTCAATGTCCATACATATATATATATGAAACTGAAACAGAAAACTCAAGTTATACGATTGCCAATTTGACATGTCACGTTCTACCTGGTCAAGCGCGTGAATATACATGTCATGCCAACACATCTACCATCACTACTTTGGATATGTTATATACTGTATTTTCTGTCATCCTCTACTGGGTTTTGGTAAATAAAAGAATTGCATTGGAAAAACAGAAACACGCTCATGATGCTCACTTATCTTTCTCTCATTTACTTGTTCATCCATTTTAGCCAATACCAAAAATAAGTTGGATTGATAGTGTGTATACAATAGACATACCCGAGAACGATTATTATTACGGTCTTTGTGTTCTTTTGATATGGTTATGGTTAAAATCACATACAGTGAAAGAAGGTGCGTATAAATAAAATGGAAATTTTTTAGAGTTGGAGGGTGGGAGAAAAGGGAGAGAAAAGAGATGTGAAGGGTTTGTGGATATAAAAGTGCTCCAAGATATTAAGTTGTACAGAAAGTATTCTTGCTATCAGAGAGATAGGGATTCAAGTACGGACTGTCTATTGGGGTGGGCGAAGTGTATCGAAATTCATTGATCAACATAAAATCGATGATATTATTATTAATGAGGGAATCACCATGTGGCAAATCAAATCCTATATGGCTATTTTGGTCAAGAATCAAGATCGTATGGTGGTTGTATTTGAGGTAAAGCATCATCTCGTTTTGTATCTGTATGTATGATCACAGAAAAGGATAACAACAGCCAACAAAAAAGTAGAATATAGATACGTAATAAATCATTGACAAAAAAAAATCAATTTTTATATAGCATTTATTGCCCAGGTTACGACCAGTCTTGTTGGATGTGTATTGGGGTACGCGAGCCGTCATTTTCCCACATCAAACTCAACTTTTAAACGAGGATTGATAGATTGATTGAGCAAAATCAAAGTATTATCCTGTACTGTTACATGTAATATTTTTTTTTCAATTTGCATAATGTTAATATAATATCCGGAAAAAAGGCATTTATATTTATGTGACGTATCGTATAGTAGTAGTATGAGACAACCATAAAGTAGTTTTTTTCTCGAAAATGCGGATGGGGATGATGTGATCAATGGCTGGTGTTGAGATAGGGATTTCATTTAATGAGGATTGTGTATGATAATGATGTAATAGTAGTGGTAAAAGTAATAGGAGTCATGGTATTTGTTTGTTCGTTTTATGGATAGCCAATGGAAAGATCATTTAATGCAACACATACGGCAGCTTTATGATGACCATTATATTGTCGAATCGTTTCACCCTGTCCAAGTTCCCATAATCGTGAAACATGATCGGATGAAGCTGTATAATTTTAATCATAGTTAGCGAAAGTAATCTTAGTCGATGATCCAAAAAGTTTCTCCCCAATTTTTTTTGGTTTACCTGTAACTAAATATGCAGAATCTGCTGAAAATGCACAATCCCATACCCATCGTTGATGGCCTGTCAATGTCAATACCAATTTAAAATCTTGTTCTGTACTCCATATTTTAACTGTTTTATCAGCAGAACATGTTGCCAACAATCTATCATTGATTTGAATTAGAATCGGGTTTCTATAATATCATGTTCAAGAAAAGAAACGTACTTTGTATCCGGACTTAGTAAACAACGTAATATATAATCATTATGAGCCATGAATTTGGTTACTGGTACAATCTCTGGATTATCGGATGATGTATTTGACATTTTCCATACATAGACTCGTCCCTATTTTTTATTTTATTTTTTTTTTTTATTTTTTTTTTTTGCCATTTAGCATTGCGCTAACATAGAAAATAGATATTCCTTCCCATTCTTCCCGTTTTCGTTCCTTATACTTTACCTTATTATTTGCAGCCACCATCATAGATCCATCGGATGCTACACTCACAGACCGCATAGGTACACCTTCTTCTGGTACCTATTATATACAAAAATGAGATGTTAGTTTCTTTTTACCCCTCCTCTTTATCATATGGAAAAACAAAAATGACTTACCAATTCATGGGTACATGAATGAGCAGCAAGATCCCATATTTTAACACTGCCGTTTTGATCACATGTGACAAGTTCACCTTGATTGGCATGCATAACTGCGTCATTGATAGGAGCTCCATTTCCAAAATTCCGCGTTAATACTGGTGGATTACGGCCTGATCTGCACAAAAAAGAGATAACAAAGAAAATGAATATTGTTTCTTTCTCCCTCTCTCTCTCTCTTTTTCTATTTCTCCAAGTACCAAACACTCAATGTTATTCAAAAAGAGTTTTATATATTTACCGAGTATCCCAAATTTTCAAATGACCATCTTCACTTGCAGTAAACATCCATCGTCCTTCACCGTGGAAACCTGTTGCTGTGATATTACCAGAATGATCTCCAAAGACAACAAACTTTTTTAAAAAAAAATAATAATAAAACAAATTGTCAATACATCTCCCAATTTTGGATAAGTCTTTTTTCTTTGTATAAAAAACAGGGTCCCAACATTTGTAGTACTATTACATACAGGATTTTCGTTGGGGTTATTGATGTCATATAATCGAACAGAATGATTTCCTAGTTATCGCCATATACAATAATCATCATTATCTACTACCATATACACTTTATGGATTACCCTTATTCTTACCTGCTGCAGCAAGTATCGTTTTATCAGGGGAAATACATAACCGATTCACTTGCTAATATATTGGAGAGTCAATCATTTAATTCACATTATCTTTAGCACTTAAAAAAAAGAGGCAATACATTACTGAATCAGGGTGTTTAATGGTACGTGAACAAATGCCACTTAATGCTTCCCAGAATCGAATGGTATTATCATAACCTGCTGTCACTAAAATAACGGAATGACTATCGTTTTGTAAGGGTTGCTGTTGCTGCTGTGGCTGTTGCTGCTGTGGCTGTTGCTGCTGCTGTTGTTGCTGCTGCTGTTGTTGGTGTTGTTGCAATTGAGCATAATATTGTTGCTGTTGCTGTTGTTGTTGATCTTGTTGCTGCAACTGCTGTGATTCATAATCATCACCGCCACCTTGTCCCATGTTTGATTACAGTATAGAAAAGAAGACGCGCGAATAAATATATATATATCGATTTTTTTTTACGTTTCAGCCAAAAGAAACTAAAGAAAAGTGCAACCAACAAGTTGAACTGGGCGGAGTCATCTCACCGCATCACATTTTTCGCCTGACACATTTTAGCATATTGGCTATTTCATTGTATAGGCTTAGAAATAATAAAAAATTAGGCTAATAATCAAATTAACTACTATTACTTCTATTTAATTCAATCTATGCATAAATAAATAATAAATAATACTGAACAATCATGTCATGATTACCCTTTTGTTTCGAAGAGGATTATAGATGAATTTAATTATTTGTGCTAAACTTTATGATCAAAGAAGAGTAGAATATTGCACATTACATGTAGAAACTACTAAATCTTCTGCATATTCTTCATTCCTGATTTGATGCACCTAAAAAACACATACGTAATATTATAATATCAAATAAATCATATCAAAATTGCCCTATCGATCTCGAAGATTGACAAGGTTTCGAGGTATCTATCTAGCAAATATACATTAGATAGATATAGTAACTATACGACGAGTCCAGAGCACTTCCAGTTGCTACTGCTACTATTAGTTACTATTTTTTTTAATACCAAATAAAAAACATTTCCATCAAATCCACCATAAAATAGTGGTTCAACACTTGTTTATCTCCATTATTATTATTGGATATAACAAAGATTAGGACGTTACTTTTTTTCCATAGGTGCATGGAGATTTTAAGTTGAATCCCAAGTACGTTTTGATTGGATCAGAAAGTCTAGCTTGGAAAAGAAAAAAAAATAATAAAAAACGGTCTCTGAAAAAACCTTTCGTATTTTCGTTTTCCTACACTTTATATTTTCTTTCTTTTTTTATTTCTTATATATAAACTTCCTCCCCCCTGCAAGTTTTCCTTAGCCATCTTTAACGAATAGCAGGAACTTAGAAAAAGAAGAACCAACCATTTACATGAATTCTACCCAATCTCCGGCTACAACCAATACTAAACCTGCTTTGCATGGTGTCAAAATAAAGCAAAGAAAAGTAGGTTTCATATATTCGTAGTAAGAGCTTTACAAAAAAGGAGGGGACTTGTTGATACTAAAACAAAATAAAATATTTTTCTACTCTTTCTTAAAGGGTGTTCAAAAAGCACAAGCCAAACACGAACCTGAAGGTAAAGGGATGAAGTGAAACTATATATAGAGAATTGAATATATGCCTTTTACAAGATTGGTGAAACGTTACCAGAATGTGGAATTGACAGTCCAACCCACTTTTTATTTTTTTCATGATTAATAGTATTCAGGGATCAATTATTGCAACAATTGAATACTATTGAGAAGAATCAATTTGACGAAATCTCGGCCAAACTTGACACTCTCGGAAACACTTTAGATTATCGTAAATACGCCGATTCTCTTTTCGAAATTCTTATTACAGGTGGCATTGTTGGTAAGTAACACACGCATGTGCGTTTATGTATTTGGGAATACCGAGAGACAGGGATCGATGAATGTATAAATAATAACTTTATTATTTGAATTATGTTTAGAACCTGGAGGTATTATTACTGATGGCGCTGAACGTAGTTCGTTCAGTATTTTCTCTGCACCCGAAGATACCGAAAACATCAAACAACATGTTAATGTTTTTAACAAGGTTATTCGTCGCTACAAATACTTGCAGCGATCTCTTGAAGATACCCTCAAGCATGTATTGCAATTTATTAACAAGTGGCAATCGGTTGAAAACCACAAGCTTGCCATGGCTACGGGTTATATCATCACGAGTCAGCTTACGAGCGTCTCCGTCTTGAAGGTCTTATTAAAGGATTACCTGGTTAAAGATGGTGCTTCGCTAGAGTTTGCTACCAATGTGTTTCGAACCATCCTTAGCGAACAATCCATCGACCAGTTTGGCAAGATGCTCATTAGTTCCGGTATGGATTCCAAGCTGATCGATTTGTTCCCTCCAAACAAACGTGAGGAGGATTGTCTTGCTCGTCATTTCGAGGCTGAAGATATGAAACAACTCGTTGGTTTCCATCAAAAGAATCTCAAGGATTCAGTCAAGGGAGAGTTTTTGGTCAAGCTCAAGGATATGATGTCTGAAGAATCCAAGACCACTGAAGTAAATATAATTCTTTTTTTGTTGTCATTGGGAAGGGGTGATTCAGGATGTTTTTTTCTTATTCATACATACATTATATGACTCTTTTTTTAGGTGGTGACATATATCAAGCAAATTATGAAGGAAAACAGTTTGAATGAACCTGAAGTCATCCAAATCGTTTGGATGGCGGTGATTGGTACTGTTGATTTGATCAACGCCAGACCTGATCAAGTAGAAATCCAAACATTGCGTGCCATCAAGGTAAGATACTATTTATTGGAGGGAGGAATAACAGGAAAGAACAATAAAGAGAATGATTGATGAAGCTTACACATGTTTTTTATCTTTTAGGATTGGGCAACTGTTTTGGAAGCATTCACAAGTTCTCCAAAGACTGAAGTGGTCCTTCTTCAACGAGTTCAAATCACTTGTTACGAAGATGCCAAGTTAACCAAATTCTTCCGTCAAATTGTTCAAGTCCTGTACAAGCATGATGTCTTGTCCGACAATGCAATCATCTTTTGGGCTGATAAGGCTCATAAGCCTCAAGGCAAAACCGTCTTTTTGAAGCAAATGGAAGCCTTTGTTAAATGGTTGCGTGAAAATGAAGATAGCAGTGAAGAAGAGGATGATGATTAAACAAACGGATAATATATCTCTATCTATCAATCCATTATCTTCCTAAAGTTCTTATTATACACACATCCACACTTATTCAGATATTGAAAACACGAAAAAAAATGATTGAAAATAAAAAAAAAATGCGTAAAAATTTGCCCTTGTATATATTTCTTATTTCTTCACAAGTAAAAAGAGAGAGAAGACAGAACAAAGTAAAAAAGGGTGTGTGTGTGTGTGGGTTTTTTCAAATGGGATAAAAAAGTAAGATAAAAAAGGAAGTGTTATAAAAAAGAAAAAGAAAAGAAAAAGAAAAGAAAAAAGCTAAAGAAAAATAGAAAAAGATGCCATTTTTTTTGTTGGTTTTTTTTTTAGGTTTTGGAATTTTTGTTATTATTATATTATTATGCTTTAGGACTTGGGGTCTTGTCTGTTACTTCGCCTTCTTCCTTTGTATCATCTACTGTTGGCATAGGTTCATCTTTATCTGCTTCTTCTGATGTGGATTTAGCAATAGGGGATGATGGTTTAGGGGATGATGCTGGTGCTGTAGCAGCAGCAGCAGCAGCATTGGCCGTCTTTGGACTCGTACTAGAGGTAGTAGTATTTGTAGTAGGTGTAGCTTCTTTGCATTCATCCATTTTGGATGTTGTTTTTTCTTCTTGTTGCTTTTTACTATCTTCTGGTTCAGCAGGTCTCGGTCGCTTACTTTCTTGTTCTTCCGTGGATTCACCTTCAAATGCTCGCTTTTGTTGACTATTAATATTAGAATTAGGTGTGCCATTATTATTACTATTATCTTGTGGTTTAGGCGACGGCTGTTGTTCCCGTTGCTGTGATGGTTGCTCCTCAGGTTTCTCGGGTTGTTTTGGAGAAGGTTCTTGTTGAGGAGATGGCTCACGTTGTGGTTGTGACTGTGATGGTTGTGTTGATGGAGAAGGTTGCTGTGGTGGTTCTCGTTGACCTCCACCCCCCATACTTAACAATGTATTAGCAGCACTTTCATCATAATCTTCATCCACACGTCGAGTAGTAGGTTCTTTGGAAGCTTCAGCAGAACCAGCTAAAGAATCAGCTGGGGTAGAGGTGCTGGCGGCACTCATAGGGACAGATTCTTTGGGTTCTTCTACAGTAGAAGATCTTTGTTGTTGTTCAGGTTCCCGTTTTTGTTCTTGTTCCTGTTGTAAAGATAGCTCCCGCTGCTCCTGTGATGGTTGTGATGGTTGTGGTGAAGGTTGACGAGGAGTTTGATCTCGTTTCTTTGCTTGTTGTTCTTCACTTACTCTTGGGGATTCAAGAGGAGCGGTGGACATTGGAACATCACGTGTGGTTTCTTGAGATGAAGATGGCGGTGCTGCTGCTGCTGCATGCGAAGAAGGGGGTGGAGGAGGTGGATGATGATGTTGATGTGATGGTGCCTCCTTTTGTTGTTCATGATGTTGCTGGTGTTGTTGATGGTGTGGAGGGTGTTGCGATGAAGTAGGTGGGGGTGGAAGTGAAGGTGCTTCTCGTTGTTGATGTGGATGATGATGATGATGACGAGAAGGAGGATGCTGATGAGGATGCTGTTGATCTTCATGATCCGGACCCTTTTCATTAGCAACAGATGAACTTGTAGCAGATGTATGAGGAGCAGGTGGACGATATAATCGTGGCGACTCATTAGCTTCTTGCTTCACTGGAGGTGTAGAAGTGGTAGCAGCATGATGTTGTACTGGTGAAGCATGTTGTGGAGGCGGTGGTTGTTCGCCAGGATAATCTCTACGAGGATAAGGAGATTGGCTCGAAGGTCTAGGCACATGCCGATTACTATCCTCTCGACCAATAGGTGAGCGTGGCATGGGTAATGGATGCTGCTGTTCTTCACGATGAGGAACATGAGGAGAAGCATGTGAATTACGTGGAGATGCCGTTGCTTGTTGAGGAGGTGGTGGAGGCTGTTGTGCTTCTTGATGATGATGATGTGGCGATTGCCACATACCACGTGGTTGAAGCGAAGAAGAAGACGAATTAGGTCGTCCATTACTGTCGGCATGTTCATGCTTCATATAAGGAGAATGACGTACTGAAGCATGATCGGCTTGTGGACTGGGTTGATAAGGTGCCGACGTGGGTGGTGGCGGAGGTGTTTGATGTGCACCGGTTCGGGCATCTTCGGGAATAATAGGATTCATTTGTGAACGATCAGAAGGTGTAGGTGCTTGGCCACCACCAATGCCTGGAATACGAACATCTTCACGAGCAGTGGGTTGACTACCTGAAGAAGGATATTGCGAATGCAAACCTGAAGGACGACGATCAGGAGGTTGACCACCCAAAGCAGGAAGATCACGTCCTTGAGCACTGCCATTTTCATGTGTTGGCATATTGTTTGCGGGTAATAAGGGTGTGGATGCACGCTCTTCACCAGGTCGAACAGGAGCGCCACCACTTCCACCTCCACTGGCAGCACCAGTTGTTGCACCACCACTACTACCTCCACTACCTCCACCACCACCTGTGGTACTGTATGCAGACATACTTGACAAAGATGGTCCGGGAGCCGACTAAGGTTGTACAAGAAATGGAAAAACCGGTTATGAACAAAAAAAATCCCACTATTTTCACATTTGATCTCCCCCAAAAACCTTTCTTTCATTATCTCTCTCGTCCTAACAATCTTTGTATCCTTTTCCCATTCCATAGATGTAGTTGTTAATCGTACCTGATTGTATGGACCACCATTCAATGGCTGAGCACCTGGACCATTTTGATATTGATTCGGATTGCTTACATCACGAGGAGCTGGTGCACTACCCGCACTAGAAAGAATGGTTATTCCCCAAAAACAAAATATTAGGATGCATGTTAAACTAATCACTTGAATCATTTAAAAAAGATAGAAACTTACACTTGAGAAGATTGAACGGATTGCGACTTGCGCAATAATTCCAAACGCTGTTTGATATGTGGATTGGACGGATCCAATTCCGCGGCGCGCTGATAGGCATCCAGAGCATCCTGGACTTGATTGTTGCATGACTCGTACAAAGTACCAAGATCGTACCACACTTCACTAATGTATGGATTAAGCCGAATAGCCCGACTATAAGCATCCAAAGCATCACGATACTATATAGTTTTGTTTTTTTTAAAAATTATGAATGATACATGTTAATGATAGCACTATGAGCCTATTTTTTTACAAGTGATCTTCATTATCCACCTTTTTTCCAAACCCTTCCCAAACCAACGTGATTTGTTTCTTTCCTTTTCAACACCTTTTCTAATCATTATATATATATATCTTCCACTAACATTGTCCCTGTTGCCTTACCTGATTGATTTGATAATAAAGAACACCAATAGAACACCAAAAGGTAGGATTACGCGCGTCACGATACACTGCTTGTTGATAGGCTTCATAAGCCTTATTATAATTTTGTTCTGCCATATAACAACGACCCAAAAGGTACCACGATTGAGCATCATTACTATCTGATTTTAAGGAGCGTGTCAAGTATTGAATAGCCAATGTTTGGTTGCAGAATGAAGTGTTTTGTTGGTGATATAACCAACCCAATTGTTGTAAAACCTTGGCATGATCAGGATTCTCGGCTAATACACGTTCATATGCTTCCTTTGCCAATTCATACTAAAAATCATATTTTTCCCAATAGAGAGAGTTGTGTTATTTTTTTATTATCATTCATAAATAAACTTCGTTTCGTTTCTGACCTTTCTTCCTATTATCTCTTTATTTTTCTTTTGCAATGATACATCATAAAGCCTTTCTCTCTCTTTTCCTCCTTTTTTCCCTATTGATTCTTATATATATATAATTACCTCCTTTTGTTGTTCATAAACATGGCCAGTTTGGAACCAAATATCGGACTCAGTTAAAGGACGTGGTGGCGTATGAAGAATATATCGGAAACACTAAGTAGAAATATATATTAATTTTATCATATTCTCATGATCCTAGATAGATATATCTCCAACGGTTACAATTGACAACAGTAACGGAAATAGTTTCACTGTGTGTACCTGAAGTGATAAATCAAACTTTTGTTGTTGTTTGTATATAATACCCAGTCGAAAGTAAATTTCGTTTGCTTTTTCGAATTTCGGATCCATTTTCATAACAGCCGAAAAGGCTTCTTCTGCATGTTCGAGTGATCCATAACGATCATAAAGTATACCAATACCATACCAAAGTTTTGGATCCTAAAAAATATATAAATATAAAAGATAGTTAGTATTATATATGGTAGTAGATCAATGAATTACGTCGTTTTCATTTCACCCCCTTTATTTTATTGCTATTGTTCATGTCATTGATCTACCAAACGTCACTCTCACTCTTCCCCTTTTTTTACAAACACACACAAACACACAACGATTAAACAATTCTATTACTATTATTTAGTTATTTTTATTGTTATTGTTATTATTTACCTTTGGATTCGAAAGATGATATAATGCTTGTTGGTATGCATGGTACGCATCTTGAAGATTATCCATCATGAGATAACAGTGACCTAATGCTGCCCACGTCTCACCATTATTTTCTTGAATTCCCAAGATTCGTTTAAAGTATTCAACAGCCTATGTTTTATCCCATTTTTTTTATAATAAATAAATATAAGAATAAGCCGATAGGAATGAGAACGATGAAAATACTCATCATTGAAATAAAGATTGGTTTTTTTTTAAAAAAAATGTTGTTCTTTTTTTTTACCCTGCCAAATTGTTCGCGACCTCGACATAAAGACGCGATCTGAGTCAATGCAGGCACAGAATATGGATTATGTCTTAAAGCTGATTCGTAACAACTAGTGGCCTTGTCGTAATCTGTCATCATTTCTGCAAGATTACCTATATAAATTATTGATTATGAATATCATGATTAGAAAATAATAATAATAATCAATTCCATGAAATGATTTTTTATTTATTTATTTATATTTACCCATTGACAACCACGTTTGTTCATTAACAGCAGCCAATTTTTGAGCAGCTGTTTGCTGTTGTGGAGGTGGTGGCGGTTGTTGTTGTGATTGTGATTGTTGTTGCTGCTGCTGTTGTTGTTGCTGTTGTTGTTGTGATGGCGGCTGCACGGATGGTGGTTGGTGCTGCTGCTGTGGTGTCGTTGCAGCCATGGTCTAAACACACATTAAAAACATAATTCAAAAAAAAGTTAGTTTTATTTACTTATTCTAGATTCCATGTGCCATATATACATCCCTCGATGAAAGGTTGTCAAAAAAAACGAGTTATATATATAAAAACACGCAATACACACACTCATATATACACCAACTTTTTATTTATTTTTACCTGTCAAGGAAGTGGGGGGTGGGAGAGAGAGAAAAAAAGGTTTAGAATACGAAAAGGGGTTTATTATAGGAATAGGAAAAAAAAAAAAAAGAGATTTGATTTTCAATAAAAAAAAAAGTTATAGAAAACAAGGGATCAGAAAATAATAATAAGAAAAAAAGGGAGATTAAGCGCGGGGGGAAAAGAAACCTTTCTTTTATTCACTTACAATTTAAGATGGAGAAAAAAAAATATAATAAAAAGAGAGGTAAAAAGAACAAAAACAACGAACCGCAAACAACGATTTGCCTTTCTTCTTCAGCACAGCCGCCTCTCTGGCACACTCTTTTACTCTTCCAACTTTTTTCAACTCCAAAACCAACCAACCAAAATGTCCCCCCACCTCTCGCTTCTCTTCTTCATTTTCGTTCCGGTGTTGTGTGTTTATTACTATGTGCGTGTGCGTGTGTGTGTGTGTGTGTGTGTGTAAGCTTACACACATATACACATTTCACACTGCTTGCAAAAAAAAAAAAAATGACTCGGGTCGAACATCGACACACATCTTTCCTTTTATTGAAAAGCCGCTTTTTTATATATGTGAAAAAAAATGATCGCATTTGTGCTATGTGTAATATTTTTCTAAATTAAGTTTGCTTATTTTATACACATAAGTATATCTCACACCCACAGAAATGATTTATGACGCACGGTACATCATTTCTCATATGTAACTATAGAAACCCTATTTTGCTGCCATGGAAACTATTTGCTGTTCTGAAAACCTCATTCGTTGCCATGGTAACTCATTGGTTGTTATGATGATAACATTTGTTGCTATGGAAACCATTTTTCGTCGCTATGGTAACCCTGTTTTATTGCCATGGAAACAGCTTGCTGCTATGGAAAGACTTATTATAGAAAGGGATCATATATTTATTTTTGACGTTTAGGAAGTATCAACGACATTTTTCGATGATGAATGAGCTTATATAGACTTCAAACCAAGGTGTAGAAAAAAATATTGTATTTGTTTGTGTTGTAAAGAAGGCAGCCCCGTGTGATTCAATAGTAGAAGTAGTAAATATATGTAGTATTATAGAAGTGATAAATAACATGTATTAATGCATATCGAAATTGGATGTGTGTATGCCTTATCTTAATATTTGTGGCTGCAAGGGGTGTGTTTTTCTTATCATATACATATGCTGATTGTTGCTTGTATATATATACCTCCCACTTTCAACCTATTATAATTATTATTATTTTTGACAAGTCCCTTTCATGTTATATATATAAATCACCACCTTGAATAATAATAAATACTTGACATTAAAAGGAGTATATAAAAGAAAATGAGTGTGATAATTACGGAAAAGAGAGGGAAGGAGAATCAATTGATAAACAACAAGAAAGCAACAACCATTAATAGTAAGAGATTGATAAGAAAGAAACTCAATTGTCAAATGCTCCGAATCACCCACTCATATTTTGTTCACTCAACACTTATTCTATACAGTAGAGATAAACTCCCTCTTTTTACTTTAGAGTGACACAACTTATCAGTCTATTTTCTTTTTATCACCTATTTATATAAAAACCTACTTCTTTTTTCTTTCTCCTCCTCTTCTTCTTTACTTTATTATCACTTTTTTCTTCTATTAAAAAATCACGACAAACAATATGGCTGTTCTTTCAAACGCTTCTATTCTTAAAAAATATTTAAGTCTCGATCAACAGGGTTTAGTCCAAGCAGAGTACATTTGGATTGATGGTTTTAATCAATTACGATCCAAGACAAAGACGCTAAATAAAATGCCAACCAGTGTATCCGAGTTATCTGAATGGAACTATGATGGATCATCTACTGGTCAAGCAGAAGGTCATGATTCTGATGTATTATTACAACCTGTCGCCATGTTTGCTGATCCATTCCGTGGTGGTGATAATAAATTGATTCTTTGTGAAACTTATAATCCAGGTAACATACAATAATAGTGATTTTGCTTGTCATTTGTATACTCATAACCCTTTCTCTCTCTATAAATGATAGATGGTACTCCTCATGCTACCAATTATCGTCATTCTTGTAAAAAAGTCATGGATACTTATGCTCATACAAAACCATGGTTTGGTATTGAACAAGAATATATGTTTATTGATCCTGAAACTACTCGCCCTTACGGATGGCCACGCAATGGTTACCCGGAACCACAGGTAATAATAAAAAACAAGATTTATCTTTTTTTTAGTTATCTTATCTTTTTTTTTTCTATTGTGATCTTTTTCTTGGGTTTCCTTCTGGTATCTAACCAATGAAATTCAATTGTTTTACCACTATAACAGGGCAAATATTATTGCGGTGTAGGTGCAGGCAAGATTTTTGGACGTGATTTAGTAGAAGCTCATTATCGTGCATGTTTATATGCTGGTGTCAATATTTCAGGTGTTAATGCAGAAGTAGCACCTGGTCAGTTTGAATATCAAGTGGGCCCTTGTGAAGGCATTGATATGGGTGATCATTTATGGATCGCTCGTTATATCCTTGAACGTGTTGCTGAAGATTTTGCTGTGGGCGTTACTATTCATCCTAAACCTATTCAAGGTGATTGGAACGGTGCCGGTTGTCATACCAGTAAGTTTTTTAGACAGAGAGATCGATAGATAATAAAAAAGATAATGGAAAACTCAATGGGTCGATAAACTAACGGATCCCTCATTTTTTAAATAGACTACTCAACCGAAGAAATGCGACAAGAAGGTGGTTTAGCAGCTATTGAAAAAGCCATTGAAAAGATGAGCTTGAAACATTTTGAACATATTGCCGTGTATGGTGAAGATAATGATCAACGTTTGACAGGCAAACATGAAACGGGTCATATCGGCGCATTCTCTTACGGTATTGCCAATCGTGGTGCTTCTATTCGTATCCCTCGTCATGTTGGCAAAGAAGGCAAAGGCTATATGGAAGATCGCCGTCCTGCTTCCAACATTGATCCTTATCGTGTCACATCCATCATTCTTGAATCCTCATTAGGTCCTTAAATGAAACTCGGCATGAATCAAACCAACAATCATGAAAAAAAGCAAGCCAGTATAATATTCCATTTCAACCTCCTTTTCACAATTTGAATGCACTTTCCAGAACTATGACTGTTGTTTACTATTACTACCATGAAACCACACCCCATTTGCATATATATATATATATATATATATATATATCTTTTTCATATCAACATTCTTCTATAATATTTTTTCATTATTATTATTATTATTATTAGGAAAGCGAAAAAAATTCCTTTACCGGATAAAGTTTTTCAATATACCTCTTTTTTTTCTCACCACCATCTAAACCAAATTATCTTATCATTATAATTACATAGTATCATCTTGGTTGATCGTTTTTAGTTCTGTACGCTCTTCATTATCTTTCTTTTTTAAAGTATTATCTCTGATGTGGGTCCAAAAAAAAAGAGTAATCCAGGCTGTCTCCTATTGGTCGATCCTTTTTCGTTATCAATAAAAAAAAGTTTGCACCAGTCCAATTAAAAAAAGTATTTATGCAGTGAAAGTGAAATTCATCTTATCTATCTTTTTCAAAGTGGATTACGGAGGAAATGATAAATAATTTGGACCTCCGGATAACGATTTAATCGAAGCAAGTTGATAATGACCATGTTCAACCTCCGGCTAAACATAAAATTCTGAATGGGCGAGGTGAAAGAAAGGGAAAAAAATATATCACCATGTTTTAGGAGTGTTATCGAATGCATTTGTTGGCTAATAAGACAACAATAATGTATAAAAATCTACTCGTCATGAAAACAGATGTGATTATTATAAGCTTATTTTATAAAAATAGATTAGATTTTAATTGACGGGAAACATATATACTAGCATATCATTTTAACAACAGGGAGGAAGCAAGAAAGGAAGTGAGATAATGCACAGTGATAATAAAATGTGTGGTTGATTTATTTAAAAAAGTATGAACTGAATATTGGATGGGAAACAAGAAATTAAACTACAAGAAGAGTATCCTGAACGTATACAATCGATTATTATTTTAAGAATGGTCTTATCTAATACTGATAAATAGACTTAATCTTTTTTTCACTAACAAAGATTATATCCATCTTTTGTAACATACTACATGAGTGACAACAAAAGAAGGTGTGGCTTTTATAAATATCATTACGGAATGATGAACAGTAACATGTGTTTATTATAAGATAATTTAAAAAAGGTTGTTTTCTTTCAATAATAAACAAGTACTGATAATCAAATTAGATTATCGTACTGATGGTTTCCTATGTTTCTAAAAGATAGAATAATATATAAGCTCAATATAGTAAAATAGAGTACTATAGTATATTATTATGTTTGTTAAACGTATACAACAGATAGACTACTGGATCGGAAATCGCCATCCATCAAGGGTATTCCAATGAAACTTATCGTTCTTTTTATAATACGCATCATGCTCCTAAGTACATATATCTTGCATGCAATAATTAAATTAACTCGAAACAAACATAACGATGATTAGCATACTATTATATGATTGTTTTTACATCCTTATTACAGTAATGAACACAGGTATACAACATATATAAGATAAATCTATATGTATATAAATTAGTGACGACCAAAGGGAATATAAGTATAAGCATATTATTGTGTGTGAGTAGAGTGATTTTTTTTTATTAGATTAAGTTTCTTTTCTTGCCAAACTACTTTATTTGTGATATTTTTATTTAGAAAAAGAAGAAGCACCAAGTACTTCTCTTTAGTAATAAATATTTCACCAAATCAGAAACAGCATATACAATTGAATTAAACATTCTATTTCGGGGTAGTACAGAAGAGGATAGCTCTAAACGAGGGTTGGGTGAATTCTTATATATGTTATAAACAAGAATGTAAGGTACCATGAAATATACTCTTAAGAGTACAGAGGCATTCGAAGGGAAGTATATGATCAAAAACACTATGTGTTCTTACCGATGTGATATTCCTGTTGTATAGTACAAAGCTTTTAATTTAATATATATTGATCAAGCTTTAATAAGACAGTGTCATCAATATTTGCAGAAAGAGTTCTGCTGCTGAACCAACACTTTTATTTTATTACCTTAATATATTAAGCATGAATGCTTACCTTTCCGAAAGCAGCTACCTTCTTATTTACAATGTCCGGTTCCTCCTCCTTTCTTCTCAGCAAAAATCATCAAATTTCTTAGTACACAAGTGCAATAAATCAATAAAAACAAGGTTTATACATACATTTCAATTTGATATTAACATTGTTTGAGTCCTAATAATAAGTGATAGAAATGCGGCCAGTAATATCATGACAGCCTTCATTTATGTTACGCTATTGCATATTTCATATGCACGTTTAATATCAAATATCAAACACTCACCGTTCTGCTTGATCATAGAGGTCAAAATGATATCAGTCTTCGCCAGGTCTCATCGTGTTTTGTAATAATGCTGAATATCGTGTTATTGCATGTAAAAAAGATGACGATGTTGATGTTGGGTAAAAGGAGATCATAGAATCTTCTCTCCATAAAAAAGTCAAGAAAAGCATGTTTAAATCCTCGCAGATAAAAAGTATAATAAAGAACAAAATCTAACTCATTTCTTTCTTGGAAAATATCATTAGATGAATTTTGTAAGTGTCAGAACAAGGAATAGGGAGTATAATTATCAATGTTTTGCTGATATTTCTTCCTATCTCTTCGTCCGAAATAGATCTTTGGGGTTTGCCTTGATCATGGATAATTCTACTTGATCACGCACTTTGTGTCAAATCAAACCCGCTTTATGAAGTGACCACTGAGCTATGCATGTTTTCTGCTTGTCTGTTACAAAATTTATAATATTGACGTTTAAAGCAAAAGTATGGTGCCCATTGATTTTATTATTGCCCGGATAAATTCAATGTACTTATCGTCTAGTGTTAATATGATAGTGCGCCGTTAAATCCATGATTAAAATAATAGAGAAACATTTGTATGCCTTATTTTATGTATTATTTCTTCTTCTCAAAGTACTACCATTGTAAGAAAGAAGCAGCCATATGCATATAGGCACAGATCAAATAAGTTTTCCGTTCTAATAAAATATGGAATAATATGTTTCTTTCAGGGAGATTATGCGATGAGTTAGATTTTTTTAGAACAAGCCGCATAATATGCAAAAGTCTAGGTGAAACATCCTCCTTCTTCTTTTACTATAACATGTTCCTTTTTACACTTTGCTTTTATTGTAATCGTTAATTCAAAACTAGTTATCCACGATTCTTCTTCATCCACATCAGACACTTCCCGAAATCCTTTATCATTATTAAAAAACATTTACCCATAGCTTTGATTAACAACGATCACGCGTTTCTAATAAGACAATCATCAAACACGTAGTAGTGACTGAATCTGCATTCTCTTTCATTCAACCTACGAACTTCATTGAATAGCATGGCTACTCCTGAATCTTCTTCAACTAATACTGCTTCCACAAAACGTACCCTTTCTTCGGTAAGTCTGTGATTTTGTATTTATTTGGACTTATTTTCGCGTTGTTCATATGTATTCACGTGGTCGCGTTTTTTTTTGACTTTTATAGAGTACCTGTAGTGATCATTGTTATAGGCTCACTAAAGAGATGAAAAAACAGTATGATGCAACTTTTCGACATCTGAATGACAAGAAAAAATGGTGCTTAGGAGATAATGTCTCTGTTGAGGATTTAATATACCAATATGGTTTAATTTGTGAATATGAGCAGTAAGATCTGCTTTTACTATTCTTTTGTTCAATGTATTATTTATCATATTACTGTAATAAGAAGACCTTAGCTTTAACAATCTAACTGGTATATATATATATATATATAGTGCCGCACATTCTTTTATTTTGGATGAAGATGATACATACTGGAAAGACGTATTTACTCCCGAACAGCTCGATATCGTCAAGTCCACTGGTGAAACGGAACTTCCCGATTATGACTCTTCATGCAAAGAAATATTCACGTCTTTATCCAATACCGTCAAAACGACCACCGATAAAATCAAACAGGAATCATCAACATCCAAGTCACCCTTTATGGTATTTAGTTCGACATAGGAGAAAATGGTTGTTGATGCTATATGGGAAAAAATTACTTTATTTAAATGGATTAATCCTAGGGAGAGCTATGGTAAATATTGGGTACAGAAAACTATACTGGAAATCCTCGACCTTTACAGATGGGACGTATTGAATCAGGTAAAAAATTCTGAAAGGGATACCGAGTTCAGAGTGTGATCTATGATGGATAAAGTCTTTGATGAATACGAAAAGAGATCCGTTCAATGATCAACTGTCTGGTCAGTACTGACGTTTTCTATCTCTTTTTTTTCCCTTCTATCTCTCTAGAGTAAAAGCTGCTACACCTGATTCAACAAATATCCCGGACCTACTATTGTCTAGAGACAGTGTTGAGTACGGTGTTGTTAGACATATTCAAGGTATCGGTGTTGAGGTAATGCTTAAATCCCCTCTTCATCTTCCCAAAATGATGAAAAGTATATTCCTCCACACAGCAGAAGAATGTTGCTATGAGAAAGATGTGACTCGTTCATTCCGTATCATATAGTTTAGTCGATCCTGTAAGTATTTGAATATGTAATAAAGTATGAATATATTAGCACTCAACGTTTTCTGACCTTTTTTATTTCTTTTCTTTGGAAACAGATCTTCAAACATTTGCTTCTGTTACAGAAAATCCTGGTGGACACGTGTTTCGCATCAAATCAACATCACATTGTGAAATATATACCCGACCATCCTTATTCTCTTTTATCTTAAAGATTTTAAAATTAATGTTTATATACAAATAAATGTCATTCTTTTTTATTATTTGTTATTGTGGAGGACTGAATTGAGCTACGCCTGTACGAAAGCATGCTTGCAGTACTTGTGATAGAATTATGTATGAATAAAAGCTATATTGTATCAGCTGAAAACTCCATTTAGAGGGTGGTGGGTTGATATTTAGTCAATATTAGATATACTTACTCTATACATCTATCACTAAATCAACAGATCGAATTCAGAAATATACTACTTTCATTCAAAAAGCTTAAAGTAGAAAGAATCATTTAGACGTATTTTATATAGTCTATTCAACAAATAGACCTAAAACAAAAAAAAAGTTTAATTTCGTCCGCAAGGTACATGATATCAAAATCATTGGTTTATTTTTCAACAACCCTTTTCACTCTTATTATTTAACCTATAGATTGCCTGGATATAAAATATGCCGCCTAAAAAAAATCCTTCCTATTTCTCCCCGCTCTTAATAAAAACTTTTTACAGTGATTACTAAAATAACCATATTAAAAAATACTCGCTCTTTACGATTCATGGATTAGATATATCATGCTAATACCAATAAATAAATAAAATGTATTACAGCTTGTCAAAAAAGATTCTGTCAGAATACTAAATAAGGGAATCAAGCAAGCGAATGGTTTTTGTGTGGAGTTGCTTATATATGAAAACGTAATAACCATTAAAAAGATTTACCGTTTCTTGGTACATTATTCCCAAAAGAAATAGTATTTATGCGATCGAAACTAAAAATATCATGTGAAAAATGGTACTACCGTACTCAAACAATGGAAAGAGACGATAACAAAAAAATTGGTCAAAAAAATTGCCCCATATGTTGGTGTATAAATTTTTTATATGGTAAAAAAATGCATGCTAAATTAAAAAAAACAAGATGTTAGGTTGTTTTGGGGTTTGGGTTTTTTTTTGGTAATATACTATTAAACAGGATAATGGAACAAATAATAATAATAATAATAATATAAAAATAGAAGATACGTTTGTTCTTTTTTTATATAGTATGAGTGTGATGTTATGTATAAATAAGATGTAGGAGGGTTTAGAGATGAAGGAGGAAAATAGGAAAATGGAATGAAAGAGAGACAGTGTATGATTGATGGAAAGGTTGATTGGTAGGTTTAGTTTGCCTTCTTGGAAGCAGCGGCAGCAAGACGCTTGCCATAAGTACGACGAGCAAAATCGACAAACAAATAAGTAAGAGGCAAAAGGTAGCCGACATTGATCGAAACAGCGAAACGTTGACCAGGTGTATCAAGACAAGAAGGAACAAACAAGTAGCTAATAGCTAAGGACATTCCGACCAAGAATTGAGTGATTTGAATGGAGGTCAAGTAACGCTTTCCTGGAGGATGCAAACCAATGCAAGTAGCAGCATAATAACAATACATGACGGAATGAACGAATGAGTTAAACAAGACAAAGATCCAGATAGGAGTGGCCTTGTAACGAATACCAGCCCACATGGTCAACATGGCGCCAGAATGATGATAGGTTTGTAATAAGGAAGAACGACGTCCCTTTAAGAGAATAATGGCAGTATCAATGACTTCATAATACTTGGATAAGTAAAAGAGGTAGCCCCAGTAACCTAATGAATCATCCCATAAATTTTCATCCTTATCACAGAACTACATAACATGAAAAAAAAGATCCATTGTTTTTTTTAGTAACCAGGGTATAAAAACTCCCAATAAGTCCATCTCTTCTTCATTCTATATCTTTTTCCTTCTTTTCCTTTTCGTCCTTGTCAATCCATCCTTTTTGCTCCTTCATATATAAAAATCCATAGAATATCTACTAGTACTTACAGCATCGTGCATATCAACATCTCGTTGGAACCAGGATCGTTTCATACCACTGGCCATATTATAAAAGGTAATCATAGAATAAACAGCAAGGGCCAAATTGTGCAAAAAGACAAACGAAGTCATCAATTTGCTTGAAGAAGAAGCATTGGCAACACCTTTGTTCTTTGCTTCGACACGGGATAATTTACCATTCTTGGGGTTCAAAAGATGAATTGTCAAGGCATATGTACCAGCAATAGCCACGGGTGTTTTCCAATCCATAAAGAATTCATAGTATTCTGGGAATGGGATACCAGGAATTTGAGTCAATTGATCAATAACACCAACGTTCATTGTGATAGGATATGGATAAATTGAAAAAAGAGGTATGGGATGTAATCAAATACAGGTTCAACAAAAAAAGAAACAAAAAAAAAACACCAGAAAAAAGGTCCGTCGGTATTTATATGATTTGGATCGGACGGGAACTTGATTGTAGTTGGTTTGTTTCCAACAAAAACGAGTTGTGTGTGCTTTCTCTATCCCGAAAAAACTCAGATTATCCCCAGACTTTGGGTTTTGCTATTCAGTTACATGGAATGGAAAGTGTGTCAAGTAACCCATCCAATATAAAAAAACAAAATGTTTTTTAGCAAGTAAAGGGATTCGGCATGTGAGCTTATATAAAACATATTCCCATTTATTATTTATGATATTCATTCATAATCATCAACCCTTCCTGCATTTCTCCAATTTTTGGTGTGTGCCTTTTTTTTTTTTTTTTCAAACAAAGATAACGGAATAGGAGAAATGGGACCTCAAAAATATGATTTTCAAAATTTTCTTATTGTTTCAGTTCATTTGATCTTTCTTTTTTTTTCATATAAAGTATATATATATATATATATATGTGTGTGTGTGTGTGGGCTTTTATTATTGGACTAATTTGGATGGGAGTTTTATGTCTACTAATACATACAATAAGAATGATTCTGTAGAAAGAGGAGGAGGAAGGAATATATATTCAATTTGGAGGAAGGGTTTCTTTTTTTTTTCTGTTGATAGAAGCATATAAGCATATTTGGACAAAAAAAAAGAAGGAAGGAGGGGATCTATGAAATTGGATGATCGATTGTCTATATTGATAATATACGTAATAGTATAAGGATGGTGGATTTGGATGGTAAAGTAGTATAGTAATAAGTTAAGTTTCAAAAATTTGACAGGGTAAAACTTTTGTGATTTAAATCTACGCATTCATTTCTTCTGCTTTAGGAGCAGCTTCAGCAGCCATACGAGGGCTAACATATAAAGCACTGGCTTCTGTCAATAAAGTTTGATCAAGTGTTTCGACTGTAGCATTAGCATACGCTTTTCTTCCTTCGACTCGATCTAATTTGCCTCGAATAACTACCCATTGATCTGCTTTACAAGGTTTACGGTAATCCACTGATAAATTAGCAGTGAAACCAGTATAGTTTGGCAAACTTGGAAGTGACTAATCAGAAGGGCGTAATCGCGGAGCAACAAATAGTTAAAAAAAGTGGGGGGGGAGAGAGAGGTTATTACACACATAGAGAGATCAAATTGCCCCTTATTAAGAATTTCACTTACGACATAGGCTAAATGTTCATCAAGTAATGTTGCAAGCATACCACCATGAACAATACCTGCATGGCCACATCTAAAAAATTTCGGGGGGTGAGTTAATCTCGATTTAACTGTAGTGCCTTCTCTATTTTCTCACACAAAATGCATTTGTGTCATATTTTTACTGCTATAGAGTCATAGCAACCTATACTCTATGCTTATCAAGTAATAATAATAATAAAAAACCACTTACAATTTCTTTCCAAGATGTAAAACAATAATACATTGCGTTTTTTCCTTGTTAAAAAACTTTAAAGGTCTGAGTGCAATTTTACCATCCCCACGTAATGTAGAAGCTGTCAAAGAAACGTCATGAGCCGCTTCGGACATGTGACCATACGCTTTGACTTCAATCCAATCGGGTGATGCTGAAAGTTCTTGAACTATAGCTAATGATTCTTGTTGTTCAAATAATGATTCTTGTGCTTCACTGAGAGTGAATCCTTGATCGCGACGATTCAATGGGGCAGCATCGGCACCAGGTCCATGACCATTCATGCCTCTAGCATCAGGGCCCATGGCAATACTGGGTAATAAGGTATCGGTCATTTTTCTCGGTCGATTGGCTGTATAATGTGAAAAAGAATTGATAAGCAAAAGAGACCTATTCTGTTGTAGGGAGGAAAGAGAGAGAGAAAAAAAAAGAAAGGGAAAGAGAAAGAGAAAAGAGACCGATGAAGAGTGGAGAGTCAAAAATAATAAAAGAGAAAGGGTAAAAGTAATTGCTTTACACAATTACCTTTCAATAAGAGTGGAATAATGCGACTATGGCTATTCGTATGATTGAGTGGTTGATAAGTGCTAGGTCTTGAAAAAGACCCATTATGATTGGATGAAAAAGTGAAACGGCGTTTTATGATATGAATTGTTGAGAATTTAAGAAAGCAGGGGCGAAGAATAGAATAATGTTTGATCATCATCGACTTATTATTTATCTTGTTATTGTTTGTAAAGTTGTATGTATATATACATGTAATGATGGATTGTTGACGATGATGGATTCCTCTTCTATTTGTCGATAAAAGAAACAATTTGCTCTTTTGCTGATAATAATAATAATAAAAGACCAGGAACAAAAGAAAAAGGTAGAAAAGAGTGGGGTTTTACTTTTGATAGATACAGGTATATAAAGATTATATAAACCGATCAAAAACTTTCGCACGGCGATTGGTCTGACACATTGTAATAACTTAACGCAGGTACAAATACTCCATATGACATTTTGGAATCGGATAAATGTTTTTTAAAAAGATGCTGTTCTAATATTGTTAAACATATATAGTGTTCTATCTCGTGTATGATTTCATCTTGTCAATGATGGAATTTTATTTGTGTATAATACATATATCATCGTCGTCAAAAGTAACAAAATGCATGCATCGACCAAACAAACCAAAAACAATAAACCAGGGACTAAATATATATCAAATAGTTATCAAATAATAAAAATAATTTTGCTGTGTGGATATTTTTGGAAATAAAATTTTCAGACGATCATTTATATATAAAAAATATGTTTGTAACACCCATTAGTGCATAGCGTATGTTTTTTTATAAGCATAAAAGAAAGGTGCATTGTATAGAAAGACATAACCTACTCTTAAATTCATATTATAAATAATAAGAAGCATCATCATATGAAATAATAATAAACATCGCCATTGAACTGTGCATGGTACATAATATGAAATGGTTCAGGCACATCAACAAGTTTAAAAAAAAGCGCGGAAAAAAAGAGCAAGGTTTTAAAATACTGCATGTTGGCGTCTTTTGACTTTTGGTTTATTCAACCTACTTTATATATATTTTTATATATAAACAAATCCATTCTTCTTCTTCCTTCCCCCCCAAAACCCAAGTATGAAAAGGGGAATGATTTCTTTATAATAAGTATAAACTCTCTTTTTATATATACTAACTAAATAAAAAAGCATTTTCATTATTTGTTCATCATCCTACTATAATATACTAAATGGTAAGTTTTAGTTTGAACAATGGGGTTTGGGAGTCAATAACAAACAAATATCTTTTTTTAAAAAGAATAGAAAGAAAAAGTCTTATATATATATATATAAGATTTAAACAAGTAGATAATGATGATGATGGTGGTGGTGGTGGTAAATCCCCTTTTGAATATCTTCTTACTTTTCCTTTTTCAAATTTTTTTTTTTGGGGGGGGAGAGAGAGTCCTTAAAAAAAGTGTGTAAAACGAAAAGCCAACAAAGTGAGGCAGGCACCATTATAATAATAACACCAGCGTTAATTTTCTGTGTAATTTATTTTATTTCGAATGTGTGTTATTATTATAATATAACCCAAAATAAAAAATTACTTTTTTTTTTACCCTTCTTTTCCCTTTACTTTCCTTTCTTATTCAATTTATTATTCTAATTATTCTACTATCGCATCATTCACTACTTACTACTACTTTAACCACTCTTTTTTATACTAATAATCCATCATCATCCTATATCTTTTTGTATCAAACAAAATAACAAACAATAATATCTCAAAAATCTTACAAGCCGGCAAATATATTACAACACCACCACCAACAACAACAGGATAAAAAAAGAAGAGAAAAAAAATCTACCTCTTTCTCTCTCTTTCTCTTTATTGAGTACCCAAATAAATTTAACAATGTCAACAGTCGCCATGACAAGGATGACATCGGATATTCAAGATGATTCTACCATGGTTCAAACAACGACGACAAATAGTACAGAAAACAACAATCCCGAAAGTCTCAATAACAACAATAATAAAAAGAAAAACGGAGGAACAAGAAAGTCAGACTCGGGTGTCTATTTTGCAATGATGCTTTCTGAATACCTTGAAAAAAATGCCAATGAATTACCCAGTGATCAATTAACACCTATTTCTGAATCACTTTCTAATCAACAAGACAGCACCGGCCAAGAGTCAAAAAATGGAAGTGATAGTAACACAGCCTCTTCTAATAATCATACAGCAGATGCACCTGCCTCTTCCACTACTGTAACAGCATTGGATACGACACAGCCACCGGCGGCATTCACAGCTTATAAGACTCGTCATAATACCGAAAAAGAAGATCATGACGATTCAGCAGAAGCAGCAGCCAATGAAGCTATGGCTAACCTGTCGAATTTGATTTGGTAAATATGCAAGGAGGGGGTAGTTCATTCGTTCGTTCGTCGTACTGTATATGTGGAGAAAGAGAGAAAGAAAAAAAAAGGCAGGAGGGAAGGGGAATTTTTAAAAATAAATAATAATGCAAATTTCCACTTTTATACGATGATCAAACAAATATGGTGATTGTTGTTATCTATTGTCATCCTAATATACAATCATCATCATCATCATCATCATCATCATCATCATCATCCATTTTTATTTAGGGTTCCTGCACATAAACATCCACAAATTGCGCCAAGTGAATTTGTTAACTGGATACAAGTGCACGGGGCGGCTCCTACTCGAAAAGGGTCCAAAGTGAAACGTCAAAAATCCCAACTTTCAAGATCCATGTCTTACAATGATCCTCCCAGTGATTTTGACAAGGATACGAGTACAGAAAGTACCGCCAGTGATAGTGATTCACCTGTGAGTCCTCAAGATACAGAGGCTCGTTTCTTACCTGGCATTGCTGAAAATGTCATGGATGGAAAAAATGGTAAATAATAATAAACATTGTATATTTAGAGTAGTGTGTGTGCCAATGTGACTCATGGAGGGAGAGAGGATAATAATAAATGAATTATATTTGATTAGTATAGTGCATAGTTAAAATAGAAAAAAAAAATTAAACTAAACTCCATTTGTTCAAAAAATTAGAATACACATTCGATCGACATTCCACAGTTGTTGATGATTCACGTATATTAGCACCACCTACACAAAATCGATCTTTGTTACGTCGTTCTGCATTTTCAGCAAGAAGGGCACCAGGACAAGATCGACGTAAAAGTCGACGACCTCAACCTCAACAACCACGTCATTCTACTGATACGAGTGATCGAATGGGTCATATACCCTCAGCCGAACCCATCAGTTTACATGATCATCCTGTCAGTATGAGTGAATGGATTGATTTGGGAAGTGCTAGTTTGGAACCTGATGATTCACAACATGGGATTCTTTCAAGAGTCCATGATGCAGAATCTCAATTATTTTCGAAAATCATGGATGAAGATCGTCAACAACAACAACAACAGGGAGAAGAGAAGGTGACTTTGTCAACGGCTGAATTACTATCGACATCATTGGAAGAAAAAGAACAAGGTGCTCATAGGCAAGAAAATGAAGCATCTGTAATCACCTTGACTGATGGTGTGGATACAGGAGAATTATCTACTACCACCACTACCCCTACGACAACGATGACCAGTCCACCTATACCAGAAGAACGAAAAGTTGTAGCATTAAGACGATCCGCCTCTGACCTTGTCCCCAATGAAAAAGTGGAACGAAAATCATCCTGGATCAGTGGATTATTGAACAATGATAAAAAACGAAAAAAGAGTCGACGTGGATCATTACGAAGAGTGGACGATGCTCGTCATTTGAAAGAAAAGGAAAAAGAAACATTACAATTGACAAGAGTGAATTCTGTAAATAATAATAATAATAACCAAACCCATCATACCAACATGCATCAAGAGAAAAAACGAGGATTAGCCGCTTTTCTATCTCGTTCTTTATCGTTAAAAGCCATTGCCACACGTACCAAAGAAACATCGGCTTTATCGAAATTTAATTCTACTCGTGCCAAAACATCCAATACGAATGGAAGTACAACTACTTCACCTCAACAACAGCAGCAACAACAGCCTTCATTAGTGACCCGTCAATATATTCATAGTTATCGATTACCAATTCATGTGGAACGTGCCGTGTATCGATTATCACATATGAAATTGGCCAATCCTCGAAGACCTTTACATCAACAAGTTGTGATCAGTAATTTCATGTTTTGGTATTTATCGATTATTAATCCACAACCTCAATATCAACAGGATATGAACATGGGTCCTAATAATAACAATAATGCACCTTGGCCTTATCAGCAACAACAACAACAACAACAACAACAAGCTGCTCAACAACAACATTATTATCAACAACAAACGGAAACCAATGAAGCAACTACCGGCATGATAAATCGAACAGGGTCAACCAGTGATAATAATAATAATAGTAGACCAACACCTCCCAAAATGAGTGCAGCAACGACTCGCCGTTTCTCCGATGATAGTATAGCTGTGTCCAACAACAATCACAATCACAATAACAGGAGAACCAGCCAAAGTTCATCTGATGAAGAAGACAACGTGCCACTCAGCCATTATCGGAAATGAAAGAATGTATTTCACTTTTTTTTTTTTTAGACCCGTTTCACCTCTTTTTGCACGTTCACACCACATCACAAAGCATCCTACCTTTACATCTACTATTACTACTTCCATCCCTTCTTTCTTATAACCAACTCTCACATTTATTATTATATCTCTCTCAACCTTGATTATTATTATTATCATCTCCTTTCCCTCATCCTATTTTTCTTTTCTCTCTTTTTTTTTTACATCTATATAACTAGTTTGAATATCCCAAATAATTTCTATCTATTTTGTAACATACCTTTTTTTGTTCTTTTTCCTCCACCTCTTTTCTCTTCACCTCAAACTCATATAACAACCTTATTATATTAGTTAATTATTATTATTATTATTATTGCTAATTAAAAAAAAATTCAAAGTTCGCTCTGCACCCTCTTTTTTATTTATTTTTATGAAACCAAATGAAACAGGTTTTTCTAATAATATGAAAGGGGAATAAAAAGTTATTTAGTATTAGATAAAGAACAAGAAGAAGAGGGGGATGATCATCTCCCAAGGGGAATGGCATGCATTATTCCCAACCCAACCCAATATAAACATAAACATCACACTACTAATATCTTCGAGTAACTGTGTACACATGGCAAAATAGAAAGACCGATAAATAAAAGATGTTCAAGAAAAATGCTTTTTAAGCCCTTTTTCTATTTACTACTTTGCTGCGATTTATTATCACTCGCTACTAATAAACACATTGACAAAGTGTGAGTGTTTATTATTGCGGCATGCCAATTTTCAACATTTACTCTCCTCTCTCCTCTTCTCTCCACTACACCCCCACTTACCACACTCTCAATCCATTCTTTCTTTTTTTTTTTTTCACACAGTTTTATCACACACAAACTAACAACAACTCATAACCTACACACATTAAAATAGTATGGGTAACAAAATATCGAAACCCAATGGTAAAAAGGGAGGAGGAGGAAACAATCGTCGAGCCACCAAAAGTATGCCACCACCAACTCGACCACCTCCTTCTGAAGATAACGAATACAGTGTCAACACAACACAATCCGTCAATTCCATTCTTTTGAATTCTCAACATCGTCAATCATTACCACCTGGCGGTCTTGGCAACCGTGCATCATCCAATACTTCGGCATTAGCTCAATTAAACCCAGATTATCCAACAGGCGATAATAAGAATAATAGTAAAAACGACAATGACGATGAACAAGATACTATTCAAGGACAATCTGAAGATCCATTTGGTGGAAAAGTGGCTCATCCACAACAACATAAATTATTAGCAGCATCTGATTTTTGGCCACCTCAAGGTGGATCCAATACAGGTGGTGGTCAACAACAAAACAATAACAACAGACAATCCCTCGGTGACAATGACTTTAATAATCAATTGACAGTAGGATCCATGAATCAATTGACCGTCAACTCGGTTGCTAGTTATACAACAAGTACAGTGACGCCAGCAGAAGTGGATGATTATATTGAACGGTTATTAAATGCAGGTTATTCCAAAATAACCAAACAGTTGTGTTTAAAGAATTCTGAAGTGGTTGCTATTTGTCGTGCAGCCATGGAGATTTTCCTGAGTCAGCCTGTAAGTATTTTTCACTTGTTTTTTTTGGGTGTGGTAGTACCATCATCATCATGATCCAAACTTTTGTTTCATCCATCATCAGCAATCTTCTTCTTCCTCACCTCCTTTTTATTATTATTATTATACTCGCATATCACTACATATGTCAGAGTCTTTATAACAATGATCCACTTTTATTCTCCCCCCCAAAAAAAAGCATAATGTACCTGATCAAAAGCCATACCCCCCATCTATAACTTACTATTGACTATTGTCAATGGGAATAATGGATGAAATGATGATCTTCATTGGAGGGTTTTACTACCCCTTGTTTTATATACTAAAAAAAGCAAGTCCACTGTTTTTGGTATTTTTTTTTTTACTCATCCATGAAATTCCCTGGGTTTTTATTTTTTTTATAGTCACTCTTGGAATTATCACCACCCGTCAAGATTGTAGGCGATACTCATGGTCAATATACGGATTTAATTCGATTATTTGAAATGGGTGGATTTCCACCTAGTAGCAATTATTTATTCCTTGGTGATTATGTGGATAGAGGCAAACAATCCTTGGAAAATATGTTGTTATTACTTTGTTATAAAATCAAGTTCCCCGAGAATTTCTTTTTGTTACGTGGTAATCATGAATGTGCCAATGTTACCAAAGGTAAATTTTTTCATTTAGTAGTTATAAGGTGATAAGAGAAAGTGAAAGAGAAACAGAAATTAAAAAAAAAAAACGGAAAAGGGAAAGAAAGATAAGAGTGATAGCTAACATATAAAAAAATAGTTTATGGATTTTATGACGAATGTAAACGTCGCTTGAATCCGAAAATGTGGCGGACTTTTGTTGACACATTTAATACATTACCCATCGCTGCCCTGGTGGCCGGTAAGATCTTTTGTGTTCATGGTGGCCTCTCCCCTTCCTTACATAATATGGATGAAGTACGTAACATTCAACGTCCCACGGATGTACCCGATTATGGATTATTGAATGATTTGTTATGGTCCGACCCATCGGATGTCACTGTGGATTGGGAAGACAATGAACGGGGCGTATCCTATTGTTTTGGTAAAAAAGTCATTAATGAATTCTTGGCCAAGTTTGATTTGGATTTGGTATGTCGTGCACATATGGTGGTGGAAGATGGTTATGAATTCTTTAATGATCGTACCCTGGTCACAGTCTTTTCAGCTCCCAATTATTGTGGTGAATTTGATAATTTTGGTGCTGTCATGAGTGTCTCTGAAGAATTGTTGTGTAGTTTTGAATTATTGACACCTGCAGATCATCCTTTGGCCAAGGAACGTTCAAAGAATAATAAAAAGGCGGTGGCGTCTTCTTCTACTTCTTCGTCGAATGGTCAAACCAATGGTCGATGAATTTGATATCATATTATTATTATTATACTCACTTATTATTATCATTATTATATATATATATACAACAACACGTTTAAAAAATAGCCATTCTTCCATTACACACACACTCCTCTCCAATTCCACTTTTATTACCAACATCTTTTTAGACGCTTATTCTGTTTTTATATTATTCATTCATTTTCGTATTTATTGACTTATCCCCTCTCACTTCTTTAACACACTCTCTCTCATATTTTTCTTTTTATTATTCCAAAAAAAACACACATTTTCAAGTACCATTGATTTATATTATACTACTCCAATTTATATCAAATATATATAACAACATTGTTTTATTTATTTAATTTTTTTTAGAAAGACAAAAAAAAAGAAAGTATTAAAAAAAAAGAAGCTTTTTTCATCTTTGTCAGTTAGAAAAGAGAGAGAGAGAGAGACAGAAAGAACATTTTTTTTTATATAGATCGATTGGGAGAAGTTCTAAGGATAGCCCTAATAATTGAAAGTATATATAAAAAAATAATAATATAAAGAATGAAGGTATAATAGGACCGTGTGAAGGATGGCTTTTTTGTGTGTGTGTTTGCTTGACGGAGTATAACATTAGAGTGAGGGCTATCGCGAAAGTAAACGGGGAAAGATGGAAATTATCGGATGGATTCGCGTCCGTTTTTACACCCCCAACACTTTTACCGCCAACACACATACCCCGATCCACACCTTTTGCCTTTAACCTTCCATAAAGCCTATAACAAAACACACACCAAACCTCTCTGCTTAAATACTTCTATTTTGTTTATTTTTTGGGGGTTCAAAAAAAAAGGATATTTCTCTGTCTTTTATTTTGCCCTTTTTTCCTTTTCTTTCCCCTTTTTTTCCCTTTTTTACTTTATCTTCTTCTTTTCAAATACCCATCTATCAATCAACAAAAATGACCTTCCTCACATCACTTCAACGCATTGCTCCCGTTGCTGCTTCAGCTCGTCGTGTTGCTAAGCCTGCTCTTTACTCTGCTTTTACTGCTGGTCAACAACGTTTCAACTCTAGCAATGCTGTCGAGGTAAAATATTCATACTTGTTTCTACTTCTTTTATCGATATTTATAAAGAAACATAAATCAAACAAAAAAAGAAACACGTCACTCATATCATCATCTTAAATTAAATATAGATGACCGTTCGTGATGCTTTGAACCAAGCTTTAGAAGAAGAACTCTTGAGAGATGAAAAGGTTTATATCCTTGGTGAAGAAGTAGCTCAATACAATGGTGCTTACAAGGTATAGTTATTATTTTGAATATGGGTATTTTGGATAGTTGGGTTATTTTTTTTTCTTTCATCTTTTTAATGGGAGAAGTCGGGAAAATACACGAAAAAGATTGGCCAAAAAAAAATGTTTGGTCTTCCGAACCCAGAACAAAAAAAAAATAATAATAATACTAAAAAACGATTATATAGGTCACCAAGGGCTTGTTGGACAAGTTCGGACCAAAGCGAGTCATTGATACTCCCATTACTGAAATGGGTTTTGCTGGTTTGGCTGTTGGTTCTGCCATGAGCGGTCTTAAGCCTGTCTGTGAATTCATGACTTTCAACTTTGCTATGCAGGTAAAGTCACCAAATGAGCTGTCAATGTGACATGTGTGTTTGTTTGTGTGTGAAGGAAAAAAAATTATTTCATTATTAAATATAAATGAAAAAAGAGAAAAATCCTTTTTTAAAATACATGGATAGATAGACAGGGAAAGGGAAAATCGTGTCCAATAGATATAATTTTACTAACATAAAAAAAATCAAACCAATAACAGGCTATTGACCAAATCGTCAACTCTGCCGCAAAGACCCATTACATGTCCGGTGGTACCGTCAAGGTCCCCATTGTGTTCCGTGGTCCCAACGGCGCTGCTGCTGGTGTTGCCGCTCAACATTCTCAATGTTATGCCGCTTGGTACGGTTCCGTTCCTGGTTTGAAGGTTGTTTCCCCATGGAACTCGGAAGATGCCAAGGGTCTTTTGAAGGCTGCCATCCGTGATCCTAACCCCGTTGTTTTCCTTGAAAACGAATTGGAATATGGTACCGCTTACCCCATGTCTGCTGAAGCTCTTTCCAATGACTTTGTCTTGCCCTTGGATAAGGCCAAGGTTGAACGTGAAGGTAATGATATCACCGTTGTCTCTCACTCTCGTTCCGTCGGTTTCGCCATGAAGGCTGCCGAAGAATTGGCCAAGAGTGGTATCTCTGTTGAAGTTGTCAACTTGCGTTCCATTCGTCCTCTTGATGTTGATACCATTGCCAAGTCTATCAAGAAGACAAACCGTATCGTCACTGTTGAAGGTGGTTGGGCCTCTTTCGGTGTTGGTTCCGAAATTGCTGCTCAAGTTATGGAATGTAAGTATTATTATTGTTATTTGAGAGAGGGATGGATTAGCCGTTGTTGTTACGGAGATTGTTACTATGTAGGAAGTTTAGATATACTCATTCCAATATATATATAATTTATAGCTGATGCCTTTGACTATTTGGATGCCCCTATGGTCCGTGTTGCCGGTGCTGATGTCCCCACCCCTTATGCTAAGAACCTTGAAGAATTTGCCTTCCCTGATGACAAGGTCATCGTCAAGACTATCAGGTAAATGAATTTTAAAAGTGATGATCATCCATTCAAACAAGAAACTAATCAAAACTTTATATATAAAAAAACAGAGATGTCTTGGACAAGAAGATTGGCGCATAAACTTGACTTGACTAACTTCTTTTACCTTATAACTATATAAAAAAATAACCTTTTTTATAATCTAACCCATCCATATTAATAATCCCAACAAACAAATCAACAAACAAATCAATCACCCTCTCTTTAAAAGAAACACGTCTTTTTTCGCTTTTTATCCCCTGCTTTTTTTTCGCTTTGGTTATTTCCTTTTATTACTTCCTCTTTCTCTTTTTTTATCCCCTTTTTTTAACAATAGAAAACACAAAAAGGTTGTGTGTACATAAAAAAAACCAAACTTGCATCTCTTTTTCAACTACTTCACTTAATACTTTAAATTTTTTTATACTTACCCAACTATATTAGTGAGCAAAAATTTCTTTTTTTCTTGTCTCACATTGATTATTCGCGGAGGTCCAATAATTCTTAGCGTGCTTGTAAGAAACAAAACGTTTTTCTTTCATAAAGGTCTCTTTTTTTTTATTATTTGACACCTTTTTTTCTTCAAGAGAAAAAAAAAATAATACTAGTGAAAGAGAGAGAAAGAAAGAGTTTACCTTTATCTAACCCTTTTTCTTATTCAACCTAACTTTAAATTCACCCCTTCCTTCTCCCCATTGGTTCGTCTATGCTATCGCAGATTAAAAACTTGCTCAAAGGTGGCAAGAAAGAACGATCGTCTGCTCCAATGACATCGTCCAAAGAAGAAAAACAACACCATGAAAAGACTCGGTCTATCAACACCACTACAACCACTACAACTACTATCACGACAAACAATAACAACGAAGTTGATTCGAAAAGAACAATGATTATAGCCGATCCCAACAAATTACCTGTTCAACCTTCATTGACAGCACAACAAATATTTGAAAAAGAACGTCTTCGAAAACGTCGTTTACCTTCTTATGCTGGTTTAGAACGGTTTGAAATTATAGAGAAACTCGGAGAGTAAGTACTATTTTTTGGGGAACAAAGAAGGAGGAGGAAGCAAGAAGAAAAAAAAGGAGAACAAACCAGTTTTTTTTTTTGGGTCGAACTATATATCTCCAATGAAAATAATGTGTGGTTGGTCCGTGTGTTTTACTTGACATGGAATTAAATATGAATTCTATATCTCTTTATTTATTTATTTATTTAAAGTGGAGCTTTTTCAATCGTTTACAAAGCCAAAGATAATGAAACGGGTAAATTAGTAGCTATCAAAGTTGTACGCAAACATGAAATTGACAAGGTAAAAAAGAAATTGGCCAAAGGTTAAAAGGAAAACCGAGAGAGAAATGTATCCATCGCTTACCGTATTTATCTATTTGATGTAACCAGCATGGTCGAACTCAGCATTTACATCCAAGTATGAAAAAGAAACCAAGAGCTACTGAGGTAAAAAAAAAATGACATTCATTCCTTTAACAACAAGTTAGATAGATAGATGCGAACATGGTGCAGGATGACGCAAGATAATATATATATATATATTCACACACATACAAATGAAATTTACATCTAATTTCATTATATTAGCGTGCCACGATTATGAAAGAGGTCCAAGTGATGCAAAGTGGCAAACATAAAAACTTGGTGCAATTACTTCACTTTTCAGAATCGGACGATCATTATTTCTTAGCCATGGAACTGTGTCAAGGTGGAGAATTGTTTCACCAGATTGTCAAAATGACTTATTTCAGTGAAGACCTAGCGCGCCATGTGATTGTTCAAGTAGCCCATGGTATTCGCCACCTTCATGAAGACTGTGGCGTTGTCCATCGTGATATCAAACCAGAAAATATCCTGTTTGAACCTATTCCTATCGTCCCTTCCAAAAATCCTCAAAATATGTTTGATGAAGATAAAGTTGATGAAGGTGAATTTATTCCTGGTGTTGGTGGCGGTGGTATTGGTTTGGTCAAGATTGCAGATTTTGGTCTTAGTAAAGTGATTTGGGATCAGGTAAAAAAAAAAAAGAATTGGTGTTTTGCCACAAACAAACAAAACATTTTTGTCTCCTTAACACTTATCCCCCCCCCCCAAATTTTTTTAACAGAGCACACAAACACCATGTGGTACTGTCGGTTATACCGCACCTGAAATTGTACGTGATCAACGCTACTCTAAATCCGTCGATATGTGGGCTCTGGGATGTGTTTTGTATACCATGTTATGTGGTTTCCCTCCATTTTATGATGAATCCATTCCTGCCTTGACCCAAAAGGTCGCCAAAGGACAATATACCTTTTTGAGTCCATGGTGGGATCCTATTTCTGATGCAGCCAAAGATTTAATCACTCATTTGTTATGTGTGGATGAAGAAAAACGGTATACGGTGGATGACTTTTTACGCCATCCATGGATTACCAAGCAACAACAACATTTCGAACCTGTACCTTCACCCATGCCAGGTGTGGCTACGATACCCATCGACGATGATTTTGATACCCATAAAAATAAGAGTACGAATAAGAATCGCCGTCGTAAAGATGCCTTTTCGCCTGGTGTGGCTTCTATCAAAGAAATTTTGGATATCACCTATGCAGTGCAACGCATTGGGGAGGAAAAAGCAAGAAAATTGGGTCATGTTGTGGAAGAAGAGGAAGAGGATTCAGATGATGAACGAATTACCAAAGCTGCTATTTTGCCTAAAACAGAACCCAAGGCGTTTGCTCTTGATTTAGGCAAAGCGACTATTTTGAAGAATCGAAAAAAGGCACCAGTAGCATCTCCTGTGATTGCTTAAATTACAATGCTTTATAATATAAAGTAGCCATAGTTTACTTTTTTTTGTTGTTTTAGTAAAACTTTATTGTTCTTTTTTTTTGTTTTTTATATATCTATATATATCTTATTTATTTATTTATTTATTTTTTTGCTCGAGTATGATCCATTCAAATATGAATACCCAATCCAATCCTATTGACCTATTGTTTTTATAAAATATTCGAGAAAGGTGTTTTATATGAATACATATTTCACTGAAAGATGATGATGGATGGATGATATATAAAAATATTCAGATTGTTTATTAAACTATTCAGCAACATTTCCTTGAGATTGTTGTTGTTGACCTCTTCCTCGACCTCTAAACCCACCATCTCCGCGTCCTCGTCCGCGACCTCGTCCGCGACCACGGAATCCACCTCGACCTCGATTACTACTATCGCCACTACCACTAGGGCTGTTATCATTATTCTGATCTTTGGGTGTTGCTGGTGGAGGGGATGCTCGATCTGATGTAGGATGCTTATTCACAGGATCCTCTACTTTTGATTTATTTTTGAATGACGAATCCTGACGCTCATTTTTCTTTGGCTTGTCATGTTGTTTCTTTGGTTTTCTATCGTTATTATCCCTTCGTTGTTGTTGTTGTGTATCGTCTGGATTGCTATTACTACTGTTCTTGACCGATGGTGATTGAATTTTTTCTGTTTTCCGTTCATTTGATTTTGGATTTCTATCTTTACCAGCATTCGTTGGTGTATCTGATCGAGACCTGTCAAATTTCTTGGTAGATTTATCATTCGTAGTAGCAACAGGGGCAGCTGATGACTTGTCACGCTTGGGATTCACGGATTTTTCGGATTTAGACTTGGACTTATCAGATTTAGTGTTTGCCTTTTTATTATCTGATCGACCCCCACTACCGCGATCACCAGAAGAGTTCTTTTTATCCTTGTCGTCTTTAGTTTTAGCATCCTGCTGTCGCTTATTGTTGCTGCTATTGTTTTTGCCTTGTTCTTTATCTTTTTTATTCCTGGATTTTTTCCCTTGGTCTTTATCCTCTTGATCCTTTCCACTTTTATTCTTGTTGCTGCTGCTGCTCTTTTTTTCCTTTGGATTGTTATTATCCGGTGGAGGATTCTGTTTTTTCTTTTCTTCTTTTGTCATGGGTTTGACCTTGAAAGGAACAAAGGGGGGTGGTCCACTATCCCCTTCCGTTTGCAATCCACGTTTAACAAATTGCTGTAATATTCAGCATGGATATTGGATGAATACCGATTGTTCGCAAAATTCCCGTTACCTCTCACATATGTATACCCAAACCCTTCTTTTTTTTACCTTGCCTGCGCGCCATGCTTGCACCATTTCTTGAACATGACCGCCCAAAGGTTTCAACATCCCTGGACCCAATAACAATAGCTGATCTTTAATAGTAATTGGTTTTGTCACCAAAAATTTTGTTCCTGGAGGCGTAAATAATCTATCAAATGCATTAGCATATATATATCAAAAGATAAAGTGGATCGATAGAATAAATAGAAATATCATTGAATATATTTACTTTATGGATTCCACTTGTCCTAAAAATTCAACACCAATTAATTTCTTTTTCCCTCCGTCACTCAACACGATTCTTAATAGTCTTGGGTTCTCTACTTGATGAGTGGAAGGTAACGCGACATTGGTCACTTGTTGAAGTTGTAAAACGAGGGGGCCGGAGAGAACAGGTTCTCCTTTTCGATCTTGAGGTTCACCAATTTGACGTAGATCGGTCTATCAGAGTAGTTTATGCATGGTGGTTCACGATGCCAACCCCATGGAGTTTGTTAGAACATTCGCCGTAAAGACCATAATAATAAAAAACATAAATTTACATCGAGTGCTGTTGTTATTAATTCTTCCAATGGTGCGTCTGTACGACCCAATTGTTCATGAAGGACAGAGATTCCTTCATCACTAAGGAACCATCCTTCTCTTTGTAATGCTTGTTTCATTTTTTTGGGTAACGAAAAGTTGCTGTTGCGGGATTTGATGAAAGAAATTATTTTGGATCAAAAAACAATGCTTACCGTTGTGTGTAGGAGTGGACAAAAATGGAGATTGATATACAACTAGTTCATATCAAGCCATTATATGCAAAGTATTTTGCTTTCATATATATATAACATGCATGAAATAAATTCTACTTTTTTTAAAATAACAACGAATCTCTTGGGATCAGTCTATTATGTGGTGTGTAATTGTGTAGTAGTTGTCAGCAAGGATACGAATGTGTACAAATTTACTATCAATATAGTAATCAACTTTTATTACATATATAAAATAATTATTATATAAAACAAAGCATTTAATACCCCATTATGTAGCAATACCATGAAAGTAGGAAGCAATTGTTTAAAATAGAAACACATGAATGATGGTAGACGTTTTATATATCAGTAATAGTTCACGATTTTATTCCACTTACTTATTAACTAAAAAATATATCACTTTCTCAACACTTTGTTGTTGTCATTTTTTTTTATCAATAATATTATTGTTTATTTGATAGTAACATACCAATATATACTTTGCTTATATTACTTTTTTTTCGACAGTAAATACACACCTTTTTTCTGTCAGTCAAGGATAACATAAGCGTAGTGTATTTTTATTACAAGCTGGTTTAATACCTGCTCGTAGCGCTGTTCCACCAGATTATTATAATAATAAATGTAATGATGCATACCATGATGACGGTCTACAATCAATAAGATAGTGGTCAGCCTAGCGCATCCGCGGATACCAAGGAGAGAGAGATACGATGACATGAACAAATGCATGATTGAAGACAATGAAATATAAAATGCATAGGGTATCGTGAGATAAAAAAAAATCTGTTATCATATACGATATTAGATTAGCCCCTTATAATCCAACGCCTATAAAAAGAGGATATCTTGCAGTTCAAATTTTCATATCGTTTTTTATTCGTCCATCTTTCTTCTTTATTCTTCTCTGTGCTTCCTCAATGTCTAATCGAACCTCGCCGTACTTGTATACGAACGTAAGATATAACCCTGCATTTTTTATAATGAGTTACTGTTTATTTAATTCAAACACATATCATGATGACTTAAAACATAGGATAGTCCAAGACACACACACAATAACTATTCAAGGACAACACTTCTTACATATTATGAGCCCCCAATACGCTGTGATTAACTCATCTGTTCTTTCTGAGACATCATTCACCAACCCCGCATTTCCTAATGCTAATACACAACGTATGGTGGGTGCTCATAGAAGAATATTTGATCAATGATTGGGGATCATTTTCATTTCGTTTATATTCATGTTCAACCAAAATCTTGTTCCGAATCCTATCATTGGTTGACACACCCAAATCTATATCAAAGACCTTCGCTTAAATAAGGTAAAAATTGGATTAAAAAAAATAACCGTTCGATGAGTTCACATATCTAGGGATAATAAATCGACTTTTTTTAATTACTCTTGTTATCCCTTAAGTGAGCCTATTCTCTTTGCAAGCACATAAAAAATGAACCGAAATGGACCATTAAACAGTAAGTAAATCCATTTGAATTCTTAGTAACTATATGGCGATACTATATAGTGATATGAAATAAATAGAAATCAAACATGATTTGCTAACAACACTCCCAATCAAAAAATGAATGGATTTGTTCAAAATAACTAGTAATATATCGTCAATACCTTGGATCTGTGATGTAACTTGAATAGAAGATGGAAATTACTTTATACCTGTCTCTAGTCAACAATTACATTGGTATTTAATACCGCAATGATATGTGGGGGTTCTTGACCAACTGGAGAGACACCCACTATCCACGAAATACAGGTGCATTGAAGTCACGGTCGCAGCCGAAGCCAACAGCTAAATGCAGGTGGGTAGACGTTCATATTACTTTTTTTGATCGATCATTTCACTTCATGTCTCTTTTTAAATGATTCTCCGTACCTAATTCTATCTATAAATTCATTAGCATTGGCAATCCTTATTGTGGTTTTTTTCACACAACTTTTTTTTTAAAAAAAACAACTATATCTAGACCCTGGCATGAACCATTATGCACCTTACTAGGTGCTTTTGCAGTATAAGATGAAATAAAGGTTGAGATGGAATTGAAGAGGACTTATAAGGTGATATAGCAATATTGAACTACAGTTTTATTTTTCAAAATGAATAAATATTTATATTATTTTATGAACTATTAATCTTTACGATATTATATATGAAGATGGATGGCGATTTAGAGTGGTGGCTATTATTATTGATATTTTTGGAGACGGGGAATAATGATGATTTATATAACGAGTTCAAATGGTTGACTTCGTACCTAAACACGCTGCGCCCCTGGTCCAAGATCTGCTACGCCTGTATTAATTTTGTTAAAATTGAGTGAGATTGACCATGAAACTGCTTATGCTTTGGTTAAGAATGCTGCTTCCTTGAAATATCTGCATATCAATGGGTGGGCGGTAAGTACTCACGAAAATAATAATATTAATAAAGAAAACTTAGAGTAACAAATGAAGAATGTGCTTATGGAAGGTGGTGGTTTATTTATGGTTGATGAAAAAAAAATGATAGAAATTTATTTATATAATAGGTTACTATATAATTTTCATGCCATACTCTTGGTGAATGTTATATATTTATTCATCTTCTATATACAATCTTGTACCATAACTTTGGAATTGTCAAAAGAATAAATCCGCGATTTTATTTTATTATCAACAAAATAATTTAATTGTATTATTTTATATTGGGTAGAACAAAAACAGAAATTGTTGTTACATAAAAATTATGAAACATTCTTATTATTCATTGAAGACCATACATATTATCTACTATTTGTTGGCTTGATCTCCAATTATCAATGATCCCTCGCGTCTCAAAAGAATTTTCTTCATTTCTTCCTCTAAGTATCTATTATCAGTTTCTCCATTTTCCATCCACCATTTGAGGTGCAGATGTTTCAAGGAGGCAAGGTTCTTGACCAAAGAATAAGCAGTTTCATGATCCAACTCGGTTAATTTTAAAGATTCAAGCCGAGCAGTGTTTTGTTTTACTCCATGTCCTTCTTCTCCCATTATTTGGTAACTATCGCCATTATTTTTTCTACTCCCATTCTCCTTATTATTATTAATAAAGCTGAGATACGCTTTAGGGGAACGGTCAGCTAAAAATAAGGGATTGCGGCTATCGAAAATATGCAAATGACGAAGTCGTAAACATTTCGTGGCAATGGTTTCCACTACATGTCTACTGATTTGGAGTAGACGGACAGTATCCCAGCGAGAGTCGTCAAGCTCAATGGCTTCTAAATTTGGACATGCTGAAAACAATCGAACGAGTACTGTTGACATAGATATGGTCGATATGCGAAGCCCAAGAATGGGTGAGTTATCGCCAGTAGATAGACGAAATTCTCGTAATTTAGGACAACCTAAAGAAGCGAGTTTGTTCAATGCATCTGCACCAAGTGAACAATCATCATAGCTCAAGTATAAAAGCTCTAATGATGCGTGGGATGCTCTGAAAACCTGAAGGAAAACGTCTGGTTTGATATCCCTATAGTATTGCACAAAAACAAAGCGACGAAGACAAGAAGTAGATGGAGTAGTTGATTTGCCAATAGCCGATGTTCGGTTCCATAGATTGTTTTTCTTTTCAGGGATAGTTGTTGAAGAGGAAACCAGTTTATCGTTGGATGATGGCAACAGTAATGCTGATTTGGTAGTATCAGCTGGTGTAGTAGTACTGGTAATATGGTATTCACTCTCATCAATATTGCTGACTATTGTTTGTGGCATGTCTGCATTAACAGAAATAACCAAGGTGATGAGTTGAGGGCACGACCTAATGGCTTGAAGGAGGCAGTCGCTGATATAGCTATATTTGTCACATGCTGGCAAAAATAAGTGGATGAGATTAGGACATTGCTTGATCAAAATCATGGCAGGCATATCACTGCTCTTTGAATTGTGGGATTTTAATGGAGCAAAATGTGAGTCTAGTTTAAGATACGTGAGTGTAGTATAGTTTATATTGTTGGGTTCCAATGATTTGTGAATTTTCTCCGGAGCACGACATAATCTGAAGGTATAATGAACGGCAACAACATGTCTTCGACCATAATCATTTTTTGGCCCTCTCACTTCCTTCCGTGAGAATGACAGATAGGACAGACCGGGTGAACATGCAGGTAGAAGATACTTTACAATATCATTGTGGGTTGTTGAACAATCATTCAATTCAATCTGTTGCAACGATGACGACATATGCCTTACTATTCTAACTAGTTGATGTATATCTGAACCTGCCAGGGACTTTGTAAAACCTTTTTTTTTTTTTAAAAAAAAAAAGGTTACGCAAATAATCATAAATAAGTTTTGATATACACGTAATTAAGAAGATGGAAAATACTTCATGGACTCATTATGTTTAAGCAACCGCACATAGTTTTACGACAGCCTCGCCCATCCTCTTTCTTTAACAAAAGTGTTCTACTTACATAATTTTTGTATAAAATTATTATTTTCCATACAGTATAAAAGCCATAATATATCTTGATTGACACCACGATCTAAAGAGCCATTTAACCGTAATTCTCGTGCTCTACCTTGTATAAAGGAAACCAGCGTGGATCGATCTACATTTGGCATTCCCAACAATACTCTGTTCCAGAATTCAGGCCATTCCACCATAAAATTATTCCATCGTTGACAGACGGTTGTGCACTGTAATAAATCCTTATATTCAAGGTCATCAAATATCAAGCATAAAATATCATATGGTAACAGGTGATAGAAACCATCTTCGCTTCTTTGTTTGATTTTTGTCCTGACTTTTTCTTTTTCTTTCAATAGCAAAGTATAATCTGGATCATCTGATGGTACCGACTCCAAACCTTGCAAATAAATGTTGGTGGCTGTGTGAAAATCGTCTTGCTCACGATAGAGTTGCGCTAAAGCAAAGTAGCCTTTTGCTAATTCTGGTGAACCAGCGATTGTCTTTTGAGCTTCCTTTTTTTTAGCTTTTCGTTTTTTGGTATTTGTCACCACAGGAGCAGAAAAATTCTGCTGTATGGATGTTGATGATGGCGAACTTTTTTTTTGTTTATTAGGAACCACCGATAATAATGTCTTGCGTGTCTGTTTGAACAGTGACATGGTGCTCGACTGTCTCTTGAGATTTTAGGTTTAAAAAGAGAAGGAAAAAAGAAGAAAGGGCAGAAAACAAAAGACTGTACCATAAGCTATTTTAAATTTTTGTGTTTGTGAAACATAAATCATGCAACTATTGCTACGGATCTCCACCAGTCTCGTACACTTTTCTTTTTAGTACTATTGTCATACGTATAGAGGTTGTAATACGTTTGCGGCTTTTTTTTGTTGCTATGGCAAATCTCCTGATTTATACCCACTGATGAGTTTTTTTTAAAAAACTTCCTTGGAGAAGTATTTATTACCTTGAATATTAAAATTGATAAAATTAACTTTTTAACGGTGCCTATTATTCATAATACTGCTATTACACTATATCAAATCATGCTTCAACAAGAGAGAATGGTGATAATTAGAAAGGTATTATTCTTTAGAAAGTCGTGGCTTACAGGTAATAATACACTCAGATATGGTGTATAAACTGCATAAAACCATCCACAAAGATACTAAAAAGTTTGGCATCCATGACAGCAAATATGATTATGTTTATGCATTATTACATGTAAAAAAAAAAAATAACGAACTAGTTAGCCCTGTATGCCAATTTGGAATTTTTATAATTCGCTGTCACAATTTGTGATAAACACTAAACATTTTGACCTCGCGCCTCATATTACGGAACCAACAAAACGCACAAAGCCCTTCTCTTTTTTTTTTGTTCTTGTTCCTTGTTTCGTCGTTCACTCCCATAACAACCATTCCACCATGTCCAAAAGTATCAAGGCATTGAGTTTGAAAGGCAAACAAAACTGGGATACATCCATATATTGTTTTTCCCGCAACACACGCAACAATTTCATGTGGGAAAAGGATGGTGCCGCTAAAGAAGCATTGCGCCATTATTTCCAAAAACAATTGACCTCAACACCCCAATTCCGTCATTCCCCTTCACGCGTCACGATTCAAATGTATTACTATGCCGATCCTAACTTTGGTGATTTATCGCAATTCAAGTTGGAACCATTGGAAAAGTTAGTGACAGCATTGTATCCCAACAAACATGTCGATATGCGTCTTATTCGTTGTCATTATCCTTATATGAATGCCGAGATTTTAGCCAAATATTTGACCGTCAATGCCGGTTACAAGTCATGGCCTCAATTGCATCGATCATTTATGCGCGGTGTCCCTATGGTGAAGGCACCTTTACCTCATGATATGCCATTTGCTGTACAATGGAATAGTTTATTACCACAAGTCAATAACGGTCAGTTAACAAGTGCTATTCAAGGTGTCAAGTATGAAGTATCTGGTCGCTTGGGTCGAAGAAAAGGTGCTGGTCGTTCAGCTATTTTCCGCAAATCGTTGGGTACTTTTCAGTTTACCAGCCACAAGTCTTTGGTGGATGTGGGTCGACATACTTTCTCAAATAAGAATGGTAGTATCACCGTCAAGGTTTGGATTGCTTCTGCATTGTTTGGTGTCAACGCATTAGCCAAGAAAGCCAATGCAAACAAAAAAGCCATCGAAACTGCTGCTTCTAAATTATAATATGTTTTTGTTCTGATGGAATGATGGGACGTATATTTAGATAACAAAAAGTATAGAACAAAAAAAATGGATATATATAATACATATACTCTGTACAAAATATAGTGTTAATTGGTGATTCATATTCGAAATTAGTTTTGTGATATGGTTTTATAGTAGAAAATACGTGAAATGTACATGTAATATATATGTTGATGGATTGGAATTAGGGGATCAATGAATAAGATCAAAAACAAGAATATATATATAAATGGAACTGTGTCTGTGTATGTATGTATTTTTAGATGATATATATGTTGATTGTCTTGAATGGTGTATATGATATGTTGTGTAAGTGTATGTAAATGTATATATAAATGTGTGCGTGTGAGTGAGAGTGGTGTAGAAGAATGGATTGACATGTGTATACAAATTTATATTAAAGTGGAATTTATAAAAATGATATCATTATTTGTTATTCGACGTGAAGCATTTGTTGATTTTAAAGTAACTGTAGGTATTGAATTAATTTCACATGTTCTTTGATTTGATTTCATGACTCTAGTATCCTTGATATATCTAGAATAGGATAAATCAGCCTTTCCCCTTTCTTTATCTCTTTCTCATCTGTCACTCGATCCAGGAATATTTACGTACCCTTTTTTTTCATCCTCCAGAGAAAAATATATATTCTGCTTATCTGGATTGTGAATTGTGCCTGTTATGGATGAATCATGATACAATTAGAATTTGTAAAATAAACAATGACAATTGTGTCGAACCATTTTTTTTCGAGATAGAAGGTGTTCATCATCCAAACGAGTGCATCGTAAAAACAATTTTGGCTACATGGAAACACACCCACTTTTTATTCCCTCCTCAGCAAAACTGTACTTTTTTCTCATATGTAATCCATCATGACAAAAGATAATTACCTAGGTGGCTGATAATATGGTGTATAATTTTTTTCAAGTTGACCCATTTCAAAGTCTCTAATGGTTTTATGTAAAGATTGTGAATCACTATTTGAACTGATGCTACTTCGCTGATGTGTTTGTTGTTGTTGTTGTTGTTGTTGTGATATAGGGGTAGTACTTGTAGGTGTAGTAGCACTACTCGTTGTAGTAGCCGCCGTCGTAGCATTGGTTTCTTCTGTGACAACAAGAGGTGATTCCCCATTATTATGATCATGATTGATTAAAATCGCGTCCAATTCATCCATGTCACCAAATAAAACTTGGTGTGAAGCATTATTAGGAATACCCTTGATGGGCAAAATATGAGCAAATAAACATTCTTCACCTGCTCGACAATTTCCTTGAGAAAAGAAACGACAAGCTGTTGGAAAACGTTTTGTAGAATGCGCGTTTGTATACATAATTATATGTAATTTCAGGTACAAGGATATATATATATAATAACAAGAGAGTGGTTGAAATATAAAAAGAAGGTTTTTCTTGTGTTGCAACACCAAAATGAGTTGAGTATGGATATTGCTATATATTTAAAGTTACACGAAAAACAACCCGCGCTACTATGTTATTTTATTACATCCGACTTGCTATGTATTAAGTTCATATATTGCTTGCAGTGGCAATCAATCAAAGACACACACACACACACACACACACACACAAATATCAACATAGTAAACTCAACTCAACTTTGCACTAAACCAACAAAGCAAACAACCTCTCTTTTTTTCTTTCTCTTCTTTCTTTCTCTCTTTCCCGACTTATAAAATATATTCCCTTCTTTCCCTTTTCACTCAAAAACACTTCTTCTCCCTTTTCTCTCTCATATTTCAAATAATAACTTTCTTCTTTCCTTATTTTTCTTTTTATCTAACACCAAAAACCTTCTTTCTTTATTATAATATCTATTATTTCGTTTGCCGACATCTCGGTTCCTTTTTTCTGAAAAAAAAAACATTTTAGTTCATTTTAAAGTCTATTCAAACTGATGGAGTCACTCGAACATCAAACTGCTCCCGAAAGTACTCGAGGACTTTTTGACCCTCCAGAGCGTAAGGTAATAAGAATAAAGATATTGATTTTTTTAAGGGGGAGAAGGGGATCAAATATATCAGCATGCTTATATATTTTATTTATCAACAATTTTCATGTACCTTATTTTTTTTAAAGCCTTCGCCACCCAATAGTACCAATGTAAAAGGAGGTCATTCTACTACTACTACTACTTCACCACCTTCTTCTTCCTCTTCTTCTTCTTCCTCATCGGGTATTATTGATAAGCGCCGCTCATTAAATACCTATGCTCCACTTATCACGCCTTCAACTAACAAGGATCGACCTATGACACGTGGGCATCAACGTTCTCGTTCGGCTGTGATGCTTACCAACTCGAGTTCCCGCAAAAGTTTCGGATTACAGCCCCTGTCTGAAGAAAGTGGTGCTGGTGTTGATAACAAAAAGGTGACCGTCGATTCTCTTCAAGATATGATTAATACTTTGAAAAGTTTACCTCCTGTCACACTCAACAAGGAAGGTAATGGACCTATGCCCAACGGAACCATCTCATCATCAGCTGTCATAGGATCCTCCTCCTCATCAAGACCAGGAAGTCGTCGTCCTTCGATTGGTCCTGATACAATGCAAGATATGGTTCAAAATACGGTACAAGAATTACGTAATATTGATAAACATACAGCAGCTCGTAGAAGAAGCCGACGTGCTAGTAGTATGACAAGTACTTTGGAAGCATCCGTTGCTTTACGTGATTTTGCTTTGGCTGAAGCAGAAGCGAAATTGATGGGAACATTTGCAAAAATTGAAGGGAAAAATTTGGATATTAAAGAAGAAGAAGAAGAAGAGGATGAATTGGATAATAAGGAACCTTCTTCGATCAAACAAATGTTGATGAGTATGCCAAGACGTCATTCTACGTCAAGACATGTTGGATTAAATGAAGAGATCCATAATAATGGAATCGCACCTATCAGAACAGCAGGTCGTCGTCGTTATTCTGAATCGTCTGGCAATAGTTTTGATATGTCCTCATTGTCTAGCTTGGGCGGTAATGGTAGTATGGGTAATAGTGGTACTGGAAAACGTATGTCATTGCAACAATTGCCTACTTTATCCGAGAATGCAGAAATGTCGGGCAAGGCAGGGCGTCGTCTCACATTTAATAAACCCTTAACTTTGGAAGAAAGTAACAAGAAGATTTCACATAGTCGTCGATCTTCTCGAAATTTGGATTATGACTGGCGTTCCAGTAAGTTGATGATAGAGTGAAAAGTAGGAGAAGGAATTTGAAACGAACAGCAAAGAAAGTGGAAATTGATTGAGGGTGTTTTTTTACATATATGTCTCTAGGCACATCATCAACCTCCAGCGTACCTTTACCTGCAATTCATCAATCATTTAATTTGGTACCATTTACCCCTACACGTGTCAGTTTTGCCAAGGATGATGCTAATCCACATCAACGTCGACCACTGTTTATCGCTCACTTGCCATTTTCGGCATTACCACCGTTATTCCGTTCACGACAATTGATTCGTGGTGTTTTACGTGTGAACAAACGTAACCGAAGTGACGCTTATGTTTGGTGTGAAGATTTGGATGCGGATGTCTATGTATGTGGTTCACGCGATCGAAACCGTGCATTGGAAGGAGATGTTGTTGCTGTTCGTCTTGCCGATGTTGAAAAGGTATTGCGTGAAAAGAAAGAAAAAGAAGAAGCTAAATTGGCACGCAATGGCGGTCAAGCGCGTACACGCATGCCTGATGAAGAGGATGAAAATGAAATCATTTTTGGTGGTGATGATGATATTGATACCGTCAAGCCTAAATATTCTGGTGTTGTTGTGGCTGTTTTGGAACGTGCACAAAATCAAGATTTCTCTGGGTAAACAAAGAAAAAATACATGAATAGAAAGGAAAATGATGACAGATAGGTGAAAGGAGACTAACATACGTGCAAATGAGTCTAGAACACTGACATTGATGCGTCCGAACAACAAGCGGGCTCAAGAAGAAAAGGCAGCTGAACAAGTGAGATTGGCTGAAGGAGATAATCTCAAAAAGGAAACTCCTCGCATTGTTTGGTTTAAGGCAACAGATAAGCGTGTACCTTTGATTGCTATTCCAATTGAGCAAGCACCCGCTGATTTTGTCGAAAATAACGATGCCTATATAAGCCGTTTGTTTGTGGTATGTTAGTGAAATGATGAATAATAATGGGAATGGAAGGGTATGAAGTCATGCCTGTAATGGGTTAGGAGAATAATGATTTTCTTTTTCTCACATAATGCATGTATATCTTCAGGGTTCAATCAAACGATGGCCGATCACATCATTACATCCTTTTGGTTATCTTGAAAGAGAATTAGGCAAAGTGACAGATTTGGATGTTCAAGTAATGGCAATTCTTGCAGATAACAATGTATCTGAACAACCGTTTTCTGATTCCGTCATGTCCTGTTTACCATCCACTGTGCTTAACAACGAGTTATCAGCTACTGACTTGAAGGATCGTCGTGATTATACCGAACAACGCATGTTTACAATTGATCCTACGGGTTCTAACGGTATGTCTATCTCTATATATTACTATTTTCTTAGTAGATGATACATTATGTTGTATCACAACCATTCTTGCTTTATATGGATAGACTCGCTGATCTGAAAAATCATGGGAATGGATCCTTTTTTATAGCCTTGGATGATGCATTATCTGTATGTAAATTAAGTGAGGATACTTTTGAAGTGGGTGTTCATGTGAGTGATGTAACGCATTATATTGTACCTCATTCCGCAATGGATAAAGAAGCCCGTGCTCGAGGTGTTCGAGTGGATCTGCAACATAAATTTGTACCCATGTTACCTACAGAACTCACTGATCAAGTGACCAATTTGGATCCTGGAAAAAAGAGGTAATGAGGGCTGACAAAAAAAAACTTGCGATAAATATTTATTCTTATTGTTTTATTTTTTTAATCCATGATATCTTTAGACTGGCTATTTCTGTCGTATGGACTATTACCTCCAAGGGCAAAATCCTTGATACCTGGATTGGTAAGACAGTTGTGCGGTAAGTTATAAATATTCTTTTGTTTTTTTTTTGTTTTTAAAAAACTAAAATTCCATCAAGAAATTAATTAATTAAATGATTTTTAAATAATAAAGATCGGACGCCAAGCTATCATACCAGGATGCACAAAAGGCATTGGATAATGAATCTATTTCAGAATCATTGCCTGATCAATTGCGTCAAGATATTGAACATGATATTCGCAAACTCGCCATGATTGGTTCTGGTATGCGTGATATGAGATTGGAAGAAGGAGGTGCCATGACATTGCTACGGGATGAACTTGATTTCAATTTTGAATATGGTTATCAAGTGGCACCATCCAATGTCTTTACTGCTACACGTCCACATGTAGCCACTTGTATCAAGGAACTTTTGTTACAAGCCAATATTAGTGTTGCTCAAAAGATTTCAAGTCATTTACCTGACCAAGCATTATGTCGTCGCCAAGCACCACCTGTGAATCGTAAGATTGTAAGTATTTTTGAAACTAAAAAAATCAAGCAATTTGGGAAGAGAAAAGGAGAAACTAATTAAAGATGATTTTAGCGTGAATTGGAAGCCTACGCTACTCGACATTTAGGTGTCAGCTTGGATGTTTCAAATGCAAAAACCATTGAACAATCTGTATCCTCTATTCAAGATGTGCAACTTCGCAAGTTGGTGACATCGCTTGTGCTCAAGACATTTTATCCACCTAAATATTATTGTACTGGCACGCTTGATATCCTCAAATATTCCCATTATGCTTTGAATGTTCCGCTTTTTACCCATTTCACGGCACCTAGTCGTCGTTTTGCGGACATTATTGTTCATCGTCAATTGGATACAGTTCTTACTGATGGTAAGTGAATCTGTTCTAGACATAAAATTAGTTATATTTATGCAAGAGAAGTTTATAGGAAAAGAACTAATTCTTCCTGAGTATTTTAAAAACAGATAAACAATTTTATCTTGATCGTGATACGATGCAAAAATTGGCTCAACACTGTAATGTGAAGAAGGAAGCTGCTCGTGTCGCAAGAGAACAAACAAGTCTATTGTTCTTGTCCCGTTATTTGTGCGCTAAGCAACAACCTCCTGTGCAAAGTATCGTTGTCTTCCGTGATGCCATTGTCGTTGCTGTATCTGATCAATACTTTGATGTTCTTGTTCCTGACTTGAATATTGAAAAACGTATCCATTTAGCCCATTTACCTGTTTGGCGTTCCAACTTTGACGAGCACATCAATGCCTTGTCACTTTATTGGAAGAAGGGTGTGGCTACTCCTACAGGTCATCACCAAACGTATGAATCCGAAGATGAAGACGAATTGGATGAAGAAGCATTGCTTGAAGAAATGGAAGAAGAGATTACTGATGCCCCTGTCATGACCAAACTGAACCAAGATAAAAAGCCTGCTACCACGACCACCGAAAAACAACAACCTATTGTCAAGCGACCTATGGGAAGACGTGCATCTGTGTTGCGTTCACGTTTGTCAGATAGTACTGGATATAGTATGGACCAATCTTCACAAACTATCAAAGCCCTTGATAGGATTAAGGTGGCTGTTATTGTTGAAACCATCAAACCACCTCCAGTTGTTCGTGTCTTGGCTGCTAATCCTTTTGCTTAAAAATATTGATCCAGATCCTCCGTTCAATCACTTTGAATCCAAACAACTCTTTCTTTTTATAACCCCATTTATACACAATTTAGTATATATACACCAACAACACACTTATTATTTACATAACCCTTTTTTTTATTATTCTTCTTATTTCCATATATTAGTCTTTTTTATTATCTTTACAGGAGTTTTTACTTTTTTTTCTTGCTTTGTTTGATTTGTATTTATTACTCTTTCTTCTTTTTTTAACTGTTATTTTCTTCTTTTCTTTTCGAGGGGTCCCACTGGAGTATTAATACTAAATAACATAAAAAATATAAAATAATAAAATAACAGCAATTTACTTTGATGTTTTTCTGTATCAATTTGCATATTATTTATAAACTGTGTTGGCCATATTCTCGACAAAAATCAATTATTTTATTCCTCAACTAATTGATATTTAGAGTCACTAGATAATATCAAGATACCCTCTTTTTCCCAATATTCTAAACTTTCCATAACCTTGGTCAAATCAAGATTGGTCTTTTTTGCTACTTCCTCATCGGTATATCTTTGATCTATTATATAACGGTTATCAGTATATGACACTAGCATCTCATTTTATATTAAAAAGTATATATGGGTAACTAACCTTTGCCTTGGAATATTGAAATGACCAAAGCAGAGCTGGGATCTATTGTCATTTCCACCGTTCTTGATCGAAATTCCAATTCAATAGATACAGAGCCTTGGTTAGGGGTCCAATGTAATTTTCGATTAGCTTTATAATGCTTGAATTTATCTTGATATGCTTTTAACGTTTGATCCATATCCTCCAAGATACTAATAGATCCTTTTTGTTTTGAACCACCCTCATCTTGTAAATAATCATCATCATCGGCATTCTCTTCTTCTGGCCAATAATGGCGAGATAATATCATGGCATGAAATGTAGATTGGACTTGTTGTTCATCTTCATGGATTTGTCGATCCAATCGTCTACTTTCGGCCATATCTTTGATCATAATATCACAGCTTGTCATTGTATTTTCTGGGAATCGCCGTTTCAGCATTTCTAATTTGATCATCTATGATATGACATATATAAAATTTTTCATCTGTTTAGATTTAGAACATCTATAGTGGATGTATGTTGATCAATTGTGAAAAAAAAACCTTATATACCTCTTCATCCGTTTCATAATTATTGGATAACATCAATGCTTTGCCAAGTTTTTCTTGATATTTTTCCACAAAATCAGTAGTGGCACCGCAGATACTAATTAACATTGCAATTGGATCCAACGACATTTGTTGTAATCGTGAGAGTTGTCCTAAATATCAGAACAAAAAAAAATGAGTAAAGAAAATAAAGAGAAGACATTCAATATAGTCCTACCTCTTTCATCTTTATTATCATCCTGTCGTTCAATTTCACCCTCTCCAAATTCATAGATATTTTCATCATCTAGTCCATATTCTTCCCCTTCTCGGATCATATCCACGACAGCTGGTACAACATCACTTCGCTTTGAACTATTTCGTATATAAGCATGATCCGTCAGTTCCATATATAAAAATGTGAGAAAGCGCATTTTGTTTTAATAGCGGAGTGTACCTCCAATAATCTCGCATCACATCAATAATGGGGACAAGGATTGAACATGTTGGATCAATCACTTTGAGACATTGGATACACAAGATGTATTGTTGAAGAATATCTGTAGCCCAGGTACCATTTCGTAATAATCGAGTACGGAATCTTTAAAAAACAAGGTCATCCCTTTCATAAGTACGTTTCAAAAATAATGATCATAATAAAACACAAATTTACTCTTTCAAAACTGCATCCTTGATAAGGTGTGGTATACTTGATGGTGAGAGTTTTTCAGAAGAACTTTTATCTGCAATGAACTTTTTGAAGTACACAGCAAAAACGTATATGCTATTAATAAAATTGATTCGACAGTGTACTTGTTTTATATAGATATTTACCTTAAGATCCTCGACCACAGGCTTCGATGATGGGAATTCAGTGATTATATCAAATATCCGTTCAACACTATACAAAGATGGAATTTGAGTTAAATAAATACTTATGGAATGATATTAAATAGAGAAATTATTCATACCGAGAATCATAAAATGCATTATAGAATGTGTGTTCCAATACAATCTTATCACGTAAAAACCGATACCAATCTGCCAAGTTTGCCTTTCGCACCTGTGATCCATCCTCCACGTCAATTTCCTGTAAACAATGAGAATACCATGGCAACACAACCAAACGCATCCATAGCAGCTGCTGCTGTAATACATGTTCCGTAATGACTTGATCCCAGCTGTCTTCTGGTAATTGAAATCGTTTGCTTGCCATAGCATAGACAAAATCACTCATTTGAGGTACCAATCCCAACATTTTCGCTTGTATACAAATTTGACTGAATTCTCCAATAGCGGTTTGAGCCGCCTCTACATTTTCTAATGGTATCGTGATAGTTTCCTCTCCCTCTTCATCATCTTGAGCAATCCAATCCAAAGAGGATGATGGATCCTCCATGACAATTTGATCAATTTGTTTTTGTAACATATCATCCGACATGCGTGCTGCATCCACGAGTTGAGGTAAATTTTGATCGAGTGTTGCGCATAGAATAGATGGATCGTAAGATTCGTAGGCAGAAGCAATCAGCATGGTTTGATTATGGGCATAGACAATTTCGAAATATCGACAAGCGTTCATGTAAAATTGACGTCGTGCTTGGATGATCTTTGGCATGGATTCAAGTCGTTCTGATAAATATTGACTACATCCATGTCGAAGGCGGGTTTTCAGCTCAGGCGACCAAAGAGGACTATCCCTATATTATTTTAAATATAAAATCCCATCCATCCAATTAGTAACAACGTCAGTTCTGTATTTTCTTATAGGTAAGTGTTTCTGTATTGTGTACACCAGTACACATAGAGACTTACATGAGCAATGGCATATCAAGTGGTTTGCTAATGGTATCGTAAATTTGATAAAGTTGTTCAACAAGTTGTACCCATCCTTTCTAGAATTTCAAAGTTAGTCCGCTTGTTCTCTTTCCTGTCTCATGGATAATAGGATTATTACATCAGAAGTGTCTATTAACTGTTCCGCCTTTTCTTTAAGATACGCCACAGCAACGGCTAAAAAAAAATAAGATATAGTAACGTAAAAATGATAGGTTGTCAATGACATGCCAAGCATTTATGTATGTATATCCAGATAATATCATACCAACATAATAATCTTGTGCTAACGCCTTTGGAAGCTGGGTATCCAACAATGACTTTACAGGTGAATCGCGCACTATATTTTTACAATTTTCAGGAACAAACACGAAAACGCGTTCGTTAAAAAAGAGAACTTACGCGTAAATAACCGTGGTGGTCCTTCACAAGCTTGCAATATATCATCCATTGTCGGTGGCTTTATATATCATGTTTTGTTATTTTTGTTAGTATCTATATAATTACAAAACAGAATATTCATACTTTTCTAAATCAAGATCTTAAATGTACCTGCTATCCAACAAAATTAAAAAAAGTTTGATCAGCGTAAAACACGCACACCATATTTTATTGTATAAATGAGAACAAGAAAAAAAGCTTACGGTTTCTTTTCCATAGTTTTTACGATGATGACTAGTAAACACATTGATGGCGTTTTGATGTTTGAAATCCTGAGTGGATAGCATTTTTCATACAAGATCTGGAATGGAAAAAAGCAGAGATAAAAAATCAAGTAACGATTTGTTTCGGAAGCATGAGTTTTGGATTATTCGAAAAATGTTTAATTTACTACCAGCTGCTACAATTAGAGAAAGCAAAAAAAAAAATATCAATAACAAATGACATAAATGATTCATAGCATCCAGACAAGTAAAAGAGATACACACTATAAGATAGGAGTCATTAATTTTAATAACAAAACTAATTTATTATATATAAAACAATATAACTACATGCCATAAAGTACGTTGCTGTATGGCAGCGATGCATCAACTACCCTTTCAGACAAGAAAGCAACATTAAAAACGTTATACACATCAGATTTTCGCAACATGAACTTTCAACAGTTGAATAATTTCCACATTGCCGCTCCCTACTATACATCAATCACTGTTCGATCTACTATCAAGAAATGATACAGGTATGATTTTCAAAGCGATGCTGGAAGTGCAAGAGCACACCTATACCACATCAAAAAAAAAAATATTGCTTGTGGTTCAAAGTGTCATGCTCGTAGTATTCTCTGTTGCAATAATGATTGAATATAATATATGAGTACTCTTCTTTATCAAACCGTTTATTATATATCAAGCTGTTTCTGTATCTCGATATCAAGTCATTTTTTCCTTCAGTATGGACTGAAATGGGAAAGCTGTGTAAGATATTTATCCAACCGGCCAATAATGTTTTATCTAGGACTAGTTGCTAGTTACTATAGTGGGGTAGCGATGATTTTTCGATAATCTCTTGAAGTGAATTTATGATGTTACGTATTGATGGAATCAGATAAGGATGGCAACGACATAGTACCCTTGGTACACAATTTTTCCATTCCTCCTTCAGTAAAATGTTATGATTCCCATACAAGTTTGTCGATACTTGTGATCAATGAGCGGCTAAATCTGTTTATTAAGGAATTTTTTGGGTTATATTATTTGGAGGTATTAAATATGAAAATGTGATAACATCATTTTATTATCATAGTAATTTATTGACCTACAACTATTAATTATTATCATATAATCCATTTTTACGTAATTAAATTAAGAAAAACCCAGGAGCAATTCCGGATGGGATGGGTTCAATATCCATCGCATTGAAAACGTTGGTTCCCTCCTTTCAATTTTTTCAAGTAGTAGGCTAAAGCAAAATATATTTGTATTTGCATATATCGCTATATTTCTGGATGCAATTTTCAAACATATCATCTGGTACAACTTACATAACTATATTTCACATCCCCCAATAAATGTCGCATGCACGACTTCCATTGGTAACCCTATGGTACTACAGTCGACACACACCAATAATACATGTTTCATTTCTACTATTCAATGAATTTTTCTTGTAAATTCAATGATATAGCCGATCTTTCTTCTGCCAATATATACTACATGAAGAAGGTCCTTGAAAAGAACAACAGCAAAATCCAAGCGCCTTGATTGAATCTCTGATGTGGACAGACAAAACATTTCTTTTTTCTTCATGGGTGTGTAACGTCTTCATGAACCGCCTCCATTATTTAATTCTTCCACCTTTTGCAACTGACCAAGCTGCTTATCATTTAGCTGCCATTCCAACTCTACGATTTCTTCCTATAGTTTTTCACCGCTGGTGCTACAGGTCCGTTCAACCGACTTTTCCACATCCTCCTTCTATTCCAACGTAACATTGAAATTCTTGGACATTTTATGCTTCTTGTATTATAAATCGACAATTCAAATGTACAAGCTTTGCCATCGTGGACTAGTGTGAATGGACAACAAATGTTGAATAATGCAACGACATCTTTTCAAAATGATTACAAGGAATATCATCGAGAAAATCATGCATATTACATCTGCTTATATTACAAATGACCCATCCTTCGATGGTGACGATAATTTCACTATACTACGAAAAGAAGATCTACCAACAATACCTGGGGATGTAATTAATTCGATTATCATTTGTGTATACTTGTTCAATTGCCTGGAGCAAGTGGAACCAAAACAACCATAGCTCATCAATTTAGTTACTACAATGATCTTTGTAAAAAATAAAAAAAAACATCTAGTTTTAGGGATATAAAAAAAACAAGAAAACTTGAGCTGGAGACACATAGAAAGTGGTTCTTATTGAAATGCTTTAACTGTTGATTTTAGTTTAACGGATGGTTTAAATGATCTTTCCACGCACTATGCGATCTTCTCTGAACTCATGTTTAGTGATGCTTATAGCAATTATTACTATACTGTGGTAAAAAAAAAAAAACTGAAGAATACCATAAAGCTATTGAATATTGTAAAATAAAAAATTTTCCCAATTGTAATTTAAAGATTATACAATATATTTCAATGTGTGCTTGGAAAGTTTCTTAAAAATACCAAGCATATGCTGTACGTACGGTTACTCTAATATTCATTTATTAGAGATCTAAGAAGATAGGTTCTGTGTTACGATTTACCAAGCTAAAACCTTCTATTTTATGCTCATGTGAATATTTATTATATAAAAAATAGATTATTTATGTTGTACAATAAAAAAAAACGTTGGTTTGTGCATTGATAATTTTAAAAAAGAAACTAATCCAAATTTTAATAACAACCCTGCGTAAAGATGAGTTTATCTACTATAATCATGCTTACTAAAATTCATGTAAAATAATATGCTAATAGTTTATTTCCTTGTACAAAAATGAATGTTGTTGTTAGCGTAATAATAATAAGTACAAGTGAAATGAGGTATATAATGAAAAAGAAGAATGGTGAATTTTTTTAAAAGAGATATACAAATAAATAAGAAGATACGTAATGGAGAAAACATGCTTCACTTTAAAATAATAGATGAAGCAATTTATAAGAGACTACCACAAAGAGCATGTCCATATGGAATGGAACGGAAGAATTCAAAAACAAGAGGACGGGTAAAGACAAATGGATTATCAGCCCAAAGACCCCAATATGCGAAACCATCGATAAAGAATGGGAAAGTCAAAAAGGCGTAACTAATGACCCAAACTCGTTGAAGGATTTCTTTGACCAAGAAAGAATTAAGCAAGGTAGGAGGAACAAATTTCTTTGCAAACTTGGCAGTGAAGCGTTCCAATGTCATACCGACACCATGAATGAAAAAGAAAAACAGTTGTTGACCAATAAAGGAACGGAAATAAATAGTGGAGCCAACGTTGGCATAGATAATGTATTCATGCATGGAACCTGAAACCGCAAAGACGGCCAAAGTACCAACGAATAAGGCAATGGGTAAAGGATTCTTGACACGTTTGGCAAGAAGGCGTTGTGTAATATAACGTGCAGGTCGGAAACCAAAAGCAACCCAGGAAGTATGTAAAAGTTGGTGCCAACGAAAGGACCAAAGCTCTTCAAGAGAGGTAGACATGATTGGGTTTTTCATCAAGGAGCGCCATTGTTCTATTATAAATAGAGAGAGTGGGAGTTGGTTATTGCCATATAAATATAAAAAAAAATATGATTTCCATATATAACAAGAAATATGACGCTTACCTCCAGAATAAGAACCACCATCATAATAGATACAGTGAGCCAAATGTAACGCATAACCAAACATATTGAAAGCACTATTCAACATGAAGACAATAAAAAATAAAAAGACAAAGAATAAAAGAGGACGATCTTGACGCATCATAATGACATCAGGGCCAGTAAATGTTGACCACCAGGAACCAAAGATATCACAGATGACAGCATGATATGCCATGTAGCTCACGATATGATACCATTTCTATTATATAAATAAAATTTTAGTTCGTTGCTGTCACCCATAGAAATGCTGTTGTGATGATAGAATATAACGCCATGCATTTTTATTTACCTTATCCTTGACATAAACCTTTGGCTTTGTATCATCATCCTTCTTTTTGTTAGGTTTAGGGAATTTACAAAGAGCAGCCCAAAATTCAGTGTATAAATAATCTCGAGTAGCATAAGCTGATTTGCCATAAAGCAATGGACTAATCCAATAAAATTCGAATAATCGTAAAAATAAATTATAGCAGGCCACGGTTTGAACGAGGTCAAAGACTATTTAAAAAGATAATTGGGATTAATTCTCAGGTACAATATTTATACACACATGATGACTAGTAGCAGACAACCAGTATTTGGATCGTTTCTCTTTTTTTTCGCGCGTTCGAAAAAAACAGTGTTGATATATTTTACCTCCATTGCCACAAGTGAAAAGAATTGGTGTAAAAAAGACGATCGTTAATAATGGAATGGACAAGATTTGTTTAAGTGTAGTGGACATTTTTTCTTGAATAAGCATCAAAGCCAGTAATCCCGTAGGGATACCAAAGATGGAAAAGATAAAGGTGCCAACATTAAGACGAGTGTCTCCCGCTTGATAAAATGTTTCCAATGTCTGCATGAATGTATTTACTATTGTTTTGGTGTGTTGATAAATAAAAAAAAGAAGTAAAGAATGAAAAAAAAAGAATGGAGAAATCGTCTGTTTATATAATAATTCTGCAAAAAAGAAAATCACCTCCTTTTTATATGAAAAAAAGGGCCTTCTCGCTTCTCCGCCCTTAGTTTTTCTTGTGTAATGAAAAAATAATAACCCAACAGGACACGCGAACCTGGAATAAGGATCAGCCCAACAAATTTTTTCACCATGGTTTGTGCGCACTTGTAACATTGAACTCCACTTTTTTTTTTTTTTGGTGGGTGATTATTATTTATCGGATGATGATGATGAATGAATGAAAAGAATTACATAAGGATTGCTCGTCCCGCTTTTAAATCGCTTTATCTGGTGTGTTTGTTCAGTCAATAAGAATCCACCAAATAAAGAAAAGTTTTTACCGTCAGCTGTAACTATGACATTTTTGGAAATTTGACAATTGTTTATACTTTACTCCTTGGCAAAAAAAAAAAAAAAAAAAAAAAAAAAAAAAAAAAAAAACATTGTCAATAATACATATTTTTTGCATGTGAAATCTTGAACGATGACCATTTTGCTGGTAAAGTGACAAAGGAGGGAGACTAATATTCAACATAGAAACTCCACTATATACTTTAATCATCATCATAGTAGTAAACAACTAGTAAGTATATAGCTTATAGGTTATACAAAATCTTACATTAAAAAATCATATTATTATTAAACACAGGCGTTACAAGTGACAAGCCATCAAATAATAATCATTCCATTAATAAATCGATAAAGTAAGTAGAAGAAGAATCAGTGTAACTTGGTCTAAAATCTTATATATAATACACAAGGTCAAAGTAATTTAAGGTATTGGTTTTTTGTTTCCCCCCATTTTTACTTTTGCGGAACGAGAATTTCAATTTCGCGTTGTAAGATTATTACATTTGTGCCTTATTATTTTATATGATTATTATTTATGATTTATCCTTTTAGTATTTTACATAACTTCTTGTTTTCCATTATGATATACCAAGATTCAATAGCTTTATCTTGTTGAATTACATCACAATATGCATCAGGCTATCATTTTTTTATAGTACATGGATGGATAAAAAAAAAGGTTTTCTAGAATAATATCTTGTATTTGTATTTTGGATTGTCTCCTCTGTAACTAACATCATCATACACATTATGTTTATAGAGCCCGATACACGATATAAAGAAAAATATCCACCCGGGGAAAATGTTATTAGAGGCTATTGCGTGAGAACACTCAGCAACATGGTTGAATCATAAACACCATATTCAAGATTTATTATGTTATGCAAAAAAAAATGTACAAAATATTCAATATTTATGAATATACTACTAATAATTATGAAAGTATTTAGTTATTCAATTTTTTTATTCAAGAAATACGTATTCAGAAAATATTGAAAATCATCCAAAAATACATAAATGCATAACTTAATCTTTAATAAATTCTGATTTTTTTCCAAGGTGAAGAGCTGAATAAAATACGTGTACCTTTAGTGATAGGTAGTGTTACTGGGCTTTGTTTACTACTTTAGGAAAAGAAAAGGTATGAAAATTATAAAAAACTGAAGATATAAAAAAACAAAATTCCTTCAAAGTCACATTACACAACACCATAAAACCTGATGGATTACTTATACGGATGTATAATATGGATGTAGATAAGTATATATAAGTAAAGAAACGAGTTATACTAATTTCTATCTGCCTATATAGTCAAGTATAGATGGGTTATATCGACTTTATAAATACAGTAACAATTACTTATATCTGCTTTTCTGGCCATTCAGCGCTTATATTATGAGCCAATATAATAAATGCTAAAATGTCATATTCATGTAACTTTGTCTTACTTATACCAACCTATATAAGCAAACTACTTTCCATGGTGATCATATTCAATTAAATACTTCTAAACCCTAGTTGACATATACTAAAGCTGTTTGTTGGATGTATATAGAGTGGGGTAAATGCTCGCTGTGAAGAAGAAAAGAAACCTACTAAACCGTCAATCAATTTGTCGCCTCAAATCAAGACAACCTTGCAGAGTTGTCAATTGATATTGCAGTATTTCCCTTATACATTTCTCCCTCTATTTTTTTAATGGGAATCGCTTGTTTTATGTCTCTAGTCTACAGGCTTGTCAGAGAAGTCCCAAGTGAAAGTGGAGGCTAATCCCTACACATTTTCGATTTAGACCGTGTGCACTCATTGTCATGAGTAGCACATGCCAAACTTATTGTTTATTTGTTGAAAATATCAGCTATATAATATTGCTCACAATGGTTTTGTTGGATGATTCGTTTGGCCAGATAACTCATTATTTTTTTCATGGCTACTAGAGAACAAATCCGGATCAGGCGTTCAATGGCGTATATTCTTTTTAAATTGAGTAGTAGTGGTTACAGGGTGGTTTTAATCGGTGGCATGTATGCATCATTAATACTAGGTATAGTACGGATTCTGGATTACCTAATCGCTTACCTGGGAAATATTACCCTTTTTTCTAAGAGTGTAGTCGATCAACTACAATATGATAAATTCAAGCAATTTTTTTTATCTTATGGACATGAAAAAAAAACATCATCAAGGGATTATAGTAGACACAAAATCTATAAATGATATACATACTACGTAAAATAAATGCTATTTATTACTTCTTTTTCTTCTGTGATCGAGATCATACTATATAGTAGTATCATAACTTATATGAGTAAACAATTTTAAATCGTTTCTGTCATTAATTATCATCAATTAATAATAACAGAATGTGTATGATGATGTTAGTTACGGAGGAGACAATCCAAAATACAAATACAAGATATTATTCTAGAAAACCTTTTTTTTTATCCATCCATTACTATAAAAAAATGATAGCCTGATGCATATTGTGATGTAATTCAACAAGATAAAGCTATTGAATCTTGGTATATCATAATGGAAAACAAGAAGTTATGTAAAATACTAAAAGGATAAATCATAAATAATAATCATATAAAATAATAAGGCACAAATGTAATAATCTTACAACGCGAAATTGAAATTATACTAATGCGCAAAAGTGTAAATTCATGATGGGCGAAATTGAGAATTATTCTCATTGAAGTTGAAATTCTCGTAAAAATTGGGGGACGCAAAGTATTAGGGAAAAAAAACTAATATTGAATCGTAACACAAGACCATATTAACTTCATATTAAGCCTCATTCATGTGCTTTCTTTGTTAATGGTTTGATAGAATAAAAAAAAAAGAGTTTCCATTGTAGTCAAAGTTTTTGCTGACCTTATATTTTATTCACTCTTTTCAGTCATTAATGAAAATAACTTGTTATATCCTTCCTTCTCCACAATCATTGTCCTATTAATATTAATAAAAAGTCATTCGATATAAATAGGATATTCATCTTTTTATTTGAACAAAAACAAAGAATAAGGTCAAAGGTGAAGTTATTATAGAATAATTATAAATATAGATATAAATGCCATCTATCTCAAATGTGGAAATTAACATTTTTTGTGTACCAAAAAAAAAGATGGATGGTTCCAGCCCATAATTAATTTTTCTATTTCCTTTCTTCTTCTTTATTATTATTTTTTACCCATATAACAAATAATCTCTCCATTCATTTCACTCCTTTTTATATAAAACATTATGACGACGGTAGCAACAGCACCACCCATTCCAGAAAAAAGTAGTTTACGTAAACAATCCACTGTATCCATTGATACATCCAGTATTACCAATATTACTTCAGCCACTACCCCTGAACAGCAACAAGTCGAAGAACCTACAACTACCAATAAAAGTCGTTATACAGAACAATTTGATCTTATTCCACCCCCTGAACTTTTGGAAGCTCTTGCTCTTTCTACACCAGATAACAATGACAATAATAATAACAGACGAAATAAACCATCTACCACACATAAAACATTACGTCCATTTATGCAATCATCTCCTTCTTCCAATAGTTTAACCACCAATAACGATCCAACATTACCTTCCCCAAGTACATCGACATCCCGTCCTCCTCTTTCTAATGCCGCATTTTGGTCATCCTCATCCATTTCGCGTTCCTTCTCGGCGCGTAACTTGAGTAATCATAAATTAAGCGACTTGTCTGAATCCGAAGATAATAGTAGCACTATAAGTAAACCTGTCTCGAACAAGAGTAAAAAGCAAGCCAAAAAGAAAAAGAGTAAATTATTTGGTGGGTCGAGTAAAAGTACACCTACACCCAAACCTTCCACCTCGACCTCGACCACAGCCACGGCGACCAAACAGCACCATACTCACGATGTAGTCAAGAAAGAATACAACAAAGAAGACGATAATACCAATGGTATTGGTGGCGACTATGTGAAAACCAGTGGACCACGCGTACCCACGATCTTTAGTCTTAACCGTGCCGAAGTCATCATTACACGTTTGGATTATTGGCAACACTTACTCAAAGCTGTGATCAATTGGTTGGAAGAATTAGTCAAGATCAGTTTCCAAAACAGTCGCTGTTACTCACAACGTGCTTTACCTACATTAAAAGAAGATATCGGTGACACCTCGTCTGAAAACGCCATGGCGACTGTTCAGGCGGGTCTTCAAATGTTGAGCATGCAGTTGGCTACTGAGGAAAAGGATTTCGGTAAAAAAATTCAACAAGATTATTTGCCTGGGTTGATCAAGTTGAGAAAGGATGCCAAAGAAATGATTCGTGGATTAAAGGAAGAACCGGAATTGGTCATGGATGAGTTGCTTCGGTTGGCTGAAACTACACGAAAAAGTATGACCCAGCTGAATCGCTATTGTAAGGCAGCAGAAACGTATCCTGTTGAACATGATCCTTGGCTAGCCAACTTGTGTAAGTATATGATTGGTCTTTTTATAAAGATGATGCATCACTAGGATGGATAGGAGGTAGAAAGTGAAAGCTTATATGTATGTATGATAATAGATGTATTGCGTCAATTGAAACATGAAATCGACGAAGAAAACCGTATGCGTAAATTGATGGTCCCAATTCAAAAGGGTACCGCTGCTTATGAAGAACGCGTTCTCGAACAACTTAAACCCGCCATTGAATTCTGTTACAAAAAATTAGCACCAGGATTATGGGAAGGATCCGAGGAGAATGATACACCTTTTAAATTGGTCATGGAACAACTCGTGCCTTCCATGGAATGGAATAGTTTTTTTGATATCAAAAAGAAGGATTTGGTCAATGAAGAAAATCCATTAAAGGATTATCTCAAAATCAATTATCCCAACAAATTGAACCCCAAGGTCATGACCGTCTCCAAAGGTGTTTTGGAACGGCGTACAGGTGTTTTGAAACAATATACTGAACGTTTTTATGTGCTCAGTCAATGTAAGTGCTTATTATTTTTTTTATTATCATGATTTATTTATAGTCCATTAGGTGTAACCATGGGGAGGGAAAATTATGGTTTATTTATTAATTCATAAACATTGAAACATTGAAAAAACAAATAACAAATAACATGTGATTACATTATAGGTGGCTATTTACATCAATTTACGATGGACGACAAAGTATCTCCTGAACGATCGATTTATATTCCAGAAACCACTATCATTCCCTCGATCGATATTAGCCATTTTGGCGACAATGAAAAGACCAAAGGACCATTTACATTTGAAATTCACAAGCGTGGAACACAAGTATTGCAACGCGATCGTACATTTTATTTCCGCACCAATTCGCGTGAAGAATTAGTGTCTTGGTGTCGAGTCTTGTGTGATGTGTCTACTGCAGCACAAGGTACACGCATGATTTCTGCACCTATTCCTATGAAACAATTGCCTTCGGATTCTGCTTCGTCTTCTTCAGTGGAAGGTGGGGATCAGTTGAAAAAGAGCAATGGTTCCATTATTTCAATTCCTACGGTCAAATCCGTACGCTCTAATTTGACGGCCACACCTCCTGTCGCTCAACCCAAGAGTCCTGCTCGCCAAGCAGCTGCTTTGACCAACAACAGTACAACAACGGATACAAAGACGGATGTATCGGATGAAAAGACGCAAGTCAGTACTGCTACTACGGCGATCACGGAGGTTGCTACTACATCTAGCAGCAGTACTTTTGATAATAATGAAACAGTTGCTGAAACGAGTAATAATACCAAGGTTGAAAAGATTGCTGACGATACTCCTCCAATGAAAATAACAGATGCTGCTGCCGCAAAAGCAGCAGCAGAGCAAGCAAAAGCCGATGATCATGCAAAGGAAACAACAGAAACAACGACTACTACCAATGGATATCACAATGATATTCCACCAGCATCCATTGCCGATGTCGATGATGACGATGATGATACAGCGAGTATCATGACTGCACGGGCCATACCACATGAATCCACATCCACATCCACACAGGAGGAAAAGAAGGTAGAAAAGGAGGAAACATCCAGTAGTACAAGTAAAAAGGAAGAAAAACGCCCTGCTCCTTTGAATTTGGAACGACCTGAATCGCGTGCTAGTATTGTCACAGATAGTGAATCTTCCGTCTACTTTTCATCCACCTCTGGACCTCCTTCTCCTGCCTCCTCCAATGGTTCTGTTCCTGATCATCATTTCGATTTCCCCGCATTACAAGATAATAATAACAATAACAACAGAAGAAACAATGGTCAAGACGATGAAGACGATGAACCGAGTACTCCAAAACCAGAGTTTTATCAACCCATGCTCAATTTCACCATTTAATTTTTATATATAATATATCCTCACCCAGTTCCCATTTGTTCTTCTTTTGGTATAAAAATACTTCTATTCTCTATAGCCTACTATTCATTTCATATTCATTCGTTTTTTTAATATATAATACTACTCTATTTTTTTTCATTTCATTTCAATATATATATATATTTATGATATCATGGATAATCCAAAAAAAATGTACACAAATTCATTTCATTATTGATCTAAGTATCTAAAGAGGAAGGATCCGTCCAACCATTCGTCGTTAATGAACAAGAAATAGAAGAGGGAAACATGCGTGAAGTAAAAAAGAATTATTTAGTAATATAGAATTATATATATAATCTAAAATGGTTGGGAGGGTGTATATAATGAAATTGTATATAAGGGTGTATAAAGAAGAATAGGAAAAGGAGAGAGATTTTTTGTTTTACATGAATAAATAATAGTAGTAGATATGCGATAAGAGAGTAGGGGAGGGGAGAGGAGGTGAGATCAAGAGGAGGTAAGATGAGGAGATCGAATAAAATAAAAGGGAATGGATCAAAAGGAAAGGAATAATAGGGTAATAGGATTTACAATCGATATAAAAAGTTACTATCTTGAACATCACTCAAATCATCTTCGACATTAGTCAAGATCGATGAAGGTTTTGACATGCGTCGCTTATTGACAATACTCATACGCCATCGAGCCACCAACAATAAGCAAACGACAACACAGTTACAACAAATGTATCCTATCATACCACCAAGATATGCAGGCGCTTGATTGGAAACCATCATTAAAGGGCCACAGAAATTACCCAACGTATAAAAGATCATCAATAACCCGTTATAAAAGATCTTTTTTGTATAACCGGATACATTATTGGAAATCGAAGTGACCAAAAGGACATAGGCAGCACAATAAGACCAAGCCATATAAAACCCAATCAATTTGACTTTGGGTTTAGGAATGACCAGTAATAAGATCAAACCTAAAATATCAACGGCCATGAGACCACAGGCGGTATACAATGTTTGGTGGGTCTTGTTGACACAATATACAGCCAAGACAATAAACAAGACAGTGGAGCCACCTGCACCAATGGTTAATAAGATAGAATCAAGACCGGTAAAGCCAAAACTTTCCGTGATTTGAGCATTATAAATTGTCATGGCACCGTTTTGCAAGTTGATCAACAAACAAGCAACACAAAAACACCAAAAGCGGACCTCTTTGATGGCTTCCATGATTTGATCGCGTTTGATAGTGGTCGTACGAACCACGGCGTTGTCTCGCGTACGTTCTTCCACGAGAATTTCTTGTTCGGCGTTCAAGTTAAGTGCGCGGGATTTGGGGTTGTCGATCAAGAAAAAGAAAGTGAATATCCCAACAAATGATGTGATACAGCCGAGGATGATCATGATCCTAATTTATTTTTTATATATGAGTATATTGGATGCAAAGGATTATTGTCATGACGATGAATAATGAATATTTACCATTGCCAGTTATGTAAGCCTTTGGTATCTGACATACGACCAATGCCATAACTAATTAAACCACCTACGATTAATGCAATACCATTACATAACCAGAAAGCACCTATATATTGAAAAAAAAGATAAAGTTGATAGAAATCATAAATTTTAAGGTTAATTAACATATTATAAAAATAATAACTAGCAACTTCATTGTCAATAAATGTGCGAAAAAGAATGAAAAACTTTACCAAGACGAGCTGCTTGTTCATGTCGACGATAAAACGTGCTTACCAAAAGTGTCAAGCATCTTTATACATAAGAAAACAATTTCCGATCATTTTGGTTTCAGTTAGCCAAAAAGAGAAAAAATTCTCACCCTTCATAAATTAAATAAAGTAGAACTTACGGATAAATACCGGCTTCAAAAAAACCTAATAAAAATCGTAAAGCTGCCATTTGTGAAAAGTTGGTACCTGTTGATGTACATGCTAAAACAGCACCCCAAATGGTGACAATACCACCAATATATCGACCCACTGGAAATCGTTGTAAAAAGAAATTATTCGGTAACTAATCATAAGTTTGTAAGTCAGCTTTTTTTTTTATTGAACCAAATTTTTCCCGTATGACTTTTTGCCTATACCTGATATAAAAGGTAACCCAGATAAAAAATGGATCCAAGTAAACTGAATTGATTATCGACTAATCCCAAGTCTTCTTGAAATCCCATCACACCAGCATAATTGATGGTGGATTTATCAATAAACTATAATAGGAGATGATTGACATATGTAAGCGTTAATGAGATACGTCTATTTTGTACTCTGGTGATACAATCGATCTTTTGTATCGACATAATTTAACACAACCCAAAAAAAAAAGAATCGTGGGAAGTGTGATAGATCTCTTTAAAAGTACCTGTAATAAATTAATGGTACAAATAATAGGCATGACAAAGAAATCGAGTTTTCGGACAAGAGCGCGCTCTTCTGTTGACATGGGTTGGTCATCTTCACTATATCCAATCGAATGTTCGTAATGTGATGATGCGTAATCGTTATTATAATCATGTTGACCGTAAAGGGATTGACTGGATTGTTTTTCCACCATATCGTTATTATTGTTATTGTTTTGATGATGTGATAGTTCGGTAGAAACTCTCGGATGATACATTGTATATATCACGTCAACGTCGTTTTATTCTATTAGTGACTGTTGTAATGTATATTCACAGTATATTATTGTCAATAGGTCAAGGTAATAAGTAGATATAATAAGCGAAAAGTAAAAAGTAAAAAAGGTAAAGTAAAAACGAAAGGAAAGGAAAGGAAAAAGGAAAAAAAGGTGTGGGGGTGAAAAAAAAAGATAGTTTGTTACTTTTTTTTGTCTGAATAATTGGGTTTGAAGTGGAAGTGTGTGTGTACTTATTATAACACACTCTTTATGATAATGTTGAATGGATTGAAACGCCGGCTAGAATAATTTGGCGCATTAAAAAGAAACAAAAATCGTTTCTCTTGCTTCTTCTCGCCATGTGGTTTTATATATGCTTTCAAGGGACCCTTTCCCTTTTTCCTAGTTATATAAATAACTCCTCTCTCTTTCTACTGACATCAACAATCCTATTACATTATGAAATCCTCCTTCAATCCACGGGTCACTCCTTTATTTTAGTATCCCGCTTTTTTTTTATTATTATATATAAGAGCTCGAGCCATCCATGCATCCTCTTCTTTTGCTATTGTTATTATTATACATTTTTTTTCCCTATTAATCAAAAAGATAGGAAAAAGAAAGGTCGTTTATTCCTAGCAAAAAATTTATGACGCAAATGAAGAGTATTTGCTTGTCATTCATGACCTAATCTATAATATATAAAATTTCGAACAGAAAATTATATTAACCAAATATGTCAAAGTTTCAAAATAAAAGCTCCGTTCCTGGAAAGTTGTACAAAAAAAATATAATCCGATATGGCATCAAGATCAAAATCAAAAAAACAACCCGATCTGACTGACTATACTACCTTATACGTTATATTATAGCAGTTATAATCAGTTGATGAAATGATAGGTTTTTTTTATCATTATGGGTAAACCGTTTTTCCATATACTTTTTTAAAGGAGTGTGTTAGGTACCTCAAATTTCAAGGTACATAACATGGGAAAAATAAAACGTTTTCTACAGGAGAAAAATAAAAAGGAAAGTTCTCTCCCGAGGGAGTAAGTTTATAGTGTGTAATTGTGTAATACGATGTACCTAATAACCAAGTTATAGGAAAATAAACAAACAATAACGATTTTTAGTGTGTGAAATCAAAAAACAGGGTTCAATTTGATAATAAGGTGACAGATGATATTATTACCCAACAGCCACTTGTTCTTGTGCTACTAACCAATATAATCTAATCATCCCAAGAACTATAAAGTATGAGTCTTTATATTTATTCATGGCTATTACTATAAAAAAAGCAAACCTGCAGGTACCAGATGCAATTACCTGTGCGACAGGCCAAATAAAAATTAAGCAATGATCGTTAATGCTTGTATATGGGGTTGAGTTATAAAATTTTTTCTTAGTTTATTTTTAAATTCGTGCATATAAAATTTTATAACGAACGGTCTTCAAATAACATATAGATTAGACACATGTTTTTTTTTTTTTTTACCAATGTATCCAATAAACGGACTTTATGCATCCCTAACCTGAAACCTGAGCATTTACCATCATTGCTGCTTTGTTTTAGTATAATAATAATGCATAGGCGTGGGGGAAAGAATAGTAATAAAAGACTATTGGTAGAAGGAGATTCTGTAGTATAGTAACGGATCATGAATATGAGTCGAGTTGTTTGAATAGATGCTGTTATGATATACATATATGTTATAGAATATCGCATTACATGAACTTATTAGGTCAATTGGCATCATTTAAGCAATACTATTGTAACGTAGTCATCATCATCATCATCATCATCCTCACAATTCCTGGATTACCACTCAGTTCATTTTCTAATTATTAATTGACAAAAATGTAATATATTGCCTTTTACATCACTCAATTGGTATATGCTCGTTGTTTAATATCCAGTGATTCATTCAACAAGATGATCACATACGTATGATAAAAAACATAGAATGTTATAGTAAACTCTATTCTACAATAACATACATTATGCTATTGGCTCTAGAAAACAGGATGCGAAAATAGCTAGTGTGTGAAAACAACACTATATTAGATATAAATGAAAAATTGAAATGTCAATTAAATTTGTCATTTGTGTATTTATGTTATTATGATATGGCATGATATATAACAAAACAATAAGTCGGAACTCGCTTTATTGCTTGTAAAGTAACTTCTTGAAGTGGTTTAGTCTCTTTCATGCTAATTGTTATTTTTTAAAACTATTTTTTTTTCTCCCATCAAGTTATCCTTTGAAAGAACTGTTTCCGTGGTAATAAGGTGTATTAGTTTACATAAGGTGGAACAAGGATGATTTCTTCCCCGAATATATAATATCATCTCCTAGATAGTAAGTCTAGTTCGTGATGTTAATAAGAGATGGTGCTACTATGTTATTTAGTATGCGAACATTCATTGGTGAATGAAGGAATAAAAAAAATATTTCAAGGTTCAAATGACACTCGTACATGAAGAGAATAAGGTGATTCATGACTTATTTGCTACACGCTCCACGGTTTTCAACGCCGAATTGTGCAACTTGTAAAAAAAAAGGTGAATGGGCTAGAAAACTATTTTTTTTACATGCAAAAAAAAAAAAAAAAGTTCGCGCGCGGCGTTGTTTCATCCAATGCAAGGTCCCCTGATTCCTGTGCAACAAAAAAAACCCAAGGTGGCTCAATTTCTTTAAAGGTGAATTAGGATTCTAGAAGAATGAATGGGGTCGTTTTTGTCAAAAAAGTCATAATTATTATGATGGATAAAAGGGAATTCCAATTAAGTTTATTTTTAAATTGATGCATATATATAAAAAAATTGTATATGATAATGAATTTCATAATAAATAATAATAGGTAAAAGTAGTGTGTAGTAGTATTACATGTGTTATATAATGTTGTAAAATAGTTTATATTGGAAAATTACAAGCGGTACCTAGAATATTATAAAAAAATGAGTTCAATGGTTAGTTTATCATGCGAGTATTGTTACTATATAGAATTTCTAGTCGATGAACTTATTATTAGGTAAAAATACTTACAAAAATTTGGTATCTTCTCTATCAGTCAAATCATCAGTGCCAGGTGGGGGAGCGTCATTCTTCTCCATGTTAGCTTCACGCTCACGATTAATCTTGGCCATGGAGTAACGAGCAATTAACAACAAGAAAATAGAAACCAGATTACTTGCCATGCAACCAATCATTCCCCCAAGATAGGTAGGTGCCTAATAATAATAATATATTCACGAAGAGAGAGTGAGTCATATGCGATTCAAAAAAAAAAGTATCAGACAAAACGATGATACATTACCTGCCAGCTAACCATGATCAAAGGACCAACAAAGTTACCGATGGTATAACCGATAATAATACCACTTGAATAGAAAATCTTCTTTGTATAACCTATAATGATGGTGCCACACACACGAGTTAGTTTAATACATATTAAGGACCGTGGAAAAAACATTTTCTACTTGAGTAACTCTAGTGCTACTACACCTAATGAACAGGAAGAATGTGACATGTTCTATTTTCTATAATATTTACCTGAGACATTATTAGCAACACAAACCAACATCAAGGTATAAGAAGCACAATAAGCCCAAGATAAGTAAAGACCGACAAGCTTGACTTGAGGTTTAGGAATAGCGACCAATAAAATAAGACCAATGATAGCAATGACCAAGAAGAAACAAGCGACATAGATGGTTTGACCATAACGTCTATTATACCAAACAGCGGCAATAATAAAGATACAATCTGCGACACCAGAGGGGATACTAAGTAAAATAGCATTCAAACTCTAATAAACAGCAATGCGATATAATTAGTATCAAAATAATAATTTGAATATGCAGCTCATCAAACATGAAGAGCGGAGAAGAGAAACTTACCGAAAAACCAAAACCTTTGGTAATAATAGCACTGAACGTGCCCATGGCACCATTTTGAAAATTCACAAGCAGCGAAGCAAAGACCATGCAGTAGAAACGGGGTTCACGAAGGGCTTCCCACATATGGCTGACTTTGATCTCCTTGGTACGTACGACAGCATTGTCTTGCAAACGAAGTTGAACCAATTTTTCTTGTTCAGCATCAAGTCGGAGAAAACGAGATCGAGGATTGTCGACCAAACAAAAGAAGCAGACAAGACCAAAGGCAACAGTGATTGCACCAAGAATAATCATAATCCTAAATGTGGCAGTGAAGTTGTGAGCACGTGTTTTCAAAAAAAAATCCATTGAATGAAGTATTGAAGTAGGAAGTAAGTAGTAGTAGCAATAATTACTACTTAGGCTATGACGACTCCTATTATAAAAATACAGTATATTCTGCATATTCTATAGGAAAATTAAAAGACAATGAAACATACCATTGCCAAGGAGCCTTGTTTCCAACGTTTTGCATGTTACCAATACCATAGCCAATAAGACCACCTACAGCCATGGCAACACCATTACAAATATACACAACGCCAAGACGGCCGGCTTGTTCACGACGACGGTACATGGTACTAATTAACATAATGCAGCATGGGTAAATACCAGCTTCAAAAAAACCGAGAAGGAAACGTAAAGCAGCCTAAGACAAATTTGTTAATTCTTGTTCTTTTATGGACTAGTCTGTACTTTTTTTTTTGTAGACAAAAAAAAAAAAACAGAATTCATATTCTACTCAATGTAATAATGTAATAATCAGAATAGCTATTTTACCATTTGTGAGAAATTTTTGCCTTCAGAAGTAACAGTAAGTACAAGACCCCACAAGATAATTAATGTGGAAATGTATTTGCCAAGGGGTATACGTTGAATGAGAACAGCATTGGGAGCCTAATACGAATATTTAGATGGGTTAATTTAATTATTTTTAACAATCATTCTAATGGTGATGATTTAGAAACACGATGTTGTTTCTCTTTTTTAAAAAAATGACATCGGTACTTTTTGGTTTTATCTTGATGTAAAAAAAAAAAGAAGGATTTAAACTATACCTGGTAAAGCAAATAACCAAGGTAGAAAATGGAACCGAGCCAACTATATTGAGAGTCGCTCACACCAGTGTCTTCTTTAATACCAAGTACACTGGCATAGTTTAAAGCAGATTTATCGAAAAACTATCATCCAATATGTCAACCTTCATTTATATTATCTATCAAGTCATTTTCTATCCATCGATTTTTACCTGTAAGAAATTAAGAACAGCCACACATGGCATGACAAAAAGATAATCCAATTTTCGAACAAGTCGTCTTTCAGCTACAGTATAAGAAAGTTCACTTTCTGCTTCATCATGTTGGACACTGGTTACATCTATCATATCATCCTTGATGTAATAGGAATCTTGCTCGGTTTTCGAGTCAGTCATGGTTATCTGATTGCTGTTGTTTTATGACAATGATTTAGAATGGAATTAGTGTATATTAAGATAAATAAAGAGGGTATGTAAATGTAACTGTGGCAATAATTCAAACAACAAAGAAAAAAGAGGCTAGTAAAAAAAAAAGTTTCTTTTTTATAAAGAGTTAAAGGGGTTTAGAAAAATGATGGATGAATAAAGGAATAATTGGTACTGTTACACATAAAAGATCTGCCTTTCAATTCGGGCGTTATTTTGCCAGCTTTGGTGTAATATTTTCTGTTAATGAAAAAAATCAGTTACGTTATTTTTTTAATGGTGATGGAGGAATTAACGTGTTCTTTTTTCTATTTTATTCATAAAAATATATTAATAAATCATGAGATAATGGTAGAGTTCAATAGTCAACTAGTAGGATGTTAATATCCATGAAAATAATGTGCTTCTGATGGAATTGTATTATATGACAAATATATCAAAACCTTAAATAAAACTGATGGCCTATAAAGAATTGAGTTAGGTCCGCGGGTTTTTTCTTTTATGATGGAAAATGCGGAGGTGAGATGCCGTAAATCTCATAAAAAAAAGACTAATAAGGTGGGTGGCAAGCGTACAACTGACGGGTTCTTAATTGTAAAAAGCCCTTATTTGCGAAAAACTTGATTTTTTTTTATGCAATCTGTAATAGATGAGAAACATTCATTCTAATTTGACTCACAACAAAGCAGCGACAAGAGAGTCTATTTTTGATCGGATGTACCATTCCCGAACAACTCAACCCAATGTATACGTACATTATAAAAGATTTGTTGTGTTGCCTATGTACTACAATGGAAAAGGACGTGTAAAAATTGGATGATTTTTTCCCATATTCTTTTTTTAAGAGGATCATCGAGACCTCTTTCTTCCAAAGTAGTAAGTAACATATTTCAATATAAATAGTCAAGTAGGATTATAATAAAACAAGGACACAAATAATCAAAAAAAGGAAAGATCTTTTGACAGATCTTATTAAAAGAGATGAAATTGATACCAAGATGGATGCTTCGTGTGAAAGTATACACAAACACAACATCTTTCTTTTTCAGAAAAAGGAAATATAGTTTCGATCTTTATGTATTACAACAAACTTCTTTTTGAGTTTAACATTTTTTTGAATGCAACACATCTTGTTCATCGTTGTTTTATCAATATCTTACAGACAGATTTTTTTTTACTCTGAGTATAAATAAAACTTTAAGGAACCGATGGACATAGTATCGGATCAACAAGTTGCTTCGACTACTGGAGTAAAATTATAAAATAAAGTATATATATAGTGTCATCATCATCATTATGAAAAAAAGAAATTTGTTCTAATTATATGATATCATAACAACAACACCATGTGTTGGCTAATAATAATGGCAATGATGAGTTGTCTGATATGTAAAAAAAAGTGTGAACAATTTGAATAAAAGAAAAATAGGATATAATCGTTAGGATCATGGATCTCGTTGTTGATTTACTGTTTAGGTTTCTTATTAGAGTTGAGCCATGCTTCAATGAGCGGACCTATATTGAATGGTTACACAGTGAGTGACATGAACCCTTGAGGTGCTCATGCTTTTAAAACACCTTTTTCCTATTTATCGATCACCGAATTACTGTAACCAACAAATCAGACACCACAATTTCAATAAAAGGCCATAGGAGTCTACTGAAAGGAGGAGACTATACTACTATCCAATGAATTTATTGAATTAAAAAAGTTTGTTTTGGTAAATCACAATTAGAAAAAAGGTAATCACCATGATCTATCATACAAAGACCTAAACAAGTGTATAATATTCCTCTCCCTTTCTTTATTTTGATCAAAGGGTAATAGTTATGATATTGATGACCATAATAATCTCTCCTGGAGGAAATTTCAACAAGTATCATATAGTGTGCCAAAGGATCCTCTTCTATCCCTTCTGTCATATAATCAAAATCAATCGCTGTGTTCTTTTGATGAATCCAATCGTATAAGAAAAAGTTTTCCTTCTTGATTGTCATAAACTTGGATAATCACTGAAAATGCTTACACAAAGTATTGAAAGACTAATAGGTATTCTTCATAATATTATCGTAACTGCCATAAGACACTCGGATAATTTTGGTGTCACGACGATATTCGGTACCAATAAGTAATTGGATGCCTATTATAATAATAAATGTCTAACAAAAATATATGAGTAACAAGTTAATTTTTAACTATAGTAGTAATAAAATAAATTCAATCAGAAAACGAACATGGATAGGCTGCCACCTCAAAGAATCCTTGGAAAAATCGTAAAATAAGTAATTGGTGAAAATTCTTTGCCAAGGCTGTACATGCAAGCAAAACACCCCATAAAATGACACATGTTCCCAAATATTTTGATATTGAGAACCTTTGCAAAAGGTATTTATTTGGAATCTACGTATGAGTATAAAAAAATATCAGATCGAATCGTCATGAAACCAAAGAAAGTGTGATTTTACCTGAAATAACAAGTAACCAAGATAGAATATAGCACCCAACCAACTAAAATCGCCACTGGTTATATTTGTGTCCTGGTAAAAGCCCATGACAGCAGAGTAGTTTAAAGAAACTTTGTCCACATACTATGGTAATTCCGGAATTGGTAAGGTACAAGCGAGCGGTGATAGCAACATACATTTTTTTAGTGTTTGTTTCTTGCATGGAGATAATATATACAATTTCGTGCACTGCTGTTATACGAAATCATTTTATTTTTTCACTCACATGGAGAAATGTTATTATACATGTAATTGGTACCGTGGTAAGATGGATTTTTCGAACAGGTTGTTTTTCTTCTAATGTGTATATAAAATTTTCTTTGTCCTGGTTTCTTTTGTCAGAGTGATTCTTTTCATCCTCAGTCAATATGATAGAGTCGTTATTATGATGGCTATCCTTGACTTGATGCTGACTGACTGTTTTCATAGTAGTAGTTGAAATTTTCATGATATCATTAGTAATAGCTAGTAGAATCTTCTATATGTTACGGTTTTGTATATACAATATATTATAAATATAAAATAGAAGAACTTTGAACTTCTTCGATCACTGAACTAAAGAAAGGTGTAGACTAACGGTTGCTTCTGATTCCTTTTGATTTGTGAAAGAACAATTGGATTGCGAGTATCATGTTACGTTTAAGATGGAAAAGTATTAATGATGTCCAAAGAAAACGAGAAAGAGATAGCATCGAGGAGTAAGTGTTTTTTTTAAAAAGAGTTCTTATGTCAACATCATATTATCTATTTTTCTAACTTCAACCTCACTAATTCTTTTCTTCTCTCTACAGCATGGAACAATAGGATAAGTGACTATACTCTTATATTGTTTATATATATTTATAATATCAATTCTCAATATAAAAGTACATTCTAATTTAAATAAATTAATAAATAAAAAAGTGTACATTCCTTATCTATTTTTTTATGTTGGTTTTTCATAGATTCTATATAGATATGAACATTAATTTCTCTTAGCTAGTAATAGACCTATTTTTTATTTTTATTTTTCATTCCTCATCTTATTATTTTTTTTATTACAAATCTTCCAATTAAATATAAATGCGTCAAAAACGAGGTTCCAATATTACACTAGTATAATACTCTCTATTTGTTATCACCACCCAAGTATTATAGTTATTTATTACGTCATTTATAGTGGATAAAAAACGATGAAAAATACATCTTGATATAAACACTCATCAACGTCAAATACACTCCAATGTAACGTACAACCATGAGTTAGAGAAGCGCTTTGTACTGGCGGAATTTGGCAGAAAACACTTCTGTCGCCCAAATTCGCCCAAAACATTTTTTACGGTGTAAGAAGGTATATGTTGTGTATAAAGGGTTTCAATATGAATATAATAAAGGTAAATGAGTAATTTTGAAGAGATCAAGTGTGAAAAGTATGCCGAAGGAAGTGATGAATGGTATATGGATGCTGTTGCTGAAGTTGCTGATGATGAAATATGTATTATTCAAAAATATTGGTAAAGGTTTTATTCCGTCTTGTGTTCTTTGTATATATTATAGTTCTAGTGTTGGCATATCATGAACCATAACTTCTTTTTATGTGTGTATAAGGTGTGATTAATATGGATAAGAGCGGTATGAGGGTGTGTTAATCTTTTAAGTTGGATCGAGAAGGCCTATAAAGCATGCTTGGAGTTAAAAAAATTCTCATGCTTGTAAACGTTGTGGCAAACATCAATTTTTATTTTATTACTTATATTGTTTATGAGTACCTCACTTGCGTGATGCATCCACATCGGCACGACGAGACTAAAGATAAACAGATGAATATCAGTTGTGTTAAATGGTAAAAAACACCACCTATTCCTACTTTTTATTCAATTCAAAATGAGAAAAATAAACTTACTAATCGAGATGGTGGCTGCGCCAGCAACGCATCCCGCCGAAGTGGGCATGCTCGATTTAGAGATTTAACTCATGGACACTCCCTTTATCGTGATATATTTTTTGCTTATTAGTAGAGTATAACTTTCTTCACAACCATTAGAATATTCCACTTTCTTTTGTAATACTCTCATAACTTACCATAGCAGAGCTATTGGGATGGTCAAGGAAGAAGAAGAAAAAAGGAAAACCTTCTCTTGTGATACTTTATATTATGATGATCACCACAAACAACATATTATTATTAAAAATCAGTGGAAAATGGTAGTAGCAGGACCTGTTCTATTATTAGTAAGTTCGTTTAACATGGAAAGGAATAACTGATGCCAATATAGTAAATCTATTATATATATCAACATTATTTTATTATGATGATGATACGTAAGAGATTAATATGAGAGATAGAACATGAGAGATTCATATGGTTGCAGTTTATACGTCCTAAAATTGCTTTCCCATATAAATGCATTTGCGGACATTTAAATGTTATCAAAGCCTTTAAATGTCCGCAAATGCATTTATATAGGAAAGCGATTTTAGGACGACTATGTAATATACTACGAATAATCCGAGAGAACAATAGACATGCGTCGATTATTGACACACCCTAATCAAAGTTATCAACTTAATTGTAGGTAGTCAGCTGAGAACAAGTTTCGATTATGTTACATATAACTATTATTATAATGATAAACCACAATGATATAAATCTTTAATGGTTTTATTGAGTAACAATAAGTTGTTATTAGGCAGCATATTATTACGAATTTAATCTTATGTCTTTTTAAAAAACACTGTTATCTTCTACCACAGCATTGTTTTATATTCTTTATTGCACATTTGCGACAAATCGAGTGTCTTGTCGTAATTATCCTTTATAGATATTTGAACGGAAGGATGAGGATCATTTTTAGATTTGTTTTTCTAGCTTGCTATCGACGTTCAATCATCATTTTATTGGCCAAGAGCCATTTATTAACTTTTGGTATGATTGGCGTCAGGCACCTCAACACTGCTATATTAAAGCCGTACCCATCATCAAATAACCAAATGTTCGGAGACCACTTTTTTTGTCAGGATATTTTTTTAATAAATGAACAAACATATGTATCGCGAAGTGTCGTCGGATATTTGAGACTCCCTTCTACCATCTCCTTCGTGCCGAACTCGCCTTCATCTACACGACCTGCTTTGGCACATCCTAATCCTGCACCATCATATGTAAAGTGGAGGTCGACCCGTGTTCTATGTCGTCTTCTTTTACCAAGCGATCTACTTGAATTATTATTATCAGTCGTTGCTCGACTTTCAGTCTCACCACTGGATTTCATGCAAAATCGATTAGTATTTCTTGTTGACGATAATATACTAAGGCCTCTTACAAATGAATATCTACCTGTTAACATCAATTACACAAGCACCGAACATGTATAATAGTCCTACGTTCATTTATCCATAAGTTTCACTTAACTAAAATGTTATTCTTATACGCTCATGCATCTTCAATTGTTGTACTCCTCGAAATAAAAGGTATGTTTTATTCATTATTCATGCTTTTTCTGTTGCTAACAATTACTTCTGTTGATAGAACTTGTTCAAAAATACCCTTCTTTATGTGGAAATTTGACTCATACCAACCAGCAACTTTTATATAACATAGAAGGATGGGAGGTATATGAAGAAATTCATCGTCAACAACGGGTCAAGCTACCGGAAGATTCAAAGCAGCAAGTAATCAACATGTATTTCACTAGAGGAAAGACCAAGGATACATTTGCAAAAAAATTCAATGTAACAAGGAAAACTGCTTGTCGGGTTTTGGCGGAGTGGATGGAAATCAGCCACGCTTTGAAATTGCTTGAAGGGCGTATACTTCTGGAAGGTCGTTTAGACAGCAACATTGTTCGTGAAGTGATGTATTATAGATTAGAATCTCTTTTGATCTGTATAAAATAAAAATCTTTGTATAATCTACCTGTATTTTTACCATTACAATATGGACAATCAAACACGCCAAAGGATGTCGGATTCGGTATTTCCAATCTTAGTAAAAAAGTCGAAACGATAGTTTGGTAACAGGTTGCAAATAGATTGTCTTAACCATCCAATATCAAATAATTCACCAGGAATATATGGTGAGTGTCGGGTAACATGAGTCATAATCATATCATACGAATTCTACGTTAAAAGTTACCCATATACACCGTAAGAAAAGTTGGCGACAGTTGGCGACAGTACCCAAAGTCGCCGACTTCGGTTGCACAGAGAGGTCGTCTTCCAAAAACGGTTACACGACTATTGGAACTCAAAATGTGGATTGTGTACACCACAACATGGGTATTATTCAAACAAAACGTGATGATTTATTCATTTAAAAAATAAGTGTATTATTCATTAAAATATTTTGGTCAAGCATGATAATAAATGACAAGGGATTATACTCGACATATATATATGGATGAAGTAAGAAATGTAGTTTATTAAACACATTAATTTGTTTATTTAAAAAATATATAATAATACTGTTGCTGCAAAGACTTAGGCAAGTATAATAAAATGATCTTTGTATTCAAATATTTACTCTATTTCACTATCTATTTGCACAACTAATTGTAACATATCTATAAACATATAATATATAAAGTAAGAAAGATGGAGAAGAATCAGCACGACATACATCGCGTCATATCAATAAATATAATATAGTTACCCAGGGACATACCGACCGTATGAATTTCTAGTTTTCATCATCGCCATCACTAATATCGGTTAAAGTGTTAAAGAAAGCCAGAGTTAGAAATTATAATAGATGTCTTAATACCTTTCACTTTACACAAGAAAAAAAAATAAATACAAACCGGTTGATGACATTTCTAGCAACCTGTCAGTTTAATTTGATTTCCGTTACTTAGTAAGTATAATTGTCGTTTCTTGCATAAGCTTATTACCCACCTGTCGATATACAATTTTTTGAGGATTGTAATATCATGAGATAATGAAATTTCCTATCTTTACTGTTACCTACCTTCTTCGCAATCTCTTTTCTTTCCGCACGATACCCTTCCATCGCAAAAGCAGTATGTTGTGCATAATCTAATCTTCATGAAACTCATTCAAAGGAATTCTCAATTTCTCCTTGGATATTTCATCATGTACTTGAGTTATTAATATTGTTGTATGGAAAGAGGAAGAGAGAAATGTCAAAAGTATGACAATCGCTTTGTGAATACTCTTTGCGGTGATTGGAAACATCATTTAGTGAAACATATGGAAGGTATTTAAGGCAAGTCTCTGTCATTTTGTATTACAGTGTCGCCAATTGTCGCCAAGTCGCTCCATTTTTTTTTACGGTGATAAAGCGCCATGAATCAGCCTAACAGCTCTTAGAAAATTCACACATATTCATCACTCAAAACAGGAAGAAGAAAAAACGTGTACCTTTCCATTTAAAGAGTTAGTGTATTCATCGACATCATGTGGATTATATTCAGATAAAGTAGGGAGAGAATAGGTTTGACTGTAATGAAGATCATCCGTAGAAAACACATCTTCCCAACATTTATCATGGTGATCAAGGATAAAACTGTGTCCGGCACTATATAAGTTATTGGTTTTACTGTGTTAAGATATCTGATTATATTGCATTGATTATCTTATAAGCGAACGATATATTTACTGCTCATAACTAAGGGCATGGCAGTATACTAACATTTTGTCCTCGACAATGGACACAGTGGGAAGGATCCAGCACATCCAGTACATCCAGCACATCCAGCACATAGAATTTAAGAACAGCGCAGAGAGTGATATATTTTTGTTAATTCGTGCACCCAAATATGCATCAATGAATTCTTTTTGATTGCCCATTAATAATTTTTTTTATTATATAAAATATAAATAATATTACTCACTAATAATTAATCGTTTTTCTGATTACGATCTCGTGCTGAACGTGTCTGTAACTGACCAATAGACTTTCGCTTCGTCATTGTTGATCGGATGAAGGGGAAGAAGAAAGAGTGGACGAAGAGGAAGGAATGAATGAGGAAGAAGGGGCGAACGAGGAATGAACAGAAAATGGAGTGGAAAGAGAAGGAGTAGATGTTTCATTTGGCTGTTGTTGCTGTCGTGAGGCTAGCGAGAGAGAAGAAAGAGCAGGTGTTGAAGGTGTTGCTGCTGGTTAGTTGTTCACTATTTAAAATATTGTACATTTTAGCAAAACATGAAGAGAGAGACGTCATTTAATTTTAATTTACGTTGTTTGTTCGTCAGTGATGCTGGATGATCTATACTGGTCGAAGGGAGATTTTTTCTTTGTTCATCCTGATATGATTCCAGGAGAGATCCATGTTGGAAGAGTGCGCTATATTTATTTTTATTCAAGTTTTTTCTCCAAAATTTAAATATGGAAGTTCGTGTAATCAAAAATTGTACTGGATGCACCAGCTGCACTGGGTCCTTCCCATGGTGAATGGTTCTCGATGGCAGAATCCATTCGTTGTTATTCATGGCAGCATGGATAGTCTCCATCTTTTGAATGAATGGATGAGATAACGCGTCTCGTTTATCTTCTGTTGTTGTATATGTTGTTTTTCGGGTAAGTGATTTTGAGACTTGCAGGAATGAGGCGAGATATCAGGTTTTTCTTAAATCTGTATTTATGTAAATATTCGATTTAGTTGTTAAGCATCTAACTTTTTTTAAAGCATTTAGATATAGCATCATTACCATAGTAACATCATATATATTGATAATGGATCCAACGCGTCCTCTCCAAACGTTTTCAAAAGAATCCCATTGACTTTCGTTGGTGTTGTGGGGAAGTAGGATAAAATTGTCAATCACCAATTGATTAAAAGGTATTTTGTTACTGGTAATACTTTTGTCTTTCATATAAAGCTAGAGTTCTAACCTCCCCCCCATTAGTATTTTTAATAACAAAAAAGGTAAGTGTTTTAAATTCTAAACAAATAGAAGCCTCAATTCACCTGTTTCTCAACTAGTTTCCATGGTGATTAGACAAACTGATAAGGCACAAACGCAAGTTGTGATTTTTGCTGTGGTGACCTTCCATTTGCTGGTGTTTTTATGCTTTGGAGACATCTTACCGTAACTTGGTGTAATTTTATCCAAAATGAACACGCTATAGCTCAAAAAATCAGCTCAACGAGTAGATTCAGATCGCCAGTGTTTAAAGGCTGAGTTTGGACTATGTGTTTTCCAAATCCTTTTATTACTGTAAGTGGTGTTAGAAGTAGCTGTTTATTATCAGGAATGGAGTACTGTTCTTGATCGTCTGGAGGAGTATAAAGATTTGATTTTCTAACTTCTGAATGATTCATTAATAAAACTCTTGATCAAAAAAAAAAGAAAGAAGCAGCAATGAAGTGTAAGAAAATAGAAAAGATGAACTGGCCTTTATTTGATAATAATTTGTTTGTCTATTTATATTAAATTGGTTAATCACAATTTGCTAAAGCTTTATCACTTTCTGAGAAAGATTTATCACTTTTGGTCATTAGACATGAGAATTTAAAAATATATTCGGAATTTTCTTTGCATCTATGAATATTATTTTTCCAAGGTGGTTTGCATAGATTAGCATCAAAATTATAAATATTCAAACAGACACACATGTTTTTAAAGCTTTTATATTGATATATAATATACTTACTTTTAACCGATATCATCCTCCAAAAAGATTTAATAAACTTTATTATACCATACATAAATACATCAGGCTGATGTTCTTTCACTCTATGAATTTTTCTATGTTGTAGCTGATCAAATATGTACACAATTACAATAATAATAATGAGTTATCTCTGGGAGTAAGCGTGGGTCACAAACCATTGTCACTAGCTATTTGGCCGGTTCTATTGTCTAAATGGCATCATTTGAAGTAACAGGTAAATGTTATACAAAACGCTTATAACCTATTTATACACCATTGGAGGCAGTGATTCGTTTGTTATACAACGAACAGATGTATTCCCAATATTCTTTCTTGGGTCCACTCTTGATAATCATATCGTTCTTTGTAGCTTGGAATGAGAGAAAGTACCTGTCCGTATTATTATCTGACGTTAAACATTGAAAACATTTTTGGCCGAGTTTCAAAAACAAGTGGATGCACCAAAATGTGGAATCAAAAAATAATTCAATTGCTTCTACCACAAGTTCATAATATGGTGGTAAGATAGAGAAAAAGTGATACTACTTTGATATCATGTACTATTGTATACAGATATTATAAACGATTATTAGATAACTAATTGTTATTTTTACAATAATAAATGGTAGTAAATACATCGGCTTTTGAATAATTTTCATATAATGTCTTACCAGACGCTGGATTATAGGAAATTTAATGAAAACCAAATTTAAAGTAATCTAACTCCTGTCTTATTATATACATAATTCATATAATTGAGAATCATGTGTGTCTTAAAAAAAATGAAAAGGCAACTTTTACTGCTTTATTAATGATAATTTCTATTGAATTAAAAACTTTTGTTTTGGTAGACAATAATGAGTGAAAACATAAGGAGCGGGCGGATCTTCTATATAACATGTACCAATGGCTTTATAATATGTTTCTCCTTGCTTTTTTTTAATTATTGGGTAATAGTACCAATTACTTTTTGAGCCAGGCCGTTGGTCTTTGAAGGGAATTCCAGAAAGAAGTACATAACGTGAAAAATCATCATTCACAGCTTCTGTTAAATCGTCAAAATGAAATGTTGTAGGAGGATCATTGCAGGTGTAAAGAATCCAGCATAAGTTTTGTTTTTTGATCTTCATAAACTTTGATAAAATTTTTAGTTTGGTAGAGATTGATGCAAGAGAATGGTCACTTTTGAAATAGTCTTCTTTATGAATTTTGGAATCAAAACTGACATATGTTTGAGAAGATATCTGGAACATGATAGTTTTGTTTGTTCCAATGATTTGAGCATTTACATTGAGCTTATACAATGATGTTTGGTTGTCTTGGATAGGCGGCAAATCATCGTATGATATATCGAGAGAGTCTTCATTGGCTAATTGTTGGTTGTTCGTAAGATAAGAACACGTAACATGCATGGTATTTCCAATTATGTCGTAGTTTTGAAAGGATGAAATTGTATTAATCCAGTATTGATATTGTCCATGAAAACCAGTCCACGATGGCAAAAACTTGTATTTTTGAATTGTTGAATTATAATCTTCACTACTTTTTTGAAAAGCCAACATGTTGATACTTTTTTTTGCCAATAACCCATAAAATCGAATCATCAAGTCCTCAATTGACTGGTCGTAATCAACACTGATCATATCCATGATATCTGGGAAAAGATGGATAAGAGCAAACACTCGATCATGTTCTTTTGTGCTTGTTCGCTGATGGGCATGATATAAAATTTCGCACACGTTGGTTTGCGAAAGTGGTTTTCTTAATCCGTATATTATACTTGAATCAGCGACCTCCTCACCCCAGATGTGACAATCGTTCATTATAAAAAGCAATCTTTTTGATTTTAGAGCTTCTTCCAAGGTCCATAAACGTTTAAACCATTCGCACTGGCGTATGTCTTCGAATGTGGAACGAAAGATCAATGCTTCCGGTAAGAGTGCAACAGTACAATAAGCATTGCTGTAGATATGATGCATGTTACGTATTTCACGTTGCTTTTCTTTTTTATTGTCTTGATTGATACACATTTGGTCGTACCATATATAGTTGATGTTGGTTTGTTGACAAATCTGTTGAATAACGCCTTCAAATTTGACGTACTTCACATTTTGTAAAAGGTGAATATAGTCTTTGAGTATAGTCCCTAAAACGGTATTTATTCTCCACAATTTATGATTTTCGAAGGTCTTGGTATAGGGAATGACTTCTTCACAAGAAAGAATCTTGTCGGGCGAAATAATCTTGTGTTTACCTTCATCGATGCGTATGCTTTTTCCAGTGGCTTCATCCAGTACCATATCTCCGGATTGGTTCCAAGAATAGGATAAAGTACAGTAGCCTTCATTTACCTGAGAACTATTTACTACTTTCATATCAGAGATACGAACAAGTTTGCTAGGCATAAATTCTGTTTTCGGCAATGAATCCGGTACTGCTTTTAGTGGCTCTTCCGTTTCAACTAATATTTTTGTGCTATCTCTTCGATAACACCATCTTGCAGTCTTGTACTCAATATACATGATCTATATTATATTCAATGTGTCAAGTCATTTTCATTATCATTTCTAGAAATTTGAATATACTAAATTTTATAATTACAGATTATAAAGGTACAAATAATTATATTTAAATTACAAGGGTATGTTTTAGTCGTTCAGATTAAAAAAAATGTTTGCAGCCAGCGGCCTGGTAGGGTAATATGTATTTGATAAAGAAAAAAGAAATAAAAAAATGTTACTTATAAATAAACCTCTTGCTCTCTAAAACATGTGTGAAATAAACATATATGCAACTGCTAAGCCAGAATCCAAATGCTTGGTACATAATTATTTGTTAACATTATGTGATGAATACTCTTAGTGGTGGTGACGGCTTTGGAAACAAGGCATGCTTAGGCGATTGCTTTGAGTAATGTTGTAGAAAAGATTATATGATTCTATTGTCCAGTTTGTCAAGTACCGTCCTGAACATTTTATAATGGAAAAATTTAGTGTCTAGCCACCACCACAAAAAATAAATCATTTATTCAGTACTAATATTTACTTTTTTTGCACTGTTATATAGTAGTATTTTAACCATCCAAAACCTGCTGTCGCATAAAGCAAAAATTGGATCCTTAGTTTGTATTCTTAAAAAATCAAAATCTAGCAGTAATACAAAATCATGCATCACGACAGCAGATTGGATATTAGGAAAAAGAATAAATAGCATATGCATTGGCACGATACTTAATCTTAAGCCGGGATCATGGTAGCGTTTAAAATAATAGAACAAATAGGAAGCAAAATCAATGACCTTTCATCTTTAACTCAATAATAAATTTGAATCATATTCTATCCACTTTGTGGATAATAACATAGTGTAGCCAACTGAATAGCTAATGTCAATTCGTTGTAATTTTTTTAAATACTCTATAACTGATTGAAATGAAGAAAGTGTTCTTCATTTTGCGTTATTTTTTTTTTTACTCTATTATAGTAATAACACATACCAAGAACTTTAGCACTGCTTGTCAGGACAGTTAATCAGTAGTACTTGAGAATCATCAATTACCCTCATGTTACCGGAGAAGACTATATCTATGAGAGATAATTTTTGACTTGAGAAACATAATAGGAAGAATTTTTTCAATTAATGGGTATCGTAAAATTCTAACAGGAGAAAAATCTGAACAATGGTTTATCATTATTAATAAATATATCTTGAATGAAGAAAATCAAAACTATTAAATAATACAGCAAAGAAATGCAAATTGATATTTTAAGTATCAACACATACATATGAGATTCATTGTTCACTATTTTCACATAAACATGCCAACTATCTGGTAATTACAGTAAATATCCCACGGTTTGAAAAAATTGTACACTGTAAATTCCCTAAGGTATGTCTGCTAAAAATTTGACAAGTCGTACAACAGTGAAACTTATTTCCAAATAAATCAAGATTCAAAAGCAGCACTTTTCAGAGAGAAATAAACAGCTGTCTGCATTAATCACAAAAACTTAATTTTATATTTTTTCTTTAGCTGAGTAACAGCATTTTATTATGTACACTGGTAAATTGTGGTTTTTACTCGCTGATATTATAATATTAGATAGAAAGATTTTATTGTATTCATATATAAAAATTTAAAGAGGAAGATCAATATGAAATAAAATACCAAATAAGTAATAGGTACTAATATACCTCTTTAATGCGCGTAATTATGATTTCCAAAATTATTATAGGTACTGATCATGGGATCGCCTATCATCTGTTTTATATTAACCTAATATCCAACAGTAGTAAGTGTATTACTGACTGACCGTGAGTAAGTAACAAAGAAACCGTGCGAATAAGTTTAAACTTTAAGCTAAATGCATGTGCTATTCTTGAAATTTGGGTTGGACCCATTTTTTTCTCTGCCATTGCCATCATCTCATGGACGCTTTCATGCAAAAAAAAAAAGTTTACATCATATTTATTTAAAAAGACGTTATTTTCATAATAATAATAATAATAATACATTAATATGTTATTACAAGTGACGTATGCATAAAGTGTGTTGTGGTGACTATTAACATAATATGGATATATTTTTAATAAAATGCAGAAACGATAACCAAGCTATGGTCGATTTCCTGCTCGAGCTTACTTTTTTTTTTACAATCTGTAAATAAATTGTTCGTCTTCTTTATCTGTCTTGTCCAAATAAACATCAGTTTCTTCTCCAGTCTTATTTGCCAATCGACGTTTATTGATGCGACCATCATGAATACGAATGACAAGTAAACAACAAAGCGAAAGGAAGAAACCACCAAGGAAGCCGCCAACGCCACCAAGGTATCTTGGAGCCTGAAAATAATGTTACAATTTGATTATTGGTTATTTATTCCAGTCCATTTCCTATTCCTTCCCCCCCCTTTTTTTTTTTTTTAAAAAAAAAGCTTCTATGTTACCTGATGTTCGACCATCATGAGAGGACCGATAAAATTACCGACAGTATAGGCTACCATGATAGAGCTATTGTAAAAAATCTTTTTTGTATACCCTTTGACATTGTTGCCAATAATCGTCACGACAAGGGCATAGGATCCAGTACCAGCCCATGAAAGATAGAAACCGAGAAGCTTAATTGCACCATCTGGAATTGCGCAAAGAATGATCAAACCAACAATGCCAATACTAAGCATAAATACGGAGCTATAGAGCATTTGTTTTGTCTTATGTGCTAAAAAGACAGCAACAAAGACACCTAGAGCTGAGGCCATACCAGATGGGATTTGAAGCAACAGTGATTCTTCACCCTAAAATAAAACAATAATTTTTATTGTTGTTGTCAGGCAGTCTCGTTTTTTTTTTCCAACATTATCATTCATACATCCTCATCGCGTTTTTAAGAATAGATAATGTATTATAGGTACTTTTTTTACTTACGCTAAACCCCAATCCAAGGACAAATGTTGTGCTAAATACGAGCATACCGCCATTTTGTAAGCTGATCAACAAACCGGAAATATTGAGCATCCAGTATCGAAGTTCTTTCAAGGCTTCCCACATTTGATAATATTTGAATTCTCTATTCTTGACTACAGCATTATCACGGGTTCGATCTTTGGCAACAAGTTTTTCTGTTTCCGTCAAACGTAACATAGGATGATCTGGTTTATCAACCAAGCAGAACCAGGACACAAAACCCAAAAAGACGGTGAGTGATCCAAAGATAATATGACCCCTGTTACATTTTTTTGGAAGTAACGGTGTTATTATTTGTTTAACAAAGTGATCGTTGGTTTACTTTTTGAACTCAAGTAGCATTGTGAACTGACCATCTCCAATTTTGAATGCCTCTTGCATTATCCATATGAGCTATTCCGTACGAAATGGAAGCACCAATAGCGGCACCCACGCCGTTAGACAGGGTAATATATCCAAAAAGAATAGGTTGCTCAGTGCGACGATAAAGCGTGGCAGTAATCATGTATAATGTTGGCATAGCAGCTGCTTCGCATAATCCAAGTAAGAAACGCATAGCAGCAACTTGAGAAAATGTGTTGCAAGCACCCGTCAAACCCTTTCGAAAAGTATATAATTTAGATATATATCTGTTAAATTTTTAAAATTTGAAAGAAGAAATGTATATATACCATAACAATACCCCAGAGTAACAATAGGACTGAAAGGTATTTTGCATGTGGTACTCGTTGCAATATGAACTGATTTGGGATCTATATGCAAGATAGTATTTTTACTTATGAATAAATACCAGGTCTCATTTTACATGTAATTATTTTTATATCAAAGTCAGTGATGTATAACATTACCTGGAAGATCAAATGTCCCAAGTAGAACATGGAACCCAAGATCGAGAATTGAGTTCCTGTAAGCGATAGTGCTTTATTAAGTCCAAGAACTGGTGCAACACTAAGTGCTGCTTTGTCACAAAACTATTATACATATATTCATCTATTATTAATACAAGACATCAAACTTCTTCATGATTTACGTTTCATTTTATATTACCTGAACAAATATGATAGCACCGACCAGCGGATAGATACGCGAATTAAGTTTTCTGACATATGCACGCTCTTCAGGAGTACCTTCAAACGATCGTACCGATGTATCGCGGCCTACTCCTTTTTCAGCTATATCATCATCTTTAATGTCTACTGCTGTTTTACTAATATCTTCTGTATATTGAACTTCTTTCTCTGTACTCTCGTTTTTAGACGACATGTTTTTTTATCGAAAAAAGAAAGAGTCGATCATTCAATCAAATTTATTTTTATATATTTATAGAACAGATGGATATACCATGCGTAATAAAATAAACGTTTCGTAATAATTGTTCACACACCACCAGAAAAAAAAGGGGTGTGGGGAAACGATTGACTTTGTGCATTGTGTGTGTGTGTGTATGAATAAATGCGTTTGGATCAATCTCTTTTCTCTCGCTGAGATTTCTCTCTTGCAAAACAAGAAATAAATGATGAGGGATGTGGTTAGTACTACCATTATTGTGTGTTTTGTGTGGGGAGCGGGTTAAGGTAATAGAGTTCACACGAGACATCTTTTTCCTTGAGAATCAAAATGTAGAAAAAGGAGGATAACATTAATTCCCGCGGCATTCTAAACGATTTCGTGATACAAGGGTTTTTATTTTCCTTGATGCCAAGATTGTAGATTTCTTTCAAACCATTTTGGTAAATAAGCACTTTGCCGTTTATAAAAAGTTATTTTTGATCAAAGAATCAAAAGAAGAATATCACCAAATAAAGTTATTTCTATCAATTCTTTTTTGAATTTTTGACAATAAATGGTGAATTCTTTTCATAATGATCATAAAGTGAAGTGTACAATCATTATTAGCATTTTTAGTTCTATTAAAATTTTTTAAGTGCCATATAAAATATAACTTTTTTTAGTTTACAACAATAGATAAAATTATATATTTATATTATTTTCCCATAGGTATATGCTGAACGATCGCACAAATCGAAAAATAGTCGCGTTTCTTTATTCTCTCACTCTCTTAATGTCACCTGCTTTTTTGGTTTAACAAAAAAATACCATTTAATAACAACTGTATCATAATACAAGATCTTAACCTGTTTACGATATAACTCCCTTTATTCCCATTTGTTACCCTGAGAATTTGTGATATGTAATTGTAGTGTGATTTTCATTCGCCAACTATTATTTTTACGTAACCATTGATTGGTGGGATGAAGCAACTTTGACATGCACAACAATGTATTATAGCCTGTATTTTTTGTTAAATTCATTTACTAAAAAAGCTCTTTATGGATATTTACCAGGAATGTAAAAGGTCCCCATATAGGAAGTAAATACTACTGATCATCACTAGTTTTTTTAACCCATGATATACTATGCTGTCATTTTTATTTTCTTATTCACACGTATTCATTGTTATTTACTAAGGATATCTGTTTCATGGTAATAAAAATAAATGTGATATTGTTGATCCGCCAAAAGCAATGAAACTTCATCAGCTCTTGCATGAATTTGCTGTTTAACGTCAGCTGGCGTGGCTTGTAGTAGAAGTTCCCGATATGGAATCGCAACAAGCAAACACGTATCTTCTTGAGTCCATGCCTGAGATTTCTACAGAATATATCGCGATCGGCTGTAATCGCACAACTCATGCAGCTGCTTGGGGTGTAAATGGTCTTGTTGCCTTTGGTGCAAGTCAATTGATCGCTTTGTATAATCCTTTGGTAAGAAGAATGATAAAAAAAGTTTTTATTTATTTTATTTCTTTTCATGCCACAAAAAATAGTAACCAAATAATACTAATTAACTTTATTATTTATAAAAAGGATAAAACTAGTCGAGGTATTCGAGAAACATTACCCGGACATGGTGATCGTGTGATTTGCATTGACTTTATTGAAAGAGGTTTGTTTTTTTTTAAGGTTTATTGGAGGGAAGGGGTTAATCCATTGTTACAAATAGACTTATAAAAAATGACTTTTTTAATCTAGGTCAAGGAAGCGATCTTCACGATGTTGCACTTGTCTCGGGTTCAGCAGATAATACAGCTAAAATATGGAAAAAGAACAACAGTGTATGGGTAAATTCTGCTACATTGGAAGGGCATCAAGGCGCAGTAGAAGCTATTGGATGTATGCGTTCACTTTCGATTGAGGTGGATCAAGACGATATTCTCGCAACTGGCGCAGCAGATGGGACTATTCGTATTTGGAAACGCCATGTTAAAAACGATACCGAGGGTAATAACGAGTTGATTCATGGAATATGATATAAATGTTGGATAGTAACAATTCTCTTACTATTAATTATATAGATGAAGTATCGTTGATGCAAGTTTTGGATTGTGGTAACAAATATCCAACAGCACTTGCACTTTCATACCTTCCAGAAAGCAAAGGTGAGTATCGATTTATTATTATTGAATTGTATTATATGGATGAATTCTTAACAAAAACACGCAACTCTATATAGTACCCATCCTTGCATGTGCTCATACCGATAAAAAAATTACCATTTTTATTTATCAACATGATAAATTTGAAAAGGGCCATGTTTTACAAGGCCATGATAATTGGGTTCGTTCGCTTGCTTTCGCCACTTATACTGGAACACAAAATGATGCAACAGCTACCAATCATACATTAAAACCTGGAGATTTGATGCTTGCTAGTGGTTCTCAGGATCGATACATCCGTCTTTGGAAAGTATCACCTCATACACCTCCACCATCAAAACCAGTAACACCTCAACAACAACAAAAAGATGATATCTCTGATGATTTACTTCAAGCTTTACAAGAAAGTGCTTTGTACGTTTTTTATTGTGTTTGTCTTTATTTGAGCATCTGGAAGATCAATTTCATTAACATCGTTCAATTTAACAACCCTGTAGAACAGGCGAAGCTGTTGAATTAAGTACTAAAGCACATCTTGTTGATGTGAAAGATTTAGATGATCCATCCAAAAAGAGACAATATTCGCTTATGTTTGAAGCACTTTTGATGGGCCATGATGATTGGGTTTATAGTGTATGCTGGGAAAGACCACGAATCGAAAAAGGTAAATAGAGTATTCCAATTTTACAGTTTAAGCAAAAACAGAAAAAAGCTTATTAATGAATGTGACATTTTATACTTTAAACCAGATACCAACGGTGAAAATCGATTTACACAACCCATGCGTCTTTTGTCTGCATCTAGCGATAAATCCATGATGATTTGGAGTCCTGATCCTGCTACAGGTGTTTGGGTGAATGAGGTATAGTAGCTTGGATGGTATTTATTATCGATAAGCATGACAAAGACAGAAAGTAAAAGATTCCCCGTTTATGTACTAATAACTCATTTTTATTATTAAAACAACAACAAAAAGGTTCGAATGGGTGATATTGGTGGTAACAGCTATCTTGGCTTTTGTGGTGCTTTATTTAGCCCTGAAGGTCATCATGTATTATCTCATGGTGCTAACGGCTCTTTCCATTTGTGGAAGGATATTTCCTCAGATGCAGGTAAAAGGGTTAAAAATTAGTAATAAATATGAGGGCTTCTCTTTAGAATGAAATACAAACGGAACTAAATAATTACTCTACTTAATTTTAAAAATAGATGATAATCATTGGACACCCGAAGTTTCTATTAGCGGGCATTTCAAAGCCGTTGAAAGTGTTACATGGGATCCTAAATCACGATTCTTATTATCGGCTAGGTAAGCATAGATATCGTGGGAAACGTAAAGAGAAAGAATAAGGTGAAATAACAAACAAAAGCGATACTAACGAGTCAGTTGGGTTATATTAGTTTGGATCAAACTGCAAGGTTATTTGCTCCTTGGAATAGACAAGTGGATGGGCAAGATGTCACCACTTGGCATGAAATGGGAAGACCTCAAATCCATGGTTATGATCTGAAATGTTTATCGTTTGTTCATGATTGGCAATATGTCAGTGGTGCTGATGAAAAAGTGTTGCGTGTATTTGATGCCCCACGTTCTTGTGTAGCCAGTTTAGCAGTATTGACTGGTGAAAAGAATATAAAGGACGAAACGGTAAAACAATCATTCATTCTATTAATACGTTGTGGTAGGAGAATTGGAGTGAATTGTACCTCTTCTAGAAAAACATAAACTTATTATTTTGTAAAACAAAAAAATTACACAGGAAAGCCGTCCAGTCGGTGCCAGTGTACCAGCATTAGGATTATCCAACAAGGCTGTATTCGAAGGTGATATTAATGAAATGACTGCTGCTGCTGATGAAGACCATACGGCCCTGCAAAGTTATACACATACTACATCTACTCCAACTTCATTGATGGAAGTGATGAACCATCCACCTTTCGAAGAACATCTGTTACAACACACACTCTGGCCTGAAGTGGAAAAGCTTTATGGTCATGGTTATGAAATTATGTGTGTCGATTCTACACACGATGGAAAATATATTGCTACTGGATGTAAAGCAGCAACTGCTGAGCATGCCGTGGTGCGTCTTTTTGATACATCCAATTGGAAAGAAATCAAGACCAAGATCGCTGCTCATGCATTGACAGTAACACGCGCTCGCTTCTCACACAATGATCAATGGCTTCTTACAGTATCTCGTGACCGTCTTTGGTCATTGTCAAAGCAAGTCGACGGTGATGATCCTGAAACACCTTATCAATTAGTAGCTAAGAACAAGGCCCATGCACGTATTATTTGGGATTGTTCTTGGAGTCACGATGATGTTATGTTTGCTACAGGTTCTCGTGATAAGACAGTTAAGATTTGGACACAACAAGGTGAGACATTTGGTTGTGTTGCTACAATCAAGTGCGCTGAAGCCGTCACATCACTTGAATTTGCACCTTCACAAATAGGTGGCCAGTAAGTTATTGCTTTTTTCAAAAAAGAAAATAATCTATGCATGTGATATGGACTAGGAAAAGTGAAGCATTATTATTTATTAATTTCAATTCAATGAATTATTTAGATATTTGATTGCAGTAGGTCTTGAAAATGGTCAACTTCAATTACTAAGTGCTACCAATGTCAGTGAATGGGGATTATGGCACAGTGTCGATAGTCGGTAAGATATTTTTTTCTTTCAATTCCTTTTCTTCTACTTCATCTCCTTCATCATCATGTAGGTTAACCCTCATGTACTAACTCAATTCTATCTTTTATTTTTCTCCGTAGATCATGCCATGTAGGAGTTGTACGTTCGTTATCGTGGCGAATTCACAATGGAGCTTTCCAACTAGCATCTGCTGGTGAAGATCATTCTGTACGAATTCTTAACGTAAAGCTTTAAAAAAATCAACATTCTTACATTTGTGATATTATTTCTCCCTTGTTTTCCTCACAACCAAATCCTCTCTGTCCCCCCCTCTCTCTTTATTCTCCAAAATGCAAATTATTACATCCATGCCCTCGTACTAAAAAAAGTAAATAAAAGATGAACAAACTTACTCCTTTTTTAATCTGTGGAAGTGACAACCTTGTAAACTTGTTTATATAATTTGATTCTTTCAGAAATTTCATCCAACAATGTTTGTCGTATGTGAGGTTGTTGATCCCATTGTTGAACCATATCATCCAATTGTTCAGGCCGTAAGGTATATTCTGATAATTGATCCAACCATGCTTGTTTATACTCAAACTCTTTGCGTAACATAAAATGAACGGTGGCAATATATCGATGCACATCATGAGGTTGAATAGCAGCCACTTGGATCAATGTTTCTGTTGAAAGTGGAGGTGGGACTGTCTCGGTCGCTCGTTTTATCATTGTGTTTGATTCTTTTGTAATCCAATTCGTAGCTTCCAATTCCAGTTTTTGTAGATCAAATAAAATAGATTCCAAATCGCCTACAATGGTATTGAGACTTTGTAAAACATTTCCGAAGGCAAGTCCCTGTTTATAAACAAGACGTGGTGTGTCAATAAATTCTTTCGCGTCATTTGTGTTGTTTATGGCAGCAGTTCGTTGAGCCATAATGTTGCAAAGTGACATTAATAGTGAGACAGTTTTGGCATGATATTGTGACCATGCTTTATAACATGATTCAGCACGTGTTAAGAGCTGTGTCAAGGGACGATGTTGCATTTATTTTTTTTTATAAAAAAAAGTTGAAGGACAAGACAAGAAAGGAAGTCGGCGTTTCAATTGATCTGTGCGTTCCAATTCAAGGAGAAGTGCTTTAATCCATTTGAAGGCGTGCATACAGGTGTTCGGCCTTTTTGAACAAGGGGGTAAGTGAGAAGGATCATTAAGAAATCGATAAAAGATAGAAGAGAAAAACTAACTCATCGAAAAATGGATGGATGTATGGATGGATGATTTAGATATATCGAAATGGGTCGCGTAATTCGTGCTCAAAGAAAAGGTGCTGGAAGTGTCTTCAAGGCCCACACTGTCGGTCGTAAGGGCGCTGCTCAATTCCGTGTCCAAGATTACGCCGAACGCCATGGCTACATTCGTGGTTTGGTAAAGGAAATTGTTCACGATCCTGGACGTGGTGCTCCTCTTGCCAAGGTATATTATATCATATATCATCCATTCCTGCAAAATAACCAAAACTTTATTAAAAATGTTATCTAATAATTTAATACAATTATATGGGTCAATTTAGGTTGTCTTCCGTGATCCATACAAGTAAATATCAATTTTATTAAGCAGCAACAGAGCGAAAAAAAAGAAATATTAGATAAACGAGAGAAAGAAAGAAAGAAAGACACAGGAAAAGAAACCGACATTTAACTCGATAATTATAATATAGGTACAAGCTTCGTACTGAAACTTTCATTGCTACCGAAGGCATGTATACTGGTCAATTCGTCTACTGCGGTAAGAAGGCTTCGTTGAACATTGGTAACGTTTTGCCCGTTGCTTCTATGCCCGAAGGTACTATTATCTGCAACGTCGAAGAAAAGGCTGGTGACCGTGGTGCTCTTGCCCGTACCTCCGGTAACTACGCTACCATCATTGGTCACGGCGAAGACGGTAAGACCCGTATCCGTATGCCTTCTGGTTCCAAGAAGATCATTCCTTCTACTTCCCGTGCCTCTATCGGTGTCGTTGCTGGTGGTGGTCGTATTGACAAACCCCTCTTGAAGGCTGGTCGTGCCTTCTTCCGTGCTAAGGCTAAGCGTAACAACTGGCCCCGTACTCGTGGTGTTGCTATGAACCCCGTTGACCATCCTCACGGTGGTGGTAACCATCAACACATTGGTAAGGCATCCACCATTAGCCGTGCTGCTCCTCCTGGTCAAAAGGTAATATATATTGTAAATTAGTATTTGTGAGGCGGATCATGGTGTTTTGTTATCTAAAAGAGAATGTATGTTAATTAATTGAATTATTATGAAACAACAAATAGATCGGTCTTATTGCTGCCCGTCGCACTGGTTTGCTCCGCGGTACCAAGAAGGTCAAGGATCAATAAGTGCATTGTCGTCGTCATTACTCATCATCAAAAATTATAACAATAATAATAAAAAAAAACCACTTATTACCCAGGATATGCTTGGACGAACAAATTGCTTGTTTTGGAAAATGGATATGGAAACAGATACATACATGAGGATTGTTGATACTGAGGGATATTGATTGTCTATACGCAGCGAATACGATAAAAACACAGCATGGATAAACATGGTGGAAGAAGAAGAGTTATTCTATCTTAGAGGATTCATTCATTGGAGAAAACTTCTTCTTTATGAGGTGTTGTATGTTTGTCTGGAAACAAATTATAGGAAGAAAAATAAGGGATGATGGGATTTAATTAACGAAGATATATGTTCAAGATGAATTGGAATTACTTCTATGCCTACTGGGAGATAAATAATATATGCGGCTCTGCTTAGTTGATTATAAGCGGTGTTATTTACTATTATTCATCGGAAATACATGTTCCTGGAGGTTAATACGCAACTAGAACATTGAATTCAATTTCAAAAAATCTGACCATATTCCGGTATTCATGCTTGAACCACTTGAACAATGTTTGAAATTAATATTGAAATCTGTAAGTGGCTTTATGGTTTTGTTTATTTAAATATGACATCTATTGAGAACATCATCTTTAATTTATCATTAACGAATATGAAACAAAGTATTATGAATCTTATTTAAGAACTTCAACGTATCACCAGCAGATCCGTAGGCAATATAATATGTTTGGAAATAAACACATCTCCTGCATTGGTTAAAGATTCGATTCTAGTTTGGATAACTAAACTCTTTAGAGTGGTTCGGAAATCAAAAGATTCAAAACTAGCTCAGAGAAGCCTATGTTTTGTTTGTAACCTAGGAAAATTCAAACTTTTAGGATAAGAACTCTGGAAAAATCAAATTTAATATTAAAAATTCTGACCTTCTTGATATATTGGGAAGATCAATTATTGAGAGAAGTTGTCCGATCTACTCGATTATATTTTTTACTTGAAAAACGCTACTTTTTTTCTCGCCTATAAATTAGTTTATGTGGCTAAAATGAATCCCAACCTCATGTGTATTTTATTGTTCATGGTGTGCACTTACATCATAATCACTTTTGGAACATAGAGTATTCCACCACAAAGGAATGGCACAACAAAGATAGTATACAACTGATCCAAACTCACCCTTCATCCCATCAATTATGATGATATTAACAAAATTAAAAGGTATTCCTACATAATCAAAAACTAGTGTTTAAAAGTCACAAATTGGTAAAGTAAACTCTGTCATTTTGCATGGATAGAATACCAGATATAAAAATGAAACTACCTTTGTTCGATCATTATCTGTAGTACAGCTTAATTCAATTGTAACACAAGTGAAAGAGAATGTCGTCATATAGAATTTATTTTATAGAGACCTGCGAATAACTTGACGGTAACTAGTTTTCATATAAAGCATTTTATTATAATCAAAATTATAATTGAATCATTCAAGAGAAACCATCATTGATTATCGATCATCATATCACTATTATAGATAATATTAAAAAGTGATTCTCTTTTTCATACAAGGAATAAATAAAGTTATTAATGCAAAAGCCATTGTGAGACAAAGGTCGTACTACTATGTGGCTCAGCTTGTGATTTATGAAGTTACTTATTGATAAAATTAGATAATAGTGCTAAATTAGAGCAATTATAGAAAAAAATGAACCAGCAATGAACCGGTAAGTTGGGGGTTAGAAAAAAAAATATTCATCATGAGGGAATCATCTTTAACCCCCACTCTCTTTAGATTTAGCCCTTTTCTCTCTCTCTCTCTCTCTCTTTCTTTCTTTCTTTTCCTATTAACCTCTTTTTATAAAACCTTAGTTGTAAAACTGAATCGACATTAACTTTTTGAATACCTTCCATATCCCATTGTCACATTCCTTTCCTTTTTTATTAATTAATATTAATATCAATAATAACACAAATACGTTCAAAGCAACCAACGACTAAAAATATTCTTATATACATAATAACAATAGCAACAACAAAAAAATAGTGCCAATATATATAAAAAAAAACTAAACTCTATGCGATTACGGTTCATCATTGGAATGATGCTAATTCCAGTTTTTTTCACATCGTGTACAAAATCGTTACCAACAATACCTTCACCTACTCCTTCAAAACCATTACAACCCGATTCTATACGACCAACCCAATTGAGTAGGAGGCAGGAGCAACAAGATCATAATGAACAAAGTCCACCACCGGCAATAACACCTAGGCCAATACATAAATCCGAAATTGAGAAAAAAGATCAAGAAGGAGGAACAAAACAAACCATTGCAGCACATACATCAACCAATGACAATGATGAAACAGTCATTATTAATGTCACCACGGTAGTCGTTGTTGCCGCTGGCGGCAGTACACCGAATCCAGACAATCAAGTTTTGCATACCCCTGTATCGGCAGCAGTACCTGGCGATCAAAACGAAGAAACAACGTTTGAAAATCAGTTACAAGATGATCAGGAAGCGTTACATCGAACGGCGTTGATTTTAGCACTTGTGGGGGGATTGATTGGTATTGCTATTGTAGCAAGCATTGTTATATTTACAAAAATGAGGGTACGAAAACGAAAATTATCAAAAGAGCACCAGGACGAAAATCTTGTTGGAAGTAGTAGTGTGGGTGACGATGAACGTGATACTGGAAATGACGACGATAACGATGATGACGATGATAGCGAAAACAGTAATGGTCATAATAATAGTGATTTGGGTAGTTCATCGCCAGAAGCACAACGTCAAAGACCTTTAACACATAACAATAATGATGATCCACCACTGACATTACAACCATCCGCACCACCTCCAGATGAACAACCACCTCACGATCCGGTAATAGGAACGAATCAACGACGAGTGGTTTCCATAGGGTCTCAAATGGCGCCTGCGCCATCTGCACCTACGGCAAAGGAGTTGGATGCTGCCAACAATAGTAACAATGATTACAGTAATATGCCCGTCTTATACCCAATGCGCCCTCCCAATATTGAAGGATCATCTTCAGCTACTACTAGTCATCATCAACGACCGGATCAACGTTCCTCATCATCTTCTACTTGTCCACACTGTTTCGAACACACTCCATCCGCTCCACCTGTACCTGAAATGCCACCTCCAGCATATACACCCACAGCACCTCCATTGTACGCATTACCTCCAATACCTGATCATACATGTCATCATCAAGCACCTCCATCCTCATCCACTTCATCAATATCATCGACAACCAACACAGCTAATGATTTATTATTACCTTCATCACGGAACACAACTTCATGACATTCATCAATTCTACCATAAAAAAAAGTGTTTTATCTTAAATTAATTATATATTATTATGTTGTCTTTTTTATAATTTCATGAGAGTGGAGGAGAAATATGATGTGGGTTCGTGAATAAGGAAGGATGAGGTAATATTTTAAGAACAATGATAATAAGTAATGTATTTATATGTATCGTCGATCTGTGCATGGTAGTCTCTATACACGTATGAGTATATTTGCTTAAAACGGAGAATAACTGTAAATATTACTTCCTGCACATTGATATGAATAAATATTAAATTATTTTCTCCTAATATTTTTTTCTTTGACAAACTCATAATTTCCAAAAAAAAAAAAAAATGGATATCTAAGTATTCCCAAATACAATCCTCTTAGAAATAGCAGATCCGGTTTGACCCTAAATTAATTATAACTATAGAGAGATATTTGTTTTTTATCCAAAGATTACGGTTGGCTTGCTATTGTATATAATTTGAAGCACTATAATGATAGGAAAATACCTGATTAATATAAAAATTAGATTTGACAATTTATTATAGCCAGAGAAGAATAGAATGTGGTATAAACTGTACCAACTCTCTGTAAAATTGTACTTGACATCAATTATTTAATTCTATATATATTGAATTCCTTTGATAAAGTCCACAGCTGCCACATAAAATAACCTATGTATTCTCAGCTCTATATAGTATTACTATGGTGTATCCTGCCACTGTATAATACATAACATTTTATAAATATAGATTCCGTAATATAAAAGTGTTCATTATATATCTTTTTTAAAAAAATAAACCAGTAGTCGTCGTGACACTGATAAATTGATACACCACAAATCCATTTCTTCTGTTAATGACCATTTTAAACTTTTGAACGTCTTTCTTCGAAAAGAATATAGTAAGGCTGGATTGTTTGAGGTCCAATATTTATGTTGGCACTGGAAAGATCCATGAACATTATAATTAAAATATTGAAATGACATCCTCTAGCTCATAAAGAAGGTTTCAAAGTATGCGCCATTAAACGAGCAATTCTTTCGTTTTGAACAAAAAAAAACATTATAAATATTTTTGATCTTTGAAATATTTTGATAAAAAAAGTGAGGCAGTGGATCAGAAGACCCGTTCTAAGAATCCACTAAAAAAAAGGAATTAAATAGCAAATACCACATTTGTATATATTATATATAAATACACACACAATCAATCATCTATCACTGATAAAAGAAGAAAAATATAATTATTATATACTTCTGCCAGTAGAACATGGGGAAATTTTATTAGTGTATTCATACTCGCTACTATTACTGATTACAAGGAAATAAAGAAAAAAAGCGCTATAATTTTGTACAGTCACGGAAGGTGAAGAGAGAAAAAAACAAGCCTCGTATGAGTAGTCAGGGCATCAAAAAGATTGATTGGGAACATATTGCAGTATTTGACCAAGATGGTAGGATTACTAGGATTTGAAGTCAAAGCAAAGTGACAACCAGTATATAGAAGGTATGAACGAAGGAGATTTTGAAGAAAGTCAAAGAAAAAAGAAACGCGTGTATGGAATTTTTTTAATACGATCTCTAAATGAGAGATAGTAAAAGCTAAAGAAAGGCGGTTTGTTTTAAAATGACGATGGTAATGTATGAAAGTGCCCTTTTTTTGTGTTGTGAGAATTGGAAAAAGTAATACAATGATGAATAAGGGTATTAAAAGAGTATGTGGTGGTTGTAGTATATATTAGTTGGTAGGTAACAGGAAAGTAAAGTTGTTGGTTTCAATTCTGTATGTCTATTTACGATGGAATCTAGATACTATGGTACTCTCAAGCAGCTTCTTCCGATATTGGATTTACTGTGTTTGGTTAAAAAAAATGAATTGGGGTGTCGAAAAAAAGTAACCTAATGTGGTAACTGTTATAGTAAACGTCTTCCAATAATAGAGGATCGGAAGACGCTTACATTACGGTATTAGGAAATAGATAATTTTTTAATTAATTCTGATAACTGTCTTCTGATATCAGAAGACGTTGCTTGAGAGCACCCTATTTCGTTGTTGTCGTCTGTGAATTAGTGGCGATATAATATGTGTATCAAATGATTCTGGTGGTAGGTTGAATTCATCTGAAATAATTGGTTCAAATGAAACTGACCGGTGTTTCTAATAATTTGATATTTTCCATCATAATCTTTTTGCAACAAGAATCATCTCGTATATTGTAATTACTGCATCTTGAAAAGCGTTTATGGATTGAGGATATTCGAAACGAGGCATACGTCTAATCCTGCACACATTTCCAAAGGGACAGTTCATAACCATCATTTGCAGTGTCAGTCCTAATCATTTTTTCATTTGATTAGAAGTCGTACTCAATATTAAAAATCAACCTTATGCGTACATAAACCAAACTTATATATATAGCCTTACCCATATAAATAAAGCCGACCACCCGGAATTAGTCAAAAAAATTCTGGGCATCTCTTGACTAATGCTGCTAATTGATCCTTCATCATTTTTGGGGTTTTTAAATAACTTTCCCATAATTCTTTTGTGCCCTTAGAGTGGGTGCAGCAGGGATGGTAAATTGGATTGTAAACAAATTTTACAAATTTCTTGCTTTTTTTTGCAGCAGTGTTGTGTGACCCAATAAAAATACTATATAATAACCGTCTATTTTTTGAATGAGTAATATGTTTATGACAATCACTATGCTAATAAAATACACACCAATACTACAGATTGACGGTTGAACACTAAGTACATGGAATAACAAAAGGGTAAAGAAGAGATAGAATATGGGAGAGTGGGAAAAGTGTAGAAATAGGAAATGATGGTTGGTTGATGCAGCCAAGTTTGTATAGTAGAATTGTAAATTTCTTCGAGAAAGTGAGGTATTACTTACAGTCCAAGTTGCATTCCACTGCTGTACACACTCTTAGAAGTACTGTCATAACGGTCTAGATCGCCACATCCAAGTTCCAGTGATCCTTTTATAAAGATCAAATCACCACGTCTGCCAAGAGCCTTTGGTGGTAAGAGTTGACCACTACCTACAGACGCATGCATCTCAGTTTTTCTTGTGGATGAGACTGCACTCGTTTTCTCACCACTACTAATAATAGCAAACAAATCGTTAAAACCAATGCCCAAATCATACTGTTGAAGTAATATCTATTATTTCCCAACATTTAGCCACGAGCTTGAATCTCCACATTGTCGAAGCACCGTTCAACAGGCTGCCAAACGCGACACAATAAATCTGATTCAGTGTGATACAAATTTATCCATCGCTGACCAAAGGCGCTGGCGTTTGACAGTGAGGAGTAAAACGGTATTATTATCCAAAAGACACCATTCAAATCTACTCGGCGAGCTGAATTTTTTGAGCTATAGCATGTTCATTTTGGATAAAATCTTACTAAGTTACGGCGAAAAAAGTCTCCAAGTTCCGCTTTGAAAGTCGAAACTGCAAAAAGTTGTGTACCTCACATGCAATTTTGTTTTTTCACAACTTGTGTGTACGTAGAATTACGCCTCAGCGTGTATGCAATTCTTTTTTTTTTCACAACTAGGGTTCGAAATTTCACCTGAGTATGTACGTAGAATTACTAGTTAGATACGCCCTGCTAGTCCCTCAACGTACATGCGATCTTCTTTTTTTTCAGCTAGGTTTTCTACCATCGTTATTCGGATAAGCTAGAGGCAACAGGCAATAGTAATAGAGTGATTAGGAAGAAGAATGAATTAGAAGATTTGTTGCTTCTATTTACATTAACATTTGAAAATCCATCCAATATACTCATAATGTTTTTAAAGGCATGGGATTGTAGATCAAGAGTGTCTTCATAATATTTCCAAACGGGATCAAAACAGTTTAGCCACAGCCGTTGGGTAAATACCTTGACCATCAATAGAATAGATCCATTGACATCCTCTCTAATGGCAGCACATACATCCCCGAACTTACGTTCCATATAACCCAAAACTTTTATTTTGGCAGTTTTTGTATTGTTATTATTGCAATCTATATATAAGGATATATATGCATAAGTTTGGTTCGGAGAGTTATTACATATGGATAAGATAAATTTTTAATACCTGGTACGATTTCTAATCAAATGAAAATATTATTAGGATTGTCACCGCAAATGATGATTATGATTTGCCTATTTGGAAATCTGTGCAGAATCAGGCGTATATCTCGTATCAAACATTCTCAATCCATAGACATTTTTCAAAATGCAGTAATTCCAATATATGAGATAATTCTTGTGCAAAAGAGGGCCTATATAATATGCCTGGTGTTAAAGTGAATTCTCAGGTTGTTTTACCGAATATTTATTACTTACATTGTTTATGAGTACATGGATTCACCCGCATCGCGAGGAAGCCACTAAAGACAAACAGATGAATATTACTTGTGCTCTATTGTAAAAGGCACCACTTATTCCTACTTTTTATCCAATTCAAAAAGAGAATCACAAAACTTACTATTACATTTTGTAGCCAATGCCAGCAATGCATTCTATCAAAACAGATATGCTCGTTTTGGGTTAATCCATGATGGACGCTCCCTTTATCATAATATATTTTTTTCTTATTACGAAAATATAACTTTTTTCACTTTCTTTACAACCATTATAATATGCCACTTTCTTTTGTTCTGCTTTCATAACTTAACAAAGCAGAACAATTAGGAGGGTTAAAGGAAAAGAAGAAGAAAAGACAAAAAAAGATTTCTCTTTTTGTGATGTTATATATTATGTTTGATTTGTTGATATTCTCGCCACAAACAACATATTATTAAAAACCAGTGATTATTGTGGTTCAGCATGGAAAGAAATATTAATGCGAATATAGAAAAACTATATTTTTTATGATAATATATAAGAGAATAATATGAGAGATGGAATATGTGAGATTTACTTGGTTGCATTGTATGCATAATATACTACGAATAATTCGAAAGCATAATATAAGAAAAGGGAGAGAACAATAGACATGCATCGATCCTTGATGCACACTAATCAAAGCCATCAACTTCATATATAAATTAACGTAGTCAGTTGAGAATAAGTTTCGATTATGTTACATGTTTTATTCTATTAAAATGATAAACTACAATGATATAAATCTTTTAACCGTTTTAATCAGTAAATTGTTATTAGGCAACATTTAGGGGGTTTCAAATTGATTTTTGATTTTTGCGCGTTGGGTAAATTTTAGCGAGTTGGACCTAATTTTTGCGCGTTGGCTCCAAAACCTATCGCGCAAGTTTAAAGTTGCGCGTTGGACTATCTCGCATTTTCTTCACTCAAATCATTTTTGAATTTTAACCAATGCCAAAAGTTTCTGACCGTCAATGGACTCTTGCTCAAGTCGACAATGCCATTAAATTCTTGATGTCGCGTGAAATGACTATGCCTTTTGGTTCTGAAGAACAAATTAAGGAACGAAAACGCATTCAAGAGCTCTGCAGAATTAAGGCTGGAATTTTTGCTCATCGTAACATAAATCCTTCCATACCTGTACCAAAATTACGAGAGAATCGAGATTTCTTTTTCAAGTGGGCAACAAAGCATTTCAGAAAGATCGTTCGTATGAACAAGGCGTCATTCCATAAACTCGAAAATATGCTCGAAAAAACACCAACTTTTATCAATATGTCAAATCGACAAACACGAGTTTGGGTTCAATTGGCAGTTACATTGGAATATCTCGCGCACGGTGGTACTGGTGGTTCAGTTGCACAGCTTGGGCGTAAATGGGGTATTGCTGATGGAACTGTGAATTTATTTGTTGATCGTATTCTTGAAGCCATTGGATCAATGGCACCAACTCTGATCAAATGGCCTGATCATAACGAACGTCAGCAAATTTCTGCTCGTGTAAAAGAAGCCCATGGCTTTCCTCATGTTATTGGATTTGTGGATGGGACATATGTTATTTACTCACAGAAGCCTGCCGTTGATGGTTCTACCTATTTCACTAGAAAAAGTACCTATGCGATGAATGTACAAGCAATATGTGATGATCGTCGAATGATACGATTTGTTCAAGCAGGATGGCCAGGATCTGTCAGTGACTCAACAGCATTCAAAGATACATCGATTGCTAGCAACGAAGGTGCATATTTTTCTAAAGGAGAGTACTTGATTGGTGATGCTGGGTATGCATTAAGCAATCGGATGTTAACACCTTATCGACGACCCCAAACTGATGGTAATGAACGTAACACGATGTTTAATGAAGATCTTGCTTCTGCACGCGTTGTGATTGAAAATACGTTTGGCATATTAAAAAATCGCTGGCATTGTTTGAAGCAAATGCACTTTCAAGTTAAGAAGGAAAAAGATTTGGACAAAGTTATAAAAGTTATTGCTGTTACAGTATGCTTGCATAACTTTTTAATCCAAGAAAATGACGAATGGCCTGTAGAGAAGCAACCAACACCAAAACGAGTTGAACTACCAACTGATGACACTTCAGTTTCACAATGGAGAGAGTATATCAATGATTTCATTTCTGCTAGAAGATAATCATGAGTTACTACGTTTATTCTAATAATACTATATAGATGCATGCTACTTTATACAATATAAAAATATAACTAATAATTAGTTATCACCGAAATCGTATTCCTTGTTAAAGAACATATTAAGTATTTCTTGTATTTCTTTTGGGTCTTTTCCTTGAAGTAACAAATCGCGAACAAAGTTTGTTTTGAGTTCAAGCTTCTTTAGATGATAAGCATCATCGGTTTTCCTTTGATCCAAGTGGATATGCAATGTACGCTCTTTTTCGAATTTGAATCTCTTTTCTTCCAAATCGAACTTCATCTGCTCTCGCATCTCTCTCTCTTTATCCAATTCGAGACGCTTTTCCTCAAGTGCCATCCGTACCTCTTCTGTCCTAGCAAATGTACCAGCAAAATATCTTTTTTTAGTACGTTGGGCAGCCTCATCACCGTCATCATTGTCATTGTCATCTGCTGCTTCATTAAAAACTTGTGCAGGGGCAGGAGCTGGTCCCTGAATCGTATCACCGTTATCAGCCGAATTTCCTTCATCAGTCAACATATCGCCATATATTTCATCCACGTCAGATGGTTGCATGCCATCATCAGAGTCTCTGGGTTCAGGATTAGCAATACGTTCTTCAGTTGATTCTTCATTATTTAATTCTTCAGTTGGTGCTAAAGTGGCTGCCATACGACCGAATTCCTTGACCACAACGGGATTTACATTGTGCTTCTTTGCAAATAATGCATCCATTCTATTGTAAAAAGGGCATTCGTAATTCTTTCTTTCGTCGATTGTTTCTAGGCCAGCTTTTAAATGACGCTCTTTAAGACCATATCCCGTTCTGTTCATTGCATTTTTTTCGTTTGTATACTTTTTTTTGTAGCTACGAAGACGTCCATCAGTTGACTTAGAGTCCCATGGTTTTAAACCATTTGGCTCATTAACTTTTATGTTCACATATTTCATAAGACTTCGGATACCATCGCTTTTCTTTAAAGCTTTCCCACCAACAGGCTTCCCGTTTGCTGCGTCACCAGTTACCAAAGCAGAGTTTTCAGGTATTTCAAGCCAGTTGATCATTGCTTCATAGTGGTCAGGGGTGGTACGACTATATGTTGATTTTTGATAATCATTGTCTTCTGATTCACTCTCTGATTCATCAATGCTGTCATCTAAATCAGATTCATCCTCGACAATCTGCTGCACTTTTTTCTGGTTTTGGGACTTAGAACTGCTGGCAGTGTTGCGAACCGAATTTCTACGCGTTTGTTGGGTGCGAGGAATGTTCTTAGATTTATTGCTTGATGTTTTTTTTATTGTTGCTTTTGTATTAGAGTTATTTTTATTGAATGCTACTTTAGCTTTAGCAGTGGATTTAGTATTAGACTTAGTCATTGTAATGAGATGTGTCAAAAATAAAGAGGTAAATGGAGTTCGTGTTGTTGATATATGTGCCAAAGTGCAAAAATAAGGCCCAACGCGCAAAAATTAGGTCCAACTCGCTAAAATTTACCCAACGCGCAAAAATCAAAAATCAATTTGAAACCCCCTATTATTATAAATAGTATAATCTTATGTCTTTTTAAAAAACATTATTATCCTCTTCCATAGCTTGGTTTTACTTGATTTATTGCTCATTTAAGACAAAATAGAATTGTTTGTCTTAATTATCCATTATAGATATTTGAACGGAAGGATGAGGATCACTTCCGATTTGTTTTTCTAGCTTGCCATCGACGTTAAATCATCATTTTATTGGCCAAGAGCCATAATTTCTTTACTTTTAATATGACTGGCGCCAGGCACTTCAACACCGCCCAAAAGAGACAATGGTAGAATATCTCAGTACCAATCACGGACGATACCCACCACCCTAATAGTTATATTTGAATCATAGATACAACATCGATTGCAGTTATCACTTTGTCCATTTTACCGGATCATCCAGTCCATTGTTAACATATTTAAAATGCAACAACACAATCAGCTACCTCAGCTAAACTCAAAAAAAGCCTCAGCTGAATTATTCGAAACACAATCTTCATCAACTCCAATATATAGCATTGCCTATCAAACAAAGATGCCATACTATTTAAGCCATTTTATTTTACATTTTCTTGTGGTGCTACCTTTTTTTTTCTATTCACAACAGCATTTCCATGTACTTGGCTCCTTTTTATTAATCCAGACATTATATATCAAAATATTCGACCGTTACGTATATCACTTCTTTATAACAATAATAAAATATAATTACTATTTCTTTTTCCATCATAAAATTAAAGAGCCTTTGTAAACTGTTCATGGTTTTGTCCCACGTTACCTTGGACCATCGACGTGGCTTTGATATCTATTTTGCAAATTGTCAATAAATGAAAGTATAAATAATAGTATATTTTCCCCTTTCTTTTTTTTTTCTTTTTTTTTTCTTTTTCTATTGACCTTTGTAAAGTTATCGTTAATATCAAAAATCATCAGTGGTAATATTACACTATAATAAAAAAACCTTTTTACTATAGATACAATTTACTTTACCTTTATTAGTCGATTTCTGCTGTAATATAAATTATATAATAATATGCTAACAAAAACTCACTTTATTTCTAAGGATTGATAAAATGTATATAACATATGAACAGAAGCAATACCAGATGACAGATTTGGACGGTACTCTCAGTCAACCTGAGTCAACTCATTCGTGTAACAGTCATGGTGATGAAGTTCCAAAACGTAAGTTACTATTTATATATCAGTCGTTCTTTTATGTTTGCCGCATTATTATTTTTATCAAAAATAATATTTATAAATAGTTATGCATACTGCTTTTTCATAATAGAGCAAAAAAGTTTCAGGCCAACTTCCTTGATACGTGTATCAGACATGAAAATAGTAAAGGGAGTCGATATTGATGAAGGATACTGTATCATTTCATTAGCAAATAATCAATCTAGTGAATTTGTTATTCAAGAAGTACGAAACGAACCTACAGCAGTTACTATACCGAAGAGGGGCAATGATAATGAATCACACCGGATAATAGAGCGTGGTTTCCTAGGAAGAACACGTCAAGTATCATTTAATAGCCTAATTCAGCAGATTTGCAAAGATTTTGATATACGGTATATATGGTTTGGCCGAACACCAATACGTTTCAACGCCCAAATGGATAATATTTATAAATATGCAGATTACACCTTGGCACTAGTACCGGAATTAGAGCATGTCGTTATAAACGATAATCATCGCCACTCATCATCTAACAACAGCCAACTCAACATTTTGTGGAAATCAAATACCTCTGATAAACGAGCCAACATTCAAGTACTCCCGTTTACAGTATGGGCTAGAGATGTGCTTGAGGATAATAACGTGTACTTATCCAAAAAGATCCTCTTTGTTGGACGGAATGTACATTTTTTTTCTCACGCAATGGAAAAAGAATGTACCGGTACAAAAGAGAAGGATAATTCGCATTACTCGACATATCTGTGTGACGTTTTCACAAAAGCCATCAAATCAAAGACTATTATGCCTCTTCTCAACAGCCTTCAACAGCAAAAAACCCCAGATGGTATAACCCACATATATTCTAAACGTTATAATGAATATTTTGCACTCTTAAAAAGCACAGCCGTAAACTCAATGACCTCATCATCAACAACTAGAAACAATTCTATTTTTCACGATATGGGGCGTTTCAACTATGAAAAACACTCAATAAAACGATTTGGTAAAAGTGATCAAGAGCTAGAACTTCATTTCGATTACGATAAAGGTGTACGTGATATATATACAAGATTACATAATCTATTTGAAGTACAAAATTATTCAATAATGATGTTTGGCCAACCAGTTTGCATGAAAAGCAAACCTACAGTAACAAATATATTAGTAACTCGCCCATGGGATCCTTTGGTACCAACTTGGACAGGTTTACATGGTGCTCATATTCCTCAGAATGTATTGAAACGGGATGATCCATTGCATTGCACACAGACCGTCGATCATTATATTTGTGATGACAGGATAACTATCAAAAATTGTAAATATGTCCACGTTCGCATGGTCAATTTTAATGAAGCGCTCAAAAAGGATACGGGTCCCAAAGAAATGGGCAAAAGCTGGTATTCAGTTGGTAGAACAGAGTTATATCCCCCGAATGATCCACATAACATTTGGTTTTATCCGGATATTTTCGAAGACAGTTCCGCAATAGGTTACGATTATTTGCGTGTCGTCCCAATATCGCTTTTGGAAGATAATATCATGAGTAGTCTTGATTTTGGTTCAATATTCCATGGTTTACAACCAACCCACTTTATGCCGGTCATGATGGGTCATTTTGCTGATTGGACTAACTCTCTAAAGATACCAGCAGCTGTGGGAGGATGGTTATCAATTGTAACAGGTCAAGGAGAAGGTGCTAATTGTTATCCCCCAGAATGTTTTATTCTTTCGGATATATCCTATAGCCTTGGGCAAGATTATCGTGTTATGCCTGTTGTGATGGTACACAAGAATAGTAAAAAATTTTATAATTCTGTTGGAGTATTTATCATGCCGAAATATGCCTTTTTCCACTCATGTTGCTTTGAACACAATGAAGAAGCAAAAGAGTTTGTCATTATATAGTAAAAATGGACCGTCGTTGTACATCTATGTGGAGAATTTACGTAACACATTATAATACTTATAAAGACATTGTAAACCAATAAAATAATACTTTACTGAATGTTATTTATTAATTGTTAGGCTAAATAGAGGGGTATATATATATGTATATATAATTGACAGCAAAAAAAATCACTAATAAAAGCTTTATACTTGGATTTGACCACCACGAAGTTTCTTCACGGTGGTATAGTAAACAAGATAGAATATAGTAAGCAATCCAACATACAAACATGTAAATCCAAAAACATCTCCTATATAGCCATATAAAGTCTTTCTGCGTTTTTGAATTGGTAAGTGGAACAAGTATTCTGAATCAGTAATAGCAGCGACATGTTGATTAAAAACTCCATTCAAAGTTGGTTCAAAAACACCTGACAATCCTTGTGATCCACATCGAAACATTGTAAATCCATTTTCAACAGCTCTTAAGCTATTACTTCTGCTGTGATATGTTCCAATAGGACCTATAATATTATATAATATGGGTATCAAGGTTCTCTTTCAGTTCAAGTTTATAAGAATACATCAAAATAAATAAATATGTTGATCGTGTCTTTTTTTACCCCACGTAAATGATGGCTGGATCATCAAATCAATATTGTTTTCGCTAGCTTGACGAATAAACCAAGGGAAATTATAATCGAAACAAATGGCACCTCCTATACGTCCGAATTCAGGTGTATCAAAGAATTGAATTTCAGCCGCACCAGGTGTTGAGAGTTCCTATACATTAACCAATGAATAACATTAGTAATTAGCGTTTAACAAATGTTTGTACATAAAAATTGATAAATAATACTTACAACTATCGGTACTGGATGAGCCTTACGATAATTAATTTTAACTTCGCCCAGTGGAGAAACAATAACTAACTTATTTTCTGCAAGGTCTGCTAATACGTTATTATCATATGCAATAGCAAGATAAATTTGTTTCTCAATAGCATATTCTCGGGCTCGATTAATCAAATCATTTTCTTCCTGGGAACTGTGAGTGATTGCTGTCTCCTCGGACCACACAACCAGTTTCGCACCGGACTAAGATAAAATATATAACTTCATGAGTTTCTTTTTCCTTTTATTCCAGCTCTCATTTGCTCGTGGTTATAAATATATGTAAATATATTATACAAAAAGAACCAAGTTTACCTCCACAAGTTTTGTTGTACGATTAAACCATCGATCATGATCTTCTTGTAATTCTGGATGGATTCCACCAGGACCAATAACACAACCTACGGGAACAGTTTCTGGTACATAATCGGGATAAGCAATTTGGAAGAACGAACCTGGACGAATTTGGATGAGTCCACCACCAAAAATTCCCAACACAATCAATAAACAAGCGTAGTAAATTGCATGGTGTAAAAACCATGGTTTTTTGTTATTTGACACTGAGAATTGCTGTTGTTGCTGCTGCTGCTCTTGTTCATCGTCTTCCTCTATGCTGTTAAATACAGGTGGTTTTTCAAAGGATGGTCGATCAAATTCCCGAAGGACGGTTGCAAACAAAGATAGAACAAAATCAATGGCGGGTCTTCCTCCTAGCCATGCTGCGCCTTGTACAACATCAGGGAAAGCAAGCAAGATATTGTTGGAATATGCAAGCCCATCCCCAAAACCAAATAAATGACCACAAACACCCATCCAAAAGCCAGTAAATAAGAGAGGGAAAACAAGTAGGCGTAAAGCAACATTGTCATGACGACTTGCAAGGAAATCACCAGCCAATGGAATGAGGACACTGATACAGGCAGCAATCGAAACACCTATACAATAAAAGAATGAGAGAGTTAAATATATTTGCAGTTACCCAAATAATGTTGTAAATGAAAAAAAAAATATTACCTAGTGTTAACCATGGGTGTTGAAATCGATCGCCACCTTGAAGTCCGTCTGGAAGACCGAGAATGGAGATCCAAAATGATAAGGTATGGACAATAAAACCGGTAATGACATTATACCATTGAATGCGCGTATAATGGAGAAGAAGTGGAAAGTAGAATACTGTCAACAACGGAATAGATTGAAGGCCACCAGCAAACAAGCTAATAGGAAACACGTTTTTACCCCCCCCCCAAGTTAAAATTTTCAGTGTTATGCATAAACATGCTGTAGATTTGGTCTTTGCTTTCCTTACCCAACAACAAACAGTGGTAATATGAGAGAATGCTCAATGATTTGCACCTTTAATTTCTCTAATAATGTCATATAGAAAAGAAGAAAGAGAGTTAAAACTTTCCCATGAGCCTTTTTTTCATTGTTCTTATCGTTGAACGACAACGACTACATTTATATTTTGTATTCCGGTCAGATCCTTTATTTTAATAATAATAAATTGTTTAGTGTAATATTGTGTTTTTTTATGTAGTTTGCAATTATACACACATATAATTCCCAAGTAGTATTTGGTTTATTAGATATTCGACTGCATCGTACCATTTCATATTTCCTGCTGATAATATCTTTTATTGGAAATATAATGCATGAATTTGTAAAAACAACGATGAACACAAAGCATAATATCTCTAGTAGCGCCGGCGCCTAATTCCATTTTATTTTATTTTTACCATTTGCTCAATTGAATTACTCTCAGCCATATTTAACATCAATTTTCATATGATGACAATGGTGATAATATGTAAAAAACTCATAGCATGACGTTGTCAAGAGAATGCGAATATATTGAAAGATCAATTTCTTTTTCTATGATAATCTATTTTCCAAACACGCAACCTTTTTTATTATATTTTGATTGAACATCCCCGAACAAACATGTGACAAATCATATTTTTTTGCAATTCATTATTGTAAACAGGTAAGCATCAAGTGACTATAAAGTTAATGCATAATATGGTCAATTAAATTGTTGAAAACCATCCATACCAGAAGTGTCGCATAAAAAAGTGTGCAGTTTTAAAAGCTGCATAAACTACAACCATTTAAATAAATACTCAAGTACTGAGTCAATAAAATCGGTGGTGGTAAGTGTTACAGTGATGAGAGAATCTGTCATGAAAGTATATAATGATATTCACTCCATTCATATATTCCATCCCAAGTAAAATGTATAATCACATTGCATATCAATACAATTACTATGTCGACTCACCTACAATCATTTACTGCATCAAAAACATCCATGCATTTTAAAAACAAATAAATACCAGATGGATTGAATGTTATTCCTCTACCATTTTTTGTGTTTCTCTAGAGACCATTCTATGTTTTATAAAATCTATAAAAAAGATCGTAGCCTTTTCCTTTTTTTCATTTTTATTACAAGTAACGTATACATGAGTTGTTTTCGTCTTTTTTCTTTTTTGAAGGTAAGGGGATTTTTATTGCTATGTTGATTTGTTTTATGATGATGCAATTATAGCATAAATTAGAATCTATTAAATAAATAAAAAGAACATTGTAAGTTATTACTTACTTTAAATATCACTTGCTTTTTTTCCCCAAAAAGTAGCTAGTAAAATCCCCTCTTTCTTTTATTTACCTGTTGTATGCCATGTTACCACGGACACGGTTGTAGTCAGTCATAGCCTCTACAGGACCAAGGCCAGCAGCAGCAACTTCTTGATCCCAAACGTATTTGCTACCAGCAGCAGCAATATCCTTGGCAGAAATCTTCTTGATAGTATCTTTCAATTCAGCAGGAGACAAGCGCTTACCAGCAGTAAGAACTTGACTACCAATGTCTTGGGCAACAGCGGCAGTGGAATCCAACTTCAACAACAAGCTACCAGTAAGTTGTTGCTTGGCAATTTCGATTTCACTTGGGGTAACGGTGGTGGAGAGACGATTCCATTCCTTTTGGAAAAAGTGAATAAAGTCATCAAGTTGATCACGGTTTTGGGAAGCAAAGTAGATACCGAACAAACCAGTATCCTTGTGACCCTTGGCGAAAGAAACAAATGAATCAGCAAGGTGGTTCTTGCTAACAACAGCAGACAAACGGGAAGTCAAGTTGTTACCTCCGGACAAGGTACGATCGTACGAGCCAATGATCTGTTGCATGACCAACAAGTTGAAATAGTCAGCGCTCAAGTAAGGAGCACCTTCGACAGCATAAGCAATGTGAGCACGGGGTAACTTATCATCGCGAATACGGACTTCAGAGCCAGTGAAAGAAGGCTTTTCGTAAACAGCATCAGCACCAGTTTCCAAACCGCCAAAAACCTTTTCAGCATCACGGACCAAAGCATCGTGGTTGACATCACCGGAACCAACAAGGACCATGCGGCTAGCAACGTAGTTTTCCTTTTGGAAAGCAGACAAGTCCTTGGCGGTCAAGCTTTCAACAGTTTCCTTGTAACCAGCAACAGGGCGACCGAGAGATTCGCCCATGAAAGCAGTGGCGTAAAGATGGTCGAAAACGGTCGAGCCTTCACAGTTGGCAATGGCTTCTTGTTGCTTCAAAACGGAGGCACGGGCCTTTTCCAAAGCGGCATCACCGAATTGGCTGTTTTGAACAGCATCACCGAGAATTTCGACACTTTCTGAAACGTTGGAACCCAAAGTGGTAGTAGCAATGTAAGTTTGTTCACGGGTAGTAGCAGCGGTAGTGACACCACCGAGCTTTTCAAGAGAAGCATTCTTACTCTAAATTTATAAACAATCCATATAATCCATCCCACCCAACGCTCATTTTGTTATTAATCCATTCCTTTTTAATTTTATAATCGTTATCCACTTTCATCCTGTCTTTCTCCTTTTTTTTCATTCGTTTCTGTTCGTTTAGATAATTTGATGATATACCTGGAGAGTGGCGTGTTCCAAAAAGTTAGCAACACCGTGTGTTTGAGGAGTTTCCAAACGGGAGCCAGCTTCAACCCAGACACCAACGGTTGCAGCACCAGCGCTGGGGTTTTCTTCGGTAGCGATGGTGAAGCCATTGGGTAAGACAGTGGTACGGGTAGCAATGCCTTGCTTAGCAACGGTTGCCAAGGGACGAGCGAGCTGTAAACATTTTTTTTGACGTATTTGGATCGAGAATCAGTAAAGTTTGCATATAATATTCATAAATAATAACAATAATAATATAATTCCAGCCTCATTCAGATTCAATCGTCGTTCTTATAAATAATTAAAACGCTCGTTATTGTTGCTGTTGCTGAAATCGTAAAATTCTCGAGTAATCACGATGATATGATAATGATAACATAATAATCGCGTGTTGTTATTGTTGTTGGATAAATCGAAATTGAAAAACGAGGCTGGAATTTATTTTTATCTTTTTATTTCATATAAAATTTACCTGCTTGCCCAAACCAGCACGAGTTTGAAGGGTATTCGACAATAGTCTGGATGCCATTGTTATATTTATGGTAATGAGAGAGTGAGGGGGTGGTTTGGTGACAAACAGACAAAGTTAGGCAATTATTTTCACCAAAGTGTTTATCGCCACGCGAAATTTGGAGGGGGTTCGCCAGCCGCCATAGCCCAGTTCGATGTCATCAAAAAAGTGACTTTGTTCCACCTTTGCTGGTAGAAGTTCACAGGCCAAGGCACACAACTTACAATGCACATTCCTTTTTTTTTACCAGCATACATGAACTTTAATTGTTACGAACTACAAACGATTAATTGCACTATTTTAAGTATGAAATAATAGAGATGGATGATGGCTCATCGATTATTGATTGCCATAAAATCGTAAAATGAACAAGCTCAGTTAATAACTTTTATGTTCTCAAACCAGAAATATATATTTACCTATCTTTATATATCACACTGTATAATCAAATTCAATTATTGAAGCAACAATATATGAATGTTCATTTATTTAAAATGATATAATTTTGGAATGTTTCCCAATTATCATACATCATGGGTGTACCATCTACTACTGAACGCATCCAAATTAATAACTGTGTTTTCCTCTAAAAGTGGAGCATGTCTTTTTCCAAACCTAACATGAATAGCATTAAATGATTACTATCATATGGGGCAACAAACACGTTATCACATATTGTTTACGTACCATCCAAAAAGAATTACCTGTAATCCGAGTAGATCACGGCTAAATTAAGATTATATAATAGCATCGTAGTTTTCAAAAAGTAGCTGTAAACCATTCTAATTTTCTTTTATACTCAATGATTTATCACTAACTCGAACGGTCTTGGTTTTTCCAGGAAACCACCAAAGTAAATAATACGACTATTTATGCTGTTTTCTTGTTTTAGTTTAAAACATATTGTTAACCATTAAACTAGTGTTATTTGATTCTTTGTGATTTTAAGATATTAAGGTGGAGGTTTTATGTTTTACGCTTGATATTTTGTAAATAGCGATTCTACGTATCACTGGAGATGAAACACATGTTATGGGATGTTGTTGTTTGGTCAGAAAATGTTCTTGATAAAAATGTTGTTTCTAATGGAGCTAGGAACTCTTGGCTGTATATACACTGAATACATCGCTAAGTACAGTTTTCCTATTCTGGACCGTTCCTCTATAGTATAAACAAAAAGCAAACCGTCTTGTCAGCTGGTTCACGCTCAATATAACAATATCCTGGTACATTTCTACGCACAAGTACAAATACAAGTTTGGGTATTTTGCGGAACCGGTAAACCCGGAATTAACTTACTCCACATGAGCATTTCCATTTGTTAATAATAAACAAAGATTACCACAGCTTTTTATTATGAATCAAAGAGCATTACGTAAATTGATGATAAGGTTTCATGTACTACACCTTAATAAGGATTTGCCTTGGTCTTCAATTCTTGCATGGCATTTTTCCAGTGGTTGCTATACAGTTTCTTGTATGTTCAACAATATCATCAGATTTGGTTCCGGGAAATTGGATGTCCTTAGTGAAATTGTTCCCTATAATGCGTTTTTTTTTGCTCCAGGCCCTTTCTTCTAACCCAACATTCAACTGCATTTCTTACAAAGTAGTCAAGTAATGATTATAACACACTAAAGTGTAATCCATTTGATATCATAGCGAATGGCCATTATTTTCAATGGTGTGCAGAATGAACAAAAAAATTGCACCAGCTCTCTATTTTTTTTTACATATAACAATAATTCTATCTGTATAAAACTAATCACCCGTGTGCTGGAAAATACAACTACACATTATATATATTCATAGCTATATAATGGTGGGAAGACGTTTGTTTTCCCTTTTTCGACAACTAGAATATACTGAAGCATCCTGTCATGTAATAGTGAAAGACTGGACTCTTTCTCTATTAGTTCATTAAGATTAAACAATGAATCTGCAATTATAAACGCTGAAACAGCAATTTAATATGGGTTAAAGTCCCAATCAATAAAATGAAACAGTTAGAAAAAGGTTCTGCCATTTATCTTTGGCTGTTTTTATCCCTTGTTTCTCCAAAGCAATATGATCTCCAAAAAAAAACTCTTTGTATTCACACCATCGAACTATATATCTATTTCAAATAATAAATTTTCTCCCCTGGTGTTAGTTGTTTCGTAGAAAGCTACCATGACTATTTGAACTACTATGCCCAGTCGTAGTCAACATACACTACATCCAATTTCACTCAAACATATTATAATCCAAAGAATATCATTATTGGTTGTTTTTTATGCCGCCACGCTCATGGTAACTTTATCCACTCCTTTTGTTCTTTGTATTGTTGGACGATAGAGCGGAATGATTTCTGTGAAGAAGTAGTAAAGCAACTGGTGTACTGAATTGCCTCTCTAGAGGTTATCAATATGTAAGTTGTCTTATCCAATGGTATTTTGAGATGTTTTAAACTATGTTTTTAACACTTTCTGTTTCTTTATATGTGTCATTACAACGTATAAAAGGGTGGCTACCATAGCGAGTATCATCAGATGAACCTACTGCTAGATGTTTTATTATTGGTGAAATAAATAAAAAAAAAATGTGGTTTTCAATACCGGATAATAATACATATAAAAATACTTTTTTACTGGAATTGTTGTTCTCTTCAATTTCACCGGAGTATATCCATTACGCTTTAGAATGTATATTCTATATTATTTGTATATACCCGGGTCAATGGGAGATATCAGTTTGCTGTTACTACTTATCGATTTAACAGTGCATCTTCCCGGACATAAAGAGTTTCCCATAGATAGTTTTTCTGGTAATCAGCAGTATTGATGCAAGATAAAAATTCATAGGACTCATATATAATAGTTTGCTCATCACTAGGTTCTTCTTCGTAGCAATAACAAACAATAGGCAATATTATATCTGACTTTGATCCTTTTTTGTCGGTTTCATATAGGAGCGTGCATGACAAATATCCATCTAATCATCTGCAATAATATAAATAAACCTTACGCATGAATAATAGAGCGCTCTCGTTTTTTTTTAACAATCAATAATTCAACATCTTTCATGTTTGAAAACAGACTATGATATATGTGTCCACATCAATATACATGTGCTAAAGAAAACTTCAATTATCAATTCCAGTTTCAGTCCATGTAAATATTCGCCAGTAAATAAAACTAATTGGTACCTGAGTTCATCGCTCGCTTCCTTGGACCTCTTGTGCATATAAAACACAACATATACCGATTATTAAATTTCAGGTCTCACCATATTGGAGAAGTAGCACGTATGAGCTTTTTTTTGTTGAACACAGGTTTAAATGATGTTTATTGGATCATTCTATGAAGTGAATAACTAAAATTAGACGCTCAGCAAATTCCTTTTATAAGAAGATCATACACTGGGAGTACCATGTTATATATAAAAAAAATTATCATAACTATTATAATAATAACGATAATGACAATCAAGGGGCCAACAACCACTTATCAAAAGGTAATGGTACGGTTTCTTATCGTTGTATAGAGAAATGATCATCTGTGCACCTAATGGTAGTTTTCAACATATCTTCAAATAATAAGTAAAATAAACAAGTGATGGAATAAAAAAAATATGCCATGATAACGTAGAAAGGTTAAAATTATAACAAGGAGTGGTGTCATGATGAAGGGAATTTTCCAGTTTATATAAAAATGGTAGAAAAGGCCATCTGATTCCCTCCAAGAAATACCATGGATTAGGATACGTAGGAGAAAGTATTAGTCGTATTGAACTTTTTGAGAGTATTCACATCTTATGAGACTTTCAATGAATTGTAATTCTATAGTTCATGCGCTATCCGTGTGTTCAAACCCGTAATTTTATTCTCCCAATGTATTTACCATCCATTCGAAATGCACACTCTTACTTGCTTTTCCTTCTCGTTGTTTAATTATATACAATAGATAGAGTATCTTCTTTCTTAAAGTAGTCCCTTTTCCAAAGTAAGGCTGTGAAAAATCTTTTTATTTTTAATTGGGTGAACTCATCCATTACGGAATGTCACTTTTTTCATATCGCTCACGAGTGTTTCTCATTTATTAAATGATTTTGCTGTTGGATACAAAGTTTTTTTTTGTATCAGCAATACTTTTAACGATCTGTTTTAGTAATAGAAATTTCTCCATTGTGGTTTTAGCATCAATGAGGAGAGTCGGAAAAAGTCCATTTGTCAAAGGAGGAAGCAATTGAGAAGAAAAAAAATACATAAAGAAGAAAGAAACAAAAGGAAAAATATCAATCCATGTACAAACTGGTAGTAAAATACTACGAGTCTTTATCAATAGGTATCAGTGGACAGTCTGTACACATTCTTATAATAAATATCAACTAGTCAATGCTCATTATCATCCTGTATATATCAGAATGAAATTGAATGGCTAATAGAGAAGATCACAACTCGTCATTGTTGATGATATATGCTGTCTTGAAGATTTAAGACTTAGTTTTTCTTCATACGATAAAGAGCAGAGGTAGACTTATTTTATTAGCGATAACAAAGATAAACCATTTTCCTACAAAGAGATCATTGGTAATACTACTCCGTATATAAGATGGTAATAGACTCAGTCCCATCAATTATTGTACGAATTGGATTTTTGATAACAAAAAAAAAAAAAAGGTTTGGAAGAAAGCCAATAAGTTTATCCATTTTTGGTAGTTTGATCCAAATTTGGGTAAATAGTACCTGAAAAAGCATTTTTTTTTTGCCTCCCAATATTATTTCTTTCTTCTCACGGACCTCCTCTCTCTTCTTTAAAAAAACAAAAACAAATCATCCCCCCCTTCTCTCCTTATTCTTCCATCCATTCACTTTTTATTATCCCATGGGAACCGTCTTCTCCACTCTCGCCACCATGGCCATGATGGCTATTGGTTTTTTACTCGCCCAAATTGCTCAAGCTTATATATGGGATGGAAAAAACGAAGATGGTACCATCAAAGCCCCTTGGGCACCGAGTCCCCCGCATTTACCATGGTATTGGAATGGATATAAAGAATTTCAAACCAATACATATCGTGCCTTGACGTATTGGTCTCAACAATTGGGTTCAATTTATTCTATCAAAATGTTTCAGAAACGAGTGATTGTATTAAATCATGCAAGTGTCGTAAGGAAAGCGTTGGTTGAGTTGGATCAATGGAATTCTTCCCGACCGTTGACAACAGATGCTATTGAAACGATCATGGGTGATCAAGGTAAAAAAAAAAAGGAAACAATGATATGGGTTATGATAAAAAAAAAAGGAGTATATACTTAAAAGAGCGGTATAGGCAAAACGGTCTTTACAGCCCAATTCACAGCTCATTGGGGTCGTCTTCGTCGAGCTATCAATAAGGTATTACGTGACGCTCCTGTGGTATTGGATGTGGTTGGAAAGGATAAAAAGAATAAAAAAAATAGTACTATGCAACAATTTCAAAATGTTCTCCATCAAGGCAAAGTGGATCCAACATTACTACGTACTATGACGAATCGTCTGGCCATGGAAGCTGTGATTCACATGGTCATGGGCGAACAATCCAAACTAGACCCTGAATGGATCGATACCTTGATTCAAGTATGTCATGATATTGAACAACTCCAATCCAGTCGATGGTATTACCAATATGGTTCTTTGGTTCCTTTCGTCCGTACATTGGGTCTTTTATTGGGTGGTCAACACCGTGTAGTTCAACTCCGCAACAAAGCATTGGATATTTTACTTCAAATGGACCCAATTACCAATGGTAACAGTGTTCCTACCAGTTTATCCAATATTGAACCTTCCAAAAATGATCCAACACCAGAACCCATTCCAGCCGAAGAAATCATGATCAATACTTTACATTTAATCATGCATGGATACTGTCTTTTGGCTACTTCATTTTTTACACTTCTTCAACGTTTGGCACAACAATCACCAATTATTCAACAGCAGATGGCCACGAATCCAGCATGGACGACAAGTTTTGTTGCTGAAACATTACGTTATACACCTCCCTTGAGACTCTATACCCATACAGCGAAAAAGGATCATACCATGGAATGGCAAGAGACATCGTATCGTGTGGATGAAGGGACCTATTGGCTGATTAATTTGGATAAAATTCATTTTGATGCATCGTATTATCCAAATCCTTATCAATTTGATCCTGAACGATTTTTGATGAACAACAAGGATCAAGTACCGTCTATTTTGGATGATGAAAAGAGAACTCAAGGTGGTGTCAAAGATCATTTAGCCTTTGGTGTGGGACGTAGAGGGTGTTTAGGTAGTCGTGCTAGTCAACGTTGGATGGTGACATTGTTGACACGGATCGTTCAAGAATATGAATTAAGGGGTGGCGATCCGGATACATTAGTCGATCATTCAACCGGAATCTGGTCTTGGACTGGCCGAACGGAAACAAAAGGGGCGACGATCGAGTTTATTAAAAAGACAAACTAAAGTTGTTGTTGTAGATATAATCCTATCTTTATTTTTATATATATTATATAATAATCAAATTTTCTTGCCATGGTCTATTTAATCATAATAATTATAATAATAATAATAACTAATCCCTTTATATACCATTTATAATTGAAATTAAAATTCTTTGTTTTATCCATCCATGATTTTATGATCTGCCTATAGGGAGAAGATAAAAGAAGAGGGCGTTGTGCTGTCATAATAAATTTTGTCCCTTTTTATTTTATTTTATTATCATACATCAAGTCCCCGATCCCTTTTTTTTTCTTTTTGGTAATTATTTAGCAAAACAAACAAAATGAAAGAAAGCAATTATCTCTTGTCAAAAAAATAGATGGACCCTTCGATTATGTTTGAGGTCTAAATACTTGTAATTCATGTCTCGGAGCGCGGACCTCGACACTGCGAAAAAAAAAAAAGAGAGAGAAAAAATAATTTTTTGTCCTACGTTGCCGTGCATAATCAGGTTGAACACAGAAAAAAAAAATATTCATCATCATTAAATATATGCAATAAATAATAAATTAGCATGATCTTTTATCATTTGTTGTTTCTGGAAGAACAACAACGCATCCTCATAATTCTTTTTTTTTTTTTTACACAATGATGGCCCATGATAATGACGATGGATCTCTCGATATACGTTTGAGGAAAAAAAAAAAAAAGAAGGTTTAAGGTAAAAGAAAAAAGGCGGACTTCTGGTGTAAGAGAGCGGGGGGAAGGAGGAGGAGACGAGGACCTTAATATCCCCCTCCGAAAAGATATGTATTAGTATCGTGTCAATAGGAGAAAAAATAAGAAAGAAAGTATAAGAAATACGCAGGAGATCTGTATGATAAAGAAGATATTCGAATCATCTAGGAGAAGAACAGAAGGAATGAAGAGTTCATTTACATTTTATTATATAAAGAAGTATATATGTGCAAACGAATAAGTAAAGGTTGATCACTCTGATGGCAACTCTCAAGTTGATTAATCAGTAGTAACTAAGCAACAAAGCAACAAGAAGAATAATATATAAGTTTGTACTACGTTGAAAGTAAATAACTTTAGAGTCGACCCAGTTCCCCTTTTCTTCTTCTTCATTCAACTTTCATTTCCTCATCAACACATAATAAAAAAAAAACTTTTTCAAAAAGATTTTTTTTATTTTACTTCTTTTCCTTCTTTACACACTTTTCCCTTTCCTTTTACCTTCGCCTTTTACTACTATCCTTTACAAATTCCCTTAAAAGAGCTATCCTTCTCTCTTTCTTTTTCCTTCGCTCCAAAAAAAACTACAATCTTCCTTTCTTTCCAAATAGCTCTTTTCCCAATACACATTCCCTTGAAAACAAACCCCCAACACACTCTTTTATTCTACCCTCACTTTTTTTAAACAACAACAACAACAACAACTCGACTCTCGACTTTTTTTTAAAAAAATGGAAACAGATTTCGGTTTTGACGAGTACATCATGCCTACTACGTACGCTGACATGCCTAAACTTGAGTCGTACGATGCTCAATTGTACCCTTCAGGTAAAGTATATCTATTATTATTTTTTTCTGGGAATGACGACACACATACACATACATACACGTCTTTTCTTCCTTCCTTCCTTTCTTTCTTTTTTTTTTTACTGCTGTCATGATTCCAAGGGGGTTTTTATTACAAAAAGTGGGGGAGAAAAAGAAAATAAGAGAGGAGAAAGAAGAATTTTTAGCTAAAGTCGATATATATAATAATTTTTTTCGGGGGGAGGAGAGATGATGTTATATAACATATATAAAATTGTGTATAAATGGGGGAGAAGGAAGAACGGAAAGATATATATCATCATTACTTCAAATAATATCATCATATAAAAGGAATGTGACGTCACTTACTCATATGAATATATACATATATTCTCTTAGATGGTATGGGTTATGTATGTGATCCTAATGTAATGACCAATACAACAGTACCTCTTGCGATTCCGCATCATCATCATCATCATCATCAACCTGTTTTAACATTGGATCATCAACAGCAACCATTATTACCTTCGAGTCCTGAAAATGAGTCTGTTCACTCCTCACGACAATTGTCACCCCCCGCAACCACACCTCCGCTTTTGTCGTGTTCTCCGACTTCGACTTCGGGTACTTTGATGAGTCAAGCCAGTCCTATCACCATGGCAACCGCAGCCATGCCTACGACAACAACAACAGCACATCATGTCATTTCTGAAAAGATTGCTCAAGTCAACAAGTTACCTGAATCCTTTTTACCCGAATTTCATCAATATTCCAAGGAGACTTATGAAAATGGTGCTTCCAATAATAAAAAGAGACGACGTCTTCATAAAGAGGAGGGCGATGCTCAAGATATAAATAACAACAACAACAATAATAATAATAATACGGGTAGCTCATCTTCAGATCAAGAAGATGATATTGATAGTGTCTCTGCTGCAGAATTGCGTCGTCAAATTCATATTCAGTCCGAACAAAAGAGACGCGCTCAGATCAAGGATGGATTCGATGAATTACGTCAACATTTACCTGGTTGTGTGAATAAGAAAATGAGCAAGGCTGCCTTGCTTCATCGAAGTAAAGTGATGATTTTTGTTGTTTTGGATACAAAAGTGGGGTTATCAAATAAAAAAGATAAATGACTAATGAATAAGCAATAATAATTAATATATAGCTACTCAACACTTGCAACATCTTAAAAGTACACAAGGTGCTCTTCTTGCAGAACTTGAAAGACTTGTAAATGAAAATGAACAATTGCGAAAGTTTCAAGAATCCGTGCTTCATAAACAAGCACTTGATCGCATGTATCAAATGGCTCCCATGTAAAAGTTCTCTCTTTTTTTGACCAATAACATATACTTCTTTATTATTATTATTATTCGTATACTAGTACACAAACATAAACAACGTTACATATCTTTCCATGCCCCCCTCTCATGATTCCCTTTTTTTATTATTATTTCTTTTTTATATTTTCTCTCCTCCAAGAATGATTCCTTTTTGACTTTTATTTCTTTTTCAAACTTGTTTTTATTTCTTTTTTTTACTTATTCCCTTTTTTAAATTACTTCTTCCAAATCCCAAAAAAAAACCCTCTCTCCCCTTCTTCTAAACAACCCTCTTTTGTATACACGGGAAAGGATCTTTTTTTAAGTTATTTATTTTTCTTCTTCTATGGCTGTTTTTCTTTTCTTTCTTCCTCTTTACTTGATATAAAGTTTCTTTTTTTTTTATTATTTAATGAAAGCGTTTGAGTATGCTTTTTTTATTAATCTATATAACAATGTATCTATTTTTGAATATTGGAGTATTAATGTAGTTACTATAGTAAGTACTTTTAATGAGCTCTTGGTAAATTGGAAAAACGGATGTTTGTTTTTCCCTTTTTTTTCTTATATATTGAAGGATAATAACACATCGAATGACATAAAGTTTTTTTAATTAATAATTTGCTCAGCCTCGTTCATTCAAATGAATTTGACTATTTTTATAAATATATAGAGGATGAGTTGCAGAAATGAAGAAGAAAAGTAGTTGTTGCTGTTGTTGTTGTTGCTATAATTATAACACAAGTTATATATATATATATCGACGATGAAAGAGAGACCGCCACATTCAATATGACAAAACGAAATTACAAAAAGCTTAAAAATAAAATATTGGAATGAAAAAGTCAAATCAAAACGTGTCAAGTGTGGCTCAAGTTAGATAGGTTTTAAGGAGAGAAAAGAAGAAGTTTGTTTAAAATTGGCATCATGGATGCTAATTTTATCTCATCAATATCCTCCTCTCCTTTATATATATTCTATACATACTATATATATATATGTATACACATGGTTTTACCGTCAATGTATATATATAAAGAAAAAAAGGTAATTGCGGTTTTTTAAAGTTTAAACCTTTTCGGTGTTAGTGCACAGACAACATTTTATGATTATTTTGGAAAATAAAATCACTCGTAAAAAAGAGTAGTCACTATCCGTTTAACTTTTTTATTCAATGCATCATTTTGAATCTTTTAAATACCATACCATTGGGTTACTATATAATAACAGTATTAGTAGACCAAAACTATGTATTTCCTATGAAGAAAGTAAAGAAATTTTTATTCTCATATATTGACATTTGCATGTGTACTTGCCACAAATCGTAATTGAATTGGTTTTTTGGGGGAGAGGAAAAAGAAATCGTGTGTAATTTATAAAAAATGCGTTTCATTGTTTGTTTGCTATGGTAACACATAACTATACTAAATTATTCACACTCTTTTCTTGTTATATATATATATATATATATATCATATATATAAACAACAACCCTTAATTTCTCTTTTAAGGGTTGTTGATGGTTTATATTTGGCATCATCATGAACTCATTCTTTCGTACAACTTGACCCTGAAAATAAAAAAACAGTAGTTTTTTTTTGCCGCGTGCGTATTGTGTTCAATTGGTAATTCACTTTGTTATGGAGAGATCAAGTCATTCGTTGTTATAACGTTTCCAATGCATCATTAGTGGGGGGAGGAAGCTTCCATTGAAATCAATGGATAATAGAGAGAATGTGAACCTTCTTTTACTTTCTCTTTCTGTAAATTGACTGCGTGTCATTTTCTATAATACCTAATGGTTGGGATGGATGGATTGAAAGGCGTGGAAGAGAGTCATACTTTTTTTTTAAGGCTGCGTTTGAAGTTTTTGCATACGTTTATAAATATACCCGCTAAGCATTGAATACATCCACCCTTTTTTCTTTCTTCTTTCTTTCTTCTTCTTTCTTTCTCCTTTTTCTTTTTCTTCTTTTTTTATTTTGAATCGTACCTGTCCTTTTTTTTAAAAAAGAAAAAAAGAAGAACAAAAACATACATCTTTTATATTATTGCATGAGATAATAAACAAGATTCACATTTGGCATTTTGATATCTCTACCTATTGTACATCTATCGCAGCAAACACATCGATATACATATAAAAGGTATTATCCTCAATCGAATTAAACTTTGTATCAAAAAAAAAAAAAAAAAAAACTCTAAATTGATCAATTGAAATTGGGTCTGTGTGTATATGCTTTGACTCCTGCAGCTCTCCGAAACAAAATCCAAATTTAGAAAAAAAAATTTATAAATTATGGGTCGTAAAAAAATCAAGATTCAGACCATTCAAGATGAACGCAATCGTCAGGTAAAATGACAAAGAACAGACGAGTTGGGATGGAGAAGGGAAGGGGAAAAAGGAATAAAGGTTTTCATGTAGAGCTTACACTCTAAACGATTTATATAGGTGACATTTTTGAAACGAAAGAATGGTTTAATGAAGAAAGCGTATGAATTAAGTGTGTTATGTGATTGTCAAGTTGCTTTGATTATTTTTAATACACATGGGAAATTGGTTCAATATGCTAGTACAGATATTGATCGCATTTTGATGCAATATACTGAGGTAAAGAGAAAGGGGAATCATTGAATTTGATTAATAAAACTTCTCTCATCATGTCAAACTCATCCTCATCGCTAATGTTTATGAATAGTATAATAAACCATTTGAAAGTAAATCAAACAAAGATGTAAGTAGTAGTAGTTTATATTTATCTATATCAAATCGATAAAAAAAAAACTAATATAAAAAAAAATATTTTAGTTTGTGAATGTCAACAATGTGAATGAAAACGAAGGATCATCTACAGGTGGTGTAGGTGGTACTATGGAAGATACAAGTACAACTACCGAAGATGGTAAAACAATGCCATCTGCTGCTTCTTCACCCGCTTTATCTTCAATTACAAGTCATCAATCGCATCATCCGCATCATCATCATCATTCACAACAACATCATCCTCATCATCCTCATCATCCATCGTTATATTCATCTTCGTCGCCTTCGCCTTCTTCGTCTTCTTCATTGTACCATCCTCCTGGGACAAGACCTTCCTCTTCCATGATGCATCAAGCGCATCCGGCCCAATCTCCGCAACCCATGTATCGTAGCAGTCATCCTATGAGTACCAATACTACGGCTAGTACAAACAACAACAGTGCACAGATATTATCTTCGAAACCATCCCCCATGACAACTCCCAATAACAATTCAACTATGTATCCTCCCCCGCCACCTTCACCTCATCATTATGATCCAATGAATCGTGAACGACCAAATTATATGGTAAAAAAAAGTTCATTTCTATTCTCTATATATGTTTTAGTCGTAATTGAATTTGAAAATAAGGGTGAGAGAGAGGTAGAAAAAAAAATTTCACGTGAAACAAAAAAAGGGGGGAGGAAGAGGAAGAGGAAAGGAAGCATATGGCGAAAAAACCGCATATTTTTTTAACACATACCCATTGATTTTTTTTTTTTTTTGAATTTTTTAGCAACCACCGCCTACGCCTTCCTATGCAGCCAGTAGTACAACAACTACCACGACTTCAATGAATGCAACATCTACGACTTCTACAACAACTTATGCTACACCAGCTTCCTTGTCACGTAACAAACCTTCTTTTCAACAACAACAACAACAACAGTTGCCGCTACGTGTTCAAATTCCACATGAACAACAACAACCTGGTGTTTCTTCTGCTCTACCGCCATCGCAGTTTGCACAGAATTTACCGTCCCCATCCGTGTTTTACCCAGAGTTTTACCAGCAAAGTGAGTTACCCAGTCCATTGCATTTCTCAGCTACACCTACTACCAATGGTATGTTTCATTGGCCGCCGGCGCAAGCGCCACCACCACAATCGCTACCTCAACAACCCCCTCCTTCCTCCCAACCTATGACACAACGAGAATATAGACCTTCCCCTTTGGCCAACACATCCACGTCGGAAATTGGGTAAGTCCTAATATAAATGAAAAGGAGTTTGACATGTCAGCAAATGACATATCATCCCAAAAAAAAAAAAAAAAAATTCGGAGACATGATCAAATTTTATATGAGAGTGGGAAAAATTTGACTGACGGATTTGCTGGATCATAAAAAAAAAATTTTTTCTCAGGGCAAAACGGTCTCCATTACTAGATCAAGAGGATTTACTCAGTAAACGGATCAAACATGACTGAATTTATCTATGTATATAAAACTTACAACACACACTGTCAACCATCGTACACACACACATCCCATTTTTTTTTGATTACTATGTTTAGAATTTTTTTTATATATGCAATTTCCTATTTATAACTTAATGGAATCGTTCTCTTTTTCTTTTTCTTTTTTGTTGTTGTTGCTTTTTTTCATTCTTTTTTTTTTTTGCTATTATGAAAGTTTAAATTATGTAAAATGAATTTTTTTTAATCATCATCATCATCCTGTTTTGAAATAATAATAATAATAATAATAATAATAATAAATATATATAAATGTATATATGTATGTGAAGTTTTTTTTATTACAATTCAATAGCTAAACGAGCCATTTCGTAAGCACCATGACGTGATTTGTTACCACCGATAAATCTAATTATTTCGTGTTATTATTATTATTATTATTATTATAAAACACCACCCCCAAACATCAAAAATGAAAAGTTTTTCTTTAACTTACCCTCCAGCATGAACGAAAATACAACCATCAACCTTGGAGATACCACTTAATTCTTGATCACGATAACCTCTCCAACTAATGGATGATTTGAATCATTAATTTTTTTTTTATCTGATCAAAAAATAGGTCACATCCATATAGAAACAAAACAAAACAAAAAATAATTACCTTTCAGGAAGACTCTTTCTATTTTCAAAGCCTTGAGGACGAGTAGGTACACATTGAATACGCCAATTACCCTCAGGTGCAGATTCAGGATACAAAACATACAAAATACTCTTATCTCCTTCTAATCCACGTTCCTTTTCAAGATCCATCAAATGTTCTTTCCAAGGACATGATCGTTCCAAAGCAATCACACGACCTGAAGAATTCACTTGATCTCGTTTTTCTAAAGCATCCACTACAAGCGATCGAGCAGGTAACCATGAATTAGCCATACCTTCTACAAATCCTGCTAATTCACTACCTGCCATATCAGAAGCAGTAATAAATCGTTCCTATATAAATCAAATCGATCAGTATTAGCTTCTCTCTCCTATTGAGGTTACGAACTACTCTTTTTCCTCCTCTTCCTCCATAATATGGAATAGATAGAGAGAATATACTTACATCGACCTCAGGGTCAGTCAATGTTTCGTTCCATGCAGGGTTCTTTTGACCTACGCGTTGGGCTAAACTAGTAGGACTTTCCTTGAATAACGGAGTCAAGGTATTGGGATAAGCACTAATACCATTATCATTGGCATCAAGGGATTCAATGAAATCCTTATATAATAAGATGGGAGGATCTTTTAGTAATATAGTTTTTTTTTTACTCCCTTTTCTATCTCTTTTCTCCTGCAAAAAAAAAATGTCTCTTTTTATTTATTTTTTTCCTTACATTATAAGTCTTTTGATAAATGGTTTCCACTTCTTCTTCTGTCTCAGCCTTGTTTAATAAATTGGCAATCACTTCACGTCCAAAATGTTTATAGACAAGACCTGCAGAACTTAATTTGGTAGCGTGTTTGTCATCAAACGTTTCTACGAATCCACGCTATCATAGATTTTTTTTTTATGTGTGAGTTTTTTCTTCTTCCTATACTTGTCCATATTCTACAGTCTGAATAAAAAGAAAGAAAGATATTTAACCTGGTGGTGATCATATTTATGTTGAGCAGGATCATAAACACCTCCTACGTCAACAACCACATTACATTCAGCTAATTTGGAAGGATCGCGTGTTCGAACAAGACTAGCACCTTGGAATTCTTTGGTTTGTTTCAACATCCATACTGCTAATGCTTCGTCGCTATAGTTTTTTTTAATCATATTCTTTGATGAGTCTCTCTTTGTTTTTTTTATATAATAGAAACACGAAAAAAACAGGTTTTTTTTATTGCTTACCAGTGGAAATGACCACTATGTGTACCGATAACCTAAACCATATATAAAAAAAAAAGTTATTGAAACGCGTCACTTTTGTTAGTAACCCTAAAGATTCATTTCTCTCTGTTCTTAATATTATTTTACCTTGGCCATTGGAATAATGAGAGTTCTAAAGAATCGATGCACAATGGAAAGAGTGGGGGGTTGGTGGTGAGGAGGAAAGGTTATTTTTGAAAACAGAAAAATTTTTCTTTGATTGGTTATTTTATGCATAATAAAATGGTGATACAAACATTGATGATTTAACCTAAACCTCATCAACTATTATTTCAAATTTTAAAATATAGTTTTTTCCTGTTGTTTTATTGTTAATTAAATCAAATTCTTTACTCAATAAAAAAGGAGAGAGAAAAAAAGAAAGAAGGAGGAAGCGAATATATATAATAGTAATAATAATAATAAATAATATGGAACATCAAAAAACAACAGGGGGAGGGGAAGAGAGAAAGGAAAGTTGCATTGAAAAAAAAAAGCCTGGAATATTATTGTGTATAAAGAGAGATTTAAAAAAAAACAGTAGTCTCTCTCTCTTTTTTTAAATAGAAGAAGAAAGGGTTTTTACAATGGTTTTTTATATATAATAATGTGCTTTATCCCATGTTGGGATCAAAACCGCAATAACATATACCACCCACACAAGCAGATAGAACTATTCTATCAAGGCCGACTTCATTACAGCGTCCTTCACAATTACTTAAAGGTCCGTCACAATTGAAATTACAATCCCGTTTGGCAAATACTCTGGATAGCATGGCGGATCGTTTGGTTTGGAATTCTTCTTCTTTTGAAGCTTGGACCAGGGTCATGATGATGAATAAAGCAAAGGTCATTAAAGTTTTGGCAAGCATTTTTTTTTGTTATAGTTTGAAAAATAAAAAAAATAGAGAAAAGAAAGAGATTGAAAGAAACTGATTCAACTTGGACCTTGTTGCTTTATATAATAATAATAATCGTTATTATTAGGAAAACGGGAGAGAGAGGATGGAAGGAGGGGGGTGGAAATAGGAAAGGTAGTAGGATCAAAGGAGATGGATATATATAAATTAGTAGTACTATTCATTGCATAGAGAAGTGGTTGTATGAATAGTATTTATCCAGAAGAAGATGAGAAAATCAAGGAGAAAGACAGAACTTGGGTCTTTTATTAATATTGATTTTTATACAATGATAAAATAAAACAAGTTGATATAAAATAATAAATGATTACGAATGATAATATTATAATAAGCTAATAATAATGCTAAAATGAAAAAAAGGGAAATCTACAAATATGAACAAAAAATAGTGGGGAATATATAAAAAGAACAAGAACTAGAATAAAAAAAAATACACATAGGAGGGAGGGAAAGAGAGATAAAAAGGGGGGAGAATAATATAAGGGAATAATATAAGATGATGATGATTTGACTACTATGGCATATAGAATAGTGGGGAGTTCTTCATCTTCATCTTCATCATCCTATATGTTATTTTTTTTTGGCATATTATTAAGGAGTATACATATATATAAAAGAAAAGAAGGATTATCATACAAAAAAAAAAGATAGAGAAAGAGGGTATATATACTTAATTTTCAGTATATGCTGGAGGAGCACCCCATTCAGGTTGCATGGATGGAGGTGGACCTGATATCATAGAATTAGAAGAAGCAGGAGTAGGAGTGATAGGTGTAGTAGGAGAAGGAGGTACCATGGTATGTCGTAATTGATTCCAAGTATTACCACTATTATTATTCGACCCACTACCAGTTTGACCAAAAGTATTCACCTTATTACTTGTACTTGTATTATTATTACCCGATTTCTTTTCACATTCCTTTTGTCGTTTGGCTTGACATGGACATCGCGAACAAGAACCCCACACAGCGTCTTGAGTAATAGGCCATCGTTGAACCCAAAATTCTGTTTGATTTGTCGTAGGTTGAGCTCCTCCATTGGTAGTATTTACTTGAATGGTTTCATAACTAGGTGGAGGTGGCAAAATTGTTTGTCGTTCATCATCAGCGGCTACCAAACGACAATCCAATAATCGTACAGGTGTAGTCAATGTCACTCGAAACAATTTACCATTGCATTCAATTGCCACAATTAAATCTAACCAATGACGAATGGTGACACTTTCACCGACCATGGTAGGACGTAAAAAGTGATCGCAGGTAGGTACTGGCATGACAAATCTTCCTTCAAAATATTCTCCCACTTGTACAGGTTGATCCAAGGATTTTAAATTGAGTAATTCACCTGACGTTCTTGGATCATCATCTTCTTCTTCGTCAGCTTTGCCTTGTTCCATTACATAAGGATGAATATAATTGGTAATATCAGGTGTTGTTGAACTACTTGTTCCTCCTTGACCACCACTGGCTTCTGAACTTCCTTTTTCAATCATGGAATGACGATTACTATGGATTTGATCTGACCAATGACTTCGATGATGACGGTATCGACGACTTAAAGTACGTTTCTGTTTATGTCTGTTTCTATGTTGTCCTTGATCTGATGAACTTGTACAACTACTGCTTTCATCATGTTCAGTAGGATATCCATAAGCCCATTTTAAAACCATTGCCAATGTTTCTTCATTCTTTTTGGTTTCTGCTTGACCCTTATGTGCACCTGCATGATCACCAGGGACTTTCATGGTATATTCGCGTGTTTCAGACACACGTGTCACCACGGATCGAATACGAATATTATTTAATAAAGGTTCCAACAAGACTTCAATACCAATACTTGTACCAATGGCAATAGCTGTACGATCAATCCCCAATCGATATCGTAATCCATATTCAATCCCATCAGCAGGTCGATTCCAATTATCCACTGTTCTTCCTGCCATGGAATAAGCTAATCGATCATGTTGTTCATCCAATGCCAATCCCAAATGGAATTGTCCAAAATAAGAAGGATGTATTCCATCATCTTCTGCATTGCTTAAATCAAAATATCGATCCAAACTCGTTCGTCGATGAGGACCATGAATTATTTCTTCTTCAGAGGAAGGAGCTGCCAATGGACCTGCGGGTAAGGCAGATGAGGTGGTTCTTCTACTACCCATGGTTCTGCTTGTTGTCGTTGGATTTGTCGAAGTAGGCGAAGTAGGTGTAGGAGGTAATGTCAATTGATGTTGTAATTGTTGATGAGGTGTTAAACTAGGAATAGGTTCAATGGCACGCACCAATCGAAGACTAGCAGTAGAAATCATTTTTTGTTTCTTGTTGAATCGATCCAAAAAGGCCATGGGAGAAGAATCATCGGTTGATTTTCGAAGGGTGGCTGTTAATTTATAACAAATATCCAAACGATCTGGAATACTCAATGTAATAGGTAATGATCCAGGCAATGGGAATTCAAAAGGAAATCGTTGAATGCCTGCTGGCATGATTCCTTGTGTATTGGGCGGTAATAAAGATAATTCAATGACATGTAATTTGGTATCAATGGGTTTTCCAATTGAATTCATGCCCATAATTTCTATAATGCATGAAAAGATTTTTTTTTTTTAGAATCATCAATTATGCAAATGCATGCAGGTTTTTTTTTTTATGATGATGACATACCTCTCCATGGATAAAATCGTTGAAGACCTTCAAAGACAAGATCAATAGGTCCCTGAATTGCGGTATCTTTTGTGAAATTAACAATGACTTCTCCACGTACAATGATGGTGCCATTAGTATTGCCTAAATAGGAGACAGGTTCATCTAGAACAAGTCTTAGATAATTCTTTTTTGTCACTGGAAATGCCATCAATTTATAATTGCTTCTTTTGAATAATAAAAGGGAATAATATAAAAATTTAAACAAGAAGCGATGAAAAAAAAAGAGAGAAAAAGAGAATTAAAATAATGTAATGAAATGAATGCTTCTTATATACTTTAAAAAAATAAAAAGTGTGTTTTCTTTTAACCGCCGCGCAGCATAAAAAAAGGAAAAATAAAGAAATAGGCACATGTATGTTTGTGTTTATTTGGGGGGGAAGGTAAAAAAAAAGTTTATATTAGAAATCATAATGAATCGATTGGATGGATTAATGATAGTTTAATCTTGTTTGCATATAAGAGAGAAAGAGAGAGAGATCTCCGTCATACCGGGGGAGAAGCATGTTCGTTTGTTGAAAGAGGATTCCGGGAAAAGTGGCAAGTGTGCAACAATCATGATCATCATCATCATCAAACAACAATCATCATCGTTCAATAATAAATAATCAATCTATATGCTGCGGTTCATTATAATGACAATAATAATAATAATAAAAATAATAATAAAAATAAAAAAGTGAGTCATGAAGGTCATTTGAGTCACACACACGACTTGGTCCACTCTGGTCGCTCTATTTTAACCACATCTGTCAAAATTTTCTTTGGTCTTCTTTTTTTTTACCCGCACGATCCATATCCAATGTTGGGTTTGTTCTAGACAAAGTAGTCATTGGAGCCACATCCCACAGCCTCACTTTTGAACTGATTAGTAAAGATGCTTATTTATTTATTAAATAACGAATTGCATTAAAGAAAGGATGGATGACGATAATATCTATTAAATAAGGTAAACTATGACATCCCCATTTGCTGACAAATGCATTCTTTTTTTTTTTTTTTTGAGATTTTTGGATCAAAATATCTTTCTTTCTATCACTATGTGCGACTTTTAAATTAATCAATATTATCATTCATAATAAAGATTGATTATTATTTTCTTTGATATGAACATATATTTATTTCATAATGAATAAGATGAACGACATCATCGTACTTATTTTTTCATCTATTGCAGAAATGTTAAAAATCAAAATTGATCTACAAAAAAAAAAAAAAAAAAAAAAAAAAACCAGAAGGAGGGGGGAATCCCGCGGATTACCAAGTAGTGCCAAAAATAAATGGGGGATTGAGTCATTCATTCGTAACACCTTAAACTCTTTTCTTATGATGCCATGCTTTTTCCTATTTTTGAATGATTACCATGTACAATAAAAAAAGATGGCGTTATTCATTTTTATTCCCAAAGTGATGATGATTGGCATAAAACATTTTTATAAATTCATCCTGATTTATAATCAAATCAGTATTTCGTGATTTATTACTTCTTCATGTCAAATTATTTTTTTTATTATTATTTTGCATTGACGTCGGTATCATAAGAAATGATGTAGAGGATCTTATCACTAGCCAATCTTTTTTTACTCCACAATTTTTTATAGAAAGAAAAATCCGATGAAACTAATTTATAATAATAATAGAATTGAGGTATGTGTACCTTACCAGTTGCTGTTTGGTTTCGTCACACAATTTATTTTTTAATCTCAAATTAGAAAAGGATGATAGGGAAGTCCAACCACAATCCCCATTCAAGAGGATGAGGAATAATAATAGACATTGTTCTTAATAATGAAAGTCACCGTTTTGCCAAAGAAATACGATAAAGAAGATGAGAGTGTGTAAAGAATGTAAAGAAAACTATATTGATGACAAATCGAAAGTAACCTCTAGGCTTATCTATGATCGCTCACGTTGTTTATGTTTATCATTTTGTTTGTTATTTATTATTATTATTATTATTTTGTGATCTGATTAGCCCCAATGGAATGGAAATCTCATTATGTCGTGTGGTCTTCTTGTAAAAAAGAAATACAGAACACGAGTTATAAAAATAAAGATGGATTACGCCAAGTCTTCTATTCTCTTCATCCATGGCATTTATCCCAAATCAAGGGCATTGACTTGGTACAACTCGGGCACACCATCCCATTCCTATTATTATCATCATCATTAAAGTAAAAAAGAAAGAATGATCTGATGACCTTTCTGGCAGATGACAACATCCTTTTTGTTAATGTACCACTTGTTGTTGTTTACTTATGATAACAACAACCAACCTCAATCTTCATTATTGAATAATAATAAGTTGGTCCATTGACAGCTATGAAGATTTTTCTCATTATAAGAAATAATAATTTGCGCACGAGAGGAAATAACGCGGGCCACTTCTCCCCGCTTACTGCTCCTTTTTAAAAATCAGATATCGTTTTTTTTTTTCATCACTCATTCTACTATACCTATATACTATTACTTTTTTATCAAACGAAGACATTCGCAATATAATAAACTTATGCGGGAAATTCAAATGATACATTTTTTCTTCTTTGTTTCAATTTTTTTTTCAGGCCCGAATCTCGGATCTAATTTTTTTTTGTGATGCGGCATATTTGTTGGATGAATCATTTCTTCATATGCCAATCCAATTAAAGCAAATCCTGGTGGAGCAAAAACACTTTTATTGTTAATTATTACCAAGTTATATAAAATGATGTTGTTGCTTGTCATTTTGTTAATAAAAGTATGAGTAGTATCCTTCATTATGGGCTTTTTTTTTCTTCATTAATAGCAATTTCTATGATTGTAATATATATTTACCTATAGTCTCATCATAGGTTCTTTTTTTTCACACCTCCTTCTCTTAACAGAAGTAACCCAACACCATCGTCATATTATTATTATTTTTTACTATATACTCCTTGAACCCGTCACATTTCACTATTTTCTATCTTATCCGATGCTTGCTTTAGCTTGTTTCAGGTCTGACAAAAAATTTATGGCTTGCTTTTTGTCCTGTGTGTTTTTCTCACACGTACAAACGTGGGGGAGGAAGATGCACGTTTTATTTTGTCTTTTTTTTTTTTTTTGTTTAATCCACTCACAATACTTCTTTTTTGAAGAGTCATTCTTTTTCTCTCTGCATATCAGATTTATGCTTTCAGTTAATTTTTCTCATCTTGTTTCATATTCATAATTTGAATTACTTTTTTATTTCGTTAACAATATATTCATACTATTGTTATTATTATATATATTATTATGACAAACACATAATAATAACCTTCTTGATAATATATAGATATCATATCCAAAAAAACATTATTATTATTATATATAAATTCCCAAAACAAGTATTCTAACGGTCCTATCCATTATGGAAATAAACTGTTCCACTAAAAAAGAAAAATAAATTAGAGTTTTCCTTCGTTGAATTTACTAAAAATAGAGTGATGGTGACTCATTTGAGTAGTACCCAGTTACCACGTTCGTTTATGCAAGAGATGAGTTTTATATTTTCTGAAATATAGGAAAAACTTCTTGGATTTATCCATCGTTCTTCTTGATTCATGAATATGTTGAGTAACGTCGTTCCCGTGGGAAAGGTTCCCAAATAAATAAATAAAAACATTAAACATGTCTGACAAAAAACAAACAAACAAATACCTATATTTATTAATTTCTTCATTCACTCTAACACCTTCTAAATATTATCGTAGTAATTGATGCCTGATACATCAAAGTTGTTGTGAATCATACATACCCTTTTGTTATACATTGTTCATAATCATTCCGATAAATATTAAAAAAAAAAGTAGAAATTATTTTTTGTTCAATGAATCAATATCCCACCTATATGTGACGGACATTACTACTTGAAAGTATACGTCTTACAAGATAAAACAAGTCATTGTACTTCTAATTCGTACAGTAGTGACAGTGAAAATTTTTTTTAATTACACCTCATTTGATGAACAAAAAACCATGCGTGAGAAAAGAACGGTGAGTAAGTGCATGACGATGATCCCATTTTATTTAATGCACCAGTAGAAAGTAACTGTATAACCTTTGGGGAAAGTTGAGTTTCATAGGAATAGTATATGGCGAAAAAAAAAAAAAAAACCATGTACAACAGAAACCGAATCATTTAATTCTGTATACATTTCATTTCTATATACCAGGATAAGTAAATGATAAAATTCGCTATTACCTAAAAATATGATATATGAAAACTTTTACGTAAATTTATTTATAATACATACAGAAGAAAGCAAATATACCATGGTAATGTAATATTCTTATATGGGCTTAGTAAGGTGAAATGTATATTTACGAATATACTACAGTTGATAGATAGACATTCAAAATTTTTATAGTAGTAGAACAACCAAGGATATAGGCCAAAGGTGGTCTATATCATTGATATACAGATAAAATTACAAGAATAGATACTATTCAGTAGCTAAGTGGTTCAATGACTCCAGTTCTGTTGTTTTTTTGTAGAAAAAAGAAAAGAGATTTTGCTAAATACCTAACAGTTGTTAGAGTTACCTTATGGTAAAATAAGAGATATATGTATATTGTGATTTAATGAAAAAGTATGAATAATATTTATCGTAATTGATGCAATAATAAGAAATAAAAGAATCCATTCCATATAAAAGTTTTATTTGCAATTGTTTATAGGTTTGCTTCAATGAATATATATTGTGTTCTATGGTACTTTTGGAGTAAAATTTTTCCTTTATGGATCTATAGGGTAGAAATCAAGTTGTAGCTAGGTTACTGGATGAGAGAGGTAAGCAAAGATAAGTAATTTTAATACATAAATATATAAGGGATTTTATAGGCAGTACGTACGAGTAAAATGGTAAACATCATATACCCGCTCGTTTAAACGAATCACTTCAACCTGGTAAGTAATAAAATATTAGTTGCTATGCATTAGAAAGTGAAAGAACCCCGTTTGATAAAAGAAGGTCAAAGTTGAATCATCACATAAAAAAAAAAAGATATCAGGATCTTGAAGTTTATGAAACGTATGAGAAATGATTCAGCGATGCAACCGTACAAATTTTTATCGTCTTGGACGGGCGTTTATGGAGATCATGCCATATTTGGCGCAGCAGTAACCTTTAAAATTACAATGTTATTGGAAAAATGATGCAAGTTATAGTCAATCCATCAATCATAGCGCCATAACAACATAGGATATACAACAAGAGGATCTACCACCCCTTCCTGATGATTATAAAAAGAATTATAATTGTGTAGCCATATCCGTACAACTTCCTGAAACTATATCACGATTGGTGACTCATATAGAAGACGAGTTTAATATAAAAGAAGAGAACCATCCTCCATCTTCGAACAAATTTCCCATCAATTGATAAGATTCTTGATGGAGATAAGAAAGAAACCCTATTTTAATGTCATGAAAAATTAGGCTTGGGCTGCAGAACTAAATCTCGATGATTTTTTAGCACAAGATATCCATGTTAGATGATGGCGCTGCACATTATTTGATCCTCTCTGGCATTTTATTTTGTGAAACTCACTATAGTGGAGGTTTTCCAAAGTATAGATATCCCGTCATCATGATAAAGCATGGGGAAGAATACTATAAAGCGATAGGCCCCTGTGTGGTGAAATATGGAGATTATTTATTCTCTAGTAGTCATTTACCCCCCAAAAAAAAACACTTTTAATTCAACATATTTTCTTCAGCCAATAAATAAATCATGCACACTCGTTCCTATTCTGCTCGTCTCCATCTCGAACAATCTAGGGCTAGAGTGGATTTTACTAAACTTTTACCTTATGAAGTTCTATGTCAAATATTTACCTATGGATTTACCCATGAAGATTATATTTCATTTGTCAATGTGTCCCGATCATGGCGTCGGGAAATTCCAATATACAGCAAAGATTCATGGCGCGATGTTACATTTAGAATGGGAATCTACACGTCACAACCATTGTCTCCCCCTCATGAACTGACGTGTTATCTTGGCCATCATGTACGTCGTGTCTTGATTATAAACTATAAACACAATAGACAATGGCCGTTTATGTCCAACCTGTTGAAATTGCTTATCGCAGGAGAATGTATGCATATAGAAAAATTAGGTATGTTATTATTTCAGTTCCTGTTGTTTCTTGACGTGTGATAAAATACAAATATATATACTATGAACAGTAAAATAATCCACTGAGAGAGAAAAGAGAAGAAGAGAACAGAAAATGAATATATTATAATTACTACTGATATTAACAACCATTTCTGCTATTTTATTATGAATGATATAGTTTTTGAAAAGTGCTTACTAGATAGAGAGGAAGATGAAGGTATCATCCTCCTTTTACATTTATTGGGTCGCCATGTTGTGGAATTGATCTTTTCACAGCATGAATCTGACTTGTTCTTTGTTGCTGCCATGGCAGCATGTCCCAAACTGGAGCAATTTTCCTACTCAGTTTCTAGTGGCATTGAACGATACAATTACCTTTGTGTTTCTGAAGAACCTCCTCTTCATTCAATAACCCTAAACGACGATCATCATCCAAATGACAACAACAATGATAATGTGATATTATTTTCTTCCATGACATGTTTAAGCATTGATGCCACCATTGCCCATCGTCAACGACTGAAACCTATATTGATGAGATGCCCCAATTTACGTGTACTTCGTATCCACACACATTGTCGAATTCCTAGTAGAGAAATTATATTGACGGGCCAACTTGATTTAGATCTAAAAGATATCTTATCGTGGTGTCCAGCGTTAGAATATTTGGAATGCAACACACCAGAAATGAATAGGCGATGGAATGTTGAAAAATGGATGACAGAATATCGACAAAAAATATATAATCGCCTGCATAACACATTCCATCGTGGGCTACGTACATTTGTTTACTTTGAAGGACGACAGGAAGAATATAGGACAGCTATTGGGAGTATAAAAAAGCATGCAGGGTCATTAGAAACATTAGTGATCGGAGACGGTAGTTCGGATGCCATGATGAATTGGGATTCTTTAGAATCCATCATTGCTCCTAATATTCAAATGTTAAAATTGCACCACGTTCGTTGTAGCGAGTCCTCATTGGCGTCCTTTATTGGTCATTGTCAAGTGTTGTGGCATCTTGTGTTAGATATCCAACAAGCAACTACGACAGGAACCTATGGGCCCATATTTCGAGTCCTTCTCGATCCAACCCCTACAACAAGAAGATTACGACATTTAACCATTCACAATTACAAACCCATTATTGAAGAAGGGATAGATCACCATACTACAAACGATAGGGGATTTAAACTTCTTTCCGAATATTTACAATCCACTGCAGCAAAAGAACTTGAGGAACTATGCATTACTGGCAGATTTGGACATTCTTCGGATTATAGTATATTATTCGACTCACTCTCAAAACTGTCTCGCTTACGGTCACTTGAAATATATAATCGATCCTTTTTCCCAAACCGTGTTGCTTCCACGATTTCTACGAATAGTAATAACGAGAATTCTTCAACAACGACATCAACAGCAACAGCAACAACAGTACCCGGAGATATTTCATATAGTATAATCAATCTTACATCTTTGGAAAATTTGGTTTTAAAAGGATTGGTCACAGTGAACGAGACATTTTTTGATACCCTCATAGAATTAAAAAATCAACACCATCGTTTACGTACGATTGAGATTGTGACTTTTGAAAGAGATGCAACCTATGGTACATTGCCAACTTTTCTAAAGTGTATGATGCCATTCGATTTTATCAAGTTTACAAATCGTGCGGATCGACGTTCAGAATGGGAAAAACTTTTGCATTCTTCAGATATTGATTTGAAACCATTACGTCGAATATATTCAATCAACACGGGTCGAGTATTGGCTAACTGGAGTTTTATTCAAATACATCGTGACGCATGGGAACCGTCATACAATAGTACTAGCAACCCTTATTCCTATACCTAAGAGAGACGTTGATCCATAAATAACCAGTATCAGATTTTTTTTTGATAATATACCATTTATTCAATTTATTATGTCTGAAAATTCAAACCTTATAATTATATCGCTTTGCCCAATTTTTTTAAATATATTAATATTATTATTATTAACTAGTAGCATTAAACACTTTATATTATAATTTCGTACCGCCAACGTATAATAAAAAGAAATATGTGTGTATCTACATTTTTGAAAAGATAGATATTATACTATTTCCTGATGATATGAGTATTAAAAAATAAAAATCATAAAGAAAAAATAGTATCCCATCAACATTATCATGATCATCCTTTTAATTGAAAAAGGCTACTTGTAACTATTATAAAATGTAAATCGATGATATGCAACTCATGTTTATAAATTTTATGCATGATCTACTATAATAGACCCCCTTTCTCTCTCTTTACCCTTTTTCCAACCAACCAAATGCAACTATTCCCTATTTGTTAAATATAAAATACAGCCATAGCGAAACAATATGGGAGAAGATCCATTGTGATAATGTAGTATATAAAAAAAAACATCAGCGCAAGAAAAAAGAAAAAAAGAATTAAGAGCAGTGTATGATTAAGTAAGAATAAGAACGAGGGTATAGCTTTCTTCCCTTTCCATCATATCAACAGCCTCATATCTCTTTCTTTATCGAGTTGGATTGCGTGGTTTTTTTTTCTCGCTTCATCTTCTTTATTTGGTATTTTTTAGACGGTAAATTCACCATCATTCTTCAAGATGGCTTGATCATACAAATAAAGACCCAAACCTTCACCATGAGTACGTTCAAGTTGGGTAATACCCTTGGCGACCTTTTCAATATTTTTGACACGTTGGGTGAGAGCATTACTCCTACAAATGGTATTATGTATATTATTCGATAAGTATTTTATCCCTTGGTACCAGTGATAGCTTGATGATGAATTGCCATTGGGATATAAATAGAAGAGTATCAGGTATTCCAATTACTTTTTTTTTTTTGTTCACTTACTTTAACCAATGTTTCATTTGAGAATCCGTCGAATTCAAGGCAATTGAAGTAAGATTCAAAAGGGATTTGTTGACATCCTTTTCCAAAGCAAGACTCGCCTCTAATAAGCATTATATATATTTATATTAAAAAAAAGAAGATCAAATGGAATTAAGGTTTTTAATATCAATTTCTCTCCGTTGATGTTTTGAAAAAAGCATAAACAAAAAAAAAAAAAATAGACATACCCACCGCACTGCGAGCAGACGCATACTCGGACTAATTTCCCCGCTCCCCAACTTCGTGTTAGTTTTCATCATTAAAAAAAGGAGTGTATAGAACATAAGATTATTATTATTACCATAGGTTGTGGTACCTCTTTCACAAGAGCAATACCACCACGCATTTGTTGATAATCAATAAACGATTGAACGCGTTCACCTTCATGTTCAGCTTGTTCCAAAAAGTGTTTCACAAGACCCTATAATGTTAATAACCAATGTTGTTGTTGTCAATCTCTTTTTGTTCTTCCAATAGAACAAGAATTGATGAATTATATTTACAGGTAAAGCAACATCATCGCGATCAAAATAAGCAGCAGTAGAAAGATATTGTTGTTGAGCAATTTGATCAATTTGAATTTGTTGATTCAGTGCGTTTTCCGATTCAATAGAATAGTTTTGCTTGGCAATAGAAATTTCAACCATGATTGAATAGTTAATAAGAGTGGGGGGTGGATAAAAGAAAAGAATAAAGAGAAAGAGCTGTAAAAAGTTTTTCTTTTCTTTTTTTTCTCAACCTTTTTGTCTCTTTTTAAATGCTTGTTATGATCACGAATTGTTTGAAACGCTTTCCGAGAATATGAGACAGTCGTGCAACCAAAACAAAGATGTGTTCTAAATGTGTGTGTATATATGTGTACGTGGAAGTAATTTTCAATGATCCCTTTTAATGTGAATTTTTTCTTTTTTGTTTAAACGCGTTCTTCATTCACATCCCAATATTGTTTGTTTATATTTATGCTACTAAAAAAAAGTATATAAACCAACAACCTGAATTACACGAGGAAAGAAAAGGTTTTTCTTTTTCCTCCCCAAAAGTCACTTTTGATAAAATCAATTGACACATGAACAATACACTCTTCTATTACCTATATATCAAGATCATCTATTATTGATTTTAGCTTGTTGTTTCAACTTTTTATTATTTTTGACCTGAACTATAAAGAAGAGGAGATATCCATATATTATGTGTTTGTGTGATATATATATATATATATATATATATATATTCGAAATTAGAGTATGTTCAAAAGATTCATTATGTTTGTTGGTCAGGTCCCAAAGAAAAAAGAAAGCTGTTATTATTTGCTTAATGATACTTGTTATCTTGATGAAACTGTTGTTGCCAATCAACTACACTTGACCACACACAAGTTATATTTCATAGTGTTGGCCATGCGATAATATAAAGAGAGTGCGTTATATGAAATGTAAAGAAAAAAAAAGCCCAACAAAAGAAGACCGTGAGAAACAATGTACTAGTAGTTCTAAATGAAATGAAATTATTTTTTTATTACCATAATGACTACTCTTTGTATCGTTCAACAGATATTGTTGATGATGATGACCATTAGTGTTTGAAGTCATGATATGATCATAACAACCACCATTGCTACGTGGATATCTATATTGTTGCTATATAATATTATCAAACAAATGATGAAATCAGTTTCTATTACAAAAAAAAAACATCATGCACGGGAAGCAAATCTATCCATCAATAAAAAAAAAAGACAAACCATCTTGCTAATATGTCGTGACAATTTATCCACGCGTTGAATATGATCATTTTTTGGAATACCGTTTTGAACAAATTGAGTAGTAGAACCAAACCGTGCATCCATGTTGGAATAATGAAAGAAAAGAAAAGAGTGATTATCGCAAGGTTTTACTAGCATTTGACTTTTATAAAAAAAAAATCGATTTATTTGACTATATAAAACCTAGATATGGAAACGTGCACAGCAGTTTTTTTTTTATTAGAGAAGAGAAAAAAAAAAGAAAGAAACATAAAAAAGTCTGTTTCTTTTTCTATTTTATATATAAAAACAACTTTCTTCTACGCTTTTTTTAATAACATGTTGTATTTACAACAACTACAATAGCAATGAATTGTCATGGTATTTTTTTTTTTTTTTACTTACTCGGATTCAAAGCCGATAGTTCGAGTTCTACAAAGGTTCCACATCCCCTTAAGTAAAATAACATTTTTCATCGATCGCCGAAGATTCCGTTTCAGGTCACACGCATTGATTTTATATTTTTTGTATGTAGTTATCTACTAATTTCTATACGTAAACTCCATTTATGTATGAACTGACCAAAAGAATGGATAAAAATTCATTACTAATAATCAGCATTCATCGATCGATATACTATTCGTATTCTTGGGAAAAAAAATCAAGAATTTTGTAAATGCATAAATTTTGACACGAAGATCCAGAACGATGATTCTAAAATAAAATTTACAGCCAAATGAAAAAAAAAAATCTGCTGACACTCAACAAGAGCAGTCCAATGTCATTCTTCCTTATTAATTTATCGAAATAGGGATTTTTAGGCTCAAGATATTTTTTTTTTCTTCACAACACCACGGGACCTTCTGTTTTCATTGGGCGTCTAAATAACAACACCACATCCCATGTTTGTTTGTTTATTATTTATCGTTTGTATTAGTTTAAAATAAAAAAAGTAACCGTGCACAGCTGAATCATTCCCTGGATTAACAAGTAACCTACTTCACACACTTTTTATATTACAATTTTCTATAACTAATACCTGTCACATTTTATTAGTAGCATTTTATGATATGATCTCCTTCCCTTTTGTTGTACACATTGACTTTCTGGTGTTCATGAGAAGACATGTTACCTTTTAATAACTAGTTACTACTAGTAGTAAATAAGTCCCAAACTTTCTTTACAATAACATACGAGTTTTGTTCGAGACTCCAACATCATTAGTAATACGACAAACAATCCTGTTGTTGAACCAACATCTATTCCCCGAGTTTTACAACAACAACAACTTTCAAGGGGGCAAAGTTTGTTATACAATATCGTATAGTTACTTATAATTCTATAATGATAATAATAATATGACCATTATTGTAAATGTCAACAAAAAAAGTTAACTTTTACTTCTCATCTACCATAAATATTCTATGCTCTTTTTTATTATTATCTATATGGATTTAAAATACATGTATATATTATTGAGTCTTTTTATGACGACGTTCATTATCCTATTCGTCCTAATTAATAGGGATTGAAAGTAAAAAATGGGCCACTGTAATACCCTGTTTGTTGATATAATATACAGTAATAGGTTGATTTATTACATAGTAACAAGTACAGTTATTAGTATACTAAAGTTTTTTTTTGTTGACATGTTTCAATCTTTAACTAGATCAACAAAAATAACTGTTTGAGCCCCTTTTTCTTAATCACCATTGGAATAAGATTTTACATGCATTCGGAAATAAGGATCCGATGTAATAAAGTTTTTTTTTACAGAATTACATAGAATGGACTGATAATGCACGACGCCAATAATCACAAACAACAACAAAAAGACATTGATAATAATGATGCTATATACAGTAAAAAACAAAACGAGTGAGAGAGAAAGAGATAAGGTGATATATAGACAATTTGATTCATTGCGCAGAGGAATAAGAAGAGGGAAGGGGGAAAGAATGAAGAAATATCAAGAAAGAGTGAAATAAGTTGGATTTTCTAACAAAATGATAGATATAAATCAAAGCTAGGTGGTAATTTAGAGTGACCTCCGAAAAAAAATATATATAAATATTACTGTTGAACACAAATAAAATTCATTATTGTTATTATTATTAGTTATTATATGGACTATGATTATTTATTGTTGTTCTTGTCGTTTCCATTCGACAAATTCATCCAACAGTACTGGCCCTAATATATAAATAGAGTATAATAGCAAATTAATTACCATTCTCCCGAGATAGGTAATTATCTCAATCCTTAATCCAAAATAAAATAGACTTACATGCAGACATTTCATCATAATCCGATAAATCACTGGATACAGTCAATATAAATTCCAGGAAACTTTGCCATTGGTCACGATTAATCACTTTGACAGGTTTCTTTTCCTGTTAAAAAGTAGATTTTATTAGTCATCCTATTGCCAAGGCAATATTTTTTTTTCCTTACCTGTAAGAATTGAATAAATTCAGCAACAATGGGGAATTGTTGACCCATCATCATGGACCATAATACACATGCCACCTATTGATATATATGTATATACATAAAGATGAATATTCAACATATTCCTCTCCTTCATCCTTTCCTTTTTTTTAAGAAATAAATCCAAAGAATATACGAACATCCACATCCATGCATTTTTGATCCTTATTTTTTGCGTAGCCAAAAGTGTAACGATACACATCTTTCATTTCATCAGCATCATTTACGACCGCTTCTAAATCAGGACGTTTCTGTTTCAATTTCTCCATTGAATCCACTCTATATATTCCAATCATCCATCCATTGACATATTAGTAACGAAAAATAAAGCGCGTTGCTATTTCTATATTTACCTTAATGTTCGCATGCCTGTCATCCATTCTTCTTTGGAAATATAACCTAGAAAAATTGATTTTTTTTTTTCGTACTAAGCATATGTTGTGTCACATAAATCCAAAATTCCCTCTTAATTATTACCCATTGTTTCTGATTTCATTTTCCAAGCAACAACAATGACCAAGACCTAATATATTTTTGCATAAGATTTCAATTGAATTAATAACAATTAAGCATGTCAATAATATAGATAAAAATAGAACAACCCCAATTATCATTCCAACACTTACATCTTCTACTGACAATCCTAAATCTTCAAAAAATCGTTGTGTGCCTTCGGGTGATATCATATTAGGGGTATCTGGATCCGCATATTGTTCAAACCATCGTTGACATGCTTGTTCATTGATCTTTTATATATATACATATTATAAAATTAGAATACTTATCACCAACAAGGAATTTAATTCCTTTCTTATTCATTTCTCGTTTTACCAGTGATCTATGTAATGAAAATTAAATATCCAAGTTAACTATTAATGTAACCATTCCAACTTAAAATTATCTATTTGTATAAGCCCGCTCTCTCTCTCTCTCTCTCCCTCTCTCCATATTATAAATCAAATAGGTGGGTAATAGCTTTAAGGACTTACTTTGCAGGAACCGAGTGATTTGTATGTGTCGTTGCTGTGGTAGTGGGTAATGGTGGTTTTAATGATGACTGATGAGGTTGATGGCCATTGTAAGTCGTTGTGTTCGTGGTGGTTTGTGTTGTTGCTCGAGTAGAAGCATTCAATTTGACATTACTATTGGATCGTTTGGTTCGTTTTGACGAATGTGTCATACTACTTTGTTTTGCGCCCATGGTGAGAAAGGTATTGGGTTGTTCTTGTGAAATAGAATAGTTAGTGGTTGTTGAATAAGAATATGAATTAGACCAATGACGCTTCAACGCCATTTAACGAGGGAATATAGGTTTGTGTGAGAGAGAGAGAGAGAGAGAGAGAGAAGAGAGATATTCTATTTTATGAAAAAAATAGAATAACCCCACCAGCTAAACAACAACAGCCACTTGTACAAAAAAAAGGTACAATGCAGAGACTCAATGCTTTTTTTATAAGAATACCAGGGAAAAAATACACACGCAGCAAAAAAGCGCGGAGCAAATAAAAAATGTGCTGTGAAAAAAAAAAGGCACACAACAGCACACGTAAACGATTATCAATTCAACACATTTTTTAATATGTTGTGTAAAAAAGGTGGCACATACATTCAACTTTTTGTGACGCCATCATTTGTGTTCAAATATGCACTTCTTCTCTTCATTACACAGTAATAGTGGAAACTAAAAAAATGTCCTATACTCTTTCCAATTTCGTTGGGTTAGAAATGCCTTTTAAAAAAACATTTATAAATAATGCGCATGGAAAAGAAATTCGGGATGATCGGAAAAGTCGGATTTTTGGCTTGGCAGTGAAGAAAAAAAAAACGAGTCTAAAGATTTTTTTTTTATAACACAGCCCGTTTCTTCGATAAGGTGTCATTTATTTTTATCAAAAGTTGATATGGCTCAGCCTATTCTTTTAACACGTTGATCATAGTCGTATTAGTTAACAATTTAATTAGTATCAGGGGATGAATAATGGCAAAGAAATGGTTTGCTTATGTCGATTGATAACTGAAATTTGAAGCATAAAATGCTCTTTGCTTGCTATTGGATTGGCATATATATAAAGGAACCAAGCTTTCATTTCATAGCCTTTTTTTTTTTATAAAAGTAAAAAAATATTAATGTTAACAAGAGTACCTTTCTTACTAATATTCATTTGTATATTTGTGTTTTTGATGATATACCAAAAGCATTTTTTAATCCACATCTCATGTATCAGGCACTATGATAAGAAATTCAGGTAACTATTTGAGCTAATCCATGGTCTAAAATTTGCCAGCGTGTAAAAGCAATATATTGTGAAGGGCGAATGGCTTTATTATAGCTTCTTTGTTAGACTGACATAAAGAACTGACTTAGAAACCTTTTCATACACACATTGTTGACTTGAACAATATACGCACAGCAATTGGTTGGTTGAAAATGGTTTTCAGATGTAAGTGTTGTGAGCCCATGACTTTTATTATATATTACTGTCGTCAAACCAATATTCATGTAGCAAAATGATGTAATTTGCGTGGAGGGGTTAGGTTGAATCATCTATGCAAAAAAATAAATAAAAAGGAAATATGGTATCGTATACCATTAGATGTAATATTTTTTTTTCAATTACTACCTATCGTTGATTATGCTCAGGTCAAGGACAATATGTAATGTATGTTTATATAACACGTTTATGGGGGATAAAAGATACTGGCGCATATAATGACCATACGGTATGTAGAACATGTACATATTCAGTGCACTGAATATCACTGGTAAGAGCTAGATAGGACCGTTCCTATTGTGGAAATATATATATATATATATATAATTCTCTCAACGACTGGAATCCTTTGTATCGTGAGGTGACGTATTATTTTACTAATCAGCAGAGAGGGATTCAATGGTGGTACTAAGATTTCTCTTTGATGTGATCTGATTGAATTGCTAAGAAAGTCTTTTCTATTCTCCTTCAAAAACCCAAACACTTTTGACTGGATGATCATTGTTATATTTTCGCTTAAGACTTGTCATCTATGTCCTTGATCAACAATTTTTTTTTGTTTTGTTGAAATATTTTTGAAACTTCCATATCAAGTTATAAAAAAAGGTTTACTGTGAGGATTTGGTCGAGTTAGTGAAAATAATAATGTTTGGCTGTTACTTGCAAGTTGTTGTACGAATACCCAATGGATACACTTCTTTGAAGTTTTTTTTTTTTTTCGTGTACGTAATCTCTTTTGTTTAATGACATAATGCTACTTTTTTTCGACAACTCAATGCATTGATGTGCATCTAAGCTATTAACAAGTCGTTTTTTCCTTATTTTACAATGGGAAAAATATAGAAAACTAGGAATTGCTCCTTTTTTGACTAAACAGTAAAAATAAGCTGTCCCTTTTATAAAAGAAGGAGAATTAATGCAAAAACAGAAAGAAGTACAACTGAGCTGATATTTCATCAAAAAAAAAGTAGCCTTGTTTGTTTTAGAAAAAAACTAAAATATACATGTGCGTGCACCGGTACAGCATAATTTACTTATAATACGCATGTAACAAAATACAACAACGCTAACGGCTTGTAGAGTAAATATTTATGTACATGATGTAGTACCCAACGACCATATTGGTGTTGTTGTTAATCAGATCTTCTTCTCTATTTGTTATAATAAATGGAATTTATTAAGCATAATTCAAATTGTAACTTATAAATTTCATGTCAGTTCATTACAAAACAGAAGAGATGGTGATTTATTCTATAACCCATGACCTACCAAAAAATGACGCAGTTTCACTTGTACAAAAAAAAAAAAGGTTCAGAAAATTAAGGTCTGTTCTTTTTGTCTTTTTTTCTTTCTTACCCCATAAACATAAACATAAACAAAACAAAACTATCACCACCCCCCAATATCTCCCTTATATCTAGTCCAACTTGTATAAAAAAGACAGATAAACATTTCTTGTTATTATGATATATCGTCCGTAGCTCTTGTACCAAAATGAACAAGTGAATGTATCAATTAAAAACCCGCGAATAAAAGATAGATAGAAACGCGCATCCTCAGTGGTCAAATGTATAAATATATATTTTCTTTATTTGTCAATATATATTATTTATACAGAATCGTTTCTGAAGAAAATGACACGCATCTTGATTTCATTGATCCCATGTGTCATTGGAATTCTTTATTATTATTTGTCAACAACACAACCTGAATTCAAATACAAGGCGTGTCAAGATCTTGAACGTATCCTACAACCCGCAGGGACCATTTTGCTTCATAACAATATAAAGAACGTGGTATGTCCAGTGGAAGAAACACTTTTAGTGTTTAAACCCGATGGGGTCATTCACAAGGCCATGGTAATGGACCAACTCCATGAGAATTATGGGTTTCAAGTGGTCCAAGCCAAATCCGTTCATATGACGAAAGAGATGGTGGATCGTTGGTACCACGAATTGCGCAGCAAGGATTTTTATCCAGAGTTACAACATTATCTGACAAGGGGACCGTGTTATGCCGTTCTTTTAAAACGCGTGGATGCGATTCGTGGATTACGTTATTGGGTAGGCCCGACCGATCCTGGGAAAGGCAAGTTAGTAGCCCCTTGGTCTATTCGTGCTCATATTGGTACCTCTATTCAAGAAAATGCAGTTCATGCAAGTGATTCAAAACAAGCTGTTGAACGTGAAAAAGCTATTTTATTTTAAAAAAGATAAGAATAAAAAGATAAGAAAACCCATCAAAAAGAAGAAGCAGGATACTTGTTATTTTTTTTTAGTGTTTATAGTAAATGAGAATTTTTCTCATTGGTGAGAAGGCATATGAGGGTTTTAGTTTTAGAAGGGGGACTAAAAAGAAGGGGGAGAAACCAAATGGTTTTATTATAATAATAAATGGGGGAGAATAGCGTTGGATTTTATGAGATTTTTTATTCCTATACACATGATTTATATATAATTACTTATTGAATCATGTTATCTCTTATTACGCAATTCTATATATAAAATGTCTATCAAAAAAAGTGACGATTCTTATAAAAAGGATCCTTTTATATATAAAAAAGATCATTTTTTTTAAATATACTACTGGTTATAGAAATTCAAAAATGAACAAAAACCAGAATTAGGGGCAAATTCTCTTTTGCAATGAACGGAAAGTAAGAATGATTGGTCAATTGAAAGGGGGGAGGAGGGGAGAGAGATTCCGAAAATGATAACACATAAGCTAAAAAGCGGGCGTTATTTGTTATTTGCAATTGAATACGACTGTACCTGAATCTCGAAAAGGAAATTTTGGTATCAATAAAGAGAAAATTAAGTCATCGTGTGTCTATGCTAGTCAGTCAGCGTGAGATGTGTGTTGAATAGCTCTTTTTTCTATCTCGTTTTTTAACACAGAAAAATTTTACATATAAATAAGAGTCATATTTAAATCCGATTTTGATTTTCTTCCTCTTTTTTTATTATTTTTATTTTTATATTATTATTCATATATTTTTTAAAACCTATTATTCTATAATTATTCCTATTATTATTACATTATTATGACGGAATGCGATGCTACTGAAGGATATATAAATTGGATACACGTATGTTATTATTATTTTCATTTCATTCTTATTTTTCAAAACGATGGAACATATATTACAACTATATTTTCTTTCATTATCGAAACCGTTTTTAATAATAAAATAATAAAAATAAAATACAGTTGATATTTGGTGATTGTGTATATACAACACAAGAGGCTATCAGTTTACTACTTGGTTATATTTCCATCTTATGTTGGTTAAATGCACAACTTCCGTATGTACCTTTTTTTTTAATATATATATATATACATTTATATTTCTTTGTTGTCGTAACCGACATATTACCCAAATGACGTGAGAAAAAAAAAGAAGTAAAGGCGGGGTAGTAAAAAGAAGTAATAAGAAAAACTGATTATGATTCTATTTTATATATAAAAAAAAATAGCCAAGTGATAGAAAATTATAAGATTGCTTCAGTTGATTCTCTTAGTATCAATTTTTTGTCCATATGGTTAGCAGGTAAAGAGGTCATCCCCCCACACTCTCAGAGATACCCCACTCTAATCCTACACATACATGTCCTACATCTTATGCAGTGGAACCATCAAAAAAATAAAAATAAACCCCCAGGATTTTTGTTCCCCATGAACTGACATCACCTATCCTCAAATCATTCATTCATACGTTACGTTCAAAAACGTGATGTATCTAATCCTATCTAAGTATATATAAACTTATCTATAAATTATTATTATAATGATCAATAGGGGATACGGCTAATCTCATTGGTTGTATTTTAACAAACCAATTGCCATTTCAACGATATCTTGGAACCTATTTTGTTTTTATTGACTTGACTTTATTGGCACAATGGATCTATTATACTGCCAAATCTAGAAAAAGTCGATCCTCCAAAAAACGAACAACGACACCAGATGACGCACTTTCGCGTGTATTTCAACATCCGTCAGCCCGAACGCCTTTATTAATTGAAGGCAAATCTTTGGAAGATGAATTAGCTCCTTATTCTGCTAACTCTTCTCCAAGTAAATGGTATACATTAAATGATACAACCAATACCAATAAAACCTTGATGGTGATCATGTTGCTTGGTTTCCGTTTCATGACAACCACTACTAGTACCTTAACAACAACATCAACAGCCAGTGATAATATCGACATGGATCCAGGGTTTACAATTCAAGATAATGCACTCGTGATTGGTCGTATCTTTGCTTGGATTTGCACCACACTCTATCTTATGTCGCGTGTCCCACAAATTTATAAGAACCATAAACGAAAGTCGATTGATGGTTTATCGCCTACTTTGTTTATCTGCGCCGCATTGGGAAATTTGACTTACACAGCCAGTATTTTATCGAATCCAAATCAAACAACAGCTTCTTTGGTAGAAGCCATTCCTTATCTTATTGGTAGTTCTGGTACTTTATGTTTTGATTTCACCATCTTTTGTCAATTTTTATATTATTGGAGACAAAAGAGTAAATATCAACAATTACAACAACATGATCCCGAAAACCAACAACAACAACACCAACAATAATCAATCCAGTCTAAACCTCACAAGGCTATTTTTTCCTAAATTGAAATTATTATAAATGAAAGTGAATACCTTATCTCCCTTTTCACTTCTCTTTCACCATTATATATTTTATATTATATACACCATCACCTTAATTTCCCTTCATTGACATCGCATCTCCTCACTCCGTTTTGCACACATTCAACCCTTATATATATATAACTCATTATAGTAGCATTATATTAATTCACACAGAAATCCGATTATCCAGCCCATCTTTGTACATAGATTTTTTTTCACATTTTTTTTCCCGGTCACAGCCACACTCTTTACCTTTTGCACAACCCATCAACTACCACAAACAAATAAACATTACAAAAAATAACAACAATATAATAATATATATTATAAATAGTTTATTATGATATCAATTGGATTTAAAGAAGTGTAGAAAGAGACAAGAAAGGGCTGATTTTGAAATAAAAGAGGTGTAGAAATGTCGAATAGGTTCTCAGCTGCATTTTTTTTTTACCCAGTTTCTTCCACCATTTCTTTTCCTGTAATATTCATATATATTTTTCACAACAGGGCTTTTCTATTTTCACCCTTCTTTTTCTTATCATTTAACTTTATATTTATGTTGTCGTTATTCTTATAGCCTTTATATTCTCTTTTTCTCTCTCTCTTTTTTTTTGTAATAAAAAAAGAATAATAACAATAAAAAAAAACGTACAAACCCATTCTAATCCATGCCGTGGTCTCAAACACCGAAACGGCCATTTCGATTCGTGGTATATTTGATCGTGCTTGCTGCATTCGGTTTTTTTATCCGTTCATTATTTTCGACAACACCGTCTCCTCCACCACCCGTCACTCGTGATTGGAAAGCCAATGCCCCATCAACTACAACTGCACCTATACCCACCATCATTGCCAACAATGTGACAGATCCTATATTAAAAGAAGATTATTGGCCTCAATGGCAGACTTGGGAAAAAGGTCTCAAAAAAGTTTAATATGATGATACTAATTAATTCAATTATATTGCTTTCATCTTCAAACACCCCCCCCCCAAAATTTTTGTGTGTATTAACATTTTTTTTGGTAAATTGTACATGATTTATAGATGGTTGGATAATAGGATCTTCTGATGCAGATCAACCTTTTTTACGAAACTTTCAAATGTATAAAGAACATGGCCATGATGCGGTGGGGATGACGACATTTATAGACCAATCGACATTATCCATTCATGCACTTGTGGTGGATGTAATCCTTCGTGTCACAGACATAAAAAAGATCCAACCACAATTAGAAGCAATTGTGGCCCAAACTATCAAACCTAAGACAGTGTGGCTGATGGTCCCTTCAAGCACAACAACCATACCTACTATTACAACTTTTTTCAACCAACATCAAATCGATACACGTATTTTATATATACCCCAACAACAGCAACAACAAAATGAACAACAAGAGGATAACTGGTTTCCTTGGATTGAACCAAGTATTACCCCAACCACAGAATGGTTTTGGGTTCTAGAACACGACAATGTACCTTCTTCATCCCATTATCTGGAAAGCATGCTTCGCCTCATGCATTCGCCACCTTACCAAAATGCGTTACTGGGGACTCGTGGTATTCTTTTTCCATCCAATTTTCATGACGATGATAATACAATGATATGTCTATCCTCCAATACAATAAATTTACCGACGAGTGTATCGCAACCAGTGGATATGGTCCAAGGATCATGGGTATTGAAAAAAGAATGGATATCATGGATATATAGAGCTTCCTCGGAAGAAATGCAACTTCCATTAGGGTATGCTATTTCATACCAACTGATGAAACATAGTGATATCATGACGGTTAGTTTACCATCGCATCCACACCTCGATTTCCATGACAACAACAACGACCAGTGCCAACGGATACAAAATGCATATACACATAATCTTGGATGGAAGCATTTACGATCGTTACGTACAAGTCCTACTACCTTGGATTATCGACAAACAACCATTCGAAACAACAAATATGGACTAGATACCTTATTATTTGTATTAGATGGACCAGACCAAGCAGCTGCATATTATCCTCTCATGTGTCGGTTTGGTTACACTGTCCATGTCATTGTATCGGGTGCAGAGCGTGGATTATCGGGATCGATATTGAAAACAACATTGGAAAAGACGGGATGTGATCATCGTGTCATTTTGCATGATGTAGGAAATAGAATCTCGGCTACAGGGGATGAAGAAACATGGTCCATGGAAATGGCATCGATCGTGACAAGATTATCACGTGTCTTTCGACCAAGAGCTACTTTTTATATTCAGCGTCAACATCCTTTATCTCATGCATTAAAGACCATGGCAGAGAATGAAAAAACAGTGGCCATTGGATTACCTGCTGATGATGTAATTCATGCTTTGTGGATATCCGATTTACCGTTGGAAGCTTTGGAACGTAAGTGGTGGGGGATTGGTTTTTTTATAATTTATCTGTTTGGTTGCTGTTATCTATTTGTATTTTTAGATAAAGAAAAAAAAACTAAAAATAGAGTGATTGAATCCAACAACTATTTTTTATCAATAGAATGGCATACGCCGGATATCAACTTGGTTGTGATCACCGATCGTCGTCCTCATTCTCTCTCTCGATTATTACAATCTGCCGAACGTTCGTTTTTTTTAGGTGATCAAGTCAACTTGATGATTCATATGGAACAATCTTCCGATGCTGTCACTCGTATGCATGTTGGTCAATTTCCTTGGCAACATGGTAAAAAGATCCTCCGTCATCGTATCCGAAAAGGTGGATTGATGCCTGCTATCATTGAATCATGGTATCCCAAACACAATGATGACTATGCTGTGATTTTGGAAGACGATATCTCAGTCTCTCCTTTATTCTACGTATGGGCCAAATACAGCATTTTGCAATACCGTTATACTTCTGCACAAACCAAAGAAGAAGAGGATTTACGAAAGATGATGTATGGTGTCAGTCTTTATTCCCCACGTAATTTGGAACTACATCCGGCAGGTCGACGACCGTTCCACCCAGATAATGTACTTCTCAATCACTACCCACCACGCATGCCCTATGTCAGTCAAGTGCCTTGCAGTTGGGGTGCCGTATATTTCCCAGAACATTGGCGTGAATTCCATGAATACTTGACGATTCGTTTAATGGATTTGAGTCAAGATCAATTACTCAATGTCACAGTTCCCAAAAGTCGATCCGAACGATGGAAAAAATCATGGAAAAAATACTTTATTGAATTGGTTTATCTACGTGCTTATGTCATGTTGTATCCGAATTTCCAGTCGTTTGAATCCTTTTCGACCAATCATTTGGAAACAGGTACGCATGTTAAGACCAATGTGAAACGGCTTAACGCTATCAGTGCGTTTTTGGTGCCTTTGATGCAACGCGATACTATTTTGGCCCAATTACCCAATCATCGATTGCCGACGTATAGTGATTTACCGGTGTTGGATTTATGGGGATACTTAAGGACGCATGATGAACTAGATGAAACAGCCAGTCAATGGCATACTCGTGTATCGACATGTCCAAGGACAACGGGGACATTTGATCCACAAGATTTACTTTGTCCATTCCCACCTCCAGAGGTACCTGTACCTGAACCACCGAAAAAACCTAAAAAAATCAAGACAGTCTATGCGGTTGAACCGATAGAATATGTGACCATGTATAATAATAACCAACAACAACAACAACAACAACAACAACAACAACAACAGCATATTATGGATGAAGAATATGTACCACAACCGATTGATGTCGCGATCATGCCATCTGAACCAGATGATGGTTCGAATCTTTGGGATGATCATTGGTTGGATTTATTGGGTGAACTTGATTATATGAATGAATTATATAATCGTGTTCATAGTCGTCCTAATGAGGATTTAAGAGATATTCTTACTGCTGATGCTGAATTGGATCTAGATTAGTTAATATAATATTACGTGTATACTCCTACTTCCCTACCCCTTTATCTTTCTTACGTATTTATATACTTAATTCAAAAACACCACTCATTACCCTTTCCTTTCTTTATATATATATTATTAGTCCTTTTCCCACTCATTTCTCTTCTTTTTTTGTATCATAATATAACAAAAATATATAACAATATCATAACTACTTATTAACTAAGTATAAATTTACAAGGGAAATTATACATGGATAATTGAATGAGATACATTGATGATTCTTATTAAAGGTATATGATTTGAAGCTAGTAAATCAAGAAATATAATGACGGATGAGGGCCTTTACTCGTAAGAATTATTTCAACTTTTCTAGAGAAGATTGCTATATTATATACTATATAAAAAGTTCTCCCCTGGGGTATTTGTGCATACAGCAAGAGCTTTCTATCCAATGTTCCATGCTGTACTTTTGTCGTTGTATGCAATGAATTAGTCTGGATGGGGCATAATTTGAGGCTTTTATGACAAAAAATAGTTAGTGGCTACGACAAGAAACTAATTCACATTGATCTACAAATTCTCGCAGCAGTATTTCTTTAGGCTATTATTATGCTGAGCCTTATCACCTTATACGTGCTGCTAAACAAAGTCCCCACGTAAAAACCTTTTGTACAACCTTTAACGGAAGTTGAATTTAAATAGGATAAATATAATTAAAATAATCAGAATTTCCTCTTTTTGTTCTCTTTTTTTTTTCTTATTTTTTTATATACTCATTATATATATAAAGGATGGGTACTTTTGAAAACGCATATAACACCATTCGATCTGTATTAACACCCACGATCCAAAATCCAACAAACACAAATCCTCTATTATCCAATAGCGATCACCAAAGTGAAAAAGAAACAATAAGAAGAAAAGAACTCGAACACAACAGCAATGGGTTGACAGGAGCAGTTGATCCAAATGATAACAGTCCCAGTACTTTGGCAGATCAATATGATTATGTATCCATTACGACGGTAACGACACTAGTCACCGACAATAGTAATAGCAGTGGGAAAGAATATAATTTTCCAGAAGAAATCTTCTGCCTTATTTTCGAAAATATGTTTATTACGGATTTAATACGCTGCTCTGCAGTGTGTCAAAAATGGAATCGCATTATTCTGGACAAACGCTATTTTTGGCAAGATATTGAGGCTCGATTTCACCTATTACGTAAACAAACATTAGACAAATTAATTCGACAACGAATACGAGAATTTCGTATAGGTGATTTTCAAAGAAACTCTTACGCACTATATGACACCATTGATCTTTTAATCAATACATCGAATGTGTCTTATATACAAAGACTATGTAAGTTTATTTTTTCATTATAAATATATTTAAATATTATCATGATGAACATTCTTTTTTCCCTTTCACCATGATGCTGTATACTAATAAAAAGTCATATATCCATTGCCACCCCTTATAATACATATTTATACTATAGCCATCGACAATTGTTGCTTTACCCACCGCACCGCAGATCATCTTGCTTATGCTATTCAACTAATGCCCAAATTAAAACGAATCGAATTTATTGACAATGGATTTCCCAGCCACGAACATCTTAAAACTATCATGGATGCAATTCTTAGTTCCACAACCACAACCCATATTTTATTTTATCAAACAGAGACAAGAAGGTCCCTTTTGAGTGGATACTCTGATAATATCTTTCTACCGATCAATCAATATATACCCGACGTTGTCACAAATCGTGTCTCCTACCTCCGAATGGCTAGACCACCAGATCCGTCATATCCCGCAGCATATATGAATGCTCCTAAGAAATTAAGAGCTTTCAAAGATAATCACGGGTCCATGTTGGGTGCGTTTCGAAAATTTCCTTGTCTGACACAATTGCTTTTGGATATCCGAGTACTTAAGAGAGGGGGTCAGGGTCTTCTTTATGATGCCATCAAATCTTGTCCACAACTGGTCACTTTATTGGTCACCAATAATGCAGCGGTGCCTCAGCCAACTACTTGCCTCTTTAATGATACCCTACAATTATTAGAAAAAGGAGATGTACATCATCCAAGACAATGCCATTATGACAGGCCATTACAACAGAGAAATGTTACTAACAATAGTAATAACAGTACAAAAAATGACCTGAACAAAAAAACAGTCAGTAAAACATCACCATCCAAAATCATCTCTACGCTATCCAACCAGAGACATCAACAGCAACAGTCATCAAACCAAGGATTACGTCAATTGATCATTGCCGACAAAAAGATTCAACTTGGACCCGATGTAGGTAGTTCCCTATTCAAACATTCACATACATCACTGGAGTTATTATATTTGCAATGTCAATTGGAAACAAACCAATGCTACAAAATATTCGATCAAGAAATAACAAGTTATAATTGGTCTATGTTACGAGAAGTCTATTTATCGTTCAATCCAGAGACGGACCCTTCAACAACAACGACAGCTTCAAAAACATCCATGTCAACCATACGTCCTCGTCCAGTAAAATCACACGACAAAAGTGCATTAGCAAATTTCTTTTCACGATGCCACGGATTGGAAGCTATCACCATTGATAACAGCAGCTGTCAAACAAATAAAGAAGATGATGATATTACCAATCTTGATTATAGGGATCCTTACTCGAATATACTAATTGTCGACGACCAAGTATTAAAAAGTATTGCACTGAATTGTCCACGACTTCGATACCTACGTGTTCTTGATGATGGTTGTTTTCATACAATTCAAGGCATTCTACATTTTGCTACCATTGGTGGATTTTATCTCACGGATTTGGAATTGAGTATGGTCAAGGAATCTATTCTTCCCGTAGTGATTAAACTCAGATCATTAAAACACTTTGATTTACGCAGTAGCAGTAGTACTGGTACTAATAAGAGAGAAAAAACCGCTCCGGATGACAGCAAGAAGGAGGATGAAAAGAAGAAGCATGATGAATCAGGTATAACAGAAACGTATAGAATGTTAGAGACATCGTCGGATATGAAATCATTGACTGGTGATATAAAAGCAGTGAAGTTGCTCCTTGATACTCGTTGGGAGGATGCTTCCTTTCGTTATTTTCAACAGTATTTCCATAAATATACCTTTCCTGTCTAATATATCTGTATTATTAGATTGTATGACTAATGTATTTATAATAACAATAAAAGCATATGTAAATGATTTAACCCCTAATTACATGTTATTCGAGGAGTATTTTAAACGAGGAAGAGGAACATTATATACTATAATAATTATATATCTTATTCAGTAGAATATCAATACATAACTTTTATTGAATTAAAAACGCTTGATGGAGCAAATCGCAGATAGAGAAAAATAATGTCAAACCCAAATGACCCAATATATCAAAAAAAATATGAGACACACTCTGTGTCTTTTCACATATGACACCTTTCCAGCACCTGCTACTATTTATAATATCAACCTTTTCTTGTAACGAAAAAAAAATAATAGAAAGAAAAAACAAAACATGATAATCACATATACCATAGCCAAAGATACTAACAATTACGAAACTATCTGAACAAGTACGGTAATCCTTTTACAATGGTATTGCAATACAAATATTATTCCAGTTTGTATAGTAGTAATATGTATCTCCAAATTTTTTGTATCTGATATCGATAGTTGTTCCTTTTCAAATAAATAAAATGTTATATATAAAAACACATGGTTTTCGAGAAATTTATATTCTGTATCATAACCAATGTTCTCTTTCTCACATTAACGATACCATCATAATCCTGGCAATTTTTTTATTACCTATTGTAAATATTAATACAGTAGATCCCTGCTTAATGCAATATGGAATTTCCATCAAAAGTGAGTTGCTTCAGCCAGGAGTGTAAAAGGCAAGGAGGCTGTATTATAAGTCTGCAGATTCGCATATTTTATGATAAAAAAGCAGGAACAAAGTTCTTTATTGATATATAATAATAATGATACATATATAAAGCATTTGTTACTACCAAAATAAATTAATATAGTTTATACTTGAATTTGCCCGCCACGACGGTATTTGGTAATGTTATAAAATACGAGATACACTATAGTGATTGCTCCAAAAACAAAACATGCAAATCCAAATACATCTCCTGTATATCCATAAAGGGTCTTTCTTCGTTTTTGGATAGGCAAATGGAACAGGTATTCTGAATCAGTAATAGCAGCTACATGCTGATTAAAAATTCCATTCAATGTTGGTTCAAACACACCAGTCAATCCTTGTGATCCACTAGTATTATATTTACAATAAATGAGCTTGGTTAGCCAACGTGTTATTGACACAGCATTTTGCATATTTATTTTTTAAGGCTCTGGTTTTTTTTAGTCTCACCATCGGAGCATTGTGAATCCATTTTCCACAGCTCGTAATCCATTGCTTCTACCATGGTAAGTTCCATCTGGCCCTGCATATATATATATCATGAGGTATTTTGGTACATTATAAGTATATGGATATATTAAAACGTGTGGTGATTTTGTGCTACATGGATCTAATATAAATGTCCTCTTTTCTTCCATATCTCATTTTTTCAGTACGTACCCCAAGTCCATGATGATTCGATCATTAAATCCACATTTTTTTTACTGGCTTGGCGAATAAACCAAGGGAAGTTGAAATCAAAGCAAATTCCTGCACTAATTCTTCCAAATAATGGTGTGTCGACATATTGAATTTCTCTTTTACCAGGAGGTCTTGGTTCCTAATAATAATAATGATCATATGAGTGCCAGATTTTTTTTTGTGTTGCATCAGGAGATATCATGTCACAGGAACAGGAGTTACATACAATGAATGGTACTGGATAAGCTTTCTTGTAATTAATAGCTACTTCACCTTCTGGTGTAATCAACACCAACTTGTTTTCTGATACATCTGGGGGGATGATTTGATTATAAGTAATTGCAAGATAAATTTGTTTTTCTTTTGCAAGAGCTTGTGATTTTCTAATCAAATTGGCTTCATCATCAAAGCTTTGCGTTGCTGCTGTTTCTTCACTCCAAGCAACCAGTTTAGCGCCAGCCTATAGAATTTATATAATAAATTAGATTTCTCCCTCTTCTTATCCATTTCCACTTTTACAATATATATATATATATATATGCATTACATCAGCCAATGTAGCAGTTCGATTCATCCATCGATCATAATCAAATTGTCTTTGCCATTTGATACCACCAGGACCAATAACACATCCGACAGGGACTGTTTCAGGAACATGATCGGGATAAGCGATTTGGAAGAATGATCCAGGACGAATATTAATTAATGCACCACCAAAAATAGCCAAAACTGTCACCAAGGCGGCATAGTAAGTTGCTGGATGAAGAAGCCAATTTTTAGGACGAAGGATCTGTTCTTCGTCTTCCCTTTGTTGTTCTTCTTCATCATTGACATTGTTGTTATCAAATACTCGGTTGGTGTTATCAGATGATGAACGATCAAATTCTTGAACAACCGTGGCAAATAAGGTTAGAACAAAATCAATCGCAGGTCGACCACCGAGCCACGTCGCACTTTGTACAAGATCAGGAAAACCTGTGAGAACATGATTGGAATAGACAATACTATCACCCAAACCCATCAAGTGACCGAAAATAACCAAGTAGGTACCAGTAAACAACATGGGGAATACGAGGACGCGAACAATAGAATAGTTATGATGACTGGCAAGGAAATCACCAATTAATGAAATAAAAAGATTGACACTAGCAAGAAGTGTCAGCACTATAGGAATGAAAAGAATTTTATTATTACCTTTGCTGTACTGAATAAAACGATTTGTATATAAAAGCATTGCTATTTACCTAACATCCACCCTGGGTGTTGGAATTGTCCGTTACCGTAAAGGTCGTCTTGAAGACCCAATATAGAAATCCAGAATGCTACAACATTAAGAATGATAGCAATAATGACAGTATACCAATGTTGTCGTGCATAACGAAGTAAAAGTGGGAAATAGAGTACTGTCACCAAGGGAATAGCATGAAAGCCACTGGCAAAAACGCTGAAAAGAATAAAACGCGTGTTACTGTTTATAATTCTAACGCCAGCTCTATCAATATTTGCATAAACAAATTTTTACCCCAAAACCAACAAGGGCAAAGTATACCAATGCTCAGTAATAGCCTTCTTCACATCCAACGATACTGGTATCATGTTGAAGAGAAAGGAAAAATGAAATCAAGTTTTTTTTTATCCGTGAGAACTCACATATTTTTTCCCCTTCTTAATTAATAATAACGCCGATGTCGACCCGCTCCACCACTCCTGCTATGCAAGTTTAAACAAAAGTGATAGAAGACTACCATACCTAAAAGGTGAATATGTTCAGGTAAACTTTAACCCAGTTGTATACAACAGATCTGATATCAAATATTGAAATGATCGTTATATAGAGTGAGAACACAACATCCAATTAGAATAAAATATATGTTTTTTTTTCTTCCTATTAATTAAATATTACTGTTATTGTTTACATCATCGTATAAAATGATTTTTTATTTTAAATGTGAAATAATGATAAAAAATATAATAGAAATAATGAATGATTTGTTGTATATTCTTGACCATAGCAAGATAAAATAATAGATTAGAAGATATTTGTCTTGTAATATTAACAGGTAACAGTGTGTATAAAAAGGATAATTGAATGAATGGGATGGATATATCTGGCGTATATATAATATCAAAATAAAATAAAAAGTACAAAATAATTCATCTAAAAAAGGTGATGCTGTAGATGCTTGAAGTATTTAGGAGAAAATCTATTTCTTCTTTTCGTGCTTGGTAGGACGTTGCAAGTCCATTGCTTCAGTCAAGCCGTAAAAGACATCCCAGTTTTCAATGGTCTTCTTGAATTTATCAGAACCAGGGCCATTGGAATAGATAAAGACATCAGCCATGGAGTGAACACCTTGGTTATAAGTAACGGGGAGATTACCATTATAATGCAAGCCCTCTATTATAATTACAGATAGAACATAAGAATAATTTTAGTTATCAACAATTATTACTTGGATGAGGCAACGATTTTATAAATATAAGAAGAAATCATAAAACTTACTGCCATATTTGCCAGCTGGGTCATCCTTGTTAGCAATATAGGTACCGTCAGGACCCTTTACAGCAGGAGTACGGGAGCCAGTGCCAGATAATTGAAAAGCTTCATAGTGATCAGGGAAGTTGTTCGTGCCAGCAGCCAAAGTGACATCAGGATTCCAGTTATCAGGGAAACCATCATTATCATTATCGAAATAACCGGGCCAGCCAGAAGCAGCATAAAGACCAATGGAATCGCGCATATCCTTATTAGAAGAGTGTTGAGCCATGTATTTTTGATCAACGGAACCAAATACATCAAAAGCGTGAGAGTGATCAGCAGTGAACAAGATTAAAGTGTCCTCATATTCTCCATTTTTCTATATTTACAAAAAATTGTTTTATTGTTAGTATATCCTCCCCTTAACTTTTATCTTCAAATATAATAATATTACATACCTTGAGCCATTCGACAGTCTTTTCAATGGTGACATCCATTTCAATCAAATCAGCCCAAGCACGGTTGAAATCCAAAGGATGAAGTTGCTTGTCAACGGAAGCAGCTTCGGACATCAAGAAGAAACCGTCTTTACCACCACGCTTCTTCAAAACTTCAAGAGCCTTGATGGTCATATCTTCCAAACCAGGTTGGTCAGAACCTAAGGCATCATTACCACTCAAGTCAGGAGCAGCAGCGTTACCAACGGTATTGTTGATGAAGACATTGCGTTCCATCCAGCTATATAAATTAAATGATACATTATTAATACCAGGTTTTTATGCACAATGGAAAGAAAGAGAGGCTGGAAGTAGTTTTGTATACATACACATCAAGGTTACCAGTACGGAAAACACCCAACAACTTGTCATCGTCACGATACTTATTCAAATCCTTCTTGTTCAAGACAACTTGATAACCATGTTCCTTTTCCAAAAGGGAATAATAATCGGTGCCATTCAAGGCTTCTTCACCCTTGAAATATTCGGCACCACCGGCAAGCCAAACATCGGGAGCAACAGCATCCACCCAGTCAGGTAAACCATGAACGATTTGATCGACAATTTGAGCAGATTCACCACGTTCACGGGTATGAGAATAGAACGCTGAAGGTGTAGCATCCTCTCCTGCAGCAGTGGTCACAATACCAATGCTTTTACCAGGTTGACGACGACGAATTAATTCAGTAATCAATTCCACCTTGGGATCATCAAAGGGATCTGCGGAAGAATCAGCATATACACCAAGAGCACTCACACTACCCTTATGGCCAGTAGCATAAGAAGAAGCTGAGTTGGCAGAATCGGTCACCATACCATCGACGGAATTGGTAACGACGTGACCCAAGTTGTCAAAGTTTTCAAAGGATAAAAGGTTATGATACTTTCCAGAAGTATGCTTGCGAGCCAGCGCACGAGCAGCGGTGATCATCTAAATACATGAATATCCAAATTGAGTTAGTATCTATGAGTGTAAATCGATTATATTTGACGTACCACACACACACCAGTTCATCGTCACAATTAAAAAATAATAAGAAAAAAAGAGTGGTGAGAAAAATAATGTATACTTACACCAACGTTACAACCATCGGCAATGAAAAGAATAGCGTTCTTTGCCTTCTTCTTGGGTTTCTTGGGCTAATAAAATAATTATATATATCAAGCAGGTAAGATAAACCACTATTTTGTAATGGTTGCAATAATAATAATAGCAGCAACAATCTTACCTCAATGACGGTATAACGAACAGTATAACCTTCCTTGGGACCGTATTGAACAGAGACATCATAAGTACCAGGCTTATCAAACTTGAGTTTACGCCAGATACGAGAGGTGACAGCGACATTGACTGGATCAACTTCCTTGGAAACAGCAGCTTCAATTGAATTGACCCATTCAAAGTCCCAGTTTTCCAATGCAGGTGTTTCTTCATAGTCGAAAAACTTGTCGATATCGACCCACTTGCCATTATCTTTACGGACAGTGGTCTTGAAGTTTTCATATGGTTCAGGTGTGGCTGTGACATTCGAGACATCATAGGCATGTAATTCTACACGTAAATCAAAGAAGGAACCAGGCAAGAATTGGGATCTATAAAGTAAATATTAAAAGTTTGTTAGTAACATAACACCATGATTGGAAGTAGTTTTTTATGCTGCTTGACTATAGTATTATCCACTTACAAATCAGGAGGGAAAATACAGCTGTGTTCATCAGGACAGGCACCAAGACGAGGATATTGACCTTCTGGATCAGGGTTTAATTTATAAGATTGAGGACGAGCTGCTGATGCTAAAGCAGAAGAACAAATTAATGCCAAAGAGGCAATCTTGTAAAGACCTGCCGATTTCATACTAGGAAGAATATAATAATAAAAAAGAGGCGCCAAACAACTCACTTTTTTTTAGTCGATTTAAATCCCTTTTATATTTATAATAAATCAATCAATGGAAGAATAATAATAAAAAATGTCACACAAGATCTATTGACGAACGCAGGGTCGTGTTTTAGCTTTATGGTTATAAAACCTGGTTTTTAACACAACAATTCACCTCTGCTTCGACTGACGGTCGTTGTCTTGTCCACGTTGTCATTATTTGACGAAATTCAAGGTTACACTGGAATGTCCATGCGCCGCTGATGCTTCATTTCGTTGGATCGGGTATTTCTTTTCCGATCTGATCAAACGAAATGGCTCACCTCTTTTTTTTTTTTATATTTTTACTTGTGTTTCTTTTTCTATTGGTAATAAGTGAATTATAATAAAGAATATTTTTCCTATATATGCGCATATATTTATTTATATGGATTATATAAACTATAGATGCCTCTTCTGTGCCACAGATTTTTACTTTTTTCTGCACCGCGCCTTTTTTCTTTAATCACTATTGTATTATTCTATTATTTTATTTCAGCAAACGAAAAAAAATAGGGTCCTTATATTCTTTCCAGCAAAAAATGTCGGAGACAGCGAACCATTCGCATGGAAATCAAAGAAAAAAAATCGAATTCAACTACTCGCTACTTTATATAGCATCGAATCATATCGAATTATTTCACATTGCAGTTGCAAATGAGGGATTTTATTAAACGTACGTATATAGAATTGTATATATATTTATATGAAAAAAAGGGGAGGGGATTAAAACTAAAACTAAAAAGAAATGCTTAGTGTGGCATTGTTTCTTTAATCTCGTTGCATTGCACTTAAAATTTGAAGAATACGTAAAAACAAGTTAATGATATCCATGTACAAACTGACGGAAGCCATAATGTAATCTTCGGCAGAATAACGATTGAAGATAAGGTAAGTGTCAAAGACAATGTATCCCGAGAAAATGACAACACCTGCACATGCCATGGCCAATTGGAAACCTTCAGAGAACGGTAAAAAGATTTGAACAATAGATACCAAGAACAAGAGTGAAATTCCAGCAAATAGGCTAAAATAGATAGCATGAAATAATTTAGTCATTAGTCTAATTTATCATGAACGTAACCTCTTTTCCTCCTTTCTCTTTCTCTTCTTCTCCTTAAATACTATTACTATTATATATAACTTACAATGGACCCATGCCAGAGAAATCCCATTTCGATTGTAATGTAAACAATGTCAATCCAGCAAACACACCAAATGTTATAATCAATGCTTGAAGAACAATCACTTGATCATAAAACGTAACTAAAAATTTATATCATGTGTATAGAAAGCTTATCAGTTTTTGGTCATCACCATCCCCAGATTATCCTTAATTCAGGTTATCAACAAGAATTGTGTTAAAAGAGAATGATATATTACCAACGGTGCCAACTAAATGACCTTCCAACAAAGTAAATACTCCCAAGAGAACATAATTCAAAGGAGTGGATCGGGCCTTCCACATTAAAGCGAATAAAACACCCAAGGATCCAAACATTGAAATGTACAATACCCAAGCACTATGACACAATAGTTTTCATACTGTTAAAACCCATATATAAATACAAACTACGTAATATAAAGAAAGCCCTTGTATACTTTACTTTGTTTGAACAAACTGTTTAGCAGATTCATTATACATGTAAATGGCCGACATGATAACAGTACTTAATATTTGTACTGATAAAATGGAATAAACCTTTCGTACAAATTCTATACATCATTTTCGAATAGGATAGACATCATTTTAAAATAAATTCAATTATTGTATTATTGTGATCCGTTCGTTCAATAATAAAAAGACAACTAAGCCCAAATTGTCACATTATATATAAAAAAAAAAGAAAAAGCCCACATTTTCATATTTGAAAGAAAAAAAGTCCAAAAACAAACAAAAAGCAACTTACGCATACGAACTTCAACTGGACTATTGGCAATAGTTTCTTTGTACAAATCATCATGATCGTCGTCGTCATTACTAAAAAGAGGTCTTCTGGCTTCTTCTTCATACACTGGTGGAGGAGCTGGATAATGATGTTGCTGCTGTGGTGGTGGAGGAGAAGGTGGAGGGTAATAAGGTTGATTAGGTGGAGGATATTGTTGTGGAGGAGGTGCGTACTGTTGTTGATTCTGAGCACCGTACGATGCCATTTTGTTATTATTATTTAAGAATCAAACAATAAAAGTAAAAAATAAAGGAAAAGGCTATAATTATTAATTAAATTTTCTTTATGCCTTTTCCTATCTGCTTTGCCTGCCTTTTCTTATGAAACGAAACTGCGCATGACTGAATTGAAACACTCTCGATTTCTTTCCACTAGCCACTAGTGTATTCTACCAGCTTTTTTTTGGTTTCAGATAGATTATTATTTTTTTTGTTGTTGATCTAAACATACCCACCCCTCTCCCATAGAATTGATTGAACAAACAAATATGCCCAAAGTACAAAAAACAAGAGGAGCCAAGAAAGCCGAATCTCGGATCGAAAAACAAAGTGTAAGAATAATAATAATAAAAATCACAAAAAAAAAACTTTTCAATGTTGAAATAGCTCATGGCTTATTGTTTTTTTTTCTTAGTTGGCACCTGCACCAGCAGTAGAAAATAAACACCAAAAACGAAAACAACGTCATGACGCTTGGCTTGAAAGTAAATAAGACGCATGTCGAATTATTTATTAAATTCATTGCATTAAAAAATCACGGATCGATTAACACGAAAAAAATAAATATAGAATTGGATCACGCCCATGCACAGAGAAAACGAGCAGCCAAGAAAAGCAAAAAATTGGATACAGACTTGAGTGAATTCAATGATATTCTTGATACTATTGAAAAGAATGAATCAAAAAAGCAAAAGCCATCGGCGATACCCACCAACAAGTTTCAAACGAAGAAGTCCAAACGAAAAGCAGAGTATGTTTTAATCTTTATATGGGACTAGATTTGATTCAGATAAAGACGTGTGTGTGTATTCTTAAAGGATTATTTATTTATTTTTAGGATGCAAGAGATTGTAAGGTTTCAAAAAGTGATGCAATTACCAGCATTCCAACAAAATCCTTTAGCAGCCATTCGACAGCATGTTCAAAACACTTATGGACAACAACAGCAATAATTTATCATAATAATAACTTAGCAACATGCCATACTATGGTTTCCATTTTTGGAATGACAAATCCTAATTTGGGTGTTCATTGTTTACATTACTACCACAAATCATCATCATAAGCAACCTTTACCTATTTTTGTATTATATTTTTTATTTTTCAAAATAATATTCGCATTTCATGTTTTTTCCCCTCTTCTCCCTCTTTTCGTATTTTTTTCTTTGAATATTGAGGTTATCATATAAAATTATTACTATTATTTAAATAACAAAATATACACATATAATGGATCAAGATTTTGCAAGACGATATTATTGGTCTCGATTATTAACACCACCCAAATGCTGTGGATGTTTTAACAATCGATTTGGTAGTGGTATGGCATGTTTTATATGGGCGGTAAGCGTCTTTTTCATTATTGTTGTTCATTGTTGGATAGTGGATAAGGTAGCGACGACTCAACAATCATCATGGTTCAATTTGGTTAGGGATTCAGTTTTTATTTTGCTGTCCTTGCATTTATGCAAAAAAGTCGTAAGTGTAGTACTTCTTTATACACTATTGCTTTTCATTGTTTTATTTGTATATTAATATCCAGATAATACGATCCATCCTAGCATTTTATTCCTATTTGAACGAAGTACCATTAATTATATTTGGCGTTGTGAATCTTATATTTGGATGTATTTCTATTGGTGGTTTTGTTGTCGTTTTCTTTTTGGTATGTGATCCTATTTCAAGTGATGTAAATTGATGATACTTTTACATGCGTGTATTAATTGACTAAAAAACCAATATGTTTTATATAGCCTTACTTTACTCGCGTTCGAACGATGACTTATGTTATTGCAATATGCGCCATTTTGGTACTTATATCTACATTGGTCAACTTTATCTTATTTACGGTAAATCAAGGTAGTTTCCAGCAATCATGTGTCAGCGATGCTCGAAACGCTGCCTTGCAAAGTTTTCACGATCAAACAGGCAATACAACGATTTCTATTGGGACCGATACAGATTATTATAATTGTGATCGACTATTTGCTAATCAAGTCAAATGGTCATTACTTTGTGTGATTGCCATGTATATTGTTTATGTAAGTAATCTATGTTTTAATATATTTTTACGTGTATGTATGAATATACTTATAATATGAACTTTATCTCCATATCCCATGGATACGATAATATACTAGATTCATTGGATGTTGGTCTTTGCAGGATTTGCAGGAACTTCTTTCTTTCTTATTCCTCCACGTCCAACACCTTTCCCGCCCATGGGAGGACCTCCTATTCCTCCATCCATGGCAGGTGAACCTATGCCCCCACCTACATCTGTCATACCACCTACCGAATTATCCAATTTACCACCCTCTTCTTCAATGGAAAAAGATCAACAGCACCTTAATACGTTCTATAATTTAAAACCCAAAAGAAAAACAACAACAAAAAAGAAACAAATCGATCCCAATTTATTATCGGTTCTTGGTTTAAAAGTAAATGAAACAGGTCGTGTTATTCATATTGCAGATAATGATTGTTTACCACGTTATACTTCGGATTTACAATACTACAACGGTAACAACGACTATTATTACTATAATAACAACAGCAAGAACAAGAAAAAGCAGCAACATAGTCGTCAACCTTCTTCCTCAAGCAAGACATATGCACCTTCATCGGATGAAGATGACCTTCGATAAATTATTATTATTATTAACATTTGCTTGTTTTTTTAATACTCATTGTTATACCCTTTCCTGTTGCACGTTGTTGTTTTTTATATCTCTTTTAGAATAAGCCATTCATTGTTATTATATTTTATTACCCTTATTTTGATTTTGATTTTGATTATTTTTTGGAACGTGTGATTGACTGGTTTATTTTTTATATCTGATGATTTTTGTTCACGGAACGTACATACTAGATGAAGACAAAACTATGTTAAAGTATCATTAGGGGATGGGTGATGATCATGAATATAAATCGCTCTGATGCTGCAGCATATGCCTTAAATCAAGGTAAAACTGGGTCATGTAGCATTACACACATGACATCACCCTATGTCACTTTGACTCACGTGAAGAGTACCTATCCATACAAGGGCTACTTTACACAACGTTTATGGACGGAATTCCTAACCGATCTTCGTACTAAACAATCGCAATCGTTTTTCTGTCAAAATTTCATATGAAAAGGTAGCCGTATTTTATGGCACAAAAAAAATCCGTACCTTAATCCTTAGTTTTGAGCATTATAGGTTAAAATTTATATTTTATTAATGTGGAAGACTGGCTTGACCCGCGCCTATAGGCATATGGTCGCTTCCTTGCGGTACTTTGATGTGAAGTTATAAATGAATAAAGATATATAGCATTAGCTGAAAAAACCCCCCTTTAGGAGGAAAAGCTAAGCTAGTGTGGATGAGATGGTGATAGTACAATTGTAAAATGAAGAAAAAAAAGATAAAGAGAAAATTTTATAGGAGGGGAGTATAGAAAGAGAAGCAAATTAATTGTTTTCTTGAGTTGATTGAGATGTGAGTTGTGATGGTAGCGGTGGTTCTTCAGGTTCTGGTTCATCTTCTTCGTAGTCGTCTTCGGGGTGACTTAGGCGGTCAATTTCCCGGAGAACACGGATTAGAACGAACCAGCAGTTTATCCATTTTCCACGAGATAGGCCAATTTCTGAACGTGGAAGGTGGTTTAAAATATAGTCGAGTGGTTGCATGCCTTGTTTAAGTTCAGGTATTGTTCCAAATGTAAATGATAATTCCTCAAGAATTTCTTCCATTAGTGGACAATTTGCGAAGTGTTCCCTATTTGCCGCAGGATGGCCACATCGACAATCTTTTAGAGGATAGGAGGGAAGCCAATGCATTCTCCATTTTATTAGCCTGTGTCGGTCTCGTGAAGTAGCAGGAAGATATAATACTGGGTCGATCATTCTTTTATCCCGAAGACAGCGAATTTTTGAGCATTATACAGGTCCATAGTTTTGGTATAAACCTTCTGAGAAATCCTCCATAGTGATGGGTTATACATGTGGTCTGGTTCATGAATTTTGTTTGGCCCGGAGTTTTTGGGTTGATAAAATCTGAAGAAATGATAAAACAAGCATACCTGACATCATATTCAATCAATAATCAAGAAATAACGGTATGAGGTATGAAAAAGAGTTTAATGGGAGATATTTTACTGTGTTTCTAACAATTTTGTGACTCAGTTTATTATACAGGCTGGCTCCTAATAATTATCATAATGAATATACAAGTTATCATACTCATAATAACAATATCTATATACCTCTATAATCAATAAAAATGTAACAGTATTTAAGCAAAATCATTCATTTTTATGTAGAAAGTAGACATTTAATAGTTAAAATGCTGTGGCTATGTACAATGCAGAAAAAAAAAAGGAGCAACAAGTAGTATATGGCACAACGTTAGAGAATTCTTCCTTCATCAATCCACTTTCTGAAATGGGAAATTAGAAAAAAAAAGCTGGATGGTATAGAACCAAATTATATTGAATATCTTTTATTATACAATGACTCAGTGTCGAGAACTCCTTGATCCCAAATAAAATTAACAAAAAGAGACTTCGTAGTATAATAACTATCACTTGGTATCATCAGACCCATCATAATGAAGCTACCCCTGGTGGTGGTACCACGCTTGACAGTTTAAATGGTCTATTTATTTTTGACATGTCAATAAATCCACATACTTTATGGCCATGTGATGGCAAGTATATATGGAATGGATAATATTTTTTTTCCACCATGATCAAAACTATACCACCTAATATTATAGATTATTGTTGAAAAAGTAAGGATATGAGAAATCAAAAGATCTATTATTTTTATACGTTAAAGTTCTGATAAAGCAAATAAAAGGAGGTTTTGGATATTAGAAAACGATTCAAACCAAGTGTCAAATTGCTTCTTGTAGGATTTTTTAATTTATTTTAGCACACACAAGCTCGTTTTTTAACTTTTGCAGATCAATTTGCCACCACTAAGTTCGTAGGTGGTAATAAATGACTGTATTCCTTCCCCTTTTACAATTCTCCTATTTTAAGAAAAAATACTAGGGGAAATAAAGAATTTTCTTTTGCTTCATATAAATAGGCAAATATAGGTTCTAATTATTATCTATATTTCAATCCTTTTTTCTTATTTCTTTTTATTATTTTTTGTCTTTATATTAATAACTTATTGCATCAACAGCTAATTAAATCAACAATAATAATATAGAAATGGTGAAGTCGATCATCATTGTATTCTGTTTCCTAACAACTCTATATTCAACTGTAATAGCTGGGCGACCTGGTATTTATGAGCGTATTCCAGATCCAGAAGGCCAATATCCTAGACTTGGTGCTTGTCCTGATGACCATGCCTGTATTTTTCCTGCTGATGTGTAAGTATAGTTTATTATCATAGTATACAAACGAAAATTGCCTTTGTTACAAACATTTCAAGCTTATTTTTTATACTAAATATACTAACGAATTTAACTTAGTGCACAATTTCTTCCTGGAGCCTACTTTGATTTACGTGTTGAATTACATTCATATGATAAAAAAGCACGAACACCAGCACCCGAACCTTATACACAATTCAAAACAACAATTCGTAAAAATAATGGATCTTGGATGGACGTCAACGAATTTTTTGGTTTTCAACATCCACCTGAACTTCAACATTGGCATTTTTCATGGATTGACTCGATCGAAACTCGTTACGCGAAACAATTGGGACTTGATAAAGTACCTGTTGATGTCAATGTATCATCAAGAGTATGGCGCAAAATTAAATTTGATGAACCTGGAACATATGATATTTCGGTGCAATATGGTCCCAAAGATGCTTATACAGTTCGTTATACCGTTATTCAGGTATGTTTATGAGAGAATCCTAAACCCTGGGTATTTGTCCCATATTATTCAGTGGTCCATTTTCCCCTCTTTTTTTATGGAACGCTATCGAGATTGCTTTCTTCCCCTTATTTTTTAGAGTATGTACTAAAATAAATTGACATAAATATATTATAGCCGAAAACACCTTCAAAAAAAGCCAAGAATGCAATTCTCTTCATTGCTGATGGGTGCAACACTGCTGTAAGTTGTTATAATATATACTTTTATAGAAAACAAAATATGGAAGTGTACAGTGTATATATTTAACCATTGAAAGCATATACATCATGTGAATAACTTTTATATCCTTATACAATTACTGCTTATTATAGATGATTACAGCTGCTCGTGCTGTCTCTCGTAAACACACGTCTGGAAAATACGAAAGTTTTTTATCATTTGAAGATTTTGATAACTTGGGTCATATTATTACTCATTCCATTGACGGTCTTGTTACTGATTCGGCCAATTCTGCATCGGCCTATTCTACAGGTCATAAAGCCCGACCCAATGCATTAGGAGTTTATACTGATTCATCTGATGATCCCTTTGATGATCCAAAGGTAGAATTGATTACTGAATTAATTCGTCGTCGACAACCTGGTAAAGGAATTGGTATTGTGACCACAGCTTATGGTCAAGACGCCACACCGAGTTCGTTGTATGCTCATACAAGTTCACGGTTTGCTGGGGACCATATCGCAGATCAATTTGTTCATGGTGTATCGACGAATTGGGTTAATGTCACTGCTCCTGATGTTTTTCTCGCTGGTGGTGCCGAATATTTGAGAGGCCCAGATGCACTGAATCAAACAGATTATCATCCCTTGTTAAAGCAAATGAACTATCAAATTGTCTTGGATAAGCATGAATTGAATCAGTACCATTCGGATGATAAATTGTATGGCGTTTTCCGAAAGAGTAACTTGGATGTGTAAGTTGTTTTCATCTTAACATTTTTGTGCTTGAATTCTGTATACATGAAAAAACTGAACAGGAGATAGAACATGATAAAAACCTGTTTAAATCTTAATTATAATTTGTTTCTGCGATATTTGTACTATTATTATGTAGATGGATGGAACGTAATGTTTTTATCAATAATACCGTTGGTAACAAAGCTGCCCCTGATATGAGTGGTAAAGACGCTTTGGGAACTGATCAACCTGGTTTGGAAGATATGACTATCAAGGCACTTGAAGTGTTGAAGAAACGTGGTGGTAAAGACGGTTTCTTCTTGATGTCCGAAGCAGCTTCAGTTGACAAACAATTGCACACACTTGACTTTCCACGCTCATGGGCCGATTTGCTTGAATTAGATGCTACCATCAAAAAGACCGTTGAGTGGCTAAAGGTAATTATAATGGATTACTGATGTAAATATATATGTATGTATATAATACGGAATTCAGGAGCTGAATAATTTATATACCCCCTTCTATCCATATATTATTTAAAGAAAAATGGCGAATATGAAGACACTTTAATTTTATTCACTGCAGACCATGGTCATTCATTTGATGTTTATGGTTCAGTGGACGTGGAATTTATTCAAAAACATGCAAATCAGAAGAAAGAAATGCTTAATTCCATAGGTGTATACGAACGATCTGGGTGGCCTGGTTATTTCGATAACGATGGCGATGGGTTCCCTGATAACTGGGCACCTCAGATCACTTTGGCTGGTGGTAGTAATAATGGTCCAGATCATTATGAATCATGGATACTTTCTACTGATGGACCCAAATTACCCGCTGTTAAATCTCAAGACAAAACTCACTTTGTTGCTAATAAACAAGAAATGGCTGGTAACTACGGTGATGGATTACATTGGAATGGTAATATTCCATTAGATCAAGGCCTTGATGTTCATTCCATGACCGATGTTGCAATTTATTCAAATGGACCTGGATCGGATTTATTTAAAAAGACCATGGAAAACTGGGAATTGTTTTTTAAATTGACAGAGGCATTAGATTTGCAACACCCAACAACAACAGCACCCAAAAAAGATGAAAAACAACAACATTAATCCTACTTTACCCTTTTTAACTCATTCTCAATATCTCTCATACTACTTTTGCATATTTTCACTCATCTATACTATATACTTTATTTTCATTATTGTTTCACACCCATTATTTTTTGCATTGATAATAAAAATGTTTCTTTATTGCTCATTATAACATTAAAAAATAGTCATGTCATTTAGGATAATTAAAGCAAAAGGTCCTTGTTTCTAGCTGCCCAAGTGTCAAATGTTTCAGGTGCACGACCTCCTAATAATATGGGTAAACCTCGAGAAACTGGTTCAGCCCCTTGGAAAGAAGATAAAAAGTAAGCGGTTGCATGATCAAGTCCAGCACCAATCAAGGTATCATAAAAATCTTTGACTGGAACCTGATTATAGGTAATCGTACGACCCAATGTTTTGGACAACGAGGCGGCACGTTTGGATGGTGTGGTGACATCGCCAACAAGATCATAACCTGCATCTCCATGCTTTTCGATAGGTTCGCCCAAGATTCTGACAGCTACGTGTGCAATATCATAGGTTGAAATAAGTTCCTGTGGTTCATCTGGATCAGCAGTATCAATAAGCGTGTTGTTGTTCTTGAGCGGGTCGAGATAAAACAAAAGATTAGATGTAAAGTTTGTTGGGCGCAAAGCGACATAAGCAGTGCCTTTTCTCTCGGGTAATGAGTACACGGCTTGTTCAGCTTCGATATGGTAATCCGCGATGCGGAATTTGCGCCACGCAGTAAGTCGAGCAGAAATTTCTACAATTTGTTTGATCCCAGCAGCGTATGCTTTTTTATGAATAGCAATCTTGGTCTGTGTAATATCAGCAGAATCACCCACAAGAAGGAAAAGGCGTGTATGGCCTGGAAGCGCTTTCTCCAAGGGGGTCCAATCATTAAAATCACCTTGCACGATCGTAAGACCAGCATGGTTCTTGGGTTCTACTTTGGCAGGTGTTCTGGCATAAACCGTCACTTGAGCTCCGTTCTTGACAAGTTCTTGTACTACAATCGAACCAATGTTACCCGTGCCACCAACAACAAAAATACGTTCATTTGAATAATCAAGAGTCATGATAATGATAAGATTTGAATGAAATAAATGTGTTGGATAAGAAGATGAAATGAGATAAAAGGTTATTGTTTATATATTTCAAAAAAAAAGATATTGGATGCTTTGGCGATCCAGATAGCACGTTTATATACTTTGTGATGATGCGATGGATTATTAAGCAAGAGGTTGCATGAATTTTCTGTTTCGCTTCGCTTCAATTAATCAGCCGGCGCCTCACTCCGTAATTCTCATATTTGGATAAAGGAAACAAAAAAGTGTGGCTTAATCATTTTCATAACTGAAGCAGATGTATACGCCTCAAATTATTTTACAGTGGTTGTTACTATATTAAGAAAGAATTCGTGGGATATGTACTAAAGAATTCTTGAATTTCTTTTTAAGTTAGTGTGCTTATTACACTGCATGTATAATACCGCATTTTTGGATAACTGTTGATGTAATAGAAACAATGCAAAGAAAATAATAGCATCACTCACTCTCAGAAATTTTATTAGAAGCTACAGGAACATAATAGGTACACTCACTGATTAACATAATATTAAATGGAAACCCATTTTATTTGTATGATACGTAACAGTCAGGATTTATATTATTGTCTAAGCTAAGCACATTTTTATATAAAGGGTTTCAAGGATCCATTACTTTTCATTGCATATTTGTTGGGTGCTCTTACATTTGTTGCTGTTATCTCCTGAATATTAAGTAACTTTAAACACGGGATCGCCCTCAAAACAAAACAAAAAAGAACTTATAGTTATAAAATGACCCATATTTATGTCCCTAAAATGAAAGACAATATTGCCTGTTTATATACAATAGTAGCGAATGGACACATTTATGCTTTTCTTAAAAATGCTGTAAAACAACCTCCTCCTCATAATAATGATATTTATATTGAGTATCTATATATTTTTTTTAAACCAATCACGCAATATTAATTGAAAGTTATCTACCATTGTACATAAGGTTTCTACCGAGAATCGAGTGCATTAAAATTCAGTAGTGTGGATTATGCAACAAGCCAAAAAAAAAAAAGACGCGAAACAATGTATCTTCCGCACGAAAAAAAAAAAAAAGGATTTCACAAGGATATTACCATTCGATATACTTTGCTCAATCTTTTCTCATCCTTCTTTCGACGATGAAGATTGTTATAGATTTCGCACTGTCAATCGAGAATGGCGTAAACGCGTTCCAGAATGGGCTCAACAATTATGGAAAGAAGTCTATTTTGATGGCGAATCCAACTTCCTTACAGTCAGAATGATTCCATTTCTAGGATCTCATGTTGATAGTATTTGTTTCAATATAGTGCCCTATGATCCCTCCGATCACGACAAAAATTTTGTTCTTGATCTATTACAGTTACTATTAGATCATGATTGCAATCGAATTATATCCATGGGTAAGAAAAAAAACTGGATCTTTTTTTTTTCCAAAAAAAGGTTGTTAGCGACGTATATAAATATGTCTTATTCACATGAATATATAGCATTTACGGCTTGTGGATTTGTGGATCATGATCGTTTTATTTCAATTTTGAAACGTTTGGGAAGGTATACCGAAACGATTGCATTTGAGGATTATCGTACAAATTTACCATTTTTATCCATCATCGAAGCATGCCCAAATCTTGAACAACTCGCGTATACACCAACTCAAGTCTATCATATTGATGTGGATGAGATATGGCATGGTGATCCTGGAGCCATCACTGATCTTGATGATGACTTTGATGATGAGACGTTTGATCAGCAGGTGGCAACATCAACAGAATCCTTATTTCCAAAAATGACCGTCCTGAGTATTGATCTTGCCATGTCATTCCATAAACGTTTAGCGCCTATTATTCGACGATGTCCGAACCTGCGTGTTTTACGAACCGGAAATGTAAGAGAAGAGCAACGCTTTACCATGTACTTGACACCCATCAGTGAGACAGCCAACATGATGCGAACTTTTCAATGGTGTCCTATATTGCAATATATTGAACTTAATAATCCACATCAAGATGAGGATATGATACTATACAAGTGTTTTTGGTGGAGAATTCAATGGGATAAACTTAATGCGAATCCAAAAGAAGGCAACTTGTTTACTTTGATATTTTATGAGCCTGATGAATTTCAAAGTGCAACATATCTCATTAATGAGATCATCAAAAGCCAGAAATTATTAAAGGAACTTGCATTGGGTGCTGACCGCTCATCAGATGCGATATGGGATGGAATTTCTGGCATTGAACATGCGCCATCACTGACCAAGCTTTACTTGGATGGTATTCGTTGTTCTGAAGCATCTGCTGCTGCCGTGATTGAAGCGTGTCCTGCTGTAAAAGACTTGATGATCAACATTGAAACCGATGGCCATGGCTATGCACCTGTGCTCCAAGCTATGTGCTCGCTTACAAAATTACGTAATTTAACGGTCAATTACAAATCGAATCGCTTCCAAGATGACGAAGAGGATGATGAGTATGATGCTGGAAATTGGCGTGAACAACTTGCGAGGCGTCATAATCGACAATTGGCCCCTATCACGAATTATTTAAATGGATTAAATCAAAGAACACCTTTGGAAAAACTGGAAATAAGAGGAAGATGGGATTTAGTATTGACAGCACCCTTTCTTTACTCTATTGGATCCATCTCCACTTTACGACAATTAGAGTTGCGCCCTGGTGATACAGAACTGACAACAGATGAAGTTGTTCAATTTATTCGAGAGTTGAGAAATACTCAAGTGTACATCATGACGTTATCCATGTTTGCGAATATGTCTCCAGAAGCATACGTTGCAATGGCAGAACTGGAACATTTGAATAAACTGGAACTTATTGTATGTGAACCTTGTCAAAATAAAGATTTAATCCATCTTTTCGAAAAATCGAACTCAATTGATTCCTTGCTGCTCGATATGGGAATACTTTCTGAATCTCCGTTTCCACAAGCAGGTGTGGAGTACTTGCAAAGAAACAAGATATGTTCCACATTTGGACCCAGCAGAGAACAGCGTGGTATCCAACTCTTTCGTTATCCTGGATGAATATCCTCATTCAATCTCTACTATGAAATCAACCGCCAAAAAAAAAATCACTTTCGCATGTATCCATTTATTATGCAGAGAAAATGACGATTCCATTTATATCATGATTCAGAATTAAAATAGTATAGGACATTTTTAGTAGAGTTCCATGTATTGTTTATTCATTTTTTGTCATATCCACATTAATCACGGCAATGATATCACTGTTGCTATATACTTTTGTATATGTACTTTTTTTTCTGTATATAATCCTAATTACCATACAATAATGATTAATGTATATATAAGAGAATTTTCAATATAAATACTACCTCTTTATTTCATTTACATAGGTACTACGGATGTCAAATATGTAGAGTATGTTTATTTGTATTGATGGTGTGACAAAGGTGAGTTAAGGGGACCAGGCTATAGCTTTATTTCAACTTGAATTTTCAAGAAATTACAAGTGATCATGTGCTTTCATATCTCATGTTTGCGGCGTTGCTTTTTTTTTCGTGTATAATCGAAAAAGAATCAATCAAAAAAAAGTTGCCCTCCCTCTTTCTTTTTGACTTTTTTTTTTCCTAGCATCATACACTAAAATGACTAAGATTAGTAACGATCCAGTAGCTCAACAATTCTTAAAATCAATCCCCAGTAAAAAGGCGATACCGGAAAGGTTTGCAGAGTATCTCACTAGAGCACTCAAAGTGGATGGTGACCATGTTACTGCGAGGCTCCTTTACTATCATTTACTCAGAGCGCTTGACTTATATGAAAAGTTTGAAAATGATATTCTTCATCAAAAACGATTCAACAGTTCCCCATCGCCTTCTTCTTATTCATCCTCATCATCATCATCAACTAAAACATATCAAGAACAATTGCAACCACGTATTGAAAATGACACCATGGGAAATTCGCCCAATAAAAATAACAACACTAACGCACCTAATAAAGTTCCACCACGATCTTGCCAGTTAATTTTTCAAATATGTACGAGTGCCATGGTACGCTACGCCTCTGATCCAGAAGAAGCCTTGCTCTATGCTCACTTTTTCTTGACAAAAGTTTATCCTCCCTTACGAGATGAGCATGGTGAGCTTTGTATTCTTACAGGCTTGATTCATGTGTATGCTGATTCCGGGGATTCAAAATATTTGCATGATGGTCTGGATCTTGTAAAAATCGGGCTTGAAAGGGGAATGTTGTTGTCATCTTATGATGGAATTGATGGACATGCGCTTGACTTAAGAGAAGGGCATGAAAGATCATCGAAAATTTTTGCTTGGGTGTCACATAAAATATTACGATTCCATCAATTGAAACCATCTCGGGATGGAGCAAGTTTGGTTTGCATAAATGGATCAACCCGGAAAAAGAACAATAATCATGATACCTTTGTTTGATATTTAAATTGTAAATCATAAATGAACAACAATCATTAAATCAGTCAGTGATTTAGATAAAAACGTTTATATCATATGAATCATGGGTTTTGTTATATTTTTATAACCTGATGCTGCTTATAAATAACAGAAATAAGCGTTAAATATAGGGGTAGGCGGGGGGAGAATATGGCTGGCTGCATGCATATGTGCATAATTAAAGCAAGACTAAGAAAAATTATTTTTTTCACTCCTTTTTTTCTTAGATTTCAACATCTTACATGGACTAAATATTACGCTTGATAATAATAAAAAAATATCTTTGGATTATACAACTCTTATTGTAAGGTAGAACAAGAATTATCAGTTACATTGGATGCCATCCTCATGATGATACTATTACTATTATTATTCGTATCATTGTTCTTATACATTCAAACCAATTATGTATTTGAAGGTAACACAGGCTTCTCACCATGAACAACAATAATAACGATAACCATGAATACTCAAAAGTGGAAAAAAAGGACACCGAAAATACCATCAAGAATTATAATGCAAATTTCACTTATACAGCAGAAGAAAAAAAACTCGTTCAAAAAATCAATTTCACTACAGTCCCATTCATATGTATAATTGCTTTTCTTCAGGTATATTTTTATTATGACATGACTCCAAGGAAATAATGATACTAAAAAGCAAGGTTTACAAAGTTTTTAGACAAATACACTTTAAATTTTTCAGCAGTGATGGGTCTCTTCCAAGATACTGGAATCACTGGTGATCAATTTGCCTGGCTGGGTTCTATATATTATATGGGATACCTTGTATTCCAGGTATACATATTTATCATAAAATACCGTAATAAGAAGGAGACCTCAATTGTTTTACACCATGAATGCTATTACGCATTATTATAATATGTAAATCAAAATGAAGCATTAACACACATATTTTTATAGTTTCCAAACCAATACTTGCTACAAAAATGTCCTCTTTCCAAATATTTAGGAACCGCAATAATTTTGTGGGGAATCACGGTTGGATGCACAGCATTGGCAACTAATTTTGTTCAGTTAGCAGCTCTACGGTTTCTGCTTGGGTTTTTCGAGTCCGTAACTTACCCAGGTAATTTCATATGGTATATTTTGTTATCACTGCTAATAATAATTATAACTAGTAATACTGATGATAATAATTAATATAATTTGTGGAATACTAATGTATAACAACGCATTCTAGCACTTTTTTTGCTTATTGGCGTAATATATCGACGTACGGAACAAGTAATGTTTTTTGGCATGATTTCCATAAGTAATGCATTAGGTGGTGCTTTTGCAGGATTAATTGGTGTAGGATTTTTGAAATTAGATGGTGTACACGGCTTAAGTCCTTGGAAATGGTATATCACCACATAGTGTTTTAATTCTCCTTTTTTAGAGTCTTTTTTTTTTTTTTTTTTTTTTTTTGGTCTTCTTATTTTATTACACTACTATTTATGCATTATATATCGTAACTATATAACAGGTGCATGGTGGTTTTCGGTTGCGTTACGGTTGGTGTTGGTATTTTTTCATTTCTGTTTCTACCTGACCGTGCGAATTCAAGATGGTATCGTCTCACTGTTGAAGAACAAAAAATTGTACAAGAACGAATCCGTGACAATTCTGTAATTCAGCACAAAGTGATTAAGAAAGAACAAATCATTGAATCAGTGAAGGAGATACGATTTTATTGTTATTTTTTGTTGAGCTTTTTAATCAACTTGACGAATGCTTGCTTAGTTACATTTAGTACACTCATCATCAATAGCATGGGATTTTCAGTAAGAATAAAGTTTCTCATCATAAATAATGCCATAATCTATATTACCCAGCTGGTTATAGCCATTAAACTATCAAAATAATGTGTGATTTGCATATGTTGATTTATATATATACAGAACTGATCATTATTTTTAAATATGAATAGAATATGGCATCCGTACTACTTGGTGTTCCCACTAATATTATTCCATTGATTATTATTATCATCTGCATCTACTTCAGTCGTTATCGATCAAAACAAAACAGTTATATTGGCGCTATACTCAGTTTCATTATTTTTATTGCTTTACTTTTACTTACAGTGCTTCCATTGGGTCCCTCTATGCTTTCAGGCATATTTTTGGTGGGCGTAGCTCCGGTATATCTGATTTTTTTGACAATGATTTCAAACAACATACGTGGATATACCAAACGTGTGTTTTATAACGGTGGTATACTTGTTGCCTATTGTATGGGTAACTTTATTGGACCGTTATTAATGCGTCAAAATGAGGCCCCAAGATATTATAGTGGAATGATCACCTATATGGTGGCCATATTCATTTCTATTCTTCTGTTTTTGTACCTTCGGTATACCTATATTCGTGATAATAGGTATCATCAACAACTCAAGACAGAAAAAGGATTACCATCTTCTATTATAGATAATGATCAAATGGAAGATATAACTGATAAGGAAGACTTGTCGTTTGTGTATCGTCTTTAATAAATAATCTTATTCTTACCTATAAAACTATGTAAAAATTAATAAAAAAAAAGTCACTTATACCATTTGTACCATTCTCTGCTTTTTTTTTTGTTGAGTGTGGATTATTCCATTATTTTTAAAAAAATATCCTCTTTTATAATTATACGTTTGGGTATTATGGTAACCAATTTCTTGTGAGCATAGCATAATAATATGTAAATTAACCACCAATTCTTAAATAGGAATTTTCGGCAAGAATCTGGGTCCAGTGAGTTGTAATAAATATCATTTTTTATGATACTTACTTTATAGATATCTTAAAAAACGTGTCAATTTATTTTATAATAGTCTTCTACTATGGATAACATTTTATTTTCTGTCTTTGTCTTGTACTATCTATTTTCCTTACGTACAGTCATCTGAGGTTACATCAGTGCTGTGTACCAAAAGTGCATACAAACATGAATTTTTTGACAACAGTAATCAGGATATTACATAATTTTAAATGAGTCTAATATGAGTAGCAATTGACAGAAAACGAAGTTTATATATAGTCAAAATGAAAAAAGCCTTTTGAGGAAAATCAATACTACCATGGTGGCACCGTGAATATGTATCATAACTTTTCTTTAGGTATTCATTATAGACACCTTTCATGTAAAAATAATAGTACAGCTACTATTCTCGACTCCATTGCCACTTTCTTAGATTTGTTCATTGTAAAACATTCTCTGAAATAATACCTAGTTCTTAGTAATGATTAAAAATATGGGTTCTCAGTAAGTTACTCGGTATATAAAAAAAAATAGGTAGCATCTTTGATGAAGATAATAATAATAATTATTATGGATGTATTACGAGATAATATGGAATTCGTTTTGTTAAATATTCCAGTTGGTTTTTTTGCAATTCTATTCAATGTCACAACAATTTATCCAAGTCATCGCTATAATGAAAATAATTATGTCTCGTTTAATGGTATTTTTCTTCTCACAGTGCTTCCCATCGGTGGTGCCATGTTAGCAGGCATCTTTTTGACAACGACAAATCCGGTCACTGTAACAGTTGCCTCTATATCTAAAAATGTCTCCGGTTATACAAAAAAAAAGTTCTATATTGGTACATTTTTTGTTGCCTATTGCCATGGAAATTTGTTGGGCCACTTTTAATGAGGTAAAAAAAAAAAAAAAAAACGACGGATTACGTTATTATACACATGAATCACACACTAAATCATTTTTCTTTGTCCTCTATGTAACAACAATTACTATTCCTTAGAAATGAATAGAGCGCCTATATATACAAGTGGCATGGTGGGATATTTGGTGGGTATGTATATATCAGCTATTTTCTTCATGTATGCAAGATGGGGTCTTGTTCGAGATGATCTATATCAAAAGCAACAACAGAGTGTAAAATTAGATCAAGCAAATGGATTAAGAGAGAAGGAGAATATCAACACCACTTTGAATCACATTGTCCCTCTTCAACAATGATGGAGGCTACAGACAAACAAGATATAACTTTTTTTATATCACCCTTGAATTCATTTATACTGTATATACTATCAAATAATAATAATTTAGATATTTAATTTTTTATATAATGTGGTGGTTTTACCTATAAAAAGTGCTGTAATGTGGGTTCCACGATTATTCCTGCATATTGTTCAATTATCAAATAAAGGATGATTATGTCACCAGATTATACGCATTATGCAAGTGCTAGAATAAAATAGAATACGAAGTTCAATAGAATACCATTAGAAACAGTCACATGCATTAAGCACACTTGGGTACTGAGGGTTACTTTTTGAAGCTATTTTTTCTTCTCTTATGACATATTCTAGTTTTCAAGTAAGACCTTTGGAATTATCCTTATTATAAGGTATGGGCGTTGTATAGATGTATAATAAGGAACCTACCAACCATATATATTATGAAACAGTGATTGATTTATTGGTAATATTATACAAGTAGTATAGTACTACTCTGTTTGTAACAACAAAAATAATTTACACAAGCAAAAGGAGGGCTCCAAAAGATACCAATAATTATAACCAAAATAGCACTTTTATACGAATATGACTTTGGAAAAAACAAGTACCGATGATAATATAAATCATCGCGATACCAATGGTAGTTGTAATAGTGGCCATGTTGTGGCGGATGTTGACGAAGTGAAAACACCAAAATTTATTTACACTCAAGAAGAAGAAAAGCTTGTCCGAAAGATAAATTTTAAAACAGTTCCATTTATATGTTTGATTACTTTTTTGCAGGTAAGAAAAAAAACCTGATTCTTTCATCCCATCCTCTTCCTCTTCTTTTCCCAATGCTGCAAGGAATGCATATTTATGCATAATAAAACAATCATTTTAAACCCCTTAATTCCAAAAAATCCCGATAGTACTTGGATAAAGCGACACTAAATTATTCGGCAGTGATGGGTATATACCAAGACACAAAAATTACGGGAAATCAGTTTGGTTGGTTGGGATCTATTTTTTATCTTGGTTATTTACTATTTCAGGTATAATTATACATTTATAAAATTTGTGTGTTGATGAGAAAGCGACTTTCAAGTAAATTATCCCTTTATTTTCTCTCCCGGTCCCCCTTTTTTTCTTTGTGTATCTCAAAACATGATCTTAATGGGATACAATTTGTATTATATAACGCCACAACATTGATTCAATATACAAACAACAAGGTTCCGAACCAGTACTTTTTGCAGCGATTTCCGATCTCCAAATATCTTGGTGTATGTCTTGTTATTTGGGGTGTTGTGCTTGGATGCACTCCATTAGCAAAGGATTTCTCTCAATTAGCTGCATTACGATTCCTTCAAGGATTCTTTGAAGCAGCAGCGTATCCATGTTCGTATACTTTTATCATCTATAACCCAAGATATACTGATACTGATTAGTGGAATTGTAATAAATTATAGTAATGAATATATTCTTTAGCTTTACAACTACTTATAAGCACAGTTTATAGACGCAGTGAACAAATACTTTGGTTTGGAGCACTTATGGGATGCACAGACCTTGCTAGTACTGTAGGTGGTTTAATTGGTTTTGGATTCTGGAGTATGCACGGTGCCTATGGGCTAAGCGGATGGAAATGGTATTATCATTATTCTCTGTATCTTTTTTTTTGTCTGTATACCCGTTATATCATATATTGGATGATTTTCATAAACTTAAAAATTATATAGGTGTATGCTTATATTAGGTTGTATCACTGTTATCGTAGGAGTCATCACCTTCTTCTTTATGCCAGATAAAGCAAATTCAAAGTGGTATCGGTTAACATTCAATGAGATTGCCATTGTTGAGAGTCGTATGCGTGATAATACAATCATACAAAAAAAGCGAGAGATTAATCGTCAGCAAATATTTGAAGCGTTACAAGAACCTCGATTCTATAGTTATATGTTCATTTGCTTTCTAGTCCATTTGGTGAATGGCTGTGTAAGCATATTTACTACAACAATCATTAAAAACATGGGGTTCTCGGTAGGTTGATGACAATAATTATCCAATTAAATATAATAAAATAAAGGTATCAACCACATCTAATTATTACTTAATAATATTAAATGTCTATATTGAATCAAGTAGGACATGGAATCCATTTTACTGAATATCCCTGTTGGTTTTTCTGCCATCCTTCTTAATATCATGTCCATTTATCTCTGTTATCGATTTAACGAAAACAATTACATTGGTGCCATCATGAGTATCATTACTTTTATTGGTATTCTTTTTCTCACTGTACTTCCCATTGGCGGATCCATGCTCACTGGTATTTTATTGATTACTCCAAGTCCGGTATCTGCTATCACTCTTACAGTAATTTCAAATAACGTGAGTGGTTATACGAAAAAAGTGTTTTATAATGGTGCGTATCTTGTTGTCTATTGTCTAGGAAACTTCACTGGACCCCTTATGATTCGAGAAAATGAAGGTAAAGAAATTTTCAAGTAAAGGGTAACCTTTTGATCAAAGACATATAATAGCTAACAATGTTTTTTTATGATGAAATGGTAACGATGCAGCACCTCGGTATCTAAGCGGTATGGTTGGTTATATGACGGGAATGATAATCACAATCATTTTATTTTTATATACACGATGGACCATTGTTCGCGACAATCGTTATCGCCAACGTTTAAAATTAGAAAACAAACTCCCGCCACCTCCTTTGTCAACAAGAGAAAATGAACTGGACTACTCTGATGGACAAAATTTGCGCTTTTTATATCGTCCATAACACTATTATTTCTCATAAAACCAGTAACCATCTTGTCCATCAACAAAAATTATGCATTCCATCTATTTCCATCACCGTTTATAAAAAAAAAAATAAAGGGAATCAGGGGTTAAATAGGATCTTTTCCGAACGCCAATATATATATATATATATCAGCGTCATCTAATGCAAATACACAACTCTATAACATCCTGGATGCATAATAACCAAGATTCAATAGGAGAAAATACGTAATACTTAGTTTTTAATTTGATAGACTTATTATTTAAGGTCTATCATGTATATGTTAAATAGTAGTATATATATAACGAATAATCTAATAATAATATGCATATTCGGACATGATCCTATTTAAACCAAATCCATATATGCTAAGCATGCGTCATGGTCATCCATCCACTTTTTATTCTTTTTATTTTATTTTATTTTTCCAATTGGGAATAACTTTTTCTTTCCATTTTTTATTTTTATTTTTATTTTTTTTTATTTTTTGTAATATTTATAAAACTCTTATTGTTCTCGTAAGCAACAATAGAAATAAGACCCTATATTAAAAATACCGGAGCATTTCCATTAGATTCACAAAAAAAGCTTGGCCCCAGCTTTCATAAAATCATATTACCATAAGGTATGTATTCATATTCAGTAACAAAACGTATATATACATATTATAAGGATCGTTCTAAATTTTTTTCTTTCTGTCTATTCCTTAGCTTAGTATAAAAGAAAAAAGTGTGGTATTGTTTCTAAAAAAAAAAAAAAGAAATTACAGCAAAGACACTCTTTTTCTATATACAACTTCTTTCTGTTTGAATTAACAAATATGAAGGTGGAAACCACTATGGATGATCAACTCGAAGAAGGACATTATAAAAAAAGTCCATTGGATCACAAAGATGAGAAGAAGAGGGACAGTGGGAGCTCGGATGATAGTAACGCATCCGACAACAGCAACAAGAAATTTATTTACACACCAGAAGAGAAAAAATTACTTCGAAAAATAAATTTTGCCACTATCCCATTTATATTTTCCATCGTTTTTCTTCAGGTAAAAAGATCATCATAAAGTGACTAGAAGGAAACCCTCGCATTCTTATTTTGTTTTATAAAGTTAGCCATGTGAATGATATACTATTTATTATTCAAAACACTAATGCAACATATGTTGGTATGTCTCCTTTTTTTTCTAGTATTTAGACAAAGTAGCCTTGAATTTTTCAGCTGTAATGGGTCTTTTTGAAGATACAGGCATCAATGGGGCAGAATTCAGTTGGCTAGGATCCATTTTTTATTTAGGTTATTTAATATTTCAGGTAAAGAAGAGCATGAGTAAGGAAGAGAAGAAAGAATAAATGACGATGATTGACATATATGATCCATTAATAGATCCCGAATCAATATTTCTTACAGTGGTTTCCAATGTCAAAATATCTCGGCACGTGTCTTGTCCTTTGGGGTGCTGTCCTTGGATGCACTCCATTAGCTAAAAATTTCACTCAATTACTGGTATTAAGGTTTTTACAAGGATTTTTTGAAGCATCTGCTTATCCATGTACGTAAATGTTTCATCTCAAAAGAGGTTTTAATGAGTAAAGGAAAGGTCATAGTGATAGCCGCTTTTTTTAAGTTTAAAGGAAAAAAAAAAGAAAAAGAAATAGACTTAACAGAATTTCGTTCATGACCAATATCGCATCTATTTTTTTTTAAAAAAAAACATTAGGCATACAGTTACTTATCAGCACTATCTACAGACGCACTGAGCAAGTGACCTTATTTGGAATTCTAATGTGTTCGAATAATCTTGGTATCGCTATTGGAGGCCTTGTTGGTTTTGGCTTTTGGAATTTAAATGGACTTTATGGATTAAGTTCATGGAAATGGTAGGTGTATTCTTTGTGTATTGTATCCTGGGCTTGATCCAGTAACAAAAACGATAGTGATAATAAAGTAACTTTGTTTCAGGTGTATGATTATTTTAGGTTGTACTACAGCAGGCATTGGAATCATCACCTTTTTCTTTTTGCCCGATAAAGCAAAATCAAAATGGTATCAATTGACGCCAAACGAAATTGCTATTGTGGAAGACCGAATGAAAGATAACAAAGTGGTTCAAAACAAGGTCATCAAGTTGAAACATATCTGGGAAGCTTTAAAAGAAATTCGATTTTATTGCTATATCATTATATGCTTCTTATTGCATTTGGTCAATGGATGTACAAGTATATTCAGTACAACCATCATTAAAAATATGGGATTCACGGTAAGTCAGTAGTGTCACCTAACAAATCAACGGCGGATAAAATGCTATGGGACAAAATTAACGTTGTTATTTTTTTTATCTATATTATAAAGAACATACAATCCATTTTATTAAACATTCCATCCGGTTTTTCGGCAATGTGCCTTGTCCTGCTGGCTGTTTATCTTAGCCATCGTTTCAATGAGAACAACTATGTCGGTGCTTTTATGTGTATTATTACATTTATTGCTATGCTCCTACTGACAGTGTTGCCTATCGGAGGTGGTATGCTGGCTGGTATATTGCTAGCCACCACAAATCCTGGATCAGCTATCGTTCTTTCCGTCATTGGAAATAATGTCAGTGGATATACAAAGAAAGTGTTTTATAACGGGGTCTATCTTGTTGCCTATTGTTTAGGAAACTTTACTGGACCTCTTATGATGATTCCAGATCAAGGTAATTTTAAAAGAATCAGAGTCTTTCTTTTTGTATTTTTTTTAAATGCTGACGGTTGTAGTAAATTTATTTGTTGCTTATAATAATGGATACTAACCCTTTCCTTGTTTTTTTATATAAAAGCACCTCGATATATTGGAGGTATGGTAGGTTTCATGGTTGCATCTGCATTTTCAGGTGTCTTATTTTTATTTGCACGATGGACATTTGTTCGTGACAATCGATATCGACAACAACTTCATGAACAAAACAAGTTACCACCACCACCCTCCACCATCAATGGAGAATCAGTTGTGGATCTTACTGATAGAGAGGATTTAACTTTTATGTATCGTCCATAATAGAGAAGACACATCTTTCTATTATTTTTTATGTATACTATTTATCTCCTTTTTCACCCATTTTGTATCGAGTATATATTACTACTATGATATATATATATATATATATATCTTCATGTTACAACAAATATTTTATTACGCTATACTCCACCCCACCCACCCCCAAAAAAAACAATAATATATTATAGACTCTTCACAATCAAATATATATTTCATGGTTCCCTGTCTCACTTGTTTTATGTTAAAAGCACCAAATAAAAGCTGAGATAAAAAGAAATGCTAGGTTATGATAACAATGGCTGGAATCCTTGTAACAGAATCAAAAAGTACCTTTTTTTTTTTTTTGAAACGCCCATCACTTGTTATCAACTTGAAGTCCGGTGTACAAATATTTGATGTTCCAAAAAAGTAATATACACATTAATCAAAAACAATGCCTTGTATAAATAAAATAATATGTAGCATCCATCGAATCTATAGTGCATTTTTCCCTCTTTTCTTCTTTTATTTTATATTTATAATATATTGTATATACAAAACCGTAATCTTTAGAAGATTCTACTAGTTATTACTAATGATATCATAAAAAATTCAACTACAACTATGAAAACAGCCAGTCAGTATCAAGTCAAGGATAGCCATCATAATAATGACTCTATCATATTGACTGAGGATGAAAAGAATCATTCTGACAAAAGAAACCAGGACAAAGAAAGATTTATATACACATTAGAAGAAAAGCAACTTGTTCGAAAAATCCATCTTACCACGGTACCATTTATATGTATAATAACATTTCTCCAAGTGAGTAAAAAAATCAAATGATTTTGTATAACAGCAGTGCACGACATTGTATATTATTATATATATGCAAGAAACAAACACTAAAAAAAATGTATGTTGCTATCACCGCTCGTTTGTACCTTACCAATTCCGTAATTACCATAGTATGTGGACAAAGTTTCTTTAAACTACTCTGCTGTCATGGGCTTTTACCAGGACACAAATATAACCAGTGGCGATTTTAGTTGGTTGGGTGCTATATTCTATCTTGGTTACTTGTTATTTCAGGTAAAATCACACTTTCTTCGGTTTCACGACAATTCGATCTGATATTTTTTTATACTCATACATAGATCCCAAATCAATACCTTTTGCAAAGGTTCTCAATATCAAAATATTTGGGAACATGTGTCATTTTATGGGGTGTTTTGCTTGCATGTACAGCCTTGGCAAAGAATTTTCACCAATTACTTATTTTACGATTTTTCCAAGGATTCTTTGAGGCGGCAGCCTATCCATGTTCGTTTTCTGATTGAATTTATTTTATTACTACTATAGTTAAAAATTAACTTGTTACTCATATATTTTTGTTATACATTTATTATTATAATAGGCATCCAATTACTTATTAGTACCGTATATCGTCGTACCGAACAAGTAACATTGTTTGGAATCATGATGTGTTCAAATGATTTTGGTATTGTCATTGGTGGTTTGATCGGTTTTGGTTTCTTGAATTTAAATGGTATCCACGGATTGAGTGGATGGAGATGGTAAGGTTTTACTTTTTAATTATCTACTTCGGAGAGTTAACTATAATCATAATATTTATTTATTTGTATAAAGGTGCATGATTATTTTAGGTAGCACCACTGCCATAATTGGTCTCATTACTTTTATATTTTTACCTGACAAGGCAAAATCAAGGTGGTATCGATTAACGCCGGCTGAAATGGAGATTGTAGAAGATAGAATACGTGATAATTCCGTAGTGGAAAATAGAGTAATCAAGACTGAACATATACGTGAAGCATTATGTGAAGCACCATTTTATTGCTATACTTTAATTAGTTTTTTAGCACACTTGTTGAATGGATGTGTCACCATATTCAGTACGCAAATTATCAAAAGTATGGGGTTTTCAGTAAGTCTCTTTTTAAAACATTTTACATATATTCATTCTCTTATATAAAAGTACATCCATCTAATATAAGATTTCTACATATTATAAAGAGTATGGAGTCCATTTTGTTAAATATCCCAATAGGAGTAACAACCATGGTGCTTATTACAACCACTGTCTATCTATCGCGTCGATTTAAAGAAAACAACTATATTGGTGCGGCAATGTGTTTTGTTGCATTTATTGGTGTTCTTCTTCTTACGGTGATACCAGAAGGTGGTGCCATGCTTGTTGGTATCTTTTGTGCCAACATTGATTGTGTATCCACTATTGTTCTTTCATCCATATCCAATAATGTGAGTGGTTATACTAAAAAGGTGTTTTATAATGGAACTTATCTTGTTGCGTATTGTCTTGGAAATTTTGCAGGTCCTCTTTTAATTCTTCCAGAACAAGGTTTGTCTCCAATTATTGTGAAATTACTATTAATACATTTAAATGGATCGCGTGTTATGATGGGATGACCAACACATGCACTTGTAATAATAGCACCACGGTACTTAGGAGGAATGGCTGTGTATATGGCTGCCATGCTTATATCGGCTCTTTTGTTTCTATATGCGCGATGGGCATATGTTCGTGATAACAATTATCGAAAACAACTCAAAGCTGAGGGTAAACTTCCATTATCACAAGCATCTAGTAGTAATCAACTGGAAGATCTTTCGGACCGACAGGACTTACGATTCATCTATCGTCCCTGAATTTATGGGTAGAAGATGTATATATAAAGTAAGATGATGGGATGATTTTTTTGTCATCCATAAAAAACATTCCATATTAACCAGTTAGTATTTATTTAAATCGGCAGAAGAGTGTGTCGGAGGATGGAAGTGTTAGGATGGAGTCGGGGTTTTTTTAGATGCATTACATATGCATGGTGAATGTCATTCAGGAGTAAAAATTGAAATTGCATGAAGAAGGGCCTTACAGTATATTTGATTTATAATGCTATGCAAAAAGTATTTTTTTTATTAGCTTATTTTTTTGTTTACATACCTTTTTTCATCTATTTTTATCTGTTGTAAATTATCAACCTTGGCTCTTTTTTTTAAATATAATATTCGTAAAAATCTGTTCTAATATTTTATTAGCTAGCATATAAAAATCGTTTCGTAATAACGATAAATGCAATAACAAAAATTATTTCTTTTAGTTATGAAAGAAACACCAAGAGACAGCCATATCAATAGCCAAAAATCCCACACGGAGGACAGGGAAAAAAATGCATCAATTATAGTAGACAATGAAGGAGATTACAACCCAAGTTGTGATAAAAAGAATACAAAGTTCATCTATAGTCCGGAAGAAAAACGATTGCTAAGAAAAATTAATATCACTACTGTACCGTTTATTTGTTCTATTGCTTTTCTTCAGGTATTATAATAAAATAGGTTCTTAATTGACTAACATTAAATATTTATAATTATCTCTATGATGAGCCTAATTTTCTTCTTTTTCTACTATTACTTCTAGTATATTGATAAAATCATCTTAAATTTTTCTACAGTCATAGGCTTATTTGATGATACAGGAATCGATGGAAATCAATTCAGCTGGGTCGCATCGATTTTTTTCTTTGGATATCTTTTATTTCAGGTACTCTACTAGTATAAACATCATTTTATAGCATTGAAAATGAATTTAAAAATCTGCAATATGAATAAACTTTTTTAAAACTATTACCAAGTAGATACCAAACCAATATTTGATGCAGAAATTTCCCATTTCAAAATATTTAGGAACTTTTCTAATATTATGGGGTGTCAATCTTGGATGTACAGCTTTGGCAAGTAATTTTTCACAATTACTTGCATTACGATTTCTTCAGGGGTTTTTTGAAGCCGCTGCTTATCCATGTTAGTATAAAAATAATATTGAGTTGATTTCTTCATATGATGAAGTTTTAAAGAATACACTATTAACTAGTTTTGTATACTACTACTAACTGTTTGGATTAATGAATACTACTATATATTATGTATATTCTTATTATTATGTAGGTATACAAATTCTTTATAGCACCATTTATCGAAGACAGGAACAAGTGGTGCTATTTGGTATTATGTTGATAACCAATGATGTTGGCTTTGCATTTGGTGGTCTTGTTGGCTATGGATTTTTGAATTTGGATGGTGCTTATGGTTTACGTGGATGGAAATGGTGCATTCTACTTTTTTTATTTAGCTATTACAGGATATAATCATGTTAACAGGTACAAAAACTAATCCATATATACAGGTGTATGATTATTCTAGGATGCGTTACTGTTGGAATGGGAATCGCTACATTTTTCTTTTTACCAGATACACCTAAATCACGTTGGTTCCGTCTTACACATGAACAATCTACTATCGTAGATGATCGATTACGAGACAATCAACTGGTTCCAAATAAAGTGGTGAATTTCAACCATATATGGGAATCATTAAAGGAAGCTCGACTTTATTGCTATTTTCTGATTTGCATATTAATAAACCTTGAACATGGGTGTCTCTCCATTTTCAGTACAATGATCATCAAAACAATGGGGTTTTCTGTAAGTGTATTATTAGTTTGATAATAACCATCATCATAATGATATTTCAAAAATCATTATACCTTGTTTGGTTGCATAATATATATTTATATATTATTCTACGTAGAAAATATAGAATTACAAATTATAACTTAGTTGCCATCTTTTTTTTATCATATAGGACATGGCAGCGATTTTATTAAACATTCCCCTCGCTTTTGCATCCATACTTACCACAGCGACTGCCATTTACTTCAGTCATCGCTATAATGAGAATGGTTACGTTGGAGCCGTCGCATGCATTGTTGGCCTTCTTGGTGTCCTTTTACTAACAGTGCTTCCAACGGGTGGAGTGCAACTTATTGGTCTTTATTTAACATCGATTGGTGGTGCCTATACAATCGGCCTTACTATGATTTCAAATAACGTGTGTGGATATACAAAAAAAATCTTCTATAATGGCACGTACATTACTGCTTATTGTCTCGGATGTTTTCTAGGACCGTTAATGATGCGAGAAAATGAAGGTGAATATTTGATACATAATAGCAGTACCAGCGTGACTTCAACAAAATAAGGATATTAATAGAAAATAATAATAACGTCTTAATTTAATGTAGCACCTCGTTACTTGTCTGGAATGATTGGTTATATCGTTGGAATGCTAATTGCAGCTGTATTATTTTTATATCTTCGATGGTCCTATGCTCGGGACAATCAATATAGACTGCGGTTGAAAGCAGAAAATAAATTAATAGAAGCACCATCATCGTTGCCGTCATTCGTGAAGAACCAAGAGCAACAGCAGACAATAGCAGAAAAAGACACTACAGATAGACAAAACCTGCATTTCTTATATCGTCCATAAGAACAGTCATTGTTCAATAAATAGTCTCTATTGAAATATATATATTGTTTCATCATGCAAATTACTATCACAGTGAACCGTTAGCATTCAACATAACCTCGTGTTGCTCTTGTTTTGCTAATAATCAACAATTTATGCGGACCTTTGTACAACAAGCCATATTTTATTTTTGTCCCGCAAGGCACCGCTCGCGACTCGTGTGTATTATATGGTTAGCGATTTAGATAGATACAATGATAGTGATAAACATCGAAGATAATCTGTATTTAAATGTTGAGCTCATACACATTCTTTTCTAGATTTGCCATTTGTTCTATTGTTCTTGAGATACACAAATATTGAACAAAAAAAAAGCCTTGGCAGACTAAATATAACAAACACAATATGAGCATAATCACTCCTTTCTATATACTCACTAGTTACTAATAAATATATCCGGAAAAAAGGCATGAGCCATTACTTTGTATCAGCTGCGGTGAAAAATTCACTTTATTAGTAAATTTTTGCCTTCATTATCGAATATTGTAAAATCAATACATGATTATCTTTATCATAATAAATAAAAACTGATACAATAATGCTGATCTGTTTATTATCAAAATCTTGAACTTTCTTTACATGCATAATTTACATTTTTAACCTATTTCCTTGTTGTTACCATTGTTATTTTTATACACATATATATTTATTTAGAGTGATAAAAAGCCAACAGGATAGTTTGTGGCGCATTATGATCAAAAGAATATTATTTACTATGATCACCATTCATCGGTAACTGAACCATGTAAGGGAAAGGACTTCCTTACAGCCGCTTTTTGAGGAAAAAAGTTAAACTAAAAACGAGGCGCAGGTTGAAAGCGTAGCTTTTGTGGAGGTGACACAAAAGTTTAAGCCCATCATCATCACCTCTAACAATTTTTTTTAATAACAAACAGGATCTAAAAAAACATAAAGTACCACTTTTTCTTTCTTCTTCTTCTTCTTTCTCTATTTTTAAATATTCACCAAAAAAAAATGCTCAATTTTCAAAAAATTGTAAGCCTTTTTCAACGTTTTAAGCCAAAGAAAACGAAATACAAAATACACGCATACTTATAAATGACTTTATTATATATCATAGGGGGAACGGATACGTCAGTCGAACAAATGGATCAAATTATATATTGCACTCGCCGTGATTCAGGGGATATCGATTATCGTATTAGAATCCATCATGGCTAGTCAAAATCTTGCTGAAGCAAACAGTTTAATACCACTTGATGGTTATTATCCGGAGAAAGGTGGGCCCTACTATGATTTGATAAGACGATTAAATCGAACGAAATGGGAGAATATTGCTTTTTCATCCGTTCAAATCTGGTTTGTTGCAATGACCATAGATGCTGTATGTGGGATTCTTTCATCTTTCGATACGACCAACACACATTTTTTTTATGAATAACAACATTCTAATTTTTTTTTTATAGTCTGTCTATCAAAACATGCCCGAGGTCATGGCACTTGCAGTGATCGACTTGATCTGTGCTATTCTTGGCTGTGTACAAATTGTACAATCTAAAAAAACAGCGGGTATGATTGAAGCAGTAGAACCAGAAATGACCACAGGCACCATAGATGATCCTAGCGTATTTCATTTAAAAATTGTATTTTACCTTGCTATTGTCGTAACCGTACTTCTTGGTCTATTTTCATTCACGTTTATTTATTTATCGTACATGGTCCTACGAGAGGTCGGGTGGAAGATCTATAAAAAGATCGGGGCGGATATGCGGATACAAAGTAAGCTTTGTGACACCATCAACAAAATTATTACTATTACTATTACAAGCATAACAACTAATAACTTATTACTTGTTACATATAATAGGATTATACACAGTTTTCCAACTATTCGTTCTTACACTCAAAATTGATATCTTTGTCGAATTTTTGGTCTCAATTTTTTATGTCACCCAACTTGCAACTGATAATGGCGGTTTTGAATGGCAAACATGGATTCAACTTGTCATTACCGTAATGATCTTGCCCATGCTTTATTTTGCACGAGAAGCCGTCGCATTAGAAAAGAAATGGTGGATGGTGATCTTTATTATATTCCAATTGATTCTCGTGTTTGGATTTGCTCTCATGATCAGTTTAACTACTGAACCTGGTAATTTCTGGTATACCTATATTGTCATTATTGGCTTAATTTTTGCTTTGGTAAGATATATACATCCCATTTTGTTCTCTGTACAACTTCCTTTATTATTGTATTGGTTAACCTTGTTTATTTTTTTAAAAGATAACGGCTGGATTTGGAGCATGGACAATGAAAAACTTTGACAAAGGGTAGGTTTGAATATTATATTTCCTTTGGTTTTTTTTATATAGAGCAAAACAATGAAGACCTAGGCAACTCACATATCTCATTCTTTTAGACTTAAACCGTTCATTCAAAGAGGCAGCGACAAGAAAAACTTTCCTGAAGTTCATCAACAACAGCAAGAACCAAATGAAAAGAGTGCATTAAATAAAAATAACGACGCATGGCAAATTGATGACGATTAAAAACAATTTTCATTTTTTTATACCCTTTCCATTCATCTTCTACTTTATCCAACTATTCCCATCTCCCAAAATCACACAACAACCTATTTCAAAAATGTAAATGATAACAATTTTTTAATCCTCTTGGATTTCTGTAATGATATATAATAATCTTTCTTTTTTTTTCACCCATTACCAGCCATTACGTATATTTTTAGCCTTTTTCTTTTCGTTAACCAAATGTCAGTTTTGATCTATATGGTATTATTACTGATGACAATAGCAACGAAAATGGTTCTTTTGTTCGGATTGTGTGCATGTTTTTCTTGATAGGTTCAAACTCGTATGGGATATTGAAGAAAATGGATAGGGAGCATTATCGATGGAAGAAAAGTACTGTTACGTATTGTAATGAAAGTGGCAATTTTTTTTATTACTACGATTTACATAATTGAAAAAGACTGTGCTACTATTATTGTTTTCCTTCCACGGAGCATAACAAAAAAAAAACCTATAACAAACTTGTCAATTTCAAATCAGTATTTGATGACATAACCCTATGATAGATTTAGCTATATAATCTTCTAATTATATTATAAAAAAGAAAAGAGATTGTTTATGCAGTCAATGGTATATCGAGGCTACTATATAATCCATACACTTATAAATAAGGATGTGATCAAGGACAATACAAGAATTGTAGATCTTGTTTATCTGTCACATCTTCATTCTGGTACGACGGAATATTTCCTGGTTTAATCAGGAGCCAACAGCAACTGTTACCCCAGGCATAGATTTGTCGTACAATTAATGATACGTTTTATTGCTCGCGCTATCATCCTCGTTTTTTCAGGAAAGCAGATATCAGAAAGTATCACATGGTGCGCAAGAGGATCGTCCACCTTTTTTGTTAAACCATCGAGATGAAATCCAAAAGATGACGTATCATGATCTTCCATACAGCATTCCAATAAAAATCACCCTTCTTTATCTTCACAAATCTTGATAATTCTTAAATGTGTTTTGACACCTTCCCTATCTAAGAAAAATCTTCCGCCATTCAAAAAATGACAAATACATACCTTCACTTGCATCTTATATCTTCGTCTCCAGCTAGGATTCAATATGTTTTTATATCCTACGCAAATTTTGCCTATTATACCAATATAATGATTTTTCAAAGAAATTCTCTTTATTGTTGTTTAAAGCAAACACCATAAAATATGTCTTAATATTTATTTATCGGCTATAGTTGTTTGATAAATGGTTATGTTAAGAGCAAAAAAAATGGACATATTGCAAATAACTGTTGTCCTATAGCAAACAGTATAGATGTCATTAAGAGCGACTCAGTATAAAATTGAGTGTTTAATAAAGCGAAATTATAGTAATCTGTGGGAGTAAAACTATAGTAGGGTACTCTTATTTACCAGAAAAAAGGTAAAACTCTCTTCTGTTTCATATTTCATACATACTTTGAATATCCTGCGTATATGACAATGACAAGTGCATTACATTTTCTTGATTATAGTAAATGCAAGACTAGCTTTCTCTATATTTTTGTATAGGTTAAATAAATATCATATTCTACTTCTTTATGTAGTCTGATAAATTACTCATATCCAAGCACATTATCGTCATTGCTACAGGTATTTATGCATAATAAATTTCACCTTATCTTCTAGGTTACCAAGAGAGTAATTCGCTATTTAATTGTTACCACAAAAAGAAAAAGAGATCCATCTATGTAATGTGGTAATGTGACTTGGGAGCGTGATTTATAAAAAAAAACCGTTGTTTAAAAGAGCAACCCACGTAAAAAAAAAAAAGAACCTTTTTATCTTCTTTAAGCATGAGACATTCTTATTACAGTCCGACTGCAACAACAGACCCTTTTTCCTCGCTCTGGCATCACGGTGGTAACGTCCTAACAACAGCTTCCTCAAATACTTTTCAAAAACTGAAAGAAGTATTCCTTGTTTGGAATCATAGCAGACATCAAAAGCATTGGATTACAACAACAACGTTGACTATTATTGTTGCCTATGGGTCGTATACGTTTTATAAAACAATTTTGAGGAGAAAACAGCGACAACAAAAAGATGCATCCGAGGTGAAGTTGGTATCGGGTGCACTTCCTTGGATGGGTCATCTTTTGGATTTGCATCGAGATCCTGACGCCCTTATTCATCGTGGAAAAACACAAGTGGGACCCCTTTTCCGTATCCAATTGGCCAATAATACCAATGTGTATGTGCTTACGGGCCCATGGATAGATGAAATGCTTCACTCTCCCAGAAGATTTAATGGATATGCTGGATTCCAAATCGTAATGCCTATTGAACGTTCAATACAAATTTCGTACGGACATAAATTCAAACCAGCCCCTTCCAACCCTCGTGATAAGGATCCAGGTAAAAATCCGTTACAACTATTTACCTTATCATACTTTCTCACGCTAAAAAAATAATGATGGCTTCCTTTTTTTTTACATTATAATGATGTGGATATAGTTGGCTATACAGTCAGAGAAAACTTTAAACCAAATAATTTGGGTATTTTTTCAGCACGTATCCAACAAGGATTCAACAAGGCACTGAATGATATTCCACAACTTCAAATGGGTCCAGGAGAAATGAGAATTATACAAATGGAAGACACAATGGCATGGATGGTGTCACAAATTTCGTGCCTTTGTCTCACCGGGACTGAGATTGGATATAATAAAGACCTCGTCCACACCATGCGTTGTCTTGCTCCCAAGATTGCCAAAACTGCTCTTGTGCTTTCGTTTTTTCCAAATTGGATATCAGAATATATTGTACAAAAATATCTTTCATTGGAGAAGGATCTGGATACCATCATGGAGATAGTGGTCCCTGAACTGGAACGCATTCAGAATAAGGATAAACGATTTTTGGATGGGGGTGATGAGGAAGATGAATCTAGTTTTATTTCTATGGCACTCAATATACCACCTAAATCCAATGGTACATCACGCACTCCGAAAGAAATTACCATTGCATTTACAAAAGTTGCTTTGGGGAGTATCGATACCACAAGAGACATTGTGATTTTCATCTTATACGAACTGGCTTACAATCCAACATTGGTACAAGAATTACGTGTCGAAATTGAAAAATTGGATAAACGAACACCAGATACAATTCAAAATATCAGGCTTTTGGATTCAATATTACGTGAAGTACTTCGATGCAAGGCTATTTCATTGACATTACTCCATAAAACTTCCCAAGATGTGAGACTTTCAGATAAAGTGATCCCACACGATAGTCTTGTGATTGGTGCAATAAACGATGCTCACATGGATCCAACGGTGATGAAGGAAACTACCACTATGAATGAATCTTCCATTCATCCTTCTTCTTCTCCCTTGACTCAATTTGATCCATATCGATATATGAATATAACGAACAATGGTGAGGATGACGAGAAATGGAAAAGTACTTCCATAGGTCCAGAGTTTCTAACGTTTGGATTATCTGCACATGCATGTCCAGGAAGATTCTTTGCTGCCTATCAAGTAAAATATATTGTAGCAGAGTTGGTTATGCGATACAATATCATTCCTACCATTCCCTCCCATGAACGTCCCAAAGATCATCAATTCTTGGGATTAACTCGAACTCCACCCAATATCCCATTGATATTCGAAGGAAGAAGTCAAGAGATTATGTAATCTCGGATTAACTATACTGGATGTGGTGAATAGCCTGTTTTTTTTGCAACTTGAATATACTCCTGCTGTATTATATTGATAGAGACCTTCATTTCCAAATATTAAAAAATAATTTTAATGTTTAATAAGTAAAAAAAAAATAGCAAACGATGCACAAAATCCGACTTTGGTAGAAAAATATAATGAAAAGATAACCCACATATAACTTATCTATCCCATTCCTAAATTATAGCCAGTGATCTTCGTTACACATGCAGAAAATTATATTTTCTTTCCGATGGTTCACCCATTCATTTGGTTAAGATTTAAACCTCAAAGGGTATATGGCTATACCAATTATTAAATATTCAATCTTGAAACTATGCTGAATAATACTATTATCTGGTACTGAATTTCTAAATACAATCTTTGTTGTTAGTTATATTAATATTGTACTTATTATAAAATGCCACTAAAAAAAGTTTAAAAGATAATAATCGGCTCATCTATATATCTCTTATGAAAAGGAGGAAGGTATTATAAGGCGATAAACTGGAGAACTTTTCCAAATTATATGCACCAAGCAGAACTGCTTTTTGTGTCAACAAGAAAGGGGATTATGTGTTAAATAGTATAAAACATCTTCATTCACTTATTTTTTACCAAAATTTTCAATATGCCATTCGTGAAACAGACGAAGACAGTTGTTGGGAAATTATGCAGTGAAGTCGGAAAATGATTATTTCAAACAATTCTTCCTTTTACTTTTTTAGTTTATAAAAAGCTTATCAATAAATTAAAGGTCGGTAATATATCAGTCAAAGTGCAATATGCTGCCAAAGCAAAACCGCTGGAAACATCCTTCTATTATCATTTTGCATTAATTGAGATCAAAGTATGGTGTTCGGCTAAACTATGGTGCCGGGAAAAATAAATTGCTTTTTCAATCAAGGAGTTTCTGCCCGCTGCTAAGCAAAAAGAAAGTACACCCATTGGTTAATTAATTAATAAAAGCAAAAACGTGTATTGTTTCGGAAGGTACTGGTCCGTGTTGTTGTAGAGATCCATATTTGTTTATTACGCACATACTGATGATGAAGTTCCATGTATAAAATTTAGGAGATTATTCTATTCTTAGATGATAATAGTTTATAGCATATAATATATAACCTTACTTAACTTTATAGTTGTTATACATGCGATGGTTATTTTAGAATAAGGAATAAATAATAACAAATGAACAAGAAAGAGTCACTGATACCGTCAAGTCTTGTATATTAGTATTCTAATGCAACATCATATCATCCAGAAACAATTTTTTTATAGATATTGAAGGGTTGATATATGTAGTTTTAACGATAGAATCAATCTCGACTAATAGGTTGTTTAATCTTTTATGAGAATCTTGCAATGTAGGATAAAGTAATATTTTTAATCATCATCAGAAATATAATAAAAGAAATCACAACGCATTGAAAAATGGCACATGTAATGCAAGAACAGAGAACTAGATGATTTAGATAATTTGAATCGGCTATATAATGAAGACTGTTGCTATATATTAGAATGCACAAGTTTAATTTGAAAGGGACAATACAGTGAATACTAGTTATGTTTAGTACCGAGAGATTTCATTCTTTAGACCTTTACTGTCTGTTTCTGCCATATAGTATATATTGGGATAGCAGATCACATAGCGCTGTGGTTCATTGCAGAAAACATCTTTTCTCAAAACCGTAACGGTTTAACGTTTCCCGATCGGTAAGCCTAATAATATATACACTGTTACTCTTTAATGATTTGATCTGTCTACTAAATACCTTTTTACTATCAAATACTTTAAAATAGTATATCACTGAGCCGACGAAAAGTACTATACAGTATCACAATTAGTCTATATACCGATCGATCGACTGCATTACAGCAGGATATCAGATAATATGAAATATCAAATTTAATGTATAAATGAAAAGCAGACCAAAAGTTTATCCAAAGAATGGAATTGGTGCTGGATCAACGATTCTGTAGTCAAACCTCATTGTCAGCGGCGCTACAAAAGTAAGATCATCTTTATTTTTTGGTTTCTTATCTTTCGTCCCATGTTTACCTCCGACAAAAGGAACATTTTTTTTTGGTAGAAAAAAGAGGATGGTCATAAAAAGGACGAATAATTTCTCGTTAACGTTTTGTTTTTTCATATGATATATATATACGTGATGAATGGTTTTTATTCCCATCCATTAAACTATTGACATGGATATAACTTGCTAAAATCCAATTCGATAATACTGTTTTCTTAAGGTTTTATTGATGGGTGGATGCGATGGGCTTTTCGGATCTAACAATTACTAATAAACTTTGTTTTCCTCTACCTTATCTTCATTCGCAAAAAAAACGTAAAAAAAATATATCATGCGAGTTATATATATGGACACAACGATCAACGGCATGTTTTTTTTTACAAAAAAAAAAAAAGCTGTAGCGATCGATCGATTGATTCAATTATGCATTATACAATACAAAATATGAGCATATGAATGAATCGTTTCAAAAATAAACCCCATTTTATTTAAGATATTTTGATTCTATTTCTAGTATTAGTAAAATAAATCTTAGTAATGATTTCCCATTCATGTTTTATTACAAAAGCAGGAATTAAAGTCTCTCAAGTGATTTGTTGCTGTTTTGGTACGTTGAAAAAAAAAGATATTGGAGTATATATCTGTGTGAGTGTGCCAAGAAGTACTTGTATTTATTCATCTTTATACTGCTTGTTGCTGGAGTAATAACAAAATGTATTAAGAAAATCTTGTCATCCAAAATAGAGCCATCCCATCTTTAGCTGCATTTTTTTTACGAGTATAAGAAAATCACGAATTTTTTTTATTATTACAAGGCACATTATGATATCAATCCATCTCATTAACAAGATTCACACAATATAGCCAAATAACGGAAAAAATGTGGGGTTTGATTGAGATTTTTTGAGCCACTTTTCAAAATGGAATAACATATTGCAATCGAGTTCATACACTTTCCTAAAACAACAAAACAACAAACAGCAAGTCTGATGATAAAGCTTAGCAGGAGTAGATTTGGAATTCAAAGTTTTTGGAATTCAACAGCAAGGAGGGTTCATGGTTGCACTAAATTGAGTGATTTTAAAGTTCAGTCTTTTAAACAAGGAATTCTCATGCCATTATTATTGTTGTGATCGTACCTTGAATCCGCTTTCTTGGGGAAAAGGGAAAGAAGACGAAAGTAGTCTGTGAATGGAGAAATGATGTGTACATAATCATTTAGAAATGATTCATAATTTGTTATTGTTGGACTGTTTACCGCGGTAACAAACAGAATCAGGAAAGAAACAGTATCACAAACAAAAAGTTGACTATTCCGCGCTAATTGAAAAGGAAAATCTTTTAATGAGATCATGGATGGTAATGTTGAAAACATGTCTTATATAAACACCTAGTTGAACTACTACCACGTACGTATTACATATGATACCAATATTAAGTAACAAAGGGTTTTATAAAAGCGTTAACCCCACTTTTTTTTTTTGATAAAATGATCTCTCTCCCCCGCATTTTTATTATGAACAAAAAGACGTCAATAGGCACTAATTTTCTCATCATATGTTTCTATTGACCTTATAGCTTCACGTGGGTAAAAAAGAAGTTCTATTCACATAACATATTCATACAGGCAGACAGGCCCATAATACAGATGTGACACAGAAGAGGACCTTAATTCGGTACTGTGCTGCCGGCTAAAGTATCTGACTAATGTTCGGCCATCATTTGTGCGTTTTACTTTGATTGGCGCTTACACAGGGAAAAAAAAAAAGAAATTGGTACCCCGGTCATGTTTTTTTTAAAAACCATCGCCTCTTTTAGTAAAGAGAAAAAGCCCCCCTTCTTCTTTTTTTCTTTCACCTTTTACACTTTTCTTCTTCTTTTCCCCCCACTCTCATATTCAGCCTTTTGGTCATGGAATTTGCTCTTTCTCAAGCTAAAAAGACGTGTCCATTCTTACACGTCACTTCAACTTCGTCTCTTCGTAGACTTTCTACTTTGCCTGCTGGTGCAAAGAAGAGCAATGCCTTGCTTAACAAGGCTCAACAATGTCCCGTTATGAGCAAAGCTATGGAAGCTCAGTCTACTACTTCAACTGTCACTACTCAACACCAAACTCGTGCTATTTCGACATCGCGTCCATCATTCCAAAAGCCTACTGCTCCTACCAACGCCAAGGCTGTTGAGAGTACCGACTCAGGTAAATATATTTTTCACCTTTTTTTGACCCCAAAAGTTTTACATGGCCTAACAATCAGAAACCACACGTTATTAAAAAAATTCTCCCTTTCATGATGTTCTCTATATAGTTGCTGTGCCTCCCAAAGCGCCTTTTGCTTCTACAACCACTGCTTCGAAAACGACAACATCATCCACTGAAAAGCCAGTGACGCTCAACACTAATTCAAAGCATTTCGATTATGAATCATTTTATCATCATGAACTCGAGAAAAAGCACCAGGATAAGAGTTATCGTTATTTTAACAACATTAATCGTCTAGCTCAAAAATTCCCTCGCGCTCATACAGCTCGCGTAGAGGATGAAGTGACTGTTTGGTGTGCTAATGATTATTTGGGTATGGGAAGAAATCCTGTATTGACGGAAACAATGAAGTATGTATTTATGATGATTCAATTAAAATTGCGGGAGAGCGGGGAAAATGAAGCAGAGTGAAGAAAAATGCTTATTCATTCTCCCTCTTTTTATAGACGAACATTGGATCGCTATGGTGCTGGTGCAGGTGGCACACGTAATATTGCTGGTAACGCTGACCTTCACCTTCGACTTGAATCCGAATTGGCGGATTTACATCATAAAGAAGGTGCGCTTGTATTTTCCTCGTGCTACGTGGCAAATGATGCTACCTTGGCAACACTTGCAAGCAAACTTCCAGGTTGTGTCATTTTCTCAGATCAATTGAATCATGCTTCCATGATCCAAGGTATGCGCCACTCTGGTGCCCAAAAGAAAATTTTCCGCCACAATGATATGGGTCATTTGGAAGAATTGTTGCAATCTGTGGATCCTGCCACACCCAAAATTATTGCCTTTGAATCTGTTTATTCCATGTGTGGTTCCATTGGTCCTATTCATGAGATTGTCGGTTTGGCTAAAAAGTATGGCGCTATTACATTTTTGGATGAAGTGCATGCCGTCGGCATGTACGGCCCTCGCGGTGCAGGTGTTGCTGAACATCTTGATTTTGACTTGAACGCCGCACATCCATCCATGGGTAACGGCTCCATTGTGGATGAAATTGATATCATTACGGGTACCTTGGGTAAAGCCTATGGTGTAGTGGGTGGCTACATTGCTGCTTCTGCATCCCTTGTCGATATGATCCGTTCTTATGCACCTGGTTTTATCTTTACTACATCGCTTCCACCTGCTGTGGTCTCTGGTGCTATGCAATCCGTCAAGTATTTGAAGGTATCTAACTCAGAGCGTCAAATGCAACAAATCAATACCCGTGTGGTCAAGTCGCGTTTGGCTGAATTGGGTATTCCTGTTGTTCCCAATCCTTCCCACATTGTTCCTGTTCTTTTGGGTGATGCTGCTTCCGCTAAATTGGCTTCGGATGAACTCTTGTCGGAACATGGTATTTATGTCCAAAGTATCAATTATCCTACCGTCCCTGTGGGTGAAGAACGTCTTCGTATCACTCCTACACCTGGTCATAACCAAGACATGATTGATCATCTTGTTCATTCTTTGGAAACCATTTGGAACCGTTATGGTTTCCGTCGTGTCAATGACTGGGTTGCTGAAGGCGGCCGTGCTGGTGTTGGTATGCCCAACCCTCCTCAAATCTCCCCTCTTTGGACCAACGGTCAACTTGGTTTGGATAACGTGGTTCAAGAGCCCAAGGTTGTCAAGCAATCGTCTTCGACTGTGGCCTAAATTATCCATTGGATCTAGCAAATAAATGTATTTGTTTTCATATTTGCTACATTTTTATCTTACTCTCTCCATTTTTATTATATTATTTTTTCTTCTTTTCTATCAAGAGAGAGAGAGAGAACGCGAAATAAAAATCAATTGTTCCGTTCCTATTATTATTATCTATACTTATATTGTTACTGTTCACGGGGGATCTTTTTAAATGTCAAAAATGTATGTGTGATCGTGTAATAACTAGATAAAACAGTTGATGGATCATAAGATAATGGTTGATGAACTTTTATAGTTATAGTCCGTCTATTTCTTGAGAAAAACTGCTTTATCTATAACCGTTACAAAAGATAAGCAAATGCACTTGGTTGACACCTCACACCAATATACAGCTTTTTTTATAGGCTTGGTGATTAATTTTTTGCAAGTCAAATAAATTCTATGCTTGCTGCTGAACCGAAGATAAATTCGAAATGGCTATAAATAAAACACACGTCCATTAATTGTATCATGACAACTACAAAGATACTTTAATATATCGGTTAAAAAAAAAGAAGCTTAACCTCTATCTTCATGAGAACGAAGTGTAAAACGCCCCAATCCGTTTTTACTCATTTCTATCTAGCGAATTCATGCAGTAAAAATTGATTGCGTTATTGTATATCACCCTTCCCATTCCCCTCCCTAAAACCCTTGAAAACAAAATCAAGAATGGGAAAAAAACTCCCTATTTCTTTTTCATTATCTCTTCAAACATTTTCTTTGAGTTTCTATATATATGTAACGACTTGTATTTGTTAGAGGGACTACTTGAGTTATAGTAGAGATTTCATATTCCAGTTGGTACAAAAACCAATAGATGACAGACTATCTATTACAGCTTTCATCAAATACTTATGTAAACCACTTGGATTTTAGCCAATGATGATGCAACAATTTTTTACTAATAACTGATGCATGATAGATCTTTATTTATACCTGCGCCGAAAAGATGCATAAAGATTTATCATCAATAAGAAATGGGAGGAGATGATGGTTCCAAACCAAATCCGAATTATTGGTAAACGGGCCAACCACTATATTATAATATCTCGCACTTTTTATGCTGCTATAGCTTCATCTTTATATCCTGTGAATCACTCACACGGAAAATTATGTCTGCCAGAACAAAATTGCCTAAATAAACTAAATCCTCATACATTGTCTCCACTTCCGATTTTCGCTTTCCAAAAAAAACTAAATTCGCTTTGGTCTGAGAACAAAGCGAAAATTGGAAGTGGAGAGCACTGTAAATAAAGGAGTTTCTTTTTCTAATGTTGAGGATTACTGTTGTACGAAAACCATTGACGGTTTATCATGAAAAAAAGGTCATAAGGACGATTACGCGAATAAAAATGGCAAATTAGAATTTTAAATGTTTATATATATATAATTGATAGTAACTAAATTGATTATTATATTATAGTATGTTGTTAATAAGATATTTATATTTTTACATGAATAAATTGTTACATTATGTTATAGTATATAAGGAATTAAATTGTTTTTTTTTCACTTTTGTACCGGTGTAATAATAATAGACATAAGAGAAAGACTTTTTTAAGTGATATATCTGAAATCAGGATGCTATACAAATAAATAATAAAAAAAAGTTAGTTATTTCATATTGAAACTTTTGTCGACACAAGTTAGTTTCCTTTCATTTTTTTATATCAACTTACAGCATCACAAAGTTCTTCGCCTTCAGCAGCAGCACGGCGTTCTTCTGGCGTCATATTGTCACGCTTCTTATTAATATGCTTCAAAGTAAACTTGAATGCAAGAACAACAAGAACTTGAAGGAACATCAAAGCAGCACAAGCAGAATGGGCACGAATATATTGAGGTGAATCGTTTGCACGGTATACCTGTCCACCAACTATAAGGGGAAAAAATGAGATAGGACTAAGTAACTTGTTGCTATATACATAATAGAATAACAGAAAGAAAAAGAAAAATTTACTACATACCAGCACCACCAGCGTTACCAAAGGAAATAATAATAGCACATCCTACAGCACGCTTAGTATGACCACCAATGTTATTTGTAAACCAAGAAAGCATAGCAGGTGCGTGCGTAAAGACACCAGTAACAGTAATACAAGCAGCAATATAAAGAGCAACAGGACCTCGGTCTTTGCATGCAATCAATAAAATATAACCAATACATCCAACAAAGGAGGGAATGGCGATATGATAACCACGTTCACCACGTCTGTCAGCATCCATGGCAACGAGAATGGTAAAGAAACAGGCAATGGCGTAAGGTGGAGCTGTCATGGCTTGAGCTTCCAAAGACTCGAAACCCATACCTTTAATGATACTGGGCAAGAAAAGACTCATACTGTAGAGAGGAATGGAACCTGCAATATAAATCAAGGAATGAGCATAAATCTTCCAATCAGTGAATGCCATCCAAAATTGTTTCATGGAGAAATGTGTTTCAGTAGCTGGTCCGGCATCCTTCTTGAGGCGCCCCATCACGTAGGCGCGTTCACGTTCAGTCAATACTATATCATAAAATGGATATTAATTTATTTGTTTCGTGGTCTACTTTTTTTTGATGAAGTGACATGCGTACCTTTGGAATTCTCGGGAACATTGGGTAATACGAAATAGGTAATTGTTGCTAAGGCAAGGGTTGGTAAAGCTTCAATGATGAAAATCCATTGCCAGCCATGTAATCCTCGAATACCTTCCATTTGCATAATACCATAGGCAAGAACACCACCGAAAGCCTGTAATTCAATCGAGCCAGTTAGTATAGCTAATAAGAATATTTCTTTTCCTTACTATAGTGATTATCCACGATATATAATTAAGTAAAAACTTACACCTGCAACTGTAGCAAAACCGAAAAAGATAGAAATACGTGTAGCTTGTTCTGTACGTGTATACCACAAACTTAAATAAAAGATAACACCCTATACATAGCGATAATAAATAATAAGCCCACACAATTCTCCCTTCTTATATTATTCGCATATTGCATATTGCATACTGCATAAACGCATTTATCATATGTATCTTACCGGAAATAGACCTGCCTAATAAATTGGAATTCATATAAAAAGGGGATTAAAATAACTGGGGAATCAATAATTTTTGTTGAGTCATAATTTTTTTTTAGTTGCATCTTTTTTTTTATTTTACCTCAGTAATACCCAAGAAAAAACGACTTGCAAGTAGACCAGCACCGTTATGAACGGCGGCCATACAAGCCATGACAATACCAAAGGACACCATAACAAGTGGTAACCAAATATTGGGACCGACTTTTTTAAGCATAAGGTTGGATGGAATTTCAAAGATCACCTTAAATAGGAAATATATTTGTTTTAGGATGAATTCACATATATCCATATCCATCTCTGTCTATATATAACTTACATAGCCAACAAAGAAAATGGATAATGCAACATTAAATTGATCGTCACTAATATTTAAATGGCTAGTGATCCCAGCAATCTTCGCGTTACCTATGTAAATTATTATCAAGAATTATACAGTTTCATGAGGATGATGATTAATAATCCAGATCCTCCAAAAGGTGCGATTTTTAAATAAAACCATTTACCAATATTGGATCTATCAAGAAAAGAACATAAATAAAGTAAACCACAGAATGGAACAATGCGAAGATCCAGCTTCCAACGTAATCGTCTATATTCTTTGTCTGTTAAAGGTTCATAATCTTGTTGAATAACGTCTCCTTCTTGATCAGAAGAACTATCATATTCTTTTACAACGGCAATTCCTTTTTCCGCGTCCAGATCCGTTGGCCGATCGTCCGCAATTTGATGTTTTTCGTTGACTGAAGTCATAAATAGAAGTAACTAGTAATTATGTATTTATATATTAAATAGTAGGATGATAGACTATTAAAAAAAGTATTAAATAATATAGTGATAATAAGAATAGTTATGAAATATAATAATAATAAATAATAATAATAATACAAAAAAGAGAAAAAAAGACAAACCTTTTCCCAGTGTTTGACCTTTTTATAGGTCTGTGTAAAATAATTCGGTATAACTCTTTTTGGTACATTGAATGGGTTAGTACAGTGACACGAAATTGCCTAATTTGGAGGTTCGCATCTCGTAACAACCAAAACGTTAATTGAGAGTTCAAACATGTATTTTTTTCCCATGGAGCGGCATTCCGATGTGAAGATTTGATGAATCTCTTCTTTTTTTCCACTGTTATGGTTTGCATGTCTATTTTTTTTATAATTTGATTTGATTTGTTGTCATTATCCATTACACTTTATATAACAATAGATGATAATCCAGGTACCGTATCAAACAACGACGGTATATGAATTCATAATTCATCTACAGCTTAATGATAAAATAATTGTTATTATAGCATCAATTTCAAAAGTTCACATGTATATACGTTATACTTAGAATCCCATAATAAATTGTAATAATATGTGTACGTGGTAACTTAAACAAAAAACAAGTAATACAAGAGAGTGATAGACAACACAGCTGGTGTTCTTTTTGTGATTAACCCACAATTTTTATCAAGCCGTTGCCCCGCATTTTCTTTTTTTTTCGTATTTTTCTCTTTTATATAATTGATTCTCACGATCAAAATCCAGGATCTTCGATCGTGTTAGGGCTGATATGTAGGACGTGGGTAAAAAGAGGATAAATTGTTAAATGTAAAATGTAAACAAAATGAATCGACTGCTACAAAAGAACTAAAGTGTGTATGAAAACTCTAGCTATTTTGTTGCGACTCTTTACATGTAAAGAAAGGGTTAGATTTGTTGATAGTGTACTGTTCAACCCAATAGTTGGTGAGATGAAAGATGTTTCAAAGTAGTGTGGATTCCTGGATACACTGATCAAAGGGAAAAACGACAACTTATTTAATAATTCATTCGTCCGTTGTGTGAATTTATCGAAAGAACAATACTATCGTACCAAAGGAAAGTATGTCCACCTCCGTGTAAGTACTAATTATCATGGTTTGTTGAGAGCAAAGAGTATTGAGAAGCCTATCACACTTTAACCTTTGCTTCTGATTTTTCTATCGACTCTACAAAAAGTTCATTCATCCTCCATCAACTCAGTACAATGGGAAGTGAGACAATTTGGTTACCGAATCGAACTGAGTATAATAATAGGTGGATCAAGTTGGGAGATCATGAAACTTCATTGTGACTTTCAGAATTTCATGATTTAATGCAGCAAGCGCTATATTTCTTTGCTTTTGATTGTTTGTTTTGATCGAGTCAAAAACTCTAAGCTTTTCCTCATGTGGTATTTTTTTGACAAAAAAGAAAACTAACGGAAGAACTATCCGGTAATGAAAACGGATTTTAATCCAACTGGTTTAAATTTCTATCAACACGTTTTTTACGGAATAATCGTCCTTTTCCATACGCAATCAAGAGATGATATGTTAGTCCATGCTTTACCATTTTTTAAGCCAAATTTTAACAAAGCAAAGTAGTATAGATAGATAGACAGACAGTTATTGATTTCAAATAAAGTTCAGTTCATCTTTTCTCATTCTTTTTATAATTTAAAATAGCACTTCTACTGTAATAAGACTAATTTTCTTTTGTGGTATCTTCAAAGCCTAGTTTTCTTTTTTTATTATTAAAAAAGTATTTGCAATTGTCCATCATAACTATACAGCACTGCCAAAATAGATTTACTTTTTCCTTGTAAGATCCCTTTACTATATTTACAAATGATTTTGGATTATTTCATTACTATCTGCATATGACATTTAAAATATCCAGTGTAGTATCGCCAAAAGTTAATAGATGTCTTTGATATGGCTCTTTATCGTCATCCATATGAAGTAGAGTAAGCATCCTGGGTTTATCTATTGGGATGGTTTTCCAAGAAGCGAATGACACTAGAAAAATTCTGGCATATTATCGCGCCATTGAGATTGGTAGTATGCCACACATTTGAGAATATTCTTGCAACATGACGTTGTGCCAAAAATTACATGTGGATGCCAAATGAATCCGATCTGTAATGGATAAATAAGACAAGATCCGACAAAGTAGTTCATTAGGTAATATCTGCATCAACTATTTGTTAGGTATTTTAATAGTATTAGTGAGTTGCTGGAACTTGAAACAAAGTAATTCATGTTGTTGGGAATATGTTTCAGCTGTAACCATCTCAATTCCGTGCTTGTATAAACGCGTTGCTATGGAGAATTTGGATTGTAGCACCATCAGGTTGGCGCGAACAAGATAAGAGTCAGGACGTGTTGGATTAATACCATATCGCATCGATCGTTGCGCATCGCCTATAGCCAAGAGATTCATTTTTTTTTTCATTTCATAGACACTCGCGCGATAAAGTAGGATGGTGGGAATGAGTTGGGTTTGTACAATGTCGAGCACATGAGTAAAACAATCGAGTGCTTGGTCATGATCGCCAAGGGTAAATGATGTTTTGCCCTGATCAAAAGCGTGTTGAATCGTCGTCAAGTCGAGATCCTTTAATGTTAACCATCGATAAGCATCACCTGGCTGTACAAGGGCTGGAAATAGAGGTAATGTTGCATGTGTCATGGTGTTACGCTTTGTAAAAGAGTGAAAAAGAATTATCTCTAAAAAGGTTGGATGAAAGATCATTTGGTGTAACATCCGAATTAATAATGGTGCAAAGTTTATTATTCTTAGTTAATAAATTAATGACAGAATAAATGAAAAAACTACTACAATTATACAGATCTGTTAATCACTTCCAAGGTACTCTTCAATGATAAAGTTTTCTTCCTGGTCAGTGATACGCCCACTTGATTTTTTCTTGAATAAAGGTTGTAGTGATGTTCCATGGGTATATCCTTTCACTGTGTGATCTGAATCTGGATCATCTCCCCGTATAAAAATAAATCGATCCCGTTTTTCAAGATGTCGAAAAACGTTGTACATCATCTCCTTTGTCACTGCCCCATGAGTATCCCAAATGTCCAAATAAGCCAGATTTTCTATGGATGCAAAAGCTATAATATCCTTTTCCATGATATCAAAAGGTAACCAAACTCGTAACGTATGTAGTGTTTGACTTCTTGCTAAATGCTCCAGGATCACGGACAAGACATCACCATTCTGGATCGATATATCTTGTAAATGTAGTTTTTGGATGGTGGATTGGGCTAGAGAAGGTGCCAAATCCAGTAAAAAGGCTGTATCTTCGTTTGAGTTATTATGTCGATAGGTAAATTCAACCAATTTGCTGTGTTTACAAACCAACACTGGGGCCAGCCAATGTCCATTTTGAATTATTCCAGGTTTTTCTTCTTTGATGTGTGGGGGTGTATCAACATCATCGCCTATATCGGCACAGTCGTCGTCGTCGTCATCATAATGTGTCTGATAAATGGATAATTTTTCAAGTTCGGTCAACGAACCAAGTGCATCAAATAACTCGGGTGTCCAGAAACCAGAACCTTGGATATCTACTAGTTGCAGTGCAGGAGACGCAGTAATAAATCGTGTCACTGTTTCTCCATCAATTGTATCATCATGAAGATTTAATACCAAATTGCGTAATTGAGGTGCACCCAGAGAAGCCAAGATATCCAAACACTTATATCGACTCGCCAAAAGTGTACCCATATCCAATTCCAGTGTTTCCAAGGTAGTGTGGCATCGTCGAAAAACGGCGCTAATAGGTTCATCATCCATTGTTGTACCTAAATCCATCGACCAAAACTTTAATTTGATTGTTTTGATACCAGCACTACTAGTTTGTTGTTGCGATGTATAAAGTGTAGTACAAAGTCGTGAATCGGATGTGCCCATATAAATGAATTCCTGGATATTTGGGCAATATTCAGATAACAATGTCAATATTCTTGTAAAATTACGATACTTTTGACTGTTGAGGGTAAATGATTCTAATTGGGAAGCTTGTTCTAATAAAGGGACTAAACCTGTATCTTCATCCATTCCGTTCCGTAAAACGAGTTTTGTAAGATACAGATCGGATGATGTCTCTGTTGTTGATGATGAGTGCGATCTAAGTATGTGAGGTATCGTAGGAAGTTGATCACCAATATAGCGTGCCACAAAGTGTTGCGATATGTACTGTAGATTTGGACATGTGCGAGCTGCTATCAAGGATGATGCCATTGGATCTCTTTTATCAATGATCAAACTATTCACCCAAGTATGTAATATCAATGTCGTTAAACTATTTTGATTTCGCTTAAGAATATTTTCTAACGGTACTCCTGGTCCACAATCCCATGCCTCTAAAAAGTGTATATGTTACATTAGGTGATTTTTCAAATGTTAAATTATCACGATTCAAATGACTGTCTATGGTCACCTCGCAATCCACTTCTCTACTATACTTACCTATCGACTCTAGATTGTCCCATCGACGATCATTCACAATTCCAAGAATCTTTGCAGAAACTCCATCCAACAAGGATAAATTATCTTTATCTGTTCGTTTCAAAGTAATCATCCTAGGTTTATCCGCTGGGATACTGTACAAAAAGGGACCAATGGCGGTTTTCGTCATCATTTCTGCAATATGAAGTGTATACCATAGGGAAGACGATCCTTGTTGCTGTAATATGAAATTGCGCCAGAAATGACATGTGGATGCGAGTCGAACACAATCGGTGGTTGACATGTAGGATAAGATTTGAGAGACCACTTCGTAAGGAAGCACTTCGGCAATCCATTGGTTGTTTTTATGTATAACCATGGTTAAATGCTGATAATTATCTGTAAGGACAGAACGTTCACGGTATGTATTCGGTACAAGAATAGCTCCTCTTTTGTATACATTGGCTGCTTCGTGCCATCGTTTTTGTAAAAGAAAAATATTTGCTCCTACAAGATAGGGATCAGGACGTGTCAAATTATTATATGGATTAGCTCTTTTGGCGTCGTCCGCAGCTCGATGATATTCCTTGCGTTTTTCATGAGCTGTGGCACGGTGTAATAAAATAACAGACTCGAGTTCGGATTGTAACAGATCCAGAGCATGAGTATAAAGATCGATCGCTTGTGAATAGTTTTGTGATGCATAAGCTTGTTTTCCTTGTTCAAACGCTCGCTGCGTAGTCGTAATATCAAGGTGTGTCAAGGTCAACATGGAATCACCTGGTTTCGCTGTGGTGGAGAACGGTGATAATATGGATGCAGTCATGTCCAATGAGATCGAGATGACAGAACAAAGGAAGCAAAAAAGAAAAAGGACCAGTAAGAAGTAAGTTTCGGCACATGTTGATGATATTAAGCTTAGAGAAATCCGTTGTGTTACTTAATATTCCCATTCTATCGTTTACATATTAGGCATGGTGTCCATGTTGCAGAAACTAATAAAATCGACTTTTTTCCACTCCGCCGTAACAATCATCAATTTGTTTCAAGTCTTTTCTTTGGAGAAGCTGGAAAATACATGTTTCATCACGTTGGTTTCTTGTGATTTTTTATTATATTATCATAAGTATTATTATTATTATTATTATTATTAAATATTATTATTCATTTACATACTTAATTTACATAATATATTAGAGGTATACATAATGAATTGAATTGTTCATTTCTGGATAAATAAAGTCTATAAGAGAGTTTTTTTAATGATGGGATGATAGTCTTGATGAAAGTGTGCTCTTGCCTTCTTTAATCAGGTACCGTTGATCTAGTGATACACAGTCGCTTGGAATAACATCGTCATTCCTTTTGCAGCCCGTTAAATAATCACATACAGATTCACTATACTGAATATGAACCGCCAACAATCGCTCGATCTTCTTTTTTTGTTGTCTTTCAAATAATTCATACATGGCTGACTTGTCAAATGATCCTCCAGATGAATCATCATGAACAAATAGATACTCTAAATGTTCCATGGAAGCAAATGCTTCTAGTTCTTTCCCTCCTATTTGACAATCCATACGTATCTTTAAATGACGAATTTGAGAGTGCCTCAAATTTTCCAAGACGTCCAACAGAATTGAATCCCATAATCGTATACTGATTAATTCGAAATGCCGGATGCTTGACATACCAACCAATTTGGTGAGCTCTAGTGTAAATGGTGCAAGAGATGCTTGTTGACATGGATCACTGATGTTGATATTAGTGTTGAATTGATAATCATATACAAAATCATAAAGATTCGGGGTATTTAGTAGGACGGGTGCAATGGTGCCGCCAGTAGGAATATAGGATAATGTTGGCACTTGAAATTGTAATTTCAAGGAGAGTTGATCTCGATCTGTGGTAGATAATCGTCGTAATTGTGTTCGTGTAGCGAGTGCTTCAAATATATGCTGATTCCAAAGACCACGACCTAGCAGATCTACTTCTCGCAACGATGGGCACGCCATAATAAGTTTTGCAAGTACCTGGACAAGTGGATCTGCATTTTTCAATTTCGATGTCACCGTCAGTCGCTTCATCTGTGGAGCGCCAAGTTGCGCCAATGTTTCTAGTGAATTATATTCGCCTATTGCATCCAATACAGTAGTAGCCATATCTAGCGATTCGAGCGTAAGGTGTGCTTTTTGAAAGATCAACCCTAATTGTGTATCAGCTTTTGTATTATTTCCCTTGTCACCTCTTCCAGGCCTTAAAACCAATTCTTTGATATTTTTTTTCTTGGTATTGATCAGTTGTTGTTTTGATATCCTGGTATAGGTCGATAATGACGGTTCAGTTTTTGGTGTATAATGAAAAATCTCTAACATGGGACAGTGTCTATGTAATATTTGTAATACTTCCCAGTAAGAGAAAATACGCTGTTGACTGCTTATCTTGAGTGATTGGAGCATCGGTGATTCTCGTAAAAGTGTAACAAAGTGACGCGGTTCATCATCGTCCGGTGATACTTCAAGTGCAGTAAGGTGAAAATCGGATTGTGGTATAGTAGGGGGAATCAGTCCAGCTGGAATTTTTACATATTGTTGTGGTATCCTAGCAGTGATAGTTTCGAGTTTTTGGCAGATTTTTGGTGCGTCGCTTAATGCACCATTACGATAAATCGATAGAAAATCACTGCTTAACGCTAGTCGTCTTAAACTGTACTTGTTAAGAAGAAGAACACCTTCTAATTGTTTCTTGTTAAATTCTGATATATCTATATATAGTTATTAAAAAGCGAAGTCATATTAATGAAATTGATTTATAAGTTACTTGCAATGATTAATCAATATTTATCCATTATTCGAAATTTTTAGTTTACCTAGATATTCCACTTGATTCCACTGCCGTTCCCGCATTGTCTTGAGTACCATCATTGAATTATACCCGAGATTATCATCGATATGTCTTGGATAACTTTGAACCATATGCAACACAACATGCTTCACTTTATCACCAGGGATCAATCTCAGTAACGAATGAAAACCACGACAGGTTCGAAGATCTTTTGTCACATTAATACAACTCCACATATCTGTCCAGTTGCGTAATATATAATCAAACCAAAATCGGCATGTTAATGCAAGTCTCCCACGGTCCTTGATGGATAAATGAGATAAGATGGATGAAAGTACTTCATAGGGTAAAAGTTGTACCAACCATTGATTATGTTGGTCAATGATATGCATGATTTGATGGTATTGGTTCGCCAACTGAGTGTGTCGAGGATGCATTGAAGGAACTTGATGTGCACCTTTTTTAAATATCGTCGCAGCTTGATTCAGCTTACATTGTAAAAGTAAAGCGTTGCCTTGTGTGACGTAGGGGTCAGGCCACAATGTCACCTTCCCACCAAAAGATTCAGCACAATGACCATCGTCCACTGCCTGATTGTAATTTTCTTGCATTTCATGAGCAGCAGCACGATGGAGTAAGATAACGGCGAGATCGGCTTGTAAGCTGGCAATGGCTTCTGAAAATAAATTCACAGCGTTGCTGTAGTTTTGTGTAGCATAAGCTTGTTTCCCCTGTTCAAACGCGATTTGGGTAGCTTTCAAGTCGAGATTCGTGACCGTCAGAGATGAATACGCATCGCCTGATTGAACGAGGGAAGGTAATTTTAGAAAAGTTGATCTCTCCATGTAAAATAGGATAAATGGTGGAGGGAAGAAGAGGAAGAAGGAGAGAATTGAAGATAGAAAAAAATAATATAGTGTACTAAGGGCCTGAAACATCTATTGTGTTACCGCTTGTCGGATTTTGCATCATTGGTTATTGATAAGATGCCACTGTTATCATTCGCATATAAGTTTATTAGTCTTAATCAGAAGAGAAAAAGAGATTCTTTGATTCTACATCTGGATTCATATTAGTCATTTCATTTCTATCGCATCATAGCAACAGAGCATCTATTTGCTATTATAGCAAGTAGCAAATAAGTGCAACTACATACTATGAAGCTAATTACGGTCATGTTTACAGAAATCTATGAGCATAATATAGTGGGTCATTTTAGAAGAAATTTAAATAGATCGGCATTAATGCGCATATCATCAACCTCGAAATTTGTTGTAAATGGAAATTTGTAAACATAAGCTCTAAGGTAAAAGTTTTAGCGTACACAAAATAAAATTACTTATCGTAGCTATATAATAAAACCAAAAGTATGGAAGAGACCTGTTATTAGATTTGAAAATGTTGCTGATATTTTCCAGCAATCTGATACTATGAAAATCAGTCATCGAAAGGAAAATTAATGCATATTAAATATACTATTGATGGTACTTATACAAATTCATGGAAATGAAAAGCAAAAAAGTATTTAACGCTAGGAAACGACTATCAAGAAACAAAGTATTCTGAATCAAGCCGATATCAATCCATTCCTTGGTCAAATGCTCTTGTTTGGTTAACCTTATCAGTGAACACATTATATCCAGTACCCAGTATCCGAAAAATCTTTGATTACAACAGTGATTAAGTTACAAACACTTTTCTCGTAGAAAGGCTTTATAATTTCAGCTTGACATTTAGTAATAAAGAATTACATTACAACATGTTATTTACTTTAAATCTTCTACGTGTACTAGAAATTCGGCCTTTTTGTTTAAAATCCAACATTTTTTCCTTCAAAGAAGTAAACTAATCAGCTATTTGAGCCAACCATTTTTACCTGTATACCTTCTGAATACATATATACATTGCGGTTTCAGGCCCTTAGATATTTATAACAATGCGATATATGGATTCATGATTCTAAGAGAGAAATGTATAACACTGACATTAGCGAAGCTCCTAATAGATTGATTCCCAACATCATTTACATAGGCTCACATAAAAGAAGGGCCTCACTATTTATCTTTATTCTCTTGGGCATACCTTATTACTAAGACATTTTCCCAAAACCAAATTTCCTCTGGGTTTGGGAGAAAACACAAAATCCTCCCAAACTTTTTGGGAATCTGATCTTGAGAATTTAGTTATTGAAAAATCACACTACTACTTGTACAATAAGTACCTACTTTTACATAGTAATAGAATTCATGATGCAGGGTTGATCTTTCTATCAAGAACATCATTGGAAGGGGAATGGAGCAGCCTTTTAACGTCACTATAGGATTTTAATCATTGCGTCTTTCATGTAGAAAATAGTGTAATGAAGGAAAATGGCATGGTTTCTTTGTATAATAAAATAGCAACTTCTTTATTACCGCATATTAATCAACCTTAGCAATTCCAGAAGTACTAAATTGCGTTTCTAAAGGCCAAGTCATGACTATGATAAAAAAGGTTGCAGGCACATTACATTAGATGGAAGTTGTACCTCAACCAACTCAAACCTTGAAAAAGATTCACGTTTGTTGATACGTAATACGTCAACTTTAATATAGTATATATCTTGTTCCCATTTCAAAGCTCGGAATCTCTTCCTCATTTCTAATTCTACCCTGTGTATTACTCTATAAATATACGTGAGGCGGAAACTAATAAAAGTCGATGACACACATCTATGAAAATATCAACGAAGTGATTATTTTATTAAAAAAAAGTATCTTTTTCCCTGAATTCATTTTATACTTGCACAATAGAAAGTGTTATGGTTAGTAATTTTATAAGTTTAAAGAGAGTTTATTAATTTTTATAATACTTTGTTTTGCATAGTTGTGCAGCAATAAGCATCCCTCAGATTTTTTAATAATACGTAACACTAGTACGCATATTATAGTTTTATCTTATATATTATGGTACATTATATTCAGTGAATAACTAAATGTAAGTCAATATTTTTATCATGCTCGTATAATATCATATTTATTAATATATTATATACTACATCAAATAAATAAAAGATAATTATATATACTTTGAGAGTGATTAATAAAAAGTAACAAAAAAGTACCAACTACTACCTTTATTATTTTATACAACGGCTAATTAAAATCTTCCGGCTTGCAGTTGCTTCCATATTAAATCTACTGGAGCTTTCTAAATCCTCGATCCATGGTTCTGATTTATCCCATAACTTTTTATCTGTATCATTAAGTATAAAGTGAGCATATAGACTTATTTCCTTTTAAAATAGATAAAGTGCCCTGAATTGTATATTTGCTACCACAGTTGATAATCTTCACGTCGACCAGAGTTATCGATGATCTCAAGAAAGGAATACTCGCTTCAATATTAAACGCTTCAGCTTTTTCCAAGATCAGTTTTTCCAACATGTTATGGCGCCTAAGCATCCACAGAAACTCAGAAAAAGCCCCTAGAGACAAATTACAAGTGATCGTATTCTGAATTAAATAGCTTTACTAATTCTAAAGATCATCATCTCGATATAGAGTCAATGGCTTTGAGAAGTCGATCGGTAGCAATATTTATTCTTCACACCCAGGGGTGCATGATTTTTCCAAGGTATAATGAAAATAGCTATCTAATTGGGATTCAAGAAATTACATAATAGATTCAAGATATTTTCTATTACCTCATCTTTTGTTCTGTGTAGGAGGAACTGTATTTATAATAAATCGTCAGGTTTCGAATGAAAATAGATTGATGAGATGTCTGGAACTCTTGGATAATGCGGCAATAAGATGCATCATCTATCAAACATCAAGAAAGGTTCTCTGATATGGGACAAAATTGAATAAACGAAGCAATGATATATTGAGGGAAGCTGATTCTATTGATTTGAGTATGTGTAAACGAGAACATTGTATGATTGCTGTTAAATAATGCCAATTAGAAAGCGCAACCCGAGGCTGTTATCCAATTTCTAGTACTTTGAGTGTATTCTGATGAGCTACTATTTGTTCGACTGCATCAAGGGATTCATCTTCGTCACCATCTTCATAAAAAATAAAATCACGTAAAGATCCAGATGTTGTGGAACTATTTGAGCACTTTCGCTGTCGTTTTGAGTATCAGTTTTATTGTTGCTAACGGGACACCTGGTTGTTGCCCATCATGGAATATTATATAATAATATTGATGTATCAGTGTCATATGTGATTAAAAATAATCAATATTGTTATTTTCCAAGTATCCAAGATGTGAAAATTGTTTTAGAATAGCTGTAAAATCAGTTTCAAATCCATCGACATTGTGTTCTCCCATATTCATCGTGTTGAATTGAAGAGTTTAAAAATTTGGACATAAATCAAAAATATCCTTTAAACGCTTTGGATAGCATATCATTGTATCAAGGATGAGACATAACATATTTGATAATGGTCAATTTTTACCATCACTAATATGGTGGTTTTCATCAATCTGTTGTTGTTGTTGGTACCGAGTAATATTATCATTATTTTCGAGAATGCACGGTCCTATTGTATAATCATCGTACATAACAGAATACTGTGGACCTGAATAGTAGTCGACAGAAAGTAAAAATGGGTAAGCTTTGGGCATTCTTGCAATAATCGAGCAACTGGAATATTGGCTTTATGATAAAAACAACAGTGCCGTTAAAATTGAGTACTCAATGATCGTAACAAGACCAAAAACTGTGTAGTAATATGAAATCGGCACGGGGTGAAAGCTTTATATATGGGAAAAAGCAGAATACTACTTTTCCCATCCAATTTTCATTTAAAAATAAAATCAATGCCCTTCCATCCACCCTCTTTCATAGTCTTACCAAGTTTTTTTTTATCTGATGGCAGCCATTTTTAGCAAGCATACTCAACATCATTCTTTTTATTTCCCCCTTCTATAACACCAGATTCATCAAGTGTTATATCTTGAACATGGGGACAAGGTAAGGGAATAATTTGCTTTCAGTTTGGACTAAGTAGTAACGCCAGAAAGAGTCACCTCGGAATGGAGAGCTCTTGTGTAATTCGGAGCACGATCCCGCCATCCTTAATTCACATGAACGAGTTCGATCCTATTGGCATTGCTAAATGAATTAACTGAAATGATTTCACGAAATACTTCGTGTGGAAGAAGCTATGTGAAATCCACAAAGAAACAAAAAGTAGGGCCAGAAAAATTGCCGTACTAAATCAATACTACCAATTCAAAATGAGGCGGATTATCTTATACTAAGATACCGTTAATGTTATTATAATAGGATTTATTGAACAGTACAACATAAGAGTGATATATAAATTATGCATTGAATGAAGAGGAACAAGAAAATAAACGATAAATAAAAGGTGGTCTGCCTTTTTTCTTTTTTTCATGATACTTATTGTTGTACTTGAATGGTTTTTGAGCATGATATCTGAAGAAAAGCGATGCACTTTTATATTGTACAAATTCATCCACAACTTCTGACATGTATTTGTTCCAATATTCGTCGTCCTTCATTTCTGGGTAACTCTCCTCTATCATTGGACGAAAGACATCGTTATGATATAGTCCCGTTAGTGTAGTACGGCACCTATAGTATATAGGTATAATAACAAGTTAATTATTACTGCTATATCGATAATGGTGAACCATATTCATGTTTTTAGGGAGGAGCTCCATAACCAACTCTACAACATACCATGTTTCACCAAAATTGCCACCATGCTGTAAGGGAATAACCACTGGCCTTGTTTCAATATTAATTGCACCACAATTCACTAAATAACCTTCAAGTTCTCTGCTGATCGAAGTTCTGAATCCTTTTGCTATAGTGCCTTGTTTCACTAAAAAAATAAAATTGATAATGACATTGACGTTTAGTTAGTACTAAACATTTTATTGTTACCAATAGTAAATTGATATGATATAAATGGATTGGGTTGGGATCGTATATAGTGAATAAACGTACTACATTTGTTGAGTACTGAAAACTTGGGTCCTATATTAACAATATCGTTCGGAGGTGCTTCATTCAGCTCAATCCAGCCACCAGGTTTAAGAACACGTAGTAATTCACGTAAAAGGTTGGGCCAACTATGTGCTTGTACTCCAAATACGATTAACTGTTGATGGATATAATCGAAATGATTGTCAGGAAATGGCAATGTCTTCAATACATCGGCACAAATAAACTTGCAATTATTATATTTGGCATTGTTTACCATTGTTTCGTACGTTGAAACTACATCTACAGCATAGAATACTGAATTAGGATATTGATTACACATTTCCAATGTCCAAGGGCCCGGTCCTGAATAGCATAGTCATTAATTACAGTAATTAGTAACAGTATTTTTAAAAACATTTGAAGTATATTATATAGAGTAGCTGTTATTACATACCGCAAGCTGAATCGAGCACACGTATTCCTCTTTCTAGTTCTTTTTCTATTGGCGCATCAAAATTCATTCCACCGCAAACACCTTTAAGAGTGTGATGTTGATCAATTAACCTTTCACATTCTATAAAAAAAAAGACAATAAATTAAATGTCTAGTTACTTTTTCCATTATATAAAAAATTACTGTTTGGAATGCTTTTTATATGAATAATAAATACCTTTTTGTCCTACATTTAATAAATAAGGGACTGTGCCTTTTTTTGATTGTTCATGGTCAGCTTTATGGTTTTTATATTTTTCAGTATAATATTGTACTGGAGTTGGATCTTCTGCAATACGGATTGTCATCTGTAGCAACGTAAAAAAAGGAAAAAAGAAAAAATGATAGCAATGTCCAAATTGGTGGAAAACAATCGAATAGGTTCTTATAAATGAAGTGTTTTTTTAGGCTATTCCAAATTACTGCATGCAAATGTAAGTTTCTTTTTGTATTCCTATCTATTACTCAAATAAATTCTTTGTATTATATATGGTTGGTATTACTTTAAATATTTTATTATTATCATAAATTTTTTAATAGTGTACTCAATGCATGTGGAATCAAATTCTTTGTTTATATGGTCGTTGATTTATATTATGCATAACAGATGCTCATCAAAACCATGTTTTTCCAACCATTAAGAGAAACACCAGTTATTTACCCTTTGTGGTATATATTACCTGACTTGTAATCACAACTCTTGATTAGGTCATGGAAGATCCAAATTTATGAACCAAGCTATCATAACCAACTAAATACCTAAAAGAATATTACCAGATATATTTCCTATTTTCATTATGAATACCAGTAGTGTTTTCTAGTAGTAGCTTATAGAATACACATGCAAGGCACGTGTCCAGATTTTATCACAATTTTATACAATATTTGTATTTTTTTCTATTACCTGTTGACGTTTCCTTGCTAGGTACTAATTTAAACAATCCATTATATTTCATTTATCCTTCAACATTATACAGAAAGGCTTATCAAATAGGAAATTACTAAACAACAATGAATTTTATATAAACTACATACTTTATTTAGTGGCATTAAAGATCATAATCGACTCCTTAATATATACCACTATGATGTAGTGGCTGATTACTAAGTTCATGGAAGGGTACCCCCTTTATTCTATGTTGCATCCCTCCTGCCCTGATCTTCTTATAGTTATATGTGGAAAAGGAACAAAATCGGATCTTTTTGAAGGTTAATTCTTTTACTCACAATAATGAAATAATTGTATCAGATGCGTGACCGAGGAGCTGTTAATAAGTTTTGTACGAGAGCCAGAACTATATTCTGAATTTACAACGTCTTCCATTATTATAATAAATTATGAATACATAGCACAGCACTGATTAATTTATAACAGCACGATCTTTTTTTCAAAAGACATATTTACGTATATAGTGTTACTTAGAAAGGATAACGCTAGAAGATAACGTGTATTTTTATTCATTTATCATATGTTCTAGACACAGTGTTGTGCTCATATACATTGCCAAATGGTTGATTGGCAAATAACAGTTGTCTTGGCATTCTTCCGAGTAGTTTACAAGTGTAGAACAATATAAAATTAATAAAAGAAAATAATGTAATGTCGAATGTATTCACTTTTGAACTGCGTTAATGGTGCCCAGTGAAATAACCGTGCTTTTAACATGTTTCACACGATGTTTCTATACATGTATACTTGTGAATTTGTACTCTTTGTTGATATTTTTATAATAAATATTTAAAGTATTCTATACAATATTATGAAGTATATTCCCTATCACTTGCTAATATGATACGCGTAGAAGGGATTATTATATATCATCGACTTTGAAACGCTTAAAATCGGCGGAAGGGGGTTTGTGCCTCACAAGATCAAAGGGATAGTGCATGCATTGATGTTTTTTTTTTATTCCTATGCACTCTAAAATATATAATGAAAATAATAACATACACGCATATTTGGTCTGCTATAGATTGAGAATATAAATACAGTGTTTAGATATTTAAGAGTAGTACCATGTATCTATTAGCTTAGTAAAAGTAATAATGACGTTTACCGATCGTAGATACGTTGGGAAAAAACAAAGATTTTTATAACTATCTGTCATTAGGCTCATTCTGTAATGTATATTTTTAGCACAATATTAATCATTCACAGAATCATAAGTATTTAATCATAATTATTGTAAAAATTGGCTATTATAAAGAATACTATGATTCAGAAATATGTATATACTAAAGCTATCCATTTAGTAAATTATCATAATTGATCATTTCTGCGTTGTATCAGAATTCTTCGTGGCATAAACTCTTTTATAATGTATTTGTCACAACAAGGTTCAAGTTTTTTTATCCATCGCTGTGTATTGTTCCATACGGTGAGATTACAATTCAATACATCCCTGAGCAGGAGAGTACGTAAAGAGTTTGTTTTCTTGAGTAATGATAACACGTCCAGGCTATCAAGACGGTCATTGCCACCCTCAATGACCAGTTTTTCCAAATGCTTCAATTTGCTCAAACGAGGTATTGTCTTTTTATCCAATATATTGACTCGTACCAGAACAAGCTCCTGAAGATGTTCGTTGTAGTGCAGGAGATTATCCAGAAATTGTTGAGGACTAAATGTACGATGCATTTCATATTGAACAAGCTGATGTCGGCTTAATAGTCTGTTTCGTAGTTCCAGTACCCGTAGATTTGGAAGCTGACTGATAGTTCGAACAAGTCGATCGCTTACAATGCCATGTTTCTGAGGACCAATAATACACAATCTTTCAAGATGTCTTCCTCCCCCTGGTGATTCGAGATAATCATATATTGGCTGTAATACTTGATCAAGTTGAGAACGATTGCTATTGTCCGGCTGCATGGGAATTTCAACATGTTGGTAATCAATAGTCAGGTTTCGAATAGCGACACGGTTTACATTATCGTGTTTATTGGTTTGTACGGCTTGGAGTATTTGTTTACATGTAGATGCTTCTCCACACAACTTTAGAGAAAGCGTTTCTATTGAAGGACAATGTTCCAGAAATAATACAATGCTTTTTTGATAACAAATGATTCGGTGTAGTTTTAGAGTATGTAAATTAGGTGCATGGACTGTTTCCAAAGTATTCCATAATGCAGATGTAGCCAGTGAACCCCTACTTGTTTGGCCAATTTCTAGATGTTCCAACGTTTTTTGGTTTTTTACAATGAGTTCATATACATCATAAGATTCCTCTTCATTAACACCTTCATAATATAGCAATTGACGCAAGTGACTGTGATTATCTGGCTGTTGTTCCTTTCCTCTTCCCTGCTTTTGTTGCATGGTAACTAGATAAGGGTCAAATTTACTTTCTTCTGTAAATCTTTTCCACCATGAAGCATCGTCAATTTTGGTGTATGTTGTATCGCTATATATATCATTATTGTATTCCAAATATTCAAGAGCAGGGCATTGTTGAAGAATAGTTTTGAAATCTGTTGCAGGTACATCATCTTCTACATTATCATCCAAATCCATATTCATTGTGTTGAACTGGAGAGCGCGTAAATTTGGACACAAATCGAGTATACATTTTATATGTTCGTCATAACATATTACACCATCAATAGCAAGACATTTCATTCCAGGAAAGAATAATATGTTTGCAGAATCTTTGTTGCTGTTGTTCGTTTGTTGATGTCGACTCCCATCAAAATCATCACCGTCGTCATTGTCAAGTAATATACAATCATCTTCTGTACATGGTATCTCATAGATTGTCGAAAATAAACCACTTGATCCAGAATAATAAAAATGTGTCAGTTTTGGGCATGAACGTATAAATGAGATAATGGGGATGTTGTGTCTAAAGTGTTTAATCAATAAAAGCTGGGATAAATTTGCTTCGCTTAAGGATCGCAGCAAAGTTAAAAATCGACTTGTAGCAAGCATGAACCTACAAGAATCAAAGGCTTTTTAAACAATAATAAATTAATTTAACATTGTTTAATTGAATAATAGCTATAATGATACCCTTTTTTAAAAGCAACATTGTACTCTATTAATCCATTCATTTTACCACTCACCTAATCTCCTGAGGCTAGATCCACATTTGTTATTTACAAGTGTATCAAGAATATTAAATGCTGCTGAGCCGTCTTCTTTTCGATTATCCGCCTCATTAACAATAAATTTTTTAAGTGTAATATTCTGAACGTGAGGTCCCAAATAAGGTATCATTTTGCTGTCTGTCTTGAGCCAAGAATCCCAAGAAAGTATCATTTCACGGTGAAGAGGTCTTGCATAAGTTGGAACGCGATCACACCATCCTTTACTCACTTGGATGAATTTGACCCAATCCGCATTGGTAAATGAATATATTGAAAAGATGGTACACAGTACATCGTATGGTAAGACTAGTGTGAAATCCATAATGGGGAAAAAAATAAAAGCAAAGGAACAGAGATTATTTCGGGTGGATTATTTTTCAAAAAATAACGCGAACCAACCAGTCGTATATTTTTGGCTATCACTTGAAACTATATAATTTCCATGTATATGCTGCGTGGCATGGCACCGAAAAAAAAAAAAAAAAACCAACCAAGCGGCATGATTTATCCAACCGCAAACGTTATACTTATAACCCGTGTCCCAATTTTTCATAAAGAAATAAAGATGAATAGAAATAAATGTTATATATATATAAGTTAACTGTAACAACAACAAAGACATCTTTTAAATATACATAGCCTCGACATGATACTTTTAAATTCAAACTATTTTTTCTTTATCCATGTCCGGAAACAGGTATATTGTAAACGTACGTTACCGCCTCCGCAGTAGCAAATGCCTAAAATTGGAAAATTGGAAAGCAATAATGATCAGTTGTCTTTAAATTTAATCCGTGCTTCAATTCTCTACAGTGTTAACCTATGCCCTTAGTATAGTAGGCTGATTTGGTAGATGGATATATATTAGACAAAAAAGCAGTGTGCTACTCATATATGATGAACAGGATTAACATTGAGATGATGATCCTGTTTTAGCTGTATATTAAATAAAAATTCCCGTTTTAGAAAAAGATTCTGACTTTGAGAGTGAATAAATCCTTATATATAAAAAGATACTTACACAGCTTATGCGTGATGCATCGATGATACTAATGGATTTTAATACTAGTTAGTACAATGCTATGGTTATGTATAACCAACAAAAAAGAAAACAAAAATAGGGCACCATAGGACCTGGAGTCAATGCTGAATAGTCGTTCACAGGATAATTCTTACTTTGGTTAGTTGGTGAAGTATTTCGGCGATATGGCGGTAGTGGAGGCACATGGACGAAATATATCTAACTATTATGTTCCTTGAACCGATGGCATCACGGTTCATCACATTTATTTTGAAATATCTTGAAGAGCAATGGGGGTGATTACAAACTTTTGACTCTTTTGGCTGTACCACCTTGCCATTATGTCTGTATAATTGGGAGAAACACGTTTAAAGTAGTAAGGGGATAGCGAGGACTTAATATATCGTTGCACACTTTTGTCTCATCCTATGGTTTGGCCATTAATGACTGTTTCAGTTTTCTACTAATTCTCCTTTGGTGCCCCCGAATCGGATTATTCTCATTAAAGATATATAGAAAACAAATAAGCATTCTGAAGTTTATAAACATTATAAACAATTGAAAAATTTAAAGGATTACTTACTCGAAACCTAGCACTAACATGGTGCAATACCCTTGCATTTCTCATACCACCAGTAATACATAATTCTCAAATGTGTGCTGCTAGCTTTCTATAAGTCTTTTTGTCCTGGATTTCCTTCGTTTTTCAATCTTTGTTTAGTCTATTGTTTGTTGTTGTTTTAGATTTTGCTTTGCTGTTATTTCGTTTGTTCATGTGTTTGGTGGATAAAATCACGATAATCATCTTTTTGGTAGTGTTTTTTATCGATCTTGGAAGTTGATGTGATATATGCGTGCTTTCATCTACTTCCATATAATCCGTTTCCATCTCCTTTTCCATCCCCCACATCCAATTCGTAAGTTGTCTTTTGCGTATCATCCAAAGAATACAATATAACTTATTTGTTAATCGAATTAACCTGTGGTACAAGTCGTCACAACCAATCTTGGGTCACTCCCTGATATAAATGATGAACTACGGTCAATTCAATATTCATTTTACAATCTATAATAATAAACCTTAGGCATCAATAAAACATGACATTTATAAGATGTTATCACTCCCAAAAAAGAATAATACATTACCAATTCTTTTTTAGGTAACGATTGCTTCATTTCAATTTTAAGTAAAATATAGAGCCTTGATTTGGCAGTCTTGAGAGATTTTCAAATTGTATCAAATTTATCACACTCTTCGTTTACTTTTTTTCGTACATAGTGCAAATCACTTTTTGCTTGTTTGACTAAAAAATTAGTTGATGATGGTGTTGCTGTTATATCTTTTCTTTTCTTTTCTCTATTCTGTTTAAAATGGACGAGTAATTCATCCGCTTCAACGTGGAAGAAGCAAGTAGTTTCGTAGCGGTAGTTTGTTGTTTCATTAGGTTGTTCACATTTGATGTTAATTGCATAATTGCAGTTTTTAATTCACCATCTTTCATATTTGGAATCTCTTCTTGAATGGGGCAAAAGAAGACCATGAGCGTTTCTTTTTGCTTGAACCCACCTACCTTATTATCCATTTATCCACATATAAAAAAAACTATACTCTAAGTATAGTTTTGCTCCCTATACCTTTTCCCTGTTCCTCAAACAGGGTTTTTTCTTTTATTACTTTTTGCTTTTCTATGATCTGCCTCGAACAAATATGTCGGCCTTGACGCTGTGTTCAAAGGAGACATTAAATAAAACAATATTTTTCATCGTAATGGTTTTTTTGTGTTGAATAGAGATTCCATGACGTTTTTCCTTTCATCGCTTGCTTCTGATATGCTCGTGATAGATTGATTGTTATTCCCACATATTGTGTAACTGTTTCCGAGAGTTTCATATAGAGATTTTCTAGAAAGAGGCAGAGCTATTCTGTCGCTGTTTTGTACACTGTCACTCCATACTTGCTTTTGTAATTTTATAGCAGTTAGTATCTTTGTTGTTAATCTTGCTAATGGAATAACAGTAAATGGGGAATAGATTGAAAATCCACTTTCATCTGACTTTTTAGGTACAAAAGGGATCAATAGATTGGCGATAGTTGCTGCTACATTTGCCTCTTTATCAGCGAATTGTGTTGAAAAATACGACGGTTTTTTTTATATAAGACGCGGTGATGCGGTAATCGATTTTCGACGACTGACATAATGTTCTTATACGTAATTGATAACAAGGTCTTTATTTTTGTCATCGAAGTCATTTGCTCGTCAGTTGATGATGAAGTTTAATCAGTAAAGGTCTGGAGGGGATGAGCTTCGTCCATGGTAACTACATTTTCAACCTCAAGACTTTCTTCCTTATCATCATCTAAGTAGTAATGATCAACAGCAGGTCGCTGTTTTGACTCTTTTTCATCGTCACCACTTCCTGATGGATCATGTTGGTGTTGTGCAAGAACGGTAATGATAATGAGATATGGGTTATTTTGAAATCGCTGTTGATTACGAGATAACAATCGATATGCAATGTCATTATATAACGTTCTATAAGAGCTCCACCATTATTGATGGTCGGATAAAGATTTTTTCGAGTTGTTATTGTTGCTGCTAGGCTTTTCCTCTTTGGGTTGATGTTTTTTATTACAGTAGTGATATAATGCTGGAGCTTCGTGGGTTGCAAATATGTTTTAAGTATTAATAGAATGACTTTTTCCAAGTCAAGTTGTAATCACTTTTCACTCCACATATCCCAAATCGCCGTTTGCAGATTCAGTGCTGCGCTGGCAAATACACTGCAATTTTGAAAAGGATCAGAGATAGGACTTGGAGAGTTTGCAATCAATTTCTGCATTAAGATTTTTAAACGACTGCCGATAAATAACATTACAAATATAAATGTTAGATATAGGGGGAAAATCGAGAACCTTGTATAGTAAACTAATCGTGCTTGTACTTACAGATTATCTCCTTTCTTTCCACTTTCTCCAAGATACGTGGTGGTTATACGTGAAATATGTGCACAAGAAAGTAGCTGATCGTTTTCCATTTTTTCTCGTATATTTTCCCGATATCCATACATCAAATGTTTCATCCCTGTCATCAAGAAATTCCTCTGGGAGGATTCCAGATAAAGATGTTTTCTTTACAGCCTTGTTTTTGTAGATATGAGCAACTCTACCATCCGAGAGCTATATATAGTAATAAATAATGACTCGTAAGTATATCACAGCTATTATCACTATAACAGCAACCACAACTGTATTCAGTAAAAAAGTAACATTTCAATAAACACGTCGACTGCTTTCGTTAGATCCTGCATTTCGTTCGAAAGACGTGCCTGTTCTTCATCAAAAATACGCGAAACGTCTTTATCATTCCCTTCTCGCGAAGCAAAATGAAGCAGTGTAGTAATGGTTCAATATTCTTGGAAAATCTTTTTTTCCTTATCTTTATTCAAGGCTTTTGTGAGAGACTATTAAATAAACTAAAGTACACTATAAGTACCAATCTCCTAAACACATTTACACTTTCACATCAGCTCTTTTTAATTAATATTTTATGCCTCAAAATAAAAGATATCATCGATATCTATATCGTCATCCTAGAAGACTATGTCATCATTGTAATCTCCAATTTGAAGATTCTCATAAACTCCATTGTTATAAGGGTTTGCCACCTACCGTTTCTTTATACTTGTTTTCAGATCCTATCAAATTTATGTACATATCAATTCAGAAACATGTAAGCATTGGCTGAGTTCTTTTCTTTTAAAAAAAATCAAGAAAATCGCATGTACCTGTGAGAAGTACTCATCTTTTTAATCATGACATATAAAGGCATCTCGTCATCCACGTAAACCTGTGTGGAGGCCAGATCTAACAAGTGATCAAGTTCACAGTTCCATTCGACAGCGAATTTGACGTTTTTGAACTTGTTTACTAATCCTACTAAAAGTCTCCGCTCTTTCAAATAAGAGTTCCTTGTGATATTCATGCAGATCTTGTGCAACATTGTTCCAAAAGCGATCTGGCAACTTGGGTGTCATGTTCTTTCTCTTTTTTTTTTCGCAGTAATACTGTTGGACAGAATTTGCGCTATAAAATAACAACACAAAAACGTACTCGTCAATTTCATATTATCTCTATAGATGAATATTGTATAGATATTATACATTATTCAGAAAAAAACAATAATATCTATCAATTTGTAATTAGCATAACTTATTCGATAAAAAAAATGTAATTGTAATTATATATGACGTAATATTTGGAACATTAATTGGTTCCTCACTTATATTTTCTTTTTTTTTCCAACTATATATTATATAGTTATATTATATATTAACTCTTTACTTCTTTACAAAATTTGTTTTGGTAAAATAACTTTTATCCCAATTAATATTCACACACCAAGTTTTATTTTATACCATTAATTTTGAGGATAGTATTGAAATTATTAATGTCAACGTATAATGTAAAAAAGTACAGTATGGAGGACAGGTTTTGGTGGTATCATAATAAGAAGAGAGAGGAAAAACGCTTGAAGGAAAAAAAGAGGATGAAATGAAGGAAGCGCAAGTTGTCACTCAAAACTTACTTGATGAACCATCTGACAATTCGGTTATATCCCATATTCTTATACTTCAACCTCGTCATTATCACCATAACGGAGATCTTTATGACATTTTCTATACCGAGTATCAATTTGTGAGAAAAGAGGAGTCTGATGGCTACACTACATTCGTTCTTTTACCACCATCCATTTTAAAAGAATGTGATGATGAAGTCACTTTTACAGTCTCTTGCCTTGAAAAATTAACAAAAGATAAAACAACAAATCAAAATGAAAAACAGCAATCCTCCCTCTACGAAAGCAAAGTTGTGACCAATGACAACATTAACATTGATTGGATTCTCGATGATGATTGTGACGACAATGTGGGGAATGGTAGTTCCAAAAATAGTCATTCATCCAACAAAGCAACAGAAGCAAGTGACAAAGATGAAGAGGGTTGCCCTGACCCAACAAAGAACTATTTTGCAGGAAAATTTTTCAATGTAAATATAAAATCATGAGTGATAAAGGAAAGAGAGAAAAATGTTATACATTCGCTAATTCTATCACTTATTCTCTTGTTTTCTGTCCGTTATAGATTAGTCATAGAACTTCGATACCTGATATTCAAAAATTTCTCAAAAAGCCTGATCTCGACGTTGAACTGCCAAGTCTAACTGAAACGGCCCAGTGTATTCATGTAGTATATCATCGTCCTATTTTTATTTTATTTTTTTGCCGTGATTATACACTAGAAAATTCGGCTCATTTTTCTTTTTTTTTTCTAACAACTTAGATCATCATGGACAAATTCACTGGGTATACACCAGGCGTTACATTTGTAGAATTTCAATCCCAAAACGATTTTATCAAGGTGATGATGCGTCTTAAGGATCATGTATTGAAAGGTGAAAAGGTTGGGGTCGGACCTAGTTCACAAGAAGGGCTTTTCAGTAGTGTGTTTCCAACATGGAAAGGAGAGTTCATTCATGGAGTCCCAGCTACGATTGCTAATAATAGTCATAATTCAACCAAAGCTGAACCAGATAACGAGGACAATGCCCTAATTCCCTTATTTTTGATGCCATCAACAGAAGATGACACAAACTATACTGCAAAAACAGATGATAATTCATATTTTTTGGTGAAAAAAAGTGAATATCAACGAATTTTATCCATCTGCAAAAAAATACAAGGTACAGTACATAATTACAAAGAAATCTAATTTGGTATTATTAGATAAATCGAAGTCTTAACCATCATCATGCTTAAATGTTATTCTATACATGTAGGCAAATCATTGTTCCCAATGTCCAGAAAGACCATACGAAAACCTAATCTCAATGGTAGTAAAATTTCCTGGAGTTGTGTCAATTGATATTTCTTGGACAATGGAACGAAATCTCCTTTTTGAAAACTATAAATTCGCAATAGGTAATAAAATAATGCCAGATCCGGTCCAACCAAATGATTTTTTGGATTATAAAAGAATTTAAGCTGTTAATATCTGCTTCTATGATAATATATATAGAAATAGTAATATCGCACATAAACTACTACAAACATGCTTGTCCGATCGATATTACCTTGCTTCCACGGATGCTGCGAGTCTGTCTTATGAGTTCTGCTTTTACAAGACGACAAAAACTGCAAATCCTTACCACAAGGTATGTAAAGCATTATAGTGAATATAATATATTACCAAAATAATTACTTTGATTCGTTGATATCGAAACTTAATGTACTAAATTATCACTCTAATATTACCATATATTTCTACTTCAAAAAAAAAGTAAACTTCGCTGTCCTAAAGATATTTTTAGTACGATTCACCCTACACCCCAATCATTCCTACAAGGCAGATATAATTTGAACGATGATGAAGATCTTTTTGATGAATGGATTCATAGTAGTAGTAATGATTGAATCCAATATTGAATAGTTCATAATATTAGCATTTTTTTTTATGAAATTCGGTTTTTGTAGTGCTTTAGTTATCCATCTTAGCTTTTTTGCAAAATAAATATAATTTTTCATGTAAAACATCTGCGTTTATAATATAATCTCAAAAAAATCTGTGAGTATCTTATTCTTTTATATATATATATATCATTGAAAAGTGTGTGCATTGTGTATCTACCACTCCACGAAACATTTATTGTGCGAAGTATTCGAATATGAAGTGTTAAACCCAATCCATAAAGGAGTTCAAGCCCCGTCCCATTTTTTTTTTTTACTCAAGGTCAGCCAGTGAGGTTCGTTTTACGATCATCTTTTCATCGTTCCAATACACAACACTTTTTCCTTCTCAAAATGAGTTCCTTATCTGTCTTGGAAGCCAAACTCGAAACTGAATCACGAGCATTCCAACAATTACAAAAAGGTACCATAAATATATTTGAGATCGTACTCTATTTCATGTCATCCCTGATTCATTATTATGTATTCGATAGAATTACAAACTGCGATTGAATCGCGTCAACGACTTGATTCTCAACAACAAGAAAATGAAGTTGTCAGCAAGGTAGATATCTAATAGATCCATGATGGAATGGAAATGAAACAGCATATGAGGATAACGTACATAAACATAGAAAGAACGTGACAAGAAATTAATGACTATTTTGGAAAATAGGAATTTGAACACTTGGAAGATGACGCCAATATTTACAAGTTGATTGGTCCCGTATTAGTAAAGCAAGAAAAGGGTGAAGCTGTTGGTAACGTCAAGAATCGATTAGATTTGATCAATAAGGAAATGTAAGTTATATATATTAATAAAAAAGCCCTTTTTTGGCAAATAGACACTTTCCAGGTAATATAAGTATTAATGATGCTACTTGGTTTACTGTAGCGAACGTATTGAAAAGCAATTACAGGACCTTACTGCCAAATCTGAAAAGAAAAAGGGAGAATTGGCACAATTACAAATGCAATTCCAACAAGCAACTGGTAAAGCTTAATAATAACGACCATGATAATAAATACCAAATTGTATTAAAAAAAATTGGGAAATGTAAATAATGCAAACAAAAAAAACGATAACATGGATGAGTTTTGGATATATGCAAGACAGAGAGAGGAAGGAGAAAACTGTTACGGCGGAATGCAAGAATAGAAAAGTGATATATGTATATATATATATATATTAAATGATTTCAATGGTAGAAAGTGGTTGAAAGGGATTTGTACAAAAAGAAAAAAAGGAACGAGAGAAAGATATAGTAACGTTTATAGGAGAGGTTTGCTGCTTGGGAATTGTCGTCGAGCAATAGTATCAATAGGTAATTGAATTAAATCCGTTTCCAGAGCAACGAGAATAGTTCGATTATCAGGTGAAAAGGTCAGCCCAGCAATATGAGTATCTCGGTCTTGTGGACCCAGTCGAATAATCTGGCGTGTTTCATAGGTTCGAGTATCAACAATATTAACATTTGACACGTGCTCAGCATAAACTAATAAGTCCAGGGGACCTTTGCTGAAATGAATACTACGTGGGGCATTGCGTGTTTTACGTGGTTCGATGGATCCAAGTTGAGCCACCATTTGATATGTATATGCATCATATACATGAACTAATCCATCCTGCGTGCTGACTGCGAATACATCGGATGTTGGTTTCCATGCACATGCTAATAGAGCAGCTCCTTCTGTTACTGAAAAATCACACAGAAGACATGTCAGTTTTTTTAACTCATTTAGGTATTATTTTCGAAGTGATAAATATACATATATATATATATATATCTTACCTTGAAGGTCTTTAATACGTGAATAATCAGAAACCTGATAAATATATGCATAACCATTATCACAAACAGCCAACATTTTTTCGCCATCAGGACTCACTGCCACTATAAAAGTATAACACAAATTAGGTTTAGTTTTTTTTTGCATCCAAGAAAGGGGATCATCAAAAATCTCGGAACTTTTTCCAACTCTAAATGTATCTATATAATATACCTTGATTAATGGCAGCTGGCATATCAATCAATATGAGTTTTTGCATACTTGGGATAGAATAGACGCTTATGGTTTGGTCATTGTTACAAATTGTCACGCGGAGATCGCTGTTGTGTTGAGACAATCGGACACAGTTGTTCATACCCAGACCTGCTTTTAGTGTTGTATTCCTTTTTTTTATATGCATTATTGTAAGAACATAATTTTTAGTTAGTATCGTCAGGTACTATAACGTTTTATAGAAAAACTTTTGATGGACTAAACGGTAGTAGATAATAATACATACCAATCAGAAGATAAACTATTAATCATGACCATACCGCGATGACCAGCGAGAGCAACATAACCGTAGCTAAAAGGAAAATAATGAGAAGAGAATAGAACGGATAAATATATGCACTCGATAAAACCTATTAATAGTAAATAGAACATACCCAGAATCTAATGCTGTTGGTGCATAAGGAAGATTATCCATCACTAATGAATCTGAATTTGTTTTGATATTATACTAAAACAGATGATTTAGTTTTAGTGTTAGTGAATTGGAGGAATGATGTTATTTATATCATATATTATATACTAAAACTTTCCTTCTATACTTACAAAATAAAGTGATTCATGATAAGGATGAACAATTGTACGAGGGTCAGAACATGAGATGAGATTGCGAAGTTGCCTAAAGTTCAATCATAACATAAGCATTTCTATTTTTCCCAAAAACAAAAAAAAAAAGATATCAACCAAGGTTGATGATAATGGTGCTACTGTATACAAAATTATTGAATGGCTATTACATACCAATTTTGAATTGTTGTTTTAACGTTTTCGTGCGTTTTATGATTGTTGTGTATATAGACACCATCGTTGGATCTACATCGTTCATTTCATATCAGTAAAAAGAGGACCATACATAAATTATATTTGACGACGATAAACAAAAAAAAAGCTAGTTTCTAGAAATTTACATGGGAACTAGTAACTCGAACGTTGTCTGTTGGTGTTGGTTTTGATCTTGCTGTAAAGTATTTTTCTTATAAAAAGCCATTTTGAGTGGGTTGATGGATGATAATAAACACGAGTAATAAAAAAGAAATAAATAAAAAAAGAGACACGTTTTTTTGCGTCTGCTTTAAATATGAATTACAGAAAAAAAAATTCTGTACGTCCTAAAAAAGGAAACTCTCCGAGCTGCACCAATCACCAATCGTTTTTCATCGGCAGGATCTCCGCGGATGTCTATTTCTTCAAGGGATTTTTAGTCTAATTTCCTTTCAGTCTTGCTGCTGCTTCTTTCAATGGACAACGCTTTTTTTTTTATCAAATAATAAGCAATCTTCGATGACAAGTTATATCAACAATATATGTATATGAATATAAAAACATGGAAATTTGTATTTACAATATGCTTGCTATCTTTTTTTTTCACCAAAGATCAGAAGCTCTAGGACGAGAAGATCCTCCCGTCTTGGTTCTTTTACTATCATTGTAACTAGCATTAGTGCTACTACTACTCTTTACAACAGGTTCTTTTTCTACCCAAACAGCACCATCGTCTTCACCACCATCACTATCATAACGTGAATGTTTTCGTTTCCTTGAAGAGGATGATGATGTTTTTTCCTTCTTTCTCTTTTCCTTTCTATGACTCTTTTTATGCCGCTTCTTATGCTTATCCTTTTTCCTTCGTCGTCGACTTTTTTCATCATCTTCATCGCTATCACTCTTATCATCGCTCTTGTAACCACTACGGTCTTGTCCCCTTTTATCCTCTTCTTTGTCTTCATCATCAGATACAGATACATGACGTCGTTTGGAAGAATGTATACGTGGCTTGAAAGGTTCCACAACAACACGTTCAGATGCGATCTTGAACGAGTCTGATGAACGTTCCGCGGGTCGGCTAAATTTCGGCCGGAAGGGTTCCGTTGTTGTCACCGATTCGCGTGATCTTGTTGTTGTTGATCCTTTTACATTACTTGATACCATTTGAGGTGGTAAAGGAGGTCCAACCAATTGATCTTCATCCACTTGAGCTTTTTCTTTTATTAAACTTGAGTGTACAATAGGCTGTCCCTGACTTTCTGCATTGACTGGTTCTTGTGGTTGTTCATCTTCTTCCTCATCCTCTTCATCTGAATTTTCGAAAATGGCTTTAAAAATATCCATGGAAGGTCGTTCGTAATCCAATGTTTCATTTGTTTTGCTTTTTTCTAATTTTGGTTGTTCTAACGATTTTTGTGGAGGCGGTGTTGGTGATGCAGATTCTGGTACAGAGGGCTTTGGTCTTTCGGAAGGTTTGGGTATAACAGCATTCAATGCAGGATCATTCTTCCAAAAATCAATTGCTTTGGGTTTGTTTTGTTGGCGTAGCATTTCATCCATCTTTTCCTCACTTAGCGCCTCTCTTGATCCGGCTTGCGTACGTCCTTCAGCGACTATTTTAGATGGATCATGATTGGGATGTGGATTTCGTACATTGAATCGTTTACAGACAAGACGTGTTGGATAGAATGGTTTGACTGTTCGTGTTAATTGACCAAACATTTTCATAGAGGCTGCTTCTGCTTCTTGAGATTTCTAAAAAAAAAATAACATCATGCATTTTAGTATTTCTCTTTTATTTTTCATCATGAACAAAAAAAAAAAAGAACAATTACCTTTTCCACTGGCTTTGATTTTTCAGCTTCTACTTTATCTCTAATTTCTTTTTCTTTACGCCATTGTGCTTCTGTTTTTAATCCTCCTTCAAATGATGTTTGTTCCACTGTTGTTTTCGTTGCACTTGCAGAAGTAAATCGTCCACTCATCATGGCACTAATCGGTCGAAAGATTCTTGCTGCTTTTGCAAATTCATCCATTTCCTTCATGCCTTGTTCATGTGTCAATCCTTCAGGGACAGGGATTGTTGTTTTGGGTTCCCCATCCTCGCTCAATAACCCAGCTTGATTTTCCAAATATTGACGGTATCGACTTTGTTTTTTCAAATTGTCACCAAATGGCATATAACCACGCAAGGCCATATTGGCTTGTTGTCTACTGATCGTTGGGAAATCGGTCAATTTGGTAGAATCTGTTGGCCCTGTATCCACCATAAACTTTAATACACTGTCAAGACGATCTTTGGATTTGTCGGGTATATAGTCAAATACAGATCGTGGTTCAATGGGTTTTTCACCCAAAATTGCCCCTCGTTCTTCGGATGACATATGATAACGTGGTTCAGCTGTGGCTGTAGTAGGGTGTTGCGCATTCCTTTGTTCATTGAAATCATCAGGAACCTGAGGAGGTCGATACCATTTTCCAAGTTCCTGCGGTTGTTCCGAAATAGAAAATCCTCTCAATGGTGGTCGCCCATCGCTGCATGGTGCTTTTCTCACATCACGTGATGTTGTAGTGAGGGAGGATGGCTTATGTGTCTTTTTCGGTCGTTCTTCGATGTCGTACAATGTATGATGATACTCTCGTCGACTATCTCCATAGACATCTATATCATCATCTTCTTCTTCAAAAGCACCCAATCCAAACCGTCCATTATTAGATTCCATACCAAAAGCAGCTCTTTCCTCTTCATCATCTTCCCCTTGTTGCAGCTGTCGTAAACGACGCATTTCAGCGACTTGGGGTACATGTTTTTCCAATTCATATCCCAATCCAAACGCATCGGTCTTGGCTTTGAAATCAACAATGGGTGTATCGCGTGGTGCAAAAGTGACTTCTTCACCTGCAATCTCGACATAATCCACTTCAACAGCTCGACATCGAGGTCCAATCCCTTGACCTGGTTTCCATCCCAGTTTTCGTAATAACCGTATACCCACGGAATCTTTGGTAGGACCTACCATATCCATAAGACTCGTACCCAAAAATCCAACCCCACTTCCTCGGGCTTCATCCTCCTTTTGTTGTTGTTTTCGTGCTGTCATTTCTCGTTCGGTACCACCTAACACATCAAATTCGTCTGTGGCTACCAGTTTTCGTGCATTCGCGATTTCTTGTAAATCTTCATCGTCCATAAAATCTTCAGGTCGGCTTTCTCGTTGTTCTGATCGTGCACTCCGGGAAGAAACAAATGACGAAGGCGTCCAACCTAATAGAAGAAATGGAGGGGGAGGAATGAGATTTTCAAAAAGTTTCGCAGCATCCTAAAAATAAAACCTTCGCTTCTCTGGATGTCACTTTTGTTTATAAATAATAGTTGTGTTATCAACATACCTTCTTTGGATCCAACCGTATTATAATAACCAGCAGAGAAACCGCCAGTAAATGCTCCATGGAATCGTCTACGACCTTTTTCATCACGTACTTCTTGTTTCCATGTGGGTACAAATTGACCAGAATCGGTTAAACCTTGTCGACGATCGCGTTCTGTTTGTTCTGGAAATGCTGTGCCAAATACAATATGATTATCAGACCCCATTTTGGGTTCAGTTAATGAAGATTCATTGTCACCATAACGGGACATTGGTCAAAATTCTTGAAAGAAATAAAAAACGTGTGTTGATCAAGTTGGAGAAAAATAAGTGTCTGGCTGCTTATTTCTAATCATTCCTTAAAAAGTCCGTTTAAAATTTCTTTGTGCTCAAATCGAATCTGCATGAGGGGAATATTCTTTACTACTCAAGTTTCAGATTCGTTTTATCATGACGGGATCTATATCAGCTTTAAAAGAAGGTGATATCTATACCAGCTATCCAAGTTCACTTGACATGAGTGCCATTCAAACAGAAGTTGAACAAGATCAAAATGCAATAACAGCACGCCATTACCGACAAGTAACTGCACATTACACTCGTGATTTGAATGCCGTTCAATCAGAACTATCTTCTACTATTTTGCTTCATCGTGTACATTCCTATGGACAACAGAAGAAGTACCAAGAAACCTTGGAGGATGCAAATCAAGTACTCAACGCCTTCGCTGCGCGTGCTTCAGCCCTTTATTTTCTGGAACGCATTGAAGAACTCATGTAGTTGTTTCGACAGGCTATGATACCAACAGGTGACTCTTCCAATGAAGATAGTGTTAGGTCCACCATGAATCCTTCTTTTGGATTATTCAAAGAATGAATTGATTGTATCTTTCAATAATCTCAAAGCAGGAATAAACGGATCATGACCAAGTTACTTTTTGAATTGTCAACACGTATTTTATCCATGCTCTCTTACGAGGACCTCATCCAATTGACAGGCACATGTCGCTTTTGGCGTACAATTTTATGAAGGAATCGCCCGGCATGTGGCACACCATTGATAGTATTCAGTATGTCCCTCATAGAAACCTTAAGCCCGATATCAGAACTGAAGTACTTGATCCCTAGCACTTGCTCACCGTTTGGAACATAGGACCGGCACTAAAAAGTTTACATGGGCAAAAGTAACAGCCATTCATTGGTTTCTTAAACAAGTTCCATCGGACCAAGTAAAACATGTCTAATTGTCCATGTCAACAGAAATTGATTCTGATATAGATGAATTGATTGATGAATATATTGAATCATTTGACAAAGATCCAAAGGATCACCTCATCATAGATAATGATACCCATGAAGACATGATATCTGAATTTGTTATGCAAGTGCATCATCAAGATGGTGAAATGGGCATGTTGGATAATGATAATGATAATGGTGGTAACTGGCTGGAATTAGACAAAAGCAATGATGATAATGATGACGATGACGATGATCAAGACGACGATATGGAGTTAAATCCAAATGTCAAGATGGTAGTATTGATAACTGGTTGAAATCGGGTGACGACGACAACGATGACAATAAAAGCGATGATAATAATAATAATGAAGAAGAAGACAACAAATATGAATCTTGGGCCAATAATAGACATCCCCAGCGACACACTACTTGTAGGGGATCTCGGACTACAAGACCAAGAAATGCTCAAAGGGGTCAATGATCGCACGTCGAGGAACAAGAGATGCAATGACTGCAAGAAGAGGAGCTCCATTGTAAACAGCAAGAGGAATGCCTCATGTGCGTGGTGAATCGAGATTAACAACTTCTATTGGAAGAGAAAATAGACTCGGAGCTGATCCATCTGAACCCATTCCTATTGATGACGATAACGATGATGAAAATGAGCCATTAACAGAAAGTGACGCTGAAGTTTTTGGAAGAAAGTAATGTATAAGAAAGAACCCTTCCAGAATCGTTTTTCGAAAATTATTCAAACAAAATTGGAATGCTATTGAAAATATAGGTAAAAAGCGATACAACTATAAAAAGAAAGGGAGAGAGATAGAGGAACGAAGATAAATAATAATAATAATATGGATATTGCTCTATTTTATTACTTCTTAAGAATTGTGTTCCCAAATACCAAAAGAACATTACACCAAACTATGGGAACATGTCAAGGATATATTCCGAAGTCTAACGATTCGAATTCATGACAATGACAGTACTTGAACAAAGGGTATCAATGGGTTACGAGAAGCAACACGCATTTGCCCACACCTCGGATACGTAAAATTAGATTACAGTAAAAAGCTCAAATAAGAAACGACGGTGTCACTTGCTAAACGCGTATCAGAATCTAAACTTACGCTCAGGGAACTCAATATCAACTGTGTAATCCAACGTAAAATTTTGACTAGCATACTCCAAAATTCACTACATTTAGTATCACTTGTCATAATCGAAACAAATGAACAACAAAAATTTATTTTTCATGATCGTGGATTTAGAGATATGGCGGGCGTGTACCTTAAAGTGGTTACCGACAATGCACCAGTTACATTGGAAATAGTTTGCTATCAGAAAACAGATCCTAACTTTGTGGCCGTTTTTACAACCCCAACAGCTACAACAATAGACAATGGCCCATATACCAAGATCAAGAAAAGAGGACACAAAAAGCTATTGTTGGAGGGAGATGAGTGGTCCAATAGTAAGAATAAAAACATTGACGTGGAACTCGGTCATTTTTTTCAAAAAGCATCTCTCTACTTTGGAATGGATTCAGGTGAATCTCGGTATAACGATGACGCAAGCAAATGAACAACACTCTTTGGGAACTATTCTTGCCAACGAAGGTGCTCCAATATTACACTATCTGAAACTGTCGGACGCAAGACCAGAAGGAGGAACTACAATGAGCGCTCAAGATATGAATGATTTGCTCAAGGCATGCCCAGTGTTGACCACGATTGATATATAAATTAAACATTTTTCTGGCAAAAATGCAGTGGCCGTATTGAACAGCAACTATTGTCCCCAGCTTGAAATGTTAGATATCAAATTTTCCTTTAATCCTTACAGTGAAACAATGGCACAACAAATGAGCAAAGAAATGTTTGAAACTCAAAGAACCGGCAGCAACAGTCCATTACGTGATCTGACCATCACTTACACTGGTGAATCGGATGGACTCTTCGTGTGTATGGCCAAGGAATTTTCCAAGACCCATATTACGAGAATTAATATAAAATACAAACTGACTGATATTAACGCATTACTTGAATTCTTGAATCTTCTCAAGGATACTAAAATTGAAAAGTTAGAGATCCGGTTGTACTATCCTCTGACGACGCCCATGATGATTGCTGCCGCGCAACTCAAACATTTATATTACTTTAGGCTGTACTTTTCTATTAATAATTCGAGTTTAGTTTCCAAAAAAAACACGTAATCAGTTTTTTCAAAGCTTGCCAAAGTACTGAATTGATTGGAATCTGCGAGTCCAGTACTTTGGTTATGGGGGGTTAGTTCAATCTTTTAATGGCTTCTAGACAAGAAAATGGAGATGTTGGTATATTCCAAGCCATGATTGCGAATGACGACAACCAAGACGAACAAGATTTGTTTAAAAAATACCATATTACCGACTGGCAGCTTTTATTTCCCTATTATTGAGAATCCAAGTGTATATTTACTTATTGCAAATTAAACAAAAGTAAAATGATTTGTTGCATCTGACTATTTTTTCCATCTTTTGTTGTTCTGACATCACAGCAACATATATATAGGACTAAAACAAAAACAAAAAAAGTGATATAGATTCTGTGACATATTTCATTAAGAAATGGAAAGGACTTGTTTGGTATTGGTTTTAATGAGTTTTAATTTTTTTTTTTTCTGTGGTTTTATATGTTTTTTCTTTTAATGAAAAATAGAATGATAAAACAATTATGAATGTTCATAAAAAGTATGGATAAAGAATAACATCAGCAAATTAATATATAAAATCATAATCAATCACCATCCTCATCTGAAGCAATATTGTCAGTTGATAAGCCTGAGTTTGAGGATTCATCCAAATAATTGATCAAATCGGAAGGACAATTTGTTTTACTAATAATTATCAGATAGGATAAAAAATAATGAGTCACAGATCACTCTTTTTTTTTGTAGTTGTTATAAAAGATGATCCTACTTACCTGGCTGATAAGATTTGCTTTATTTGATTAATACTAATACCTGGGCAAAGCAAAACAGTTCGTACCATCCGTTCCATAAGTGAATCTTTAAATGGATGCTTTGGTTTGTTCATATGCTCCCGTAACATGCCTATTTTTTTAAAGAGAATTATGATACTTTTGTTATCAAGTTGATAATCATTATGATAACCGATAAATAAAGTTCACATTTGAAAAAAAAAAAAACCATACCAATGTCCAATTTGTAGTATTCGTATAAATGATCACGTTCCATTAAAGTAATGATTTCTGGATGTCGCCAGGGGAACTTGACCATCATTGAAATAAAATTTTCGAATGGTCTTGTTGGACACTTCTTCATATAGCGCGACTGAAAAGAATTCAAAAGAAAAGTTGTTATTAGATATCTTTTTATTAGCATTGTATTCGAAAGATAAAGTATCGTCATTTATAGCATACTGAGGCAAGCCCAGGAGTATATTCTACCTTATGATTTTTACAAAGAGCCAAAAGTGCATCATATTCATATTTTTCAACAAGTCGAGGAGGTACGAAAACCGTGTTTTCTTGTCCATCACTATCATTTACAAAGTAAGTTGGTTTTTCACAGATAAACAAACCATTCCATTCTGGAAAAACATGTCGAAACAAAGTTTCTTCGTCACTCTTTGTAATTAAAATGACACGACCTTTCAAAAGCAAGGGAGTTTTTAACATTGCTAATGCTGAATTGAATTCTTCTTCTGATTCAAATTCAATGAAAGCTACGTTTTGCGTTTTATAAGTATGTTTGTCAATCATGATCTATAATGAAATAATAGAAAATAATAGGTTGATTCACCAATGAATAAGTATGTCAGTGCATATTTTCTCTCTCCATTATATTCATCATAAAATAGTTGCATGCTAAATAAAACTACTTCTCATTTATCTTGAACTGAAGTACTCCATGGAATCTATTATAGTAGGGTGGAATAAAACAATCAGTATTTATTTACAATGTTGTCAATTGTAGTAACCATGAAACCAGAAAAAAGAAAAGCTTTTACATTAGAAATTTGTGCGACATAGAATGTTTGTTTTAAAACAGCGGCAAATTTACTGACAGCTGTCACATGAAATGCAATTGAGTTGGAAAGAAGCTTCAAGGCATTGTCATGTTGATGATTCACAGTGATCTTTTGATTCGACTTTTTCTCATGGTTATTCTCTTTTTCTCCCTTGATAGTACATTCTTGAACAGCTTTTTCAAGAGTGGAAACGGAATACTTTTGATAAGAATACACTGGTTTTGGTTGAATAATATTATTGTATTGGCTGCTGTTTACATCAGCAGAAGAAGTTCCTACAACTTTTGACCAAGAAGAAGAAGTTGACTGCCCTTGCTTCTGTTGTTGTTTGCTATTATTAGTAATAAGATTGTCTTCTGGCATATTACTAACAAGCAAGACACTATTCTTTTGAAGATTGTTTTCATAACTTGTACTAGTATCTTGTTTCCACAATTGGGACCATCGTTCTTGTACAGTTGTCAATGGCACTAATGTTGACGTTGTCGTTCTTAACTGAGTATCCACATGAACCACGGGTATGTTTTTGTCTTGTTGCTGTGTTTCACCAAAGATATAGTCATTGTCCAATTGCTTACATTTGTACTCTTTCACTTTTTGAGAACCATGAAAAGGACGAGACGGTTTGATGCGAGAATAAGAAAAACAACCAAGAGGAGGTTCATATTGATTGGCTGTGTCAAGAAAAGAAAAGTCATTTGTTAAAAGATATTGTTGTTCATCATATTCATTATTAGGTGCTGCTGTCGACAATTTTTCAACGAAACCATATTTCTTGGTAAAATACGTTCGAGCACATACAGCCTTTTCAAGAAATTGATGGTTTACTATAAAAAAATAATGATGAGTATCGATTTACTTTTTCAAGAAAAGAAAAAAGTACCTCATGTTGCTTGCCGTGGCATTGCTTTATTGACGTTGGTATTCTTCTTTTTGTCAAAAGAAAGCTGAAGAAGATGACCAAGAGGTTGGTAGCCTTGGGGACCTGTGTCTTTATATATAAATATAAAAGGTTAATACATATAATATAAAAAAGGGAAGGGAAGTCGTCATAACAACGAAAACTATTATTCTTCGTATTGTAATAACTTACTTTGATTTAAAAAAGCATTATTATTATTATGAGCAGTAATACTATTGTATATAATATTATTAGTATGATGACGATGCTGGTTGTTGTAGTTCATCATGGTTTTATAAAGTAAGAAGTAAAAATGAAAAAAGTGTAACGTAGAAGAGAAAGAAGAAAAAAAACGCGACAATTTTATGTGTAACATGAAAATTAATTTTGCATAAAGTTTTCGTGGTCATGAGTTGTGGCCCTGAATGTATAATCAAACTTGAAATCACAAAAAAAAGGTAATTATTCAAACTCTAATGTCATGTTGTCATGTTGAATGACAGATTATAACTATTTTTTATTCATTTAAAGATCTGCATTATGAAGGATGGGTTGAATGTAATTTTATTACTTGAAGAGTAATAACAACAATAATCCTAAGGAAACAACTTTATTTAGGTAAATAACGTAAAACCTAAAGTAGTAGTAAAGAGCAGCCAATAGAATGATGCTCCGTATACTAATATGAGGGTAAGCTTTTTCCTCACAACTCAGCAACGTCTACTCTTATTTTCTACGTATAAAAGAAAATGAGATCATTATTTGTTTACCATCATTTGCATCATTTCAAGGAATGAAGGTTTTTTTTATGTAAAGACCAAATATTCATAGTCTCATAAAATAAAAGAGGTTCCTGGAGTCATCCAAAGATATTATCCATAATAGCATTCCGGCCATCCTTAACAATTCCTCTATAAAAAGAGAAACAAGTCGATTTATTCTTTCACTTGAACTAAAAAGAAAAGCAAGAACGTTGATCATTACATCTTTATTTCTACTGCTTGTTCAACAGCTTGTTTAGGCCTAACATTATCAATATGACGACTTTTTCGATGGTGAACTATTGGATGATACATCAATACTCAATCATTATATACAAGACACTGATATTACGTCTATTAGGTGAGACTTGAGGATTACGTATCTTTCATGGCAGATGTAGTATGTTTTCTATTTTCATCGTATTTTATATAGACAACAATAGCAACAGCAAAATAGAGTGCAATGTTAACATGCTAATGGTCAACGTCTAATACATGTATGCTATTCTTCTCACAATAGTATAGTTATTTGGATAGTATTTATTTATCGCATTCATTATCGGGGGTAATTTTCCTGGTCCAATTGGGAGGTTACCTTTGGTCCAGACCAGCCTTTTGATTGCGCTAGTAATGAACCAAAAAATCTTTTCAGTTATACTGCCATGGTTTCTACAAGGATTGAAGCAGGATTGAATACAAAAAATCAATGGTAATGTGATGTTTGAAACAAGTTTAACTGATAATATTACGTGACGGAGACCAGTAGGTGTGCTGGTATCCAGAACGGAACCATTGTACAATACACTGATAAATCAATAAGTACTGGTTCAGGTTGCATCCGATTATCTTGCTAGACTAGAACCTTATTTGCGTATCGATGAAAATGAAGATGCTTCTACACTTCGCAATCCTGTACACCATGAATACCATGTATTTACCTTGCATACATGTAATAATATAGAAAGTGGAAATTGTATGAAGGGTCTTCAGATGCGAGTGATCTGTCTTTGCCAGATCAGATACTTTCGATAGTTCAAATGGAATGGGCCTTCTAGTGATGTTCTTTAAATAATGGTGGACATACTGTCGTTATTTATGTGAGTATACCATCCTTCATATCAATACATGTCATTTTTTTCGATTTGCGATTAACCTTTATTTAACATTTTCTGTTTTCCTGTTTTATTACACGAATGACTAAAACCAATACAGGTACCCCTTCCTATGGGACAAGATTTTCAAACTACTACTTATAATCCTGATACTGGTTTCTCAAATTGCAAAACTATTTTCAACTTTTATGCTGTAGAGAACAATTACAAAACAATCAATAGTATGGCTTTGGTGAATACCACTTATACGTACGGTACCAGAATCTGAAACTGGAGTATTTGAAGGATTTATTTTCTCCTACAATGGCGAGTCATCATTACAAATGTTTATGCATGCAATATATATATATTACAAAAGAATGGGCCTTTTTATGAATTTACCTTTCTTTTTTTCTATACTTTTGATACGATGGTATGTAGTCTATTTTAGATCCGAAGAATCTGCAAAACTTGCTGGAAAAATCTTTACAGGATCACTGTACACTTCCAATAATGTAGATTTCCAAGGCTTTTCATGTGGTAAATATCAAGGCTGATTCCCTGTTGTTGATTATAACGGAAACAATGCTGCCCTTACTATTACGACAACCCCAGTGGTGAATCAAGTCACACCTGTATTTATTCCGATGGAAAATGAATCTAATAATGATTATGAAGGTAATAAAAAAGATTGAGAAATGAAGAAGAAAGGAAAATATCAGTATATCTATTAAACGATGAAACTTTCACTAGATTTTGTTAATGCTTTCTCTGATATAATAAAAACCATATTTATTTATGATAGAAAGTAAACAGTGAGATTTTATATTATAAATAATAATAATAAAAAATACATTCTTGGTATTCCATGAAAAACGATTCGCCACACAAGGTGAAAATTGTGGCCAAAAGTTAGCACATGACCACTCATCCATATTAGGAATTTTGGTACGCAAGCGTGTTTAGACATTTTCGTGAGGTAGCTTAATCACTTTCTTCTTGGCCACCTATTAACAGGAAATGGCATACATCATTGCTCTTCTATTTATAGATAGGATGATTGTAGTCATTAGCTATTATAGTCAATTATGGCCCGGAAGGGAGGGGGCGATTTTCAGAGTATAAAAAGAAGCAGAAACAAAACATACTGAAAGAAACTATTATTAAATTAAAATGTCAAGAATAACAGCGATAAAAAAGAAAGAAAAAACGATATTCATTTCTGGTGGTTCAAGTGGTCTTGGTCGTGAGGCTGTAAAGCAATTCCTTTCCGAAAATCACACAGTGGTGTTTACTGGAAGAAGCATCGAACGTATCCAAGAAACAATAACATGGGTTAACCCTTCTCAAGACGAACGACAACGTTTGTATGGTATTGTCCTAGACCTTGAGAGTCTTACCAGTATCCGGGAAACTGTAAAAACATTCAAGTCTCTTGGTATTTCATCACTTGATGTGCTGCTCAACAATGCTGCACGTACCACGGTGAATCTTGAATATGTTGCCGAGACGACCAAAGTCGAAAAGACCATTTTTGCCAATACCATTGGACCCTGGTAAATACCCTAACTTATATTTTTAGATATCTTCCCCCCTTTCTCTTTTTATAATAACTATGCATATTTTTATTAAATTTTTCTTTCTGAACGACTGTTACATCTTAGGTATCTTACCTTATTGTTGATACCATCATTACATCCTGGTAGCAGAATTTTATTTGTCACTTCTGAACTCCATAATCCCAAAACTAACGCACCTATGTCATCCGCCATGAGCACCAAGGAAATTCAAGATCCAGATCTTTTTGATAAATTGAATGGAAAAGGTCAACCTTATAGTGCACTTCCTTATTATAGTATAAGTAAGCTGGCCGACGTCTGGATCACATATCTCTTTGCAAAAAAATTCCCAGATTTCTCCGTCAATACGTTTTGTCCTGGCCTTGTTCCCACCACAGGATTAAATCGACAACAATCTTGGCTCTTCCTGGCTTTCTTCAGATATATCCTTTCGCGTTTTCCAGGAGCTATCACTGAACATCAAAGTGTGACTGAATACATGTATTATGCTACAAGTGACGAACTCGAAGGCGTGACTGGAACTTACTTTACACATGGCAAACAGAGTGAAAGCTCAGAACGGTCCAAGAATATGGAAGAAGCAGCAAGATTCTGGAACCTTGCATGTGAAATTTGTAGCACACCTGAACACACAATTACAACCCCATTGTAGTGGCTATAGTTCACTGCTCCTTTCCCATGTCTATATTATAGGTTCTCTATTATATAAATGAAGAATGTAGGGTTTTACATATATTATATATTTTTACTAAACCTATTATGTTTTATATGTACATAGCATATTGATTGTCTACTTATTTGCTATGAATACTTATAACTGGATGTTTTTAAACAAGCTTCTGTATAAGTACTTATAAATAAATACTATAATAAAATGCAGTATCACTTGTATTAATATTTAGTATAATGAAAGTATCTTTAATGGACAACTATCTGCAAATGCAGACATTTGTGCTTATAGCATACATCGGAAAAATGTCCAAGGCTGTACAAGCCTTGAAAGGCCCTTCAAGATTGTTTAGGTACGTCCCCCGCATTGTTGACATTTACACATATTTTCAATGTGGCTTCAATCTTGTACAAGAAGGCTTCTTAGTGTTGCTGCAATCTTAACAAAACTTTACAGTAACGTGCACCCCAGGCAGCCAGGCAGACAGATCTCTCAGCTTAAAATCGGCTCTCTAAGTTTTATGTGCACAAGTAGGCACCTCTATAGACCCTCCCCTGAGATAGAAAGTAGGTAACCTATTTTACCTACTCTCTTTTTTGACCACTGCACGCTTTTTGTGTAATTTGATTCATAATAGAACAGTGTAAAATTTTACCATCCTTTCTGTTTCTTTGCTCTTTAATCATTATAGCACATTTTACTCCCAACAGTAGCAATAATAATAACAACAACAAAGCTGAACAGCATAGTAATGACGGTTAGGGTGCTCCATATATTTCTTTGAAATATGGATCTAGAAATCTGTCAGCATGGAATATCTTCCTTTATTACTCATCTCTTCCTAGGGATGACGTCCTTATTATTCATCTATAAAAAATGTAAAAGCGAGTCTGTATTATTTTTATATATTTGTAAAATTCAAATTATATTAATGGTGATGTGTTATTATATATTATTAATAGAGCTTGGGTTGCCCGATGATTTTGAGTTCAAGGGTACTACTGACTCACAGCTTCGTTTACTTTATGCGCAAAGAAGGGAACGGCCGCCTTTGACTTCCTTCAACAACAAACCCAGGAGGAAAATGGTAGAAGGAATGCGCCAGAGCAGGAGCACGATATTGAAACAATAGAAAACATGCTTCTTGATTGCCTTAAAGATGTTTTAACCGACTGAAGAAAAAAACAGAGTATCATGTAGTTGTTTTATTGTATTCCAACCGTAAAGATGCTCGCAAAAATGGTGTACTTCCGAATTCAGGTATTCAAACAAATATTTTAGTTATATACATTGATTAAACGATTTTATATAATAGAAGAAGCAAGGGAAACCGCTGAAAAAGGAATGATTGGCGCAACATTCCAAAATATCATGAGTGAGTACCAGGATTTCCAATCTTCAATACAAGGATAACCAATGATTGACATATTTTATGCCACTTTTTTTCTACAGGCTCCGAGAGGAACATTCCTGGTAATTCTTATTATATTTGTGATATGATGAATTCCTACTTAATAGTGCAAAACTGTTGGTTTTGAATTAGCCAAGAAAAGACGGGTAAAACATAGCAGAATTGAAATGATTTCCAAGCATATGCGAGAGCAATATAGTAAGTTGACCTGATCAAAGATTGATATCTGATTCTTATAAAAATGGAACCATAATTCTAGGTAAAATAACGCATTCTGGATCGAATCAATTCCCTTGGGCAGAGATCAAAAAGTGCCCACGCACAGATTATCCAAACGTCCCTTGTTATATTTATGAAGATAAGAGGGTCGCCTTAATTGGATATGATTTTGGAACTGACAAGAAAACGGGTGAAATATCCAATAATGCCATCCGCCCAAATAATTTGAGTGCTTGTCGGCAACAGAGTTTGGCAAATGCAATCGAAAAAGAAACGATTCAACCTGTCGAAATAGAAAAGTTACATGAAGCTCTTCCCCTCCATGGTAAGCAAATATTTTTAATTATATTCATACAGTACTTCCTGGCATTACATTATAAATTGCATGCAAGCGGGAGATTTGATAAAAAGATGCATAACAGAAATTGATATAAAACGTAGGCAATGAACCTCAATAAATAAATATGCAACATAGTTATATTTTTTTATCATAAATAATTTTAAATCGTCGATAAATATGGTGGTAATTGGTTAATTAACAAGAAAAACAACATGAAGAAACCAGAAGGAATGACAATACCGATTTCAAAAGTGTCAGTTCAGGCATGTTTGTTAAAGCATGGGAGTTAACTTTCGAAAAAACGGTATTTACTTTTATTGTGTTGTAATATTGAGCTTAACTTTGCACCGTATAGTAAATGTGAAAGGAATCTTTTATAGCATGCTTGAAAGGTTGTTCTATTATCAATCAAAAAAATATTACCTTATTTTTTTAGTGAGATGTGTGTTGTAGTACAGTTATACTGGCTCGCTTTATCTTTACAAATTAGGATTAGTTCTCGTGCAATATTGATTATGTATAAAGATATGTAGCATAAAACTTATAACACACTCTTCTTTCACTTTATTTTTCATTAAAACGTTTTTTTTATTTTGCTTTAGCAATCACCGGACCAACACGCCGTAGATCTCGACGCAGTAATAAGTTTGATATAACGCCAATTCCTAACCATCAACTTCACCCAGAGCGGTATTTCAACGTTATTGAATATGTAGAAATGAAAAATGGCAAGATAGAACCTCAAATTGTTTTAAAATTGAAGAGAGAATATGCATCAATAGAGAATTCAAGTGAAAATGGTGGCGACACGTTAAAACATGTCCGTGCTGAAGAGCAGGTCCCACCAAATACTTCTTCTCAAAGTAACAACGTACATTATTTTCCTTTTAAACTATCAAATACATCATATAAATCACTATCCTTAATCAATAATATATTTTAATCCTAATCAACTTTTTCTTTCTTGATCCACTTTTTTTCGGAACACTTCTTGATGCACAGACCACGTCAATTTAAGAAAGAAAAACTGTGTATAATTGAAAGAAATAAGTGTCTGTTTTTTAAGTGTGGTATGAGCCAGCTCTATATATCATAAAATATAAGCAAAAGAAAGGGTTCTAATATTTTAAGATGGATGGATAAGAAAAACAAGTAGATGATCAATGAGGTTTCGTGTAAATGGGAGACTGGGAGTTTACCAGTTTTGAATATAGTGGACCCCCTTTAATTTCACAGCCAAAATTCCCATTTTTTTGATGAAAATAAGAGGTGTGAAAATTAATGAGAGCAGCTTTACTATGTATTTCTTAGTATATTTTTATGTCTCCATAGACAAAACTATTGTGAAGATAACGAGGGTTGAAAGTTAACGAATATGAAATTAACAGGTGTCCACTGTACCTATGATGATAGAGCAAGATCATCGATAATATTTTGATGCGGTATGTAAAAAAAAAAGAAAACATTCAGTGGATTTCACAGCAAATCAATGCGTTTGTATTACCAAAAACGTGTTTCTTGCCATGGGAAATAAAGGGAGCAGGATAGATGGTTATTAGATACGCCGAAAAGCTGGAGCGTTATTACTCGAGGCGAAGAAACATTTATCATGTTCGGAAGGCCTCTGAATGCACAGACCATGACAATAATTGTTCGTTCAGTCCGGAGGACTGGACGAACCTGAATTAACAAGTGCTGCGATTATTAATCTTTCTTTATTAATGAAATGCAAAACAAAACCAATAACTTTTTTCTTGTATAAGAATGAGAGTCTAACTATCCGTGAATCCTTGATCATTTATGAGCGAGTCGAGGGACACTGGTGGAGGGTCCCTTGTTGATTCAGGTTCGGGAAGTCCGTTGGACTCCTACAATTGTCCGGAACCTTGGTGATGGACAATTATAAATATGGAGACAATGATAATTACATGTAATATACTAAATAAGGGTATGTGACTATTTCTACTCTTTGCTATACTACTAATGACTTTTACACTAGGCTAAGCTTAAAATTGATCATTTTATAACTCCTCGAAAAGTTAAACCGTGCCCTCCACGGAGTTACATCACTAGCAAATTTTACCTATCAAGAAATCATGAGAAGCTGGATTGAAAAGATGAAAAAGATGTCTGATTACCTCTTGTACTAACTCTATTAGTAACATCATTACCAATAACTGATTGTAGTCGTTAGTATCGTCATAATACATACAAGTATCTCGTTTGCTCTTCAATAACAACGATAGCTACAATAATCAGTATTATTTAAATCCGGCCCTCCTTTCTATCTCCAGTATTTTATATATTAAAATTCCAAAAACAATAGTGCTTGATGTCTAATTTGCATTCTACAAGAATAAAGTACAACGCCGTCACAATAGCATACAGGAACAATTGCGGTTAATAAAGCAAAAAGCTTATACATTGTAGTACGTACAAGGATGCAGAAAAGCACACTTTGTTGATAACTATATAAATGTACAGCAGCACGATATCATTGACGTTAAACGTATACTTATATTTATATTTATTATCTGCCAAAACATCTATACTAGTAGCACTCACCCTTATTTTTTGTTATTTGCTGTAACGACTATTTTAAACCCTATACGTACTGCAAAACAAAATACTGTCTAATAAAGTTCAAGAGCTTAGTAATGATGCGATGATGAAAAGGTTACACGACAAGGTGTTACAATAAATATATATATTTCATGGGGTTGGCTGTTATTTTTTTTAATTTTTTCTTTCGCTTAACTGTGTGATGGATACAACTCCTTTTCTGGTATGTTCCGTAATTCTTTTTTTTTTCTGTAACTTACCATTATTTAAACTAACAGATACTTGGGTCGTTATTTAAATTTAGCGTATTTTATGATGTACATAACATACGATACCGAACAATGGGAAATTATCAAAGCAGGTGGATATATTAGTTCTGGAAGTGATAGGAAACATACAAAGCTTATTGAAACATGGAAAAGCAAACGAACAACATTACCTGACCCTAATCATCATTCTGGAAGAATTATACCAACATGGCTTGTTCGTGTATCCGATATGCAACTTGTTCCTGGATCCTCCATCAAGGAGGGTACCCATTATCATGCACTCTCCTATTCTTGGAATCAATCTGGCGAAATTGTGAAAAAGGATGATGGAACCAACAAATATGACCGAATAGACAACAAACGACATACCATTATTTCTGGATGGCATAAACTGAGAAAGCATAAACATGTCAGTTTTGAAGGGATTATCCAACGAATATGTAAAGACTTTAATGTTCATTACATTTGGTATGATCAAATGTGTATTGACCAAACAGATACGACGAAAAAACAACACGAAATCCAACAGATGCATCACATTTATCGAAATGCCCAGTTTACCATTGTTTTGGTTCCGGAGTTGGAATATACAGGAGAAAAGGACCATCGCCATGGAGGTCAACGTGGGCTTGTGATGGATACTCTCCTGGAAACAGAATGGGCAAAAAGATTGTGGACCTTAGAAGAAAGCTACATGTCAAGAAAAATGCTATTTGTGGGTACGAATGTCCATATGTGGTCCATTGTAGGACAAGATTGTATTCCATCCATGACTCGAACCGGACATTTCCTTTATAATATTTGTACCGAACAAGCAAAGTGGAATGCCAGTACCGTATTATGGTTTGCAAGGGCAAGATCCAGTTCCAAAGCACATGATTGGATTTTTGCATTGGTTAACATGTTTCCAGCCATTAAAGATGGGATCACATTTCGTTATGACATGCCCATTACAGATCTGACGTTACAATTTTATCGACTTTTAATTGAACATGACCAAACCGTGTTGATGTTTGGTGCACCTTATACCTCAAGCGATCGAAAAGCACTTAGTCAACGACAAAGTTTACTCGAAGAAAACGGCCATGGCGGTGTATTTTCTCCATCTTGGACTGGGATCGATGGCACACATATACCCCAAAACGAAAGTATATCACTGACATCAAATCTAAGTTCAGTGACCTCATCCTCTTCTTTTACATCAAGTACAAAGGATAAATACGAAGTGGATGATGAAGGAAATTTACATGTAACATCAGCAGCTATACCGGTCACTCTTCGAGGACCAAGTTGGGTAAAAACAGTGGACGTGAATAATGATATCCCTGACAAACTTATTGGCGGGTTACCATGTTATCCAATATGGGAAGATTATCTCCATCGACAATTACATATTGGAGCCGCAGTACCACCAGCTTCTTCAGATAATGATGGTGACATATCTTCTTCACCTTCTGTTACATTTGTTGCCACAACTCTTGGACAAGCACAAATGATATGGAATTGCTTTTCACAAATTTATCGATTAAAAGCAACACATATTTTACCAGCAAAGAAACAAAATAATGACGGCGATTTTACTTGGATTAATACGGCATCTTCACCAACAGATGCAGCTGCTTATTTATCATTAACGGATGAAAACCGTCGTGGAGAATGTATCATTCTTACCGGAATACAGTTCAAAATGGATTCATGTATTGCATTACCCGTTGTTAAAAAGGTGAAAACAGAGGGTAGATCAACAGATGATGTTGGTTATTATCACAAGTCAATTGGACTATGTTTTATTACTGATTTATACCAAATGGGATCGGAATTCATTTTGGATGAACAAGAATTTGTAATAAAGTGAAGCTAGTAATTTAAATGATCAATTTTTTTTTATTATTTTCTTATGTCAAGAAAAATACGTATTTGGTAGTGTTTCGACCAATGGATCATAAACATAATTTGTTGAAGAAGACCAAGAAAAAGAAATATATTTTTAAACGACCCTTGGTCTGCCAGGCATAAAATGAAAAAGAAGGTTGCACAAAAGAATTCAACAATACAGCCATCGTTCTTGGCAAAGAGAACGCTTTGACCTCATTTTCAACATTGAAGATCCATTTAATAATAGTCCCACGATAAGTTTTTCATGGACGATGAATTATATTCTCCTTCTATGTTTTCACATGTTAAAAATGTCCACTTATTTTTTGCTTGACATGTTACCTTTTATGGGACTTTCAGAATTATATAAGCATACAGCAAATCCAATTTCCAAAATTGGATCATTTGGGACTGACGTGATGGCTAATAACCAGCATTTAGGCATCTAGAAAACAACATTTTTACATGAAAACATTACACAAACACACTGGCTATTTATTTTACCCAGCATTTATATGATTATTTTTTTATTGTCATAATATTCCTATTATTATTTTTTTTGTAAGGTGGTTTTTTTTTCATAATCTATATATAATTATTCCCACTTATTTAATTTGCTATTATATAAATATTCATGGTTGATAATGATGTTATTTTGTTGGGGAGAAAGGGATATGATTATACAATTTAATGAGGATGATGCTGGCGATAATCATTGAATATCTTTCTGTGTGGTCATCCGTGATTATTATTATTTTTTTTAATGGTTGTTGAACAAAATAAGGGGCGGAGAAGAGAAATTTATAAATTTATAAGTCCAGGGTCAGTTATAAAATAGTTCTTTTCATCTTATGAAAAAATAAGAATCGTACGAAAAAAAACTTTAATTTATATAAACCCATTTAGTTCAGATCGATTTTCATTATTCTCTTTCTTTCTCTTTTTTATATTTCCCTTATCTTTTCATTCTGATTCTTCTTCTTTTTTTTTTTACATCTTAAATCACATATCTTTTGATGGAATCTATCATTGAAACATTCTATCAGGCCGGATCAGGTCGAACTCATATACCGTTTCCATTCATATTTCCTATCTTTACAATCCCATCGGGGTTATTGGCAATATTGCTTATAACCAACAAGGTCCCCACAACAGCCAAGCAAGTCTTATCTATTCCGCTCTTGGCGATCATTTTCACCACACCGATTTTTTTCACTTCTTCTCATGGAGGTAAAGATAAAGACAGTCAAAGCGTAAAAAAATTAAACTGTATCCAATAACTAATTACCATTTCGTTTAAAATAATTATGTAGTTGTTGATATTATTGTTGCACCAGCATGTTATAACTTGTTTTTACGTTTATTTGAATTCTTTTGGATCAGCCCATTGCTTTATGGCAAGCAAGCTTATGCAACTCGGGATTATTTATACCATGAATTTTGGGCCAGTATATGCAGATTCCCAAAATCGAATAAAAAGAAAGATGATGATGCAAAGCCAAAAGAATATGTCAAAGACAAGGTAAATTAATAGATCATCACATGAACATTCAAAAATGGACTACCTTTCAAAGAAAAAAAAGGCAAAGGTATTAATTGAGAGTTCTATTGCTTCTTAAATTAGAAAATGTACCACCTTTTCATGTATTTAGCTTACCACTTATTCATTATTGATGTGTTTGGTTCTTGGTTTGCCACTTTTACTGGTAATGAAGTGATTAACATGCATAATGATCGTCCGGCGCTCTTATTCCTCTTCAATTTTCTTGTCGTTTATACTCTTACCAGTGCATTTAATGTTGTCGGTTATAGTTTGCAAGTGGCTCACTGTATCTATTACGAACTTGGTGGAGGATATTCTAGTGGTAAGCCTATTTTTTTTTCTTTTTTTTCTTTACCATTCTCGACTTATTCTCAGATTTTGGATTTGCTAATGATATCATATAATAAATAGAACAATGGCGCCCTTTAATGATTAATCCCGTCTTATCCACTTCGTTGGAGGAATTGTGGAGCGTCCGATGGCATCAACTTTTCCACACCTCTTGGGTTGCTTTTGGTTTCCGTCCCGCTCGCTACATTACACAACGCGCACTGGCCAAGACCGTCAAGAATACCTTACCCATTTCCTTATTAGCCGGCACCTTAGCAGTGTTTTTCGTGTCTGGATTAACACACGAGTATATGGTGTATGCCAATAATGGATGGTCTGTCTATAAACGATTATTTATTGGTCAACAAGTGCTTTTCTTTTTCACCCATGGTCTTGGTATGTCATTCGAACGAATCGTTAAAAAATTTGCAAAAGCCTATCTTCCACCCAGTCTTCTTGAATCAATCCTTGTTCGACATATCATTTCTCGTATCTGGGTCTTCTCTTTTGCCTATCTTACCTTCCCATTCTTCATGGATGGTTTCGCCTATGGACAATTGTGGTTCGATAATCCATTATCATTCTCTCGTCCTTACGTATTCGAGTTCTTCCGTTCAGTTGCACCCAGTGTTGGTAAAGCTGTCTGTGGTAGCTTACTTTAAGTAATGCATTTAGATAAACATACGCATATTTATTTTATTATTCATCCATATATTTATAGCATTATTGTAAATCGATCGGCTTATATACCTTCATCCTCCTTTCTTTCTATTTAATTTTTTTTATTCATCAAGATACCTCGTTCCCTTTGTTTATTTATTATATTATCATTAAACGAACATTTTTTTATATATAAAACCTTCATCCATATACTTTATAAATTTGCATGATTGTATTCTAAATACATATCCTCATGTTCCAGCCAATAAAACCTGTTAAGGTGCCACAGCATTCTGCAAAAAAAAAATCCATTGTATCACATTTTGGCTAAAAACGGGGAGACGCATGCTTTTTTTCTCTTGATTTTAAACGTTTCAAGTTGCTGAGCAATTGTCGTAAGCAAAAAGAAAGCCAAACGCCCAAATCATTTGGCCTGTCGTTGCATACGGCTTTGTACTTTTCTTTAAAAAAAATTAATAATGTTGAATTCACAATCACAAAATGTCCCTACTGTTACTCATGGTGAAGCTTACTCATTAATGACTTTATCTCCATTCAATCTCTCTGAATTACAATCATTATTCAACCAGGGGAAAACCGCTTATACGAACCATCACTATTCGGACGCTATCAAGCACTATACCCATGTACTTCATACCCTTTATAACGACGTATTACCTACCATCCATCTTCATTGTGCTTCCGCCTATGAAATGCGACATCAATACGACTTTGCATTAACTGAAAGCCGATACGCTTCCCATCACCCAGATACCTATTTTGCTCAAGCCAGTGCCTATTATTTCCAACAAAAATATGTCGAAGCAGCCCATACTTATAAAAGAGGAATGGATACATTGTTACCCGAACGTTATCCACATCAACACAACGTCTTGGTTCAAAAACATCGTCAAATTCAAAACGAAATTGATAAACGAAATCAATGGATCCGACAACTTTTACCGTATGAAGTGCTGAGTCGAATTTTATCCATGGTGTCCATTAAGGATCGAATGCGGTTGGCGATAACATGTCGTTTTTGGCATAGATTTTTAATGGAATCCGACATGATGTGGTCTCATATCGATGGCACGCATGATTTTGTAAGATGTTCCACAGTAGGTGTGAATCAACTTTTGGCAAGAGCAACACGTAACCAAGTGAAACATATTGCATTATATTTTGCAGAAAATGATAATATCCAACCGCCTCATCGAGTCATCCTGGATCCAGATCTTTTACACCAGGAAGCCCTCGACGCTTTTGATGATGATATCAATGTACCACCAAGAGGAACTGATAGACTCATACCGATGAGGACACCTCATTACCCTAGTATATCCACACTTACAAGTGCAAATGCATTTTCGATTCCATCTGATCGCCCATCACAAGATTTATATTCATGGATCACTTCTGAACAAAAAGTGCTTCATCTAGAATCGTTAGGTAAAAAAAATGGATAGCATCTAGTTTTTTTTTATTCATCTTGATATTCATCAATATAAATACAATTATTATCTATTTTATATATAGAAATTACCAATTATTGTGAATATCGACTTTGCAAGATTTTGGAAGCCTGTAAACGAAGTTTAAAACGGCTCAAATTAATTGATTGTAATGATCGCGATTATGCTAAGCATGCATTGATAGATGTTGTCCGAATATGTCCCAATTTACGATCTTTAATCATAGTAGGAAGATATAATAATATAGATGATTATTATCCATCAGCATCAAGAACGGCAATGGAGCGAGGAGAACGACCACCACAACCTACACATGCTTTCAATCTCTTTCGCTTTCATCATCAGTACCCTGTACCATCAGCATCATCATCATCATCAGCATCATCAGCATCATCTTCTACAACATCATTATCATTAGCCATGTTACCTCAACTAAACGTTCTCAGTCTTACGCAATTGACATTGGAACAAAATGTCAAGGATTCCTTGCTGATTGAAATTTTGAAAAAAAGTCCAAAATTAGCCTGTCTTACATTACCTTTATGGAGTGGTCAAAAATTGGCAAATATTTTAAATATCATTCATATTCATTCCCCATACCTTCAATCACTCCGATATGGAAGGATCATGCCAAGAAAAGATGTCACCTATTCAACAGATCATCATCAGAAACACCATTCCACTCCAATTTCTTTACACCACGGTCTCAAGGAACTCGAGATATGGTTAGCAGAGGATACTGTCAATACATCAAAGCAACAAGCAGATATGTTAGATCAACTACAAGCCTTATTCCAACAAAATCGAAATAGCATACTGATTGTAAGACTGTTGGGTGGGTTCCTCAGCCATTCTAGTTTTGATTTGACATTATTGGTAGGACAATCTCACCATGGTTTACCCCGATTAAAATTTCTTGAACTCGAACAAACAAGATCCAATGATTCCAAGTTATTAGCGGACACTTTCCGGGCATGTCCATCGCTAGAACATGTAGATTTTTGTTGCACTCATGAACATCTATGCAATGAACAAGCCATAGAAGCATTGGCTTCATTAAAATATTTGCGACGCCTTTCCCTTGACATTAAAGCCAAAGGTTGGCAACTCTCTGACAAATACGTTCTCTTTCACCTCTTCAAAGAAAAGTACGATAGTCATTTGGAGGATTTTACACTTCATTACTGGTACAAACATACAAGCCCTTATATGCAACATCAATTCATGATTGAATTAGCGAAAGCAATCTCTCGATCGTCAAGGCTTTGGCGATTGGATATTCAAGGAATTTGGTTATCTGAAGGCACACTGGAAACATTTCTTTCCCATTTACATGATTCCCATATACGAGAATTGGCCCTATCCCTTTGTCGCGGTGACGTGACCAGCCAACATGCAGAACCATTCAGCAAGACAGAAATGGAGGCATTGGCATCTATTCCGTATCTCGACTATTTGAAAATCAATGATACAGAGAAATTAATGTTGGAGACACAATTACGAGAGTTTTTGAACAAAGTGGTCGATTGTCAATGGAATCAACGACCATTGGTTGTCGTACGAATTGATAATGTCCATCCAGATCGATGTCCTCTCTTGGGTTGTATAAAAAGACAGCCATCTATCAAGAACAAGGGAAATGACAATCATGAGCAACGACAACAACAGCAAGAAACGACCATTCAGTTATACAAAAATGAGAATGTATCTAATTCGCGTTTTTCAGTTCAAGTAGATCAAGATTATGTGGATTCCAAACTCAAGCACAAATTTGATTTTCCTTTGCGAGATGCTAGTGGTTATTTTAATAGAGCAACAGGTGAAATATAAAATCAATTCACTCCTTTTCTTTTTTTAATATAATAAAAAGAACAACAATAATTGTGCTTTTTCTCGTTTTTTTTAAAAAAAATATAATATTAAAAGTTTTTGGGAAGTTTTTGGAATAGAATCAACGTATAGGGGAGAGAGAGAGAGAGAGAGAGAGAGAGAAAGCACAAACCAATATACAGAAAGAAAGAACAGCACGAGAAGAAGAAAATGCCAAAAACAAAAGAAAAAAAAACGAAATATAGCCAAAGTATTCAATGATAATGTCTATATTATTTACTTGTTGGATGAGAGGGAGTGGATTGTAATGAAATACTACTGTGGTAAAAGTAAACCTATTGTTCTTTTTTAGATTCTTCAGGAGAGACAATGGGTTTATCTGAAGTAGGCATAATGCCAAGAGCAGATAATCGTTCAGTAAGACTTGGATGGGATCGGTTCCAAGCAGAATACCAAGGATCCACATTAAATCCACCCAAATTCTTGACACTCAACTTGATCAATGCACTACGTAAAGTGGAAGCATAACCAAGCTTCAATGCAAATGCATCTAAAAGAAAAAGAAAAAAAAACAAACGTCAGCTCTTTAATAACAAAAGGCCAAAACTCTCTCTCTCATACATCCAATGCACATATTATTATAAAAACCCATTGCCATCCGCCCTTTTTGTTCCTTACCAGCTTCATATTCATTTTTACGTTGATAGACGTGCATCAAGAAACCAATGACACTATCGACAGGAGCATAGATGTATTGGAACAACAAAAAGCCAATCAATGTAGGCATGGTACTAAATCCAAAATCTTGATAAAGTCGTGTATTGTTGATGAAATGGGAAAAGAGCCAGAACATGGTCAACATATAAACTTGAGTCACAGCAAGAATCTTGAGAGTATGGCTCATTGCCCAATGGCCCAATTCGTGTGCTACGTTTTACAGCATAATAATAAATAAAAATAAATAAATAAAAAAACATTTCCAATCTTCCTCAATAATCTAAACTTACCAAGAACAGCACAAATTTCATCTGTGGTGGAATGATCAATCAAGGTGTCAAATAAGACAATGTGCTTATTCTTGCCAAAACCATAAAAGTAAGCATTGGAATGGCTCGAACGCTTGCTACCATCAATGATATAAAGCTTCTTGAGAGGGAAATTGATACGGCTGGCCAATTCTTCGATACGAGTACGAAGTTCTCCAGGTTCCATGGGTGTCAATTTGTTGAAAAGGGGTTGAATGACGGTGGGGTAAATGGTAATAAAGAACATTTGGAATACAACACTGTTTTGTTTGTTTTTTATGTATATGTATAGAAAAAGTATATATGCGTTAGGTACTAGGCCGATCAAAAAAAAAGTTACACCCATCCATCATCACTCCCTCCTTCCTTTTCAACCCCTGGATTGGGTTCTATCACAACAGATTATATAACTATATATATTTATCAATTCAACTTACACAGTTACCCATACATAAAAGTAGAAACGTTCACCAGTAGATTTGATAATCCATAAAAAGGCAGCAAGGAAAGGCATCATGATAGCACCAAATACTAATTGAGATTTTAACAAATCCATGAAGAACAATCCAACGGTTTGTTTGTTGAAACCATGCTTCTGTTCAATTACAAAGGTCGAGTACAACGAGAACGGCAACGAAGTAAAGGTAGAAATGAATGAAAAGATAATGGTGAACACAAGGGATTGAGAAATCTGTAAAAATGCGTCAATAAAAGAGAGAGTTAGTTTCTTGGTATATCATATATAAAGACAGCCTTCTTATCCGCCACCTCATAGCTTATATCTATATATATGTAAATTCATTTTCCTTCCTTCTTTACCTCATATTCAGAACCATAGCCAAGATATTCAGATAACAAACGACCAGAAAAATCCCAAAGTAAAGGTAAAGCATCATAGTGGATCATGAGCAATGCTTCAGCTTGCTTAAAAGCATTTTCAATAAATGCAAAACGCGATTTGTCCAGATTATAACTTTGCGATTTGGTAAAGTCAGTTTCACCCACAATATCAGCTAAATCCTTGGGACGTTCGCGCATCAAGTATCGACGATGTTGTCTAAAGCTAATTGTTTTTAAAAAACATTAGTTTAAGTTTGTTTTTTCTACTTGATCACTTTTTTATATAACAATAGTAACGATAGCAGAATATACGTACTTTAAGTATTGTTCAAAAACATAAACAATACAACTAAAACCGATAACATAGTCCTTGTAGTTGACACTGTCTAAATAGGACAGTGCTTCGTTGACAGTAGCCATTAAAGAAAGGTGAAAGAGAGAGAGAAGAAAAAGGACAATATAACAAAGAAACAAAAGAAAAAAAAGCGACGTGGACCCCTTTTATTTTATGGAAAACACACGCGGCACAAGATGAATCGCCACTCCATTCTAAATTTGGAACAAAAATGTGCCTTCTTTTATGTATAGGAACTTTAAAAAGCATAAAGTGAGCTTAATACTTTTTTTTTCACCCTAAGTTTTTTATAACTATTATTGCTACTATATGGCTGACAACTCATGGGTATTTGGTCTTCGTCATCAGGTAAAATATGATAAAGGACAATTGTTTCATCTCAATGAATTTGTGTAAAAAATACTCAATTATTCAAGTTACTCGTTGTAATAAATGGCGTAGGCTAGGTGTTTAACAAGTGTCAGTGCCAGTACAGAAAAAAGCAAGTTTCTTGTTGGCACTGTGGGGACCAAGAACAATGTCGTATGTTTACTTGATTTCGATGAAGACAAGTCCGAGATTAATCCAACTTTATTTGACCACCCCAATGAAATTTGGGATATTGTGTCATGTCCATCAGATGAATCATTATTTTTTACGTGTCATAGCCCAGGTACATGTCTATTATTAATGGAAACCACGTGTAGGAGATAAAAATAAAGAGAAAAACAAGAGTAAAGTAATAATATATGAATATTAGTCGGTGCTGATCCTTCAGAAAAGAAAGCAACGTTATGGAAACAAGTGGATAATACATCATTAAAAGAAGTGACAACGTTAAGACCATCCGGTATTTTCAAGTGAGTTTTCTTACGTATCTGAAAAACAATGACTTTTTTGGTTGGTGTGAAAAAAAAGCATTTAATTTTTTTTAAAAAAAAATAGAGTGTTATGGGATTCAGCTGAAGAACAAGATGTTTCACGTATTATTGCACTTGGTCATTCAACTATTTATTTATCAACTATGGATGATGGAACTGAAAAACAACAAACAACTATTCATGTATCAAAAGCGAATGAGGATGCATGGTTACAAAATGCAGCATGGAATCCACATAATCGTGATTCTATTGTTACAACAACAGGTCGTGATCTTGCAGGGTGGGATTTAAGATCGGGTAAAAATGAATTTACTCGGAAGAGAGCACATCAAAGTACGATTCGAGCCGTGGATTGTAATGCTAATAAACCTTATCATGTTGCAACGGGTGGTGATGATGCCAAAGTACGCATTTGGGATGTTCGTCAGTTGGATCAGCCAGTCATGACGGTTCGAGGACATACACATTGGTAAGTTGGAAAGGAAAAAGGAGGGACAGAAAGAATAAATGATAGATATTAAATAAGGAAATGTGTTGAAATATTTATAGGATCTGGTCTGTTTCATTTAACAAATTCCATGACCAACTTTTGTTAACTTCTGGTTCAGATACTGTGGTCAATTTACATAATGTGGTCTCTGTTTCTTCCGCATCCTATCTTGGCAATACCAGTAGTGGTAGTAGCAGTAGTAGTCGTCGTAGTAGTCAAAGTAACGGTGGCGATAATAACAATAACGAGAGCAGTAATAATAGTCATGGTAGTAATTCGGATGGACAGCAGCAAGACGATAATTACTGGAACAGGTAAAAACAAGATAAAAGGGGCTTTATAACAGATACGCGTAAACTTTATTCATATCTTTATATTTGTAACAATAGCCATAAACCCACAGATGGATTGATATGTACATATGATCAACATGAAGACAGCGTGTATTCGGTGGCATGGAGTCCAGCAGATACTTGGATATTTGCATCATTATCATATGCTGGACGTGTTGTTATTAGCCAAGTACCAATGACTGAGAAATTCAAAATCCTGGGTGTTTAGAATGAAAATATATTAAATATAAATTGATACCAATCCCTCTATCCAATACTCTCCACATACATGTACACACATATGTATACAGACATTCTCCTTCTCGTGTCATCTTTAAGTGTATATATCTCTATAGTTTGCTTATTTTAGTTTTGTTTGAATAATAATAATAGTAAAATAATAATACAATTGAAAATTAGACAACAAAAGAATAGTTACGTAACAGAACACTTCTAATTTTGGAAGGAGGCGAGTTAAGAATTCTAAAATCGAGTTAATGGGATTTATTATGGATACCAAGATTTTCGCTTAAGGACATCAAAGTTTCATCTTCACGCGTTCCTTACAGACACCAAACCCAATTTTTATTTTCTTGTTGTGGTAATAAAGATTTATACGAATACTCTTTTATTATGTATCTTTTTTTTCGAGCATGTTTATATCAATTTTACGTTAGTCATGGTATCTACAACTAGGATATACCTACGGTAGTATTTACAGGTTATTTCTATAATTATATTATTCACAGTAAGCTTAAACGAATGTTTATTATTACTGTCTTCACCACAACAGTTTCTTTTTCATGACATGATAAAAACTACAGAAACATAAGCTTGCATAAATTCAGAGGAATACGTAAAAAGCTCTAAATTTTGTATATCTGGGTTTCTTTTCATTGACAAGTCATCATAAATGAGTCAGGAATATTTATTTACCAGGAGGAAAAAAGAGTATTTTTAATTCGAATGATTGTGAAGATATAAATCCCAATATTGTACTTTTTTGGCAAGTTGATATAAGAAAATTAGCACGCAGTGAATATAAAGAAAGAAAGTAATGATAATAGATGGAAAACGTGATATATATTTATCAAAAAAAAAAGTGCATATCGTCAGAGTAAGTGATAGAATAATATGATATATAATTATGGTAGGTTGCTATTTAAAAAGTTGTGATGCTTTGGTCTATATAAAAGAATAATAAAAATAAAAAGTAAAGAAGATGAACAAACATAACACTACGGGAAAGAACTTGTTAAATCTTGTTTATGAACTTGTAACTTGTTATGGGCCTAGTAAAATATCACCAATACCGGCAGCACGTCTTTGTGATCTATACAGATTAACACAAGTCATACGTAGCTTAAGAAAAAACTATATATAAAATATACTCTATTTCAGGTCATCTGATTGGCACTTGAGCAAAAATAGAATTAAACGGACTCAGTTCAATAACGATAAAGAGTATTATTTTGCCTAACCTATACAATATTCGCAATGTAAAGCAATATGTGCATGATTGTAGGAACAAACATTTGCGTATGGCAAAACATTATAAAATTCCACTATCTTTTTTTTAATCCCGACAGCAATCTACAGAAGAAATAGCATAAATTCTTACTTCCCCATATCACTACGTAACAAGCATGACTATTTATCAGTGCTATATTATGATATTAGTAACAATTATATACAACAAGTTTAATAATATATTATAAAAAAAACAAATGTGTAATAAAATATATAAAAACAAGTGACTGATTTTTTGTGTACATGTGCCCGTGCCACATTATTATTTGTATTTATATCTACTTTATCCAAATTTGATAGAAATTTGGGGTGAATCTTGTGATATACTCGCTATTTCATCTCTCTGTTGCTGGGTTGCTGCTACGGGTGGTGGTGGTTGTGGTGTCGATGGCAATGGTTTTTCTTGAAATTGCTGTTGCTGCTCTGATGATGATAATGGTGACATGGGTTGCTGTAACTGGGTCGGTGGTGGTAACTCTCCATGATCCTCATTAAAGTTACGACTACCCCAACTTGTGATATGTAAAGTAAACAGAGCATAAATTTTCATGATAGCAAAATAATAGTTGAACAATAACCACGCGGGCAAGTAAATGACGTCAAATGGTCTTTTAAAAAAATGTGGCAAGAGTTTCAATCCACGGGTAAATAATAACCAACAGACATACGACACGATAATATTCCAAGCCGGTAAAGGTGTTTTTGTGGGTGATTTTTCAGTAACTTGTTCCATCAAATACAAAAACACCAACACGGGGCCAGATAATAATGTGATGGGATTAAATATCTTGTCAACCATGGTAAATGCCACATACGGATGACGGCGCCAAATATATCGTTCAGTAAACAATGATCTGATATCGGAGCGCCACGTGTTTCGTGTCCAACGAAGCACTTGACGTAAAAATCGCCAGTTGTTTTTAAATGTGGAATACAATTCAGCTTCAGGACACACTTGAATATAGGTGTTCCATCCATGTGATACCATCCATCGTGTTAAAAACTTGTCATCGCCTGAATTCAAAGGATATTTGTCTAACCATAAATCATGGGTAAATCCATATTGAAATGCTGGGTCTTTGAGAATTAATGTACGATAAGCTGCAGTTCTCCCTGAAAGACAACAAACCCCTCCATCAATATGGGTCGAAGCAGCGACTTCGACATTACGAATGGTGAGTCGAAACCCAGCTATTACTTCCCATACTGTTTGATGTCCATTAGGATCGACAGCATGCACGGTTTGTGATGTACCCACACCACCCATCTTTAAATCTTCAAAGCAGGCTAATATTTGTTCCAGCATGGTAGGTTTCCATATCGCGTCATCATCGGCAAACACCAGTATTTCGGTTTGAGTGGCATTGACACCTGCTACCATTTGATTACGTTTGTTGGCTTTGGGGATGGTCAAAACGCTAATTTTTTGTGGATCAATGGCATCGGCTAAGGCTTGAAGTGGATCACGCATCTTGTCCTCGGTAATAATAATGATTTGTTTTGGGTTACAAGCTAACCAACTTTTGGCAGCAATCTTGAATTCTTCGCCTGCATCGATAGTGGGAACAACAATGGTCACGTCTTGATCGGATCGATAGGTCGGTCTCGCTTTAGGCTTTACAGGTTGATATATCAGCCAGGCACATAATTTGACAGCGTACCATAAGTATCGATAAAATCCAATGATGCCTAATGGAAGGAAAAAGGGTAATAGACCTGTATCGTCCGTTAAATAAAGCATGGTTGTGTATTATTATGATGATGTATAGATTAATTAAAAATAAAAAGTAATAAGTAGTAGTAGATAGTAATATAGTATGTAAATAAGCAAAGGTAAAGAAAAAAGGACAAAAAAAGAGAAAAAGGAAAAAATGTGAGATGTTGATGGATTGGATAGATGGTTATCAAGAAAATGTCTATCTACTGCATATGATACGGAGGTATTTCTAATGTACTGTATACATAAACATATAAATACTTATACATCTGCACACACATTATATATATGTTTAACCCTAGAATAACAATAATAATGATTTATAAAAGAAAAGAAGAAGTACAGAATACTAAGTACAAACTACACCAACAAAAATTAAGGGGCTAGATGCATCTCTGTATCTCTAACTCTCTCAATCGTTTCTAGTTACATACACATACATACTAGTTATGCATCTCTTTCTCTGTCTCATCTCCCATATTATGGTTTATATATTATATAAAAAAAGCACGTCGTCGTCATAATCAAGAAGGAAAACTAAAATACTGAATGATCAGCATTTGAGCTATCGTTTAGTAAAACGTTTACTGCAAGATCGGCGCATGTCTATAAAGAATAAATCGTTTTATCTTGGTATACGCAGATCTTGTGCATATGGATTATACCATTCATGGATTAGTCCAAGAAAAATAAAACATTGTGTGTACGCTTTTTTGCATAAGCGTAATACTCATCGTATATAACATAGAGAAACCCTTATTTTTCAACCAAAACCCCCTTTCGCTTTATCCTCTATCCCCGTTTATTGGTATTTCTATGTCTTCAAAAACTATTTAATATACACCATGCAAATGAAATGACCACACATGCCTTTCCAATTTTTACTTTATTCACATATTAAGGTTCATTTTTTCTCTCTTGCTTTTTGTTGAGGAGGAGGGAGATGGGGTTTTTTTTTATTGAACACCATCATACATGGATGGAAATTTTAGTTGAGAAAGTGAAGGGGAAAAAGAGAGAGAGAGAGAGAAATATATACCTTTGGAGGACAAGAAAAAAAAAAGGGATGGCATTATTCAGACACCGTTTACAAAACAACAACAAAAAAAGCACACAAAATAAGAAAGTTTGAAAACGAAAAATACTTAAAAATAACTGGTGATAGAGGGGAAAAAAGATATATAAAGAGAATTTGTATCATGATATATAAAAATATTTATATTTAGACTTAGAAGGGTATATCCTGTAGAAAATAATTAAACAAATGCCATTAATATTCTATTATCCAACATGATGAGATATAAAGATGGCTTACATTTTTTTCACAATGTTGTTTGACTTGATCAAATACCCTGCCTAATTTTCTTCTTGCTCCAAGTGCTGCCACTCCTTTAGCTTCCAATTCATCATCTGATAATTTGACCATATCTTGCCATTTCATTGTTTCAAATATATTATTATACTTGTGCAATCGAAGTGATCTCAGCCAAGCAGGTATATCTATCCAACAACCATCCAAATAGTAAGAACTGAGTAAGCTCCCTCTCCAATAGATATAAATATGTCTTTTATACCCTATCCATCCAATCTCCAACTGATGATGATATTTACCTTCCAATAATTGCATATCAACTACATCCGAATACCTTTTCTCTTTAGCACCTTGATTATTGCCACTATTGCCACCGCCACCACGTTGACCAAATTTCTTTCTATTATTAAATCTTGGATGGTAATTATTTCTTCCACTGACATTGGACGATTCACTATGATCACTGAGATAATCATAGTCTCCTTCCACAAGATCATTTGGATTCAAAAATCGACCAAATCCTCCATTACCACCTTGTTGCTGTAAATGTCCTCCTGCTCCTCTTGGATGATGCTGATGGTGATGATGATGTGTTTGACGTGGACTACGGGGTGTATTATTATAAGGTGATAAACTGGCTGAATTTGAACTAGTAGGTACAGGAGATGTTGGACGAGATAGTCGTTTGGTTGCATGAGCTGCTGCTACAGCAGTTGCTGTAGTAGGTGTAGTAGGTGTAGGTGTACCACCAAAACTATGCGTACTTGTACTCTTTTGTGGTATCGGTCCTCCTCCACTTCCTGGATCCCCATGGTTATCATACATGGATAGTACAATATCTGCCACTTGTTGTTGCGATCGTTCATCAGATTCAGGAACGGTACCTGGAATACTTGTTGCTTTACCTGCTGCACTCGTAGAAACAGGATGATTGCGTCTTCGAGGGAATCGTTTGGTATCATCATTTAGAATCACGTTTCTCCCACCTCCTCCCGTTACTTTCCAATTATTCGCCAACATGGCCAGCTGATCAATATCCGATGCCGAACTCGGACGTTCGATGGTTTTGGCATGTTCACTAAATGTACTCATGGTAGGTGACAAACTACCCCAAGGGGAAGATGACGAATTTACATTTCCAGGATGATCACCGGATAAGCCAAACGACCAATTGGAAATATCAGCTGATTTAGGTCGGCCCGTGCTTGTCCTGTGAGGATCGATACCTGCCATACCACCACCAGGCTGTTGTTGTTGTTGTTGTTTACGTCCATTAAATCCTGACCAATTGTTATTGTTATTATTATTACTAAAGATGGAGGATAGATCGCCTTCGATCACGGATCGAGGTCTGGCTGTGACGCCGCCACTGACCGTTGTATTATACATGGCAGCTGCTCTGGAAGGTTTCAAGCGAGAAGAAGATGAGGAAGAAGGGGCAGTGGCAACACCACTTGCAGCTGCCATGGCACGATTAAAGGGATGATCTTCCATTCTATTTCCAAAACTGGCGGAATTGGGACGTGAGGTAGAAGAGGAAGAGGATGTCAAAAAATCGGGGCCAAGACTGCTGAGTAATCGATGTTCATCTGCTTCGCCAAGAGCAAATGAATGTCTATCCACATTACGTGCTGCTGCTGCTGCGATGGCTGCGGAGGAATGACCTGTTCGATAAGGCAACACAGATAAAAGCTTCTGACTTGCCTCGAGTTCTGCTTTTGCCATGGCACCTGCCAGCTGAGCTTGCATATCCGCTGCATGAACGAGAAATAGGTATAATCCATGATGAATATTTTTTTCTTCCTCCATCATCCAAGGATATACGCGCTTTTTTATAAATAAAAGTATAAAAGTGAAGTAAAACAAGTAGAAAAAGAAACTTACATTTTTCAGGATGAGCAGGAGATAAAAGGGAACCTACAGGGTCTTTTTTCCCCATTTGCTGCAACACAGTAATGAAAAACCGGATTTGAACTTGATTGGAATGTTGCAGTAAACTATATACAGTAGCAGTTCTTTCGGCTTCATTTAAATAACTAAACCATTGGTCAACATGCTGCAATTCATCCTTGAAGCGCGTGTCTAGACTAGCTGACGCCATGCTTTCTAGATTCTGTTCATATTCCTGCAGATCCTCGAACCATTTATCCAGTGCTTCAGCTAAAAATAATCCATTATCATCATGGCAATAAAATAGTTAATTATTATTTAAAATTAGGGGTTCTCTCTTTTTGTGTGTGAAAAAATAATAAGAAAAAAACAAGGAGAAAAAAGGTTCTTTCATTTGGTAGTCATTGGGGAATCTCTCCAATCGACTCTTGTTTCTTCTCGTTCCATTTCCCTTTCTCTTTTTAAAAAGCCGAGAGTATATATAAAGAAAGTGGTAAAGAAGAGTTCCGATAGAAAAAAAGGCGATGATGGTGGTAGGTAGGTGGGTAATATATATGGGTGGGTGTGGAGGAGAAACAAAAGGAGGGAGAAGAAAAAAAGGTACTTACTCTCGGGAGAAATATAACTTTCAGGTCGTATCACCTCAGAAAGCGGACGTGGATTACGTTGTTGAAATGGTCTTGTTGAAGGTGGCGCTGTGTTTGTTTCGGATGAAGGAGGTCGTAATGTAGAAGAAGAAGATTTCACAGGATATTGTTGTTGTTCAGACGACGAAGAAGAAGACGAAGCTGCAGCAGCAGCGGCAGCAGCAGCGGCGGACATGCTTCCAAGTGAATCGACTTTGCGCGCAGAAGAATTGTTTAACAATGAAGAAAAAGCATCAGTGAGTGGGGATCGTGGATAACTTGCTTGAGTTGAAGACATATAATTCTCTCTTTTTTTTATTGAAGTTTTATAGTAATGATATAATATATATAGAGAAGAAGAAGAAGAAGAAAAAGGAACAAGTAGTGGCAGTAGTAGTGTTATACAGAAAAAAGAAGAGTAAAAAAGAGAGAAAAGAAAAGAAAGGAGGGGGGTCCAACTCAAGGGACTTGTGTATATTATAAGGTTTGAAGATTCTTTATATGGATAATTATATATATTCTCTTATACACTACCCTCTTTCTCAATTTTACCTATATGACTTTGCGCTACACAAAAAGTGTCAAACAAGTTCCAGACTCTTTCACTCTCTCTTTCTATCCAATCTATTCAATGATATTATTCAAATAATAATCATCATCTTAACGAGGAGTATATCAGGATGCATAGATGATGGTCATATATATTAGATGATGAAGGAGAGGTAAAAGTAAATGAGAGAAGGAAGGTTCCGGCTTAAAAGAGCGAAGCCAAAACAGCGAACCTCCCCTCTTTGTATTATACAAAAAATTATGCGCTCGATATGTCTTGATTGCCATACCGCAAAAGCCTCTATTTTAGCTCTTGTCACATTGGTTGTTCATATAAGAAAACCCCGTGTGACGCGCCCTTTTTTTTGAAACTTTAAAAAATATAAAATAACCTGCCTTTTCTTTACTATTCCTTTATTTTAATCAACTTGTGGTTAATTATATTATCATGGATCCAAATCATTGGAGTTTTTTAGCTGAAGGAAATCAAAACATTGTTTTAAAATATATAGGTCAAGATTCTTCTTATGTAAGTCTACTACCTATCTCTTTATCGAAGGACGCCTTTTTTTCATTAATAAATATAATAGCTGGGTCATGTTTTACGTGTTCAAAAAGACAAGTCAACAGATGCTCGATTTCATCCATCATTTACAAAAGAGATAATAGGTAATTTATTAGGTCATGAATATGTGGTTCCGTTGGTAAGTTATTTTCATGTATAGTAAATAATTCAATTTTAGAAGAATTAATCCCTAGTTGTTTTACACATATAGACATGTGTTCCTGTTTCTTTTAACTTTTTGAAAATCCTTGAAACCAACATTACTCAGGATCGTCCTGATCATCGACGTGCACGGACCATTGACCTCCATCAGTTATTTGTGTGTCTTGCCCCCGATCTTACATTTCGTTCCCTTGTCACGGTTGAAATCAAGGTAAGAACAATTTCTTCACACGCAAAAAAAAGCCGACATTTCCCCCCAACCACCATTCTAACGCGAAATATATTTATAGCCAAAATGGGGGTTTAAACCAGACTCCTTATTTATTCAAGATAAACACCAATCACTCAAAGCAAGTCAGTGCCGATTTTGTATGCATACCTTCTATAAACATGATCGACATGATATGGACTATTGTCCATTAGACCTTTATTCCATGGATCTCCCACGCATGAGACGGGCCTTGAATGCTTTAGAACGCGAATCGTTGCATGATAAAATGCGTATTATGCAAAATCATACAAACAACAACGCGTTGGCCAATACATCCACTTTGTTAAATTTAGTCGCGCATATTCTTTATCAAGAGTCTTTATTGCCAAGATTGAAAAAGTTACAAAAGGAACTGGATCAATTGAATATAGAAGGGATTTTCCCTATTTATAATAAATTGGTACAACAACAAACATCTTTTCCTTTATATGATATGGATCGGTGGCGCAAGGTCATTCATTGTTTTCATGAACGTAAAAAATCTACACTTTCATTATCAGGTAAAGTTGTGATGATGGCGCATCTTATTTTCTTTTATTCCACGCCTTTTTATTCTTTCTCTTTCTCCTGAGAGTCCACTCATTTTTTTTACCATGTGTAACGTCGCGCCACTTCTTTAGATGAAATGGATTCAAACTTAGAATTACAATATATATATGAACATGTCTTATCAGCGATTCTGAAGGATTGTTCTATATTTATCACGATTATGAAAGACGATGATCGATCCAGTAGTATCGGGTGAGTAGTTTGTTTTTTTCGTGAGGAAGAAAAAAGTATCATGAATTTTTTTTCTCACACACCCACACATCACACAAAAACGATCATAGGAATAATAAAAAGACGATTCAACTGGAAGATGGCATCCATTATACTTACATGATTAAAGTAGTGGACACAGATATAAAAAAGATATCCAAAATTCCATCTTGGTATGATTTGGATCAACGTATCATGGAACATGTTCTTCAACATGAAAATCCAAAAGTATGTCATGATTAATTTGCCTTTTCCAAATACTCTATAGTCCATTTGTATAACCAGCCTCTGATACTCTCTCCAGTTGCTGCATATTCCTCTCTTCTCTCTAAGAAATACTATGATATCATCCCTCCTCTTATCATCCAAGAAAAAACAACGTGTTTTTTTTCTCGTCGTGTATAAAAAAACCAACTCAACCAAAAAAAAAAAAAGAGTGATATAATGAAGTAGATGATGGAAGGATGAAAAAAGAGATAAAGACAGAGAGACAAGGAAGAAACAAAAGGGTGAAGAAATAATAATGTGTTTGTGAGTGTGAGTAAAAGTGATTTTCGATATAAAATAAAGTAAAAAAAAAAAAAGAGAAAGAGAATAAGTATATAATAAGAAATTTCGTAGGTGTGTTTGGTGTAGGTAATAGTGTGTCGAAATTTCATGATCCACAAATATAAATTTTGAGGGTAAAAGAAGTACGTTGTATTTAAGGGGGTGTTATATATATAAATATATAATTATCTTCTTTCTTCCATTTCATTCTTTTTTCGTTGTTGTTGTTGCTGCTGTTGTTTGCGAATCTACATGGCTTTATTCACACCTTTTTTGCCTCGTCCACCTCGACCAGCAACACCATTATAAGCGTTTTTTGGTCTCTTTTCAGCAGGTTTCAGAATCTATATAATATTATCATCACTATTAAGTATACATTTCCACTATACCATTGCCAACAAAAGAAATAATGATGGTCTCGTACCTGGAAGGAGCATAGCAAAGATTCATCTACACTCATCATAGCACCTGCATTATCAAATTCACCACAATAATTGGGAGCTGAAAAGAGAGTAACCAATTGTCGTTTTGCAAAGAATTCATAACCATCCTCTACCACTTGATGTGCTCGACAAATTAAATCCATATCATGTTTCTGCAAAAACTTGCCAACAATATCAGGCCCAAAGGTAAATGAAACACCTCGATCATTTTCATTCCATCCTTGAATATCTTTATCCGGATCGGACCATAACAGGTCGCACAGCAATCCTAGTATATACCCAACCCATTGATGCATAAATATTTCCAATAGGATTCATTGACAACAATAGCACTTATCATAAATATCATCATCTTTTTTTCTCTCTTTTACCTGTGTCAGGAACATCCGTGGGTCTCATCACTCGTCTGATCTGCTCCATACTTTGCAAGTCCGGAGATAAACCACCATGCATGGTAAAGATCTTTTCATCAATAATGGCAGCTATAGGAAGACAATTGAAACAATCCGTAAATGTTTTCCACAGTTTGATGTTGTATCGCCGTTTACCTATTTCAAATAGATGATGTCGTCTTTTTTTAGCAATAAAGTCATCTCATATAACATCCTTCTCTTCATCCATATTTCATCATTTTCCTTTTTCCTTTATTCATAAGTCCAATCCAATGTCAATATTTACATTCATCATAAAAACCATAAATTCGATTAATGCTTGCACATTCGTGATTGCCACGCAAAATAAAGAAATTTTCTGGGTATTTGATCTTGTAAGCCAGCAATAAACATATCGTTTCCAACGATTGTTTTCCTCGATCCACATAATCGCCTAAAAACAAGTAATTTGATTCAGGTGGGAATCCACCATATTCAAACAATCGTAACAAATCATAGTATTGACCATGAATGTCACCTAGAATACATAAAACATTTTAGTTTGTTCAATCAGTTCTTTCTTCTTTCTCCTATGACCATGAGTTGCTATGATATATATAATGAGATTTCTCCCTTTCCTTACCACAAATCTTGATAGGTGCTTCGAGGTCCAATAAGATAGGTTGACCTAGTTTATTTATATAGATATAGGTTGAGAACAATGAATTTGATAGCATGAATATATATATATATATAATACTGGTTGAAAAACTTACCCATCAAAATATCACGACTCTTTTGGCATAAAAATCGAATCTCATTTTCGGATAATTGTACTTGTTTACCAGGTCGACTACCACGTACTATATTTATGCCATTGATTTGTTTACCATTATTATTTCAAAGGCTATTAACACTAAGCTCCTCGTTCCCCCCCCCCAACAATTTCAATGATCCAGTGTTTTCTTTGTTATTGTTGTTATAGGTTACCTTCCAAGAGACGTTCAATGATAGTATCAACATCAATATTTTCGGCAATATCGTTCATGACTACAAATAAAATATAAAATATAAAAAAAGTCAATCAATGCTGCGCTTGTCCTTCAAAATAACAACCTCCCCCCCCTTTAAAACACTCGGACTGTTACACTCTTTCACCTTCTCCGTATTTATTCTTCAAGAAGAGAAATACTCCATAAAAGAACGAGAAAGAGTCAAAGTGAACAAGAAGTAGAGGGATCCCCCATCATATTTATAGGTACTATTTAGAACCGAATATACTTTACTTTTTTTTATCTTAGGTTTATATTATATTACTTAAGGTACGGGTTTTTTGGAGAATCGGTTCTTTTGTTTTTTTTCTTGAATCTCACAACAATGGTCAAAAGATGAAGGGGGTTACTTTTTTCTTTTCTTGCAATAAACTTTGAATATAAGAATAAAAAAAAACAACACACACAATTAGGGGTGAGAAGAATTGAAAAAGGCTATATATATAATTCAAGATGGGTTTTATAAAAATACAAATGAGTATTTTTTTTTCTGTTACGAGTATTTTTCTTTTTGTTAATAGATGAAAAAAAAAAAGATGATGAACCCAAATAGAATAAGATCTGATTCTTACGTTCGGAAAAAGGGGCGGGAAAAGTTAAAAGTAGTAGAAGTAGCAGTGAAAGTGGTTAAAAGTGGTGGAGAGTGTTAAGTAATAAAAAGAGGAAGAGAAGAAAAAAAAGAGACGAAAAGACAGACTCGGTGTATGAGTAATAATAATAATAGCTGGAGTTCAATTCTCGAATTTGATTGGATCGTTCAACGGGAATCCCTTCTCTTTCTTCTCCTGCAGGTAAGATGAATATATCAGGAGCCAGATTCTATATACAAAAAACACTATGATATGATTTGTCAATTTATTTCGCAGAAACTTTTATACAATAGGACCACGACAATGATGATGGTCATATATTATATAATATATATGTCCTTTGTTGATGGGTTGTATTATAAAAAAATGTCTAACATTTTTCTGTGAAACTAGTTTTATTATGCTGAGTATTTCTTAGATGCAATAAATGTGTCATTTTATTATATATTTAGGACACCTCCAATATACTCAATATATTAATATATAATACCATGCAATGAAATATTGCATTGTTGATTGAGCAATATATATAATAGCTTACAAATATATATGTAACGATACAACATTCAATAATCTTTTTAAGAGGTTTTCTTTGTGACAGATATCCTTGTTGTCATCAATTTTGGGAATTCTTGTTACACAATGGGTGTGATGATACTACATCAACAGCGAATTAATAAATTTCTTTTCTTGGTCATTTTCCCGAAAAATATTCAATCAAATAATGAACAAAATTGCAGATCCAACACGAGGACAAGAAGATAAGATATATATATTGTTCCATAGCAATAATTGACCTACAATATATTCATATATAGTATTATCCACTATGGTATTATGTTTTATATTAATCATCTCATCTGAACCCATCCATTGTTCAGTTATAGTACTAGTAGTAATAGGAAGCATGACTACAGATTATTCTATTATTAGTGACGCTAAAATGAATATATAATTAATATTTCATCAGCTTATGGCGTCATTGTTATTATGCATTTATGCACCAGGTAGAGTTAAAATATATATTTTTATACTATGTTATTGTGGCATGTTGTTCTAGAAGAAACGGGTCAGAAATAAAAAAGGATAAATACAAAATTTCGTTAGAATATACAAGAAAAAAAAGGTCAATAAAAAGTGGTGTTTATAGAAACATAGCCTAAATTTTGAAAATTTCCTGGGACAATGGCTGCTCGACTTTTTTAATAATCATCTCTCAATCCACAGATGGAGGCAGTTATAGATGAGGGTTCTTTTTAAAGTAGCAATAAATCACACATCATGGTTTCATTCTTTTTTTTTCCTTATTCATCAGGCAAGTGATTTGCATAAACACTAGGTGGTATGATATGAGTAGCCGTTGTCCGGCTTTTTTTTTAAAAAAAAAGATTTGCAAATCACTTAGTTTGCTTTGAACTAAATAGCTATGTGATATTATATTGTTTGATATTGATCTAGAGAACCCAAGACATCATCTAGCACCAAGGGAAAAAGTAGTATTTACGGAGCACATGGTGTGTATCTATTTTTATGATGAGTAAAGAACCAGAAAGTACAACTGGTGCTTTTCAATGCTGCAGGAGATGTGATTGTTGTTTCTGATAATAGGAAATGAAATCCTATCCTATATGTATACTGAATGTTTGTCTGTTATGCCTTTTGATTCATAGTTTCAAAAAAAAAAAAAAAACGTGACATATTTTTGTTCTTATTTCTATGCATGTTTAATCAAACTCATATGTGTGATTAGTAAAAGTTATATAATAGATACAGGTACAAAATGGTTAGACAGGCAGCAGATGGAGGTTTTTCATTTTCAGTATTTTGGATGGAGATGTAGTAGATGGGATATGTGTATCGAATTTGGTCACGACTACTTTGTGAAACAAAATTTCAACTACTATAAATACCTCCCATTTAAAGAATTGTAATGCAATAAAACTCGTTTATTTGAGAATAAAATGAATATATATACATTGATATCCTATATAATACACAATCATTTATATTATTAAAGATTCAGATATCATCGTTGTCTTTCTCTTCCAGAGGTTCGAAATACGTAGAAATAAGTGAAGAACAAAACGCATCTTCCAACTGTTTTTCCGTAATTCCACCAATACCCACAAATTGAATGCTTCTAAGTGACTTGCTGTTGCTTAACGCTTGTAAATCATCAGGTATCAATATCATGTTATTCAGGTATAAGCGTTCGAGTTGGAGTAATTGAAAGACAATTTTCACGAATATTTCCATATTTGGTCTTGATAAAACTGTCGGCATACAGTTGAGGTTTAAAGATTTTAAAGAATTGATCTGAATACTGATTTCTAGTACAGCGTCATCCAATTCATCTTGAAGGGATATAATAGAAAATAACTATAATGTAGTTTTGTTTTGTACAAATGCATTGAGAAGTTGGTATAAATTGAGGGTATCATAGTCACGAGTGCTGATATTGAGGTAAGAAAGTTTTGGCGGAACTTTAACCATCTTGAATGTACTGGATAGGAGCTTGTCTTCAAATTTATTAAGAACAAGTATTTCCAACTTTGGCATATAATTTATTATTCCTGTGAGATGCCAGCTTGTCGTGCTCGGCCCTGTGTTGGATAGCATGAAATGTGTTATATTGTTGAAATATAGTCTGGAAAGAGCATACCGATATTTACTAGTTAATGTTATTCCCTCTGGTCGCTTCCTTCAGTCGTAAGTCATTGGCTTTTCCAATGCTAATGTACGTAATTTTCGGCAACGCTTTTGATTTCCAATAATGCAATAAATCCAGGTCCCACGGAATCCAAAATAATATGGAGCTCTTGAATTCCATTCTCCATTGTATGAAAATCATCAGAGTCCCACTTTTTGATTGATACCAACTTTGATCCATTTTGCCGATGATAAGGTCGTTCAATAGGGGACAACATTTTTGGATAATATCGTAAAAATTAACGGGGTTACTGTTGATAATAGAGATCCAACGAAGATGGGGTGATACTTGTAAAATCTTTCGTAGCTCTACTCCTCCAGTTTCTTCCTTGATAAGCAATTCGATTTTGGACAAATTGGTAGAGAACGTCAAGTTAAATGGTACGAATACATCCTCCATCTCACATGCCTTTAATTGGAGATAGGTAAGGTGACGACAGATCAAAAGAATATGAGATACATTGGGTATTTAATTTTTAGATGATAAGGTGGTTATATCCAGAGATTTTAAGGAATTCAAAAGATTGACCAGAGTGGAGCAAAACATGCTATGAAATTCCGTGAATATTCTAAAAAAAAAAATCCAATTCATCCGTCTTTTATTTTTTTTAGTCAATTATCTATATACTTACTACTGCTATATCTCATTGTTAACGAACGAAGACTTGAAAAGAAGAAGCTTTAGAATAGACATTTCACGGTGACCACCGTATACTGGCCCAGAAGATATTTCAGTATGTTGACTGACAGAAGGTAAAAGAAAGAATAGATAGAGGCACTTTATGTAGGGCAATTTTTCCATAAAGTTCATTTGCATTTATTTTACGCCAAGGTATTTTATAGCTTAAGATGCTCGAGAACAATGGGTTATTGTGTTGGCTGGAATATAATTAATAATATGACAGGCAATATCATAAGGAAGTCGTGTAAAAAGTCAACACGATGACCAATCATTTTTGTGTACCGTTCATAATCTGGGTGGGTCTCTGGTACTTTTCTCAGTCCATTGTTATCGCGTCTTTTTAATATCATAGGTATGTGCGTATATCGACACGCTGTAAGCAAATATCCAACCGTGTTATTTGGTGTATATGTCACAATAACTAGTGTGACTTGAAATTCTTGTTCATATGCTATAGCGCGAAGTTGAAAGCATAAATATGAGTTCAGTTTGTAAAGCTTGAAAAGTATCAGTGGTTTGACTGATAACTTGAATTGAGTTTCCATTGTCAAAGATCTTTTTCATATTTTTCGTTGCTTCGTTATGATTCCATTCTATTTTCTTAACTGTAGCGATGCGTTTTTGTGGATGTGATGTATCATTTTCTTTTGGATCTGATAAATATTGTTAAAAAAGCAACGTCTAAGATGAACTATTGTCAATCAAATCATCCAAGATATTCAAATTTGTGCATAATGACATATTCATATAAAATTTTTGTGTACAAGGATGTATCTCAACAAGGTTGTTTATTATGGTTTTTATTGGCATATTTAATAATTTGATGAGCAACTCCTATATTCTTAAAGTAGAACTTTTTTGTACTTTCGATACCGCTCCATTAATAATAAGGTATCAATTCTTCTATTATTATTTTTTGTTTGTTTTCACAGTATAAGAATAGCGATTTTAAAAGTTGAAAAAGAGGAGAGATATATCAGAAATTACGCGCTGTATAGAGAAAAAAAGGGCATATCATAAATAAAAAGAAAAGGAGGAGTTAATTCACCTTGATATAAAACTATTGAATCGTTCTGGTATACTGACACCATTTGATGAATGACGTACCGCCATTATGCGGAATAATGAATTAATTCAATGAGAGATTACTATAACAGCAACACCCTTGTCCTTTCGCATCTCTAGCACACCAATCAGATATCATGGAGCCATCATAAGCGAAAAAAAAAACATTATAATACGAAGTGGTAGACATTGTTATCCAATAGTTGATCGTGTTCTTTTACTCTTTAAGCACTATTTTTCCACAAGAGCAACATCAAACGCCGTCAAGAAATTAAAAAACGTAGCATCGAAAGCAGCCAATGGTATACTATTTCTCTTCATTTAAAACAATGGAATGTAGATTGAGCACTCCAATCAGCGAGTCATCTATACTGTAACAACCCCAACAGTTTAATATTCTCATTTTCAAAATGAAACATCTACTTATTGGGGCAAAATGTGTAATGATGCTCTACATCGTTATGTCAGAAAGGCATCTTTTTGGCATCATAGTGGGGATAATAGGATTAGTAGATATACACATTTACATATACTACACATCGATTGGTATATAGAATCATATATACGTGGATGGGGTCGGTAACGTTTTATTCAATGTACGATACTTTAAAAAAAACAACGAAGAAACTTCTTCGCATAAACAATCAGCTACATTATATGTTGTTATAGAATAGTACACGTACATTCATTATTTTCCGATTGGCAAACTATTCAAATTTACTATAATTAACTACTCTCTCGGAAACCCAAAAGCTAAATAATAAAAAATTGCATATATTCTACATGCCAGACAGATTCCTATACGATTGTATTTTATCTTAATGATGGATGGGAATCTATTGATAGAAATAAAGAAAGGTCCTTTATCACTGGTTAAAGTGTTAAAAGAGAATACACCAATCATAGAAAAACATAGATTCGATTCTACCCTTTTGAGTTGTATATACTGAAACCAAACAACAAATGATGAATTGATTTGGAACATATTTTCTTTGTTCCTTGTTAACAAATAGACATACGAGGATCGGTGTATCAAAATTCTGTCAACTATGACATCATTGCGCATGCATCACAAAAAATATGCAAGGATTTATTCAATAGAAAGAAAAAAGTTACCATATACCATCATGTAAAAAAAAATGATCTGATGCATATTTTTGTATTATAAACTGACCTTTTTTTTTTCTATCCATAGTATAATAATAATTTAAGGTTTAATGGGATGGGACCTTTCTCTCGTCCCGGTTTAAATATATGGCTCATGACGGAAGGAAAAATTACCCGTTTGTTCCATTTTAAAACAAATTCAATAGCACAGTTATCCAATTCTTTCGTAGATGATTCCTCCTGTTATAAGTGAAATAGAGAATCAACGTTAGCACTTTAAATATATATTCAAGTTTCTTATGCAATTCTTTATTTTTGTATCTAATAGCAACAGTAGAATGTCCCTCACTAAAAACAATCGTATCGCACTTTTTTTTATCATTCAAACAAGTCAATAAATATTATTATCGGCGATCTGTTCGGAAAAATAAAACAAACCTCATGGTGGAATAAAAGAAGGTTAAAATAATAGCGTCTCATTCGAAAACATACTACAAGACACTCTAAGTAGTAAGATAGAAAGGAAACATACTTTGAATCATCCTATTTCCCTTTCGTTCATTGAGAAAAAAGTACCCAGGTAAAAAAAAAGACATTCAATTCCTATTGATGATTATTTACCGGGCACTCATATGGTTTGAAAGGGACAAGGAATTTTTTGAAAATGAATCCATCTGTATGTCTTTTGGAATGACCCCCAAAAAATGAGGATAAGACCTGTTTTAGAAAATTATGTAAAAAACGATCCAGTTTTCCCATTAAGATGTATATTTTGCTTGGGCGTATTTTTTCTATACATTTTGAGGCACATATATATAATCCAAAATGTAGGACAAGAAAAGAAACACTTAAGAAGGATATATGACACCTATAATTCGTCATTTTTCATCGTATATAAATTAAAGGTTACCATGGTCCACCTTTTCCTATTACTTACAAAATTGATATTCTTCTTTTAGAATAGATGTGAACTTGTTGACAATTTTTTTGTAACACTTTCTCAACTGTATAACCTATTTCTTCTATCTTGCTATATTGGCAGAACTGGCAAACCAAACCACTCGTCATTTAAACTCCAAACCCCAGCATAAAATAATACTGTTTTTTGATTTGAAACACTGCCTGAGAAAAAAAATCCCTCTGCGTGAGAATATCCAATAAACAGAAATGGAGAAAGCTGAATGATGACTTTTATTGAAACGAGAAATGGAAAATGTTATGTAGAAACAAAGAAAATTTGCCAAGATAAACAGTCTACTTTTTATTTTCATCTATACCACAAAAAAGAAAATTTTTATTAGTTACAAGTAAAATAAAGAATCATAGGTGATTGAAAGATCTGCAACAAAATAATGGGAATCAAAGTGAAAATCCGTTGGGAGAGAGAGAAATCCTCACCAAATGTAGAAATGATATGATGAGTTTTTTAAAACAAAACGAATAGTGGAATTTGGAAAAATCTCATCCCCATCATCATCCCACACAGGAAACTCCACTCAGAAACAAACTACTTTGTAGCATGGAGTACCTGAAAGTAATGCTTAAGGAAGGGAGGTATTATACAGGAACAAGAGGAAATATCAGGTACCAAAAAAATATCTATGATATTCAGGTACCCACCAAGCCATATCATTGGTCAATTGTAAGAAATATTGAAAACCATTTTATGACGCACTTTGGCTTGGCTGTTGTACCTTTTTTTTTTCTACTGCCCTACTCATCGCTCTGCTGGCGTTAAATACGTAGTAAATACAATAAGATCAGCATCTAAACTAACATTCCCCTTTATATTACCAGATATAGTAAATTACATGTCCCATCCATTGGTTTAAATTCATTCATCCTTGGTAGAATTATTAAAAAAAAGCCAGAAAAAACCGCTACGCCAAAAAAAAAGAGTATAAAAAGGTTAAAGAAGTAGGCTGTCAATTTTTTTTTCATCAACAACAACTTCTTTTAACTTTAAAATATCTTATCGGTTCCCTTTATTGTACTGGTTTACAATACTAATTCTTTTCTATCCATCATGAAATTCGCTACTATTGCTCTTGCTCTTGCCACTGCCGCCTCAGCCGTCTCGGGTTACAAAGTACGTCAAATTGGTGCCTATAATACCAAGGATTACATTGCTTATCTTGAAAATGACGATGGTACTCCTATTTCTCCATTCCATGATGTGCCTCTTTATCCCAATGCCAATGATGATTCTGTTTTTAACATGATTGTTGAAATTCCTCGTGGACAAAATGCCAAGGTTGAGGTAAAATTATATACCGGATTACTTTTTTTATGCTTTCTATAGATGTATACGTGTGTACTTATCGTTTTTTTTTTTCAAAATGATATGTTACTATAGATTCAAAAAGATCAAGAATTCAATCCATTCGCTCAAAAAGTCAGCAAGCATGATAAATTGAAATTCATTGCCAACATTTACCCTTGGCACGGATATCCATGGTCTTATGGTTCTATTCCTCAAACTTGGGAAAATCCTCATGTCCCCAACAAAGAAGCTGGTACCAAGGGGGGCGATAATGACCCTTTGGATATCATTGATATCAGTGCTGAATCAGGTTTCCCTGGTCAAGTCAGACAAGTCAAATTGTTAGGTGGTCTTTTAATGGTTGATGATGATACTACCGATTGGAAGATCGTTGCTATTGATGTCAATGATGAACGTGCTTCTCGTTATAATGGTATGCCCTCTCATTTTTTTCTTTTTAAAAAATCGCACTGACTAATATAACCCATTCTCATGATTGTTATATATTAATAGATATCACCGATGTCGAACAAAAGATTCGTGATGATATTCAGCATTGGTTCAAAGTCTACAAGGTTCCTCAAGGCGATGGTGAAAATGAGTTTGGTTATGATGGTGATTTCCAAAACCGTCAAACCGTGGATCATTTGTTAAAAGAAAGTCATGGTTATTGGAATTTATTGATCAATGGTACCATCAAGGCCGATGATATTGAAACGTAAGTTGATTAACAAAAAAAAAAGGGTTGTTCTTTTTATGAAAGCAAACGTGGTTGTTAACGCACATTATGTAATTTTTATTTTTAGTATTAATGTCTCTGTTCAAGGGTCCAAAAATCAAGTCAAGGCGAATAGTGAAGAATGCAAAGATGTACCCAAGGTAAAAACTAAATTAATTAATAAAAAAAACCATTTTTTGTTGGGTAAGATTTTAAGAGAACTAAAAAAAATATGTTTCACTTTTTTACTATTAGGCTGATGCTGAACCTGATGCAAAGATTGATAGTGATGCTATCCCAACCAAGAAAGCTTGGGCTATCCTTTAAGTGAGAATCTTCTATAAGGATGTCTCATTCAACCATATATATAATATATTATACCCCCATTTTTCATTTCTTTAATTATTTATGCACCATGTTGATCATGGTTGTGTATAAAAAAAACTTTACTATTTTAATTTGTTTCTTCTTTATCTGTTTCTTAATAAAAAAAAATATAATCCAATCCTATGTCTCTATTCTATCATGATGATGACGATGACATTGATTTCAAATCTATCAAAAAAAAAGATGTTATTATCATTTTACTTTATTTTACCATGGAATGATAAAGTATATGAAGAATACTGATTTTCCCGCGTCAAAATTGTACAACCCAAGCTATAAAACAATAAATATTTTTATTATGTAGCCTCATTAAGGCAACAGTCACCGAATGTAGTAATTGTCACCAGATTTGTTCTTTTTTATATATATTAGAGGGTGAGATAGTAAAAAGGATGACGAATATCAATAAAAAAACGTGTTTCCTACATAATCCAACTGTATCATCATCAAAGTAACTTCTATCTTTTTATCGCGGGTAAACAATTTTTTTTGGGTTTTTTCTTTTTTTTTTTCAACCTCGGTAAAAAGTGCTATTCATAACTTTATAAACTGGTTTTTTTTATTCTCAAAAAAGGGTTTTCACACATGAAGAGTGGAGACACTGGATTACCCAATCCCAAACCCTTTTATCACACTGTGTACACACGGTGTTAAAAAAAAATCGATCCGCTTTGGTATAACAAGTAAAATAGTTGGATTGATAACACAAACACTTTGCTTTATAGGGAATAGTAGCATTTTTTTTTTGGAGAGATAAAAATAAATTCAAGGTTTTTTTTTCGAGTTCAGTAGCACAATGAAAATATTTTGTAAAAAGAGGGGTATTTAAAAAGACACCAAAGATTCTTGACCAGTGGATCGGATCACTTCTTCCATGGATTTAATTTCCGAAACTTCGTGTTCTATAAGACGATTGGATCTTTCTATTATAAATGATATAAACATGGACGAATAAAAGAGGGCAATATTATAAATTAAAGATAAATAACATGCATATGCATATTCCAATAACATTGAATGTGGAAATATGCATCTCCATGCAAAAGGGATCATAATTAAGTTTTCCAACACCGGGTGAAAGCGGGGGAGCCAGTAATTTGGTGTTTGATCCTATTTACCATCACTTAACTTGGGGGGGGGAGGTGATCACAAAAAAAAAAAAAGATCGCACTTTGGTCATTGAAATTCTTTTGTATTTAGTCAGTAAAACTTTAACTTCTTTATGCTATAAATCATCTTTATTGTAAATAAGCTTTTATATATATATATATATAAAAGATGATAAAATGTGCTTCGATCAGTTACATGATTAAAAAGAAAAGAAATGGACTCAGGGGAGAGATATTATTGGAAAACCAGCCACTTTTTTTTTAAATTGGATGATGATGATGAGATGGATCTACTTTTTATAGAGTATATACAAAACGAAATATTATTATTATTATTATTATTTTGCAATGAGCCACATTGAAATATACATAAAATATTTTATTTTACAAGAGAGAATGATTTTTTTCACATACGCCGATGGGTAAAAAATAAGACCAAACACAGAAAAATAGAGAAATAAAGTAAATAGAAAATAATAATAAAACAAATGCAACAGAAGGGTGAAGAACAAAAGATACAGAATAGAAAAAAAGAGTTCCCACTTTTTTTAAGGTAGGGAAGGAGAAAAAGGGAATAAGAAGTATATATATATAAATTTGTAAATTATGTATAAAGGATGAAGAAGTAGTGAAGAAGAATGCATTTTTTTTAGCTTAAAAAGCTACAAGGTTCCGTCATGAAAGGTGTTGTAGCTACAGTCGCCATTGGATTCCAATACATATAAGAAGCTTCTTGATGAGGATGATGATGAGGAGGTGGAGGTGGAGGTGGAGGTGGAGGATGAAACATACCCGTAGTCTCTTCCATCATGGGAGGTTGATAAGCTGCTGTTAATGCTGTAGGAATAGGTGTTTCAATGAATCGTACAAGACGCCGTGTTTCTTCATGTTTATCCATTAAATTCAATAACTCTTGTTTCATATGATGAGCTACTCCTTTTAATGAATGACGAAAGAAACGAGATGCTTGTTTGCCTTCAGTAAAGTCACTGCATTGAATCCATGCATCCTCTTCTTCTTCCTCTGTCGTTTCATTCTTCTTTTTGTGATTCTTTTTGTTTTCACTTTCTTCTTTTGCTGTTGTGGAAGGCTGTTGTTGCATATAGAATTGAGGTGATTCACTGATATCAAAATGAACATCAGCCAAAACATCACATTCACCTGCCATATATTCTATACTTGCTACGGCTTCCAATGAAATTTCCATACGGAATAAACTACCACTATCGGCAATATGCCAAGCAAACATACGTCGATCCGGTTGATATACACATAAAAGGTCATTGGCACGTAATTTAAGTCGGTGCCAAGAACCGATCGTCAACGTTGTGGCGTTTAAGGATGTATCATGAGTGTGAGAGGTGTTATTATTATTACTATTATTATCGTCTACGGCGAATTCTTGTTGTGTTTGTGTTTGACTGGTTTCACTCCGTGTGGTTGAACTGCTACTTGCGGTCGTAGCTGGTGGCGTCATCATGAGGCTGGAAGGATCAATGGTGGTCACGATAGGATCACTGAGAGCCCTGACAGGACTCACGAGATCGTTCATGGTGGTTGTTGTCGGGTCAGAAACGGCTAAACCACACGATTGGGCTCGTTCTAATGCATCTAGTAATAATAATAATAATAAAGTTAGTTTATGATGACGAGAGAAAGAGATACAAAATGACTAAAACCTGAACCTCTTTTTTTTGGTATTACCTGGTGCACACCAAAGATCGTTGGTCACGGTAGATGGAGCAGGAGGAGTAGCAGCGGGTGTAGATGGACCGCCATAGTTAAAATCAGAAGTAGTTAACATGGCAGTAGGGCCAGCATCTGGGACAGGCACCAAAGTGGGTATGGTCGAGTTGTTATAAGGAGTAGTTGGATGAAGTGGAGCGGATGTGGTATTAGGTGACATTTCATCCATAGCAGTTGTTGTAGGCCATTGTGCTTGTTGAGTCGGAGGATAATAAGAAGGAGGAGGCGGAGTCGTTGTGGAGGATAAAGCGTGTTGCACAGAAGGATGATGTGGGTGAAGTGTATCAACGCTTTGGGCACGAGGCAATGTGATTTGTGCTGCTACAGATGAAGGAGGGTAGGTAAGTTGCTGTTGCTGATGTTGTTGTTGTTGAGCAGGACGATAATATTGTTGTTGATGAGGTTGAAGTGGCATCAAAGGTTGTTGCTGTGGATGATGATAAGGATGATGATGATAATGTTGTTGATGATAATGATACAATTGAGCACGAATCGAAGCTTGTTGCATTTGCATTTGAGCTCTCTTTTGCATATGCTTGACTTTGGCTCTTCTGTTTTGAAACCAAATTTGAATAGAACGTTCACTCATTTGTAATCGTTCTGCTAATTGTTTACGAAGTTTGCTGTTGGGACTCACATTAACAGCAAATGTATCTTCCAATACAGTTAATTGTTCTGCCGTTGCCCTGGTACGTTTCTTTGTTGTTGTAGAAGATGTTTTGTTTTGAACGGTTGTGCTATCTTTTTCAACAGTAGAAGTATGGGTATTTTCCATAGAGGTCATACCATGATGAAGAGGATGAATACCAGATACCATCGATTGTGTCGTTGTATCTTCAATGGAGGAGGATGTTGTTTTAGACATTTTTTTTCAGGACAATGAAATTTTTTTTAAAAAACAAGGAAAGAAATCAATGAAATAAAAGAATCTTTTTTTTGTTTTATATTAAAAAGAAGCTAACGGTAAAAAAAAAGAAGGAGGATGTTTGTTTGATGGTAGTGTAGATGAAAAAAACGATGGTGGTATGTTAAAAGCGGGGAGGTTGTTTTTTGAGTAAAAGAAATAGGGATTGGAATTGGTGAAAGATGGTTAAAAGAAAGGGAGGATGGATTAAAAAAAAGAAAGAAAGAAAGAGGCGAAGACAGCACGAGCTGATAAAAAGAAGTTCTTCTACGCAAAAAAAAAAAGAAAGAATGAAGAAGAAGTGTGAAAAAAGGGGAAAGGGAAAATTGGGATAAAAAGCGTTTTTTTTTGGTTTGCTTTCTATTTTACGTTAGGTTTTGTTACGCTATGTATAATCTATAAAAAAGGTCACAACAAAGTAGTTCTTTTACATACACATATAAAAGCAAAAGGGAAATACACTTGAACCGGAAAAAAATCACAGATTTCCACACAAGTTCATCATCCCCGCGACATGACTCTCTCTCCCCCCATATTTTATTTCATTTCATTACATCGTATATCCTCGCTCACCATTCACACATCATCATCATCATCATCATCACCTTTTTCTATACCATTATTATTCTCCTTGATTTCTTTACCTCACTAGGATCCAATCTTTCTTTATCCTCTTTCTTTCTTTTTCTCTTCTCCTCTCCATCCCTCCCCCAGATAAGGTATAGTCTTTTTTTTAAAAAAAAAATAGGGTGGTACTTTTTATTTCAGTAACTGAGAATGGAAGCACAAAAAAAGGCACATTTGATTCACCGCGAAAATAAAAAAAAACCCACCGAGGCATAAAGACTGGCTTTATAATAATCGCTCTCTTTGAAAATCGAGTGATTTTTTTTTTCGAGAAAAAAATAATAGTTGCTCTGGTTGGTTGTCAAGGTAACCCATGTTTTTGCTACACAGTTACCTAGCAACAAAAAAAACAGTAACCATAGTAACCCACATTGTAACCATAGCAACAACAAGGTACACCGTAGTTAAATCAAACAATAAATCTTGCAACAAGGTTACCATAGTAACTCATCTCTCTCCTTAAATAATTAAAAAGGAGAGGGGTTTTAAGGTTGTCAAGTTTGAAACTTGGTGTAGGATATATATTTAGAGGTCTGTCAATTAGCCACTTAAGAAACACTTTCATTATCAATCCTAAACAAAAAAATAAAACCTCACTCTTTTTTCTCCCTCTTTTTTTTCTCCCACCCACTCATCCCCCCAAAGCCATAGAGAAAGGAGCATGCGTTTCCGACTTTTTTTTTGATGATTAGGCTGATGAATGATGAAGAGTGAGGTGAGGATTGAGGAGGATTGGAAAGATGGCTTTTCTCACGTTCATGCTTTTCTCACTTGCTTATTTTATATTCCAAGTTAAGAAATAAAACACGTTGTTTTTCTTTATACTTTTTCAAACTCCTTGATCCAATTACTATAAACAGTATGAAGATCAATTTTTAACTCTTTCTCAAGTCTGAAACCTGCATTTGGATTCATCTATTCATAATAATAATAATAATAATTTAAACAAGTTTGCTTTTGAAAAATGAGGTAGGACTTATCATTCTACCCATACTTTGACTCTACTATACATAATAACCAATGATTATATATCTATTGTCTTTTTCAAAAAGTTACTGTTGTTGTCGTCGTTGTGCAAAAGCCAACTTTTTTTTAAAAAAAGAAATGGCTTTGTTCCACACATGACCTCTTTTTTTTTTTGAGGAACCATGGACTTTTTTGTCTTGTGTTAAGAAGAGTTGCTTAAGTCAATACCCGCGTGAATTTCCCTTGGGAAATAATAATATTTTTTACATGTCTTTTCATCTTTCCCATTTATTCCATTATTTATCAGGAAACTTTTTTTATTATTCATTATCTATCTAAAATGATGTGTCATTTTTTTCTATGTGAACTTATTTATACAACATATCATTTTGGGTAATTTCAGTTCATTTCTTTATGCATATTATATCCTCCTAATAATAGAAAACTGACATTAAAGAAAGAACATATTCATTCATTATAGGATGGAATGGATGAATTGATAGTTCCGGGATGTAATGCATTTGAATGTGAAGTATGTGTGTATGTGCAGTGCAGTGCGCGGTGTGCAACTTTTTCAATACCGGATCGGCCGTTTTTTTTTTTTTTACTGCACGTGCGCGCCCATTGAACGGAAATAAAAAAGCATACGTAAACAGAATGGGTACACAAACATCCGTCCCATTGTATAATAACTGTGTGTGCAGCAGCATTTGATAGACTTTGTTCTTCTCCGCCAAAACCTTATAAAAAGAAAAAAGATTCTACTGCGACTTTCAAATAGACCTCAGAAGTGAAAAAGAGTTTTTATTATTACCGGATCGGCCCGGTAAGCAGTCTGTGCTTCAAATTGAAAGAGAAGAACAAGAAAGATATATAGTGAATAGGAATAAGGAGTATTCAGGTACTGAATTTTTATAAGACTGTTACTGAAACTATAGAAGAAAATCTTTTTTTTTTCTGGACTTGCTATTTTTGATCAGATAATTTTTATTTCTTAAACAAGTCAATATAACTCGTGTTTTTTTAAATGTATTTGGTTATACACTTACACAGAGAAAAAAAAAGAAAGAGGAATGGTATTTAGGTTTATATAAAATAATAGCTTGATGAAAGATCACGCGGGATCCTCTTGGTTTATAAGAATCGGTCAAGGTGAGGAGATGGGTTTAAACCCATCAACAAGCCTGGGGGTCATTAAAAGAAGAAGGACAAGAAAAAAAAGGGTTGAGTTATAATCAATGAATTATAAAAATAGAAACTATATAAAATTAGGATCGACATCAGACAGTCATTTTTCTGCATATCTTTTTATATTTATATCTACAAACATTAAATACAATATCACTAATATAAAATTATTAAATAGATTATAAGAAGGAGATAGTTAGAATGATGAGTAATAGTAGTAATAATAATAATAATAGTAGTAGTAGTAGTAGTAGTAGTAATACTATATGTATGTCGTAATAAATGCATTCATGATGCACTTTGTAGTAGCCACCGTCACTTTTAACTTAACATCGCACATTCTAAACTATACTTGTTAAACGTTCAGCCGCCGTGAGAAACTTTATTTATTTTTTTGTACCATCACGTAATGTACCTTTTGTCCTAGGGAAAAAAAACTCGACCCGGCATTTTATTTTGACTGCCCCCGCTTTTCTCCCAGCTTTATTTTGTTTTTGTTTTTTTTCAATGCCCCACCCTCTCGAAAAGATTCGAATCAGTAAGAAAAAAAAAGAGTGGATGGTGTTGGCCCGTGCCCCGCGCCGCCACCTCCTTGGTCTCTTTCCAATGAAATCAAGATCATATTCCATAGATCATATCATTTTCTTTGATGCGAGGAACGGGAATAAAAGATGTATAAAGGTGGATTGCTATGAAAAATAAAATAAATCCCATTGTTCATGCAAATGAAGGAATAAGATTCAAAAAAGCTTATCGGGTTAAGGTTTTATTATAAAATAAAAAGATAAACAAAGATGCAATCTTTTACGCCACTTGAACAAACAACTTTTTATAAAATAACTTTAGTTCAAATTGAAATATATTTATATTTATAATATTTATTTACAAGCAATACAAAAGAGAAGAGTAAGATAAGTAGTAGTAGTATTAGTAGTAGTAGCAGAGGAGGGGAGTGGTGAAAAAAAAAGAGATCAAGGTCATCTTTTTTTTAAAAGTAGTTTATCTTGAGTAAAATTACAACATATACAAAGCAAATTTAAGAGAATAAATAAGTAGTTTTTTTATGGGGAAGAGATCATGATGTAGGGTTATAGTTTATAAGTTGCCTGAACGGATATATAGAGTAAAATGTTTTAAAATTGAAACTTTTGTGGTTGTGGATGATGGTAAGAAGAAGAAACGATTGGAGGTGGCGGTGGAGCAGTGCGAGGTGGAGGCTGTTGTGGTGGGATCATGGATGGATGATGAGAATGTTGATGATGATGATAGGACACAGGTGATTGTGTATTATTATTATGATGTCGAGGTGTTGCAGGAGGAGGAATCGTCATTTGACTCGAATTATGGTTGGTATGAATGGATGTATTATCCCAATCATATTGATCTGCATAATACAGATCCTGATGGCCCGTTATAGAACAAGAAGGATCCATCATCATCATACTATTACTCCCTCCACTTCCATCATAATATGAACTTGTCCTTAGTGGTGATGATGAAGACGACACTATACTTTCTGACGAAGAACTACTTCCAATTACTGTTGTTGTCCCTCCTCCCATAGGTGTAGTTGTTCTTTTCATTTCAGTATTGGAAATCATTGGTTGCTGCACCACATTATTGACCAAAGCATCATGTTCCGTTTGAATCTTGGCAAGATCCCGATTTGTCACGACAAAATCACTATTTCGATGCTCGCGTAACCAAGCAACTGTTTTCTTGAGTTTGTCTAACCATAATTTCATATGTTCAGCCGACTGACATTGCAAATACCAACTTTTTTTCTCTCCGGCCAATTTCGTGATTTCAATGCAAAAGAGGGCACCAGTAATATAGTCGGTGACAAAGACGCTCGTGTCTTGCGTTAATTCAAAAAATTCTCGATAATGAGGTGTGGTTTTATCGGTTTTAAATGTATAAAGCATACGATCGGCGAGGATCACATAACGTTGTTTTTTGGTTTTGGTGAATGAATAAGAAGGGGGAATATGTTTGGTCATCCATCCTCGTATCGTGCAATTTTTCCATACAGCAGTGACGTTGACACCTCCATAGGAAGGCCGATAGAGTCCTGGATCATGGATGACGTCGGGTAAGGTGTCGCTTGTAGATGATAAGTTGTTTTCTGGTTCGGATTCTTCTGCAATATAAGGTTCTTCGGATACAGATGGACTGGTCAGTTCAAAAGAAGTGCTTTTGGTATTTAACTGAAGGGTGTGGTTGTGTGTGGTTGGCATGACTTGTGTTAATGAAGCGACCAATGATCGTTTATTATGAGTTCTAAATGAATTGGATCTTCGTGGTGTTCGTTCTTCACCACTACTGCTACTACTACTGCTTTTACGGTGGATGTGCATTTTATTTTTGTGTTGTAGATTTGTGGTATATATATCAATAGAAGGGTTTTTATTTTTGTTCAATGTCAAAAAAAAGGAAAGGAGGAAAAAGAAGAAGGTAAAAAAATTGAAAAAGGGAAAGAAAGGTAATAAAAAGGACACTAGTTTCTTAAAACAAATAAATGATTTGTTGATGATCCCAAAACCGAGAGACTGAGTGGATGTGTTCCACTGCGGAGACAAAGAGATTATGTGATATCAAGTGTGTGAGTTAATTTGTAGTACAATGCCTCGATTTCCCACATTGTGTTACTTTTTTATAAAAAAAAAAATAGTTTTTAATACTTGTATATCACTTCTCCTAACCTCCTCTTCTATATAATAATAATGCCGCAAATAAAACAAAAAGGGTTCGACATTCCGATGCATAATTTATATATTAAAACAATATAGAATAAGAACTTAGACCCGTTCATACGTCTTTGTTTATACCTTTTTTCTAACACAACAAAAGAGTATTCTTTCCCCAGCGTGTAGGTGATGTTTACGTTACTTATTCTATCACCACCTTCTTTGGAATATGAATATAAGAAGAAGGTAATCAGGATATATCTATTGTAATCTATGGTTTTGTGTAATTTACCCCACAAGGTAAATTCCCATTCAACTTTTTCCGCCAGTTGCTTTTTACTTTCTCTTATTATGTAATGTTGTGATGCTTTTTTAGTTATATAATATTTCTGCAACAAAAAAGAATCTGATGATCTAATCACTTTAAACAAGGTCATTTTATATTTACATACTCAAATTACGCCAACTTGCAGAATGCTGTAATATTTATATATTTGCGTGAATATGAATCATCATCATCATTCTTAAACAAACCACATTATTAGTAAAGGATACTTTTTGAACGGTAGAAATAACCAAAAGGAAAAAATACCTTAAACAACACATCATTTTTTTTTCTGTGTAATATGCTACTTTTTTTTGTTTGTTTGTGAGTGTGTGAGTATGTTTTTTTCCCTATGGATGAGAATAAAGATAAAATTGATGTTGATGATGCCTCTTCAAAGATAATTACCATACAAAGAAATTCGTTGTCGATAATCGATGATCCTCTTTTATTTTATAGTACAAAAAGGAAAAATCAACGGGATTACTCCCGTGTACCGGGTTATTTTTTATTCTCTCACTCTTTAACTGTGATCACTTATCAACTTAACTACCTCATCATGATGTAAAAAAGGAAATTTTTTCTCTTGCGAAGCATAAACCTCTGTATACATTAAAGTTTTATTCTGGATTGGGATTGGATTGGATTTTTGGGAATGGAGGTTCTTCCCAGTTTCCTTTCTTTGCCGTCTTCCGTAATTAACAAAACGTGGCTCAGATTCTCTTCTTTGTGAATGGGTAAAATCACATTTTTTTTAATAACGTCGAATAAATCAACGCGCTTGCAGACGTCGTCATCACCATCAGCATAAAGAAAAAAAGGAAAAATTTCCTTCGCCTTTATCATTATTTTATCCTGATGTGGATGAATGAGGAGAAAATAATATAGGATAATTGGGAAAATCGATAAACAAATAATACTTGGCATAGTCGGATAGAATAGGGTGACCCCAACGAATTTTTTTTTCTGTTGGTCCTCTTGAGTAAATGGCCTAGAAAAAGTCTATATTTGATTCATTTCAATAGCATAAAAGGGTCAACAGACTTATGTTTATATTTATATGAGACAAAGTAAACGAATCCGAAATATGAAGAACTATATATGTGTAAAGAAAAGACGACAGTGATTTTGCATAAAAGAGTTAAAAAGTTAGATGTGTTACTTGATAGTAGCATCCACCGTCAACCCCCTGTTTTGTATCATACGTAACATATATAATACAAATTCTAATAGTAGACGACGATACGCATCTATGAGTATATCATAGAGTACAAAAGAAAAAGAGTTTCGTCTCAAACTAAATCTATTTTATACATGAAGAATGGAGTCCAACGAAATAAAGTTATAGTAGAATAAGGATAGATGAGTATAGTGTAGTTGTATTTTTATTCAGTTTTTTTTATGCATCTTGAATGACACGATGAGATAGAGATCGTCTTGATGTGCCTCATCCTCGTAATTATCTAACAAACAAATAAATAAATAGTCTATAATTTACTAGAACTCTTATAATAAATTGAAAAAGGTCCAGGGGGGAGAGGGGAAATGATTGAGGGGAAGAAGAGAGATCTTGCATAAAACAAGGGTTGTTTTGATCATATAATCTAGAAGACTCGCCATTATTTTATAGAGACTCTCCCTCTCTCTCTCTCTCTCTCTCTCTCTATAAACTATTGATAATAATAATAATAATAATAATATATTAAAGTTATCAGATGCAATTGCAGCATTAAAAAAAAGATGGCTTTCTTTTGCATCTTCTTTATCATAATCCATGTATTATCATTTTTAAATGCAAAATAATAATAATAATAATAATAATACTTAACTATATCGAGTGTTGGTTACAGCAGATTTCATAACCAATAACTATTAAACTATATATCTTGGGAAATAAGACACATATATTAATTAAAATAAAACGTGATTGTATATTATTGTTATCTAATAATATTGCTACATGTTAGTAACTGTTATCTCGATTTCAATCTATTTTCTCAGGATATTAAATTACTTAATCCATAGATTTAAATGAGCATATAAAACGACAAGACCAAGTATGGAAAGATTCTTGAAAAACGTTTCTCAATTACCTCAACTCAAGCAATTATATTTGAATAACATGAATTTGATATCTGGCGATTTGAAACTGCTAGTTCGAAAATATTGAACTTGAGGCAATGAGTGGAATTAAGGAAGAGGATGTGAACGCAGCATTTCCTTCCAGTGTAAATACATACTTTGAAACTTGGGATGATGATATCTAAGATTTTAATAATCATTACTATGAAGGTTCGAATACCAGATAGATAATCAATGTATACATATACCCGCTTTACTATCAAATAAATGAAGACAATCCAGTTAGAAATAATTATAAAAAAAGATGCGATTTATTTTAGTCCCGAAACGTTTCTTTCCTTCTTCTTGCTTTGTGGCTATTATGACAGGAACAAAACGCAAGTCAGATCCAAAAGAAATTAATTCATCGCAACAGGAAAAACGCATCGCCACAGATAAATCAAAATGGCACCATAGCAGCACAACAAAAAAAATAAAAGAGATCCTCGAAAATGGGCACACCATGCAAGTCATCAACAAAACCACGTGTACTATTCAAGATTTACAAACTGAAATGCTACTCATACTTCAACTACGTGCCATGGCATATGCCCAAAAAGGACGATATGAAGAAGAGCTTCACGACGCACTCTCTATGATGACATTTGCACCTCATGATACAGCTGGATATTTGTACTTGGGGCGCCGATATGCATATCAAGGATATCAAAAACGAGCGATGGATGTGTTGAACAAAGGATTGGAAAAGGTATCAGAAGCCCACCCAGAGTATGAACTATTACTTGAAGAAAAAGACAAGACGCAAAAACTATTGGATGACCGGGTTGATTTTTTTACTTGTCTTCCTTATGATATTGCCTGTCGTATTATCGATTTCACTCCAGCAGACACGGTGACCCACTGCTCTCGCGTATCATCCTCCTGGCGCTCCCTCGTGTTGAACTACCCACTACCCTGGCGTAAAATCGATGCGAGTATACTTGAAACAATTGATTACAAAAAGTGTCTTCATTCAGTTATTCTTCTGCCTTCTATTAGTCACCATGTCGAAGTCTTTGATGGATTACCATACGACCGTGGCTATGAAACACGTTTCCTCAAACTTCTTCAAACAAATAACTTTTCAAATCTTTGCTCGCTAAAAATGACATGCGTTGGTAAGTATATTTTATGCCAAAAAGGAATAACCAATGAAAAAAATAAAAGTAGACAAAAAACTAAAACAATCGACAACTAGAAAATACGCAAATGTCTTATCATACTTTATTTTGTTCTGCTTTGACAAGTATCTCGGGCTCCTTGAAGTCATTAAATATATTCTCCATGAATACAGAGGGTATACCGAATGTGTCGCAAATCCTTTCCATCTGTCATCGACTTACCTCACTTCGATTAGATACACGTTGGATGGATCATATGTTTGCACCGTTTCACGTACCATATTCTACTCATTTGACCAGAATCGAGTTGTGTTGTAAGGATGAAGTTGGAGGAATAGAATTACAAAAGTTTTTACAATCATCACCCAATCTTCGTTGGTTTTCTGTTACCAAGTGTAACCCCATCGGTTTTTATGAAACTATCCAAAAATACTGCCCCAACTTGAACGTACTTTTTCTCGGTGAAAAACATTTTGCAGGGTATAATACAGAAAAGTGGTGCTTGGATGTAAATCAGAAAGAAGGACTTCAAGTGGTCCATGCTACTTTGCATTTAATTGGACTTGGATTTATAAAGCTATTGGAAAAACATGTTCATACCTTACTTGGATTATCATTGGGAAAAGCTCTATCATTCGGCCAAATACGATATCAAGAAAGCGTGACATTAAATAGTGAATTTTGGGATGAGTTTTCAACATTGAATTTCAACAACTTGACCCGCTTCATATTGTACAGAACAGCACTTAATAGTACACGTCATCATATTGGCAATACACTAAAGAATATGCCAAACTTGGAAATCTTGCAACTTGAGGAAGTACGCGACAAACTCTCATCCTGCGCATTCAACAGTATTAAAAAGATGCATAAACTCTCCGAACTCAAGATTGAAGACTGCCACTTTGATCCTATCGATCTACATCAGCTTCTTGAATTCTTTGTGCAAAACGAGGTGACGACATCATCACTCCATACTTTATTACTTCAAGGCAGATCGGTGGATGGGACTGCCATGGAAATCAGTGGCCAAATTAAAAGCTTAACAACTTTGATTATTCAATGGGGATCACGAGGCCCAAGACCAAGTGTAGAAAGATTTGTGAAGAGTGTCTCTCAGTTGCCTCGACTTGAGCAACTTATACTGAATGATATGGAGTTAACATCTGGGGATTTGAAAGTTCTGAACACAAGCATATCACTTAGGAGTGTCAGGCTTTTTGCAGTACACGGTATTACCAAAGAGGATATGGAAGCATCCTTTTCTTCAAATATCAGCTATCTATTTACAGCTCCTTAGGTGGATGATGGCGATATCGATTTCATATAAACCTTTTATTAAACTAGAAAGCTTAAATAATAAAAATAAATGATCAATTAATTATGGAAGAATCAAGCCTCATATGAATGTAAGTTTTAATCCCGAATAGTTTCCTTTTTAACCTTACCAAGTTTTAGTACTACAATGACAGGAACGAAACGCAAGTCAGATCCACATGACGATGATCCATCACACCTACCATGGATTCAGAATGACATCCTAGCGATGCGACTAAAAATAGGCTAGAGCTGCTTGACAACGATTACGCCGTGCAAGTCATTGACACCATCACAAAAACCATTCATGATTTAAATACAGAACTCATGCTTATGTTTCAATTACGCACCGAGGCCTTTGCCAAAGAAGGACGATATAAGCAAGAACTTCAAGATGCACAAGCAACCATGACCTATGCGCCAGCTGATACAGGCGGATATGTACTTACAGCACGTCGGTATATATGCCAAGGATACCAAAAACGTGCACTGGATGTTCTCAATACAGGATTGGAGCAAGTGCCACACACTCACTCAGATTATATTACACTACTCCAAGAAAAAGATATACCACAAAAAGGACTGGATCATTGTGTTGACTTTTTCATCCGACTTCCTTATGATATTATCTGTCATGTTATCAACTATATTCCAACAAGTACAATCATAAACTGCTCGCGGGTGTTTTCCGCCTGGAGTAGTCTAATACTAAAACATCCTGTCCTCTGGCGTGATATACATACATACGCAGTTGAATGTCCCACAAGTGAACCCCATCCATATCAACTCTTACGTTCTATTAGTCACTATGTTGATACATTCCGTAGATTTCCATCTGGTAAGTCATCATGCAGCACAATGTCTTAAATTTCTTCAAACACTTGGTTTACCAAATCTTCACTCATTATACGTTGAAGATATTGTCAGTAAGTGCTCTACTTCTATATTTAACTATATAGTCAACTCCCAGTTTTTGCATTCTCGTTTTTTACAGATCCGTCACATTGTGTAACAAGGATTCCGAATGTTGGTCTTCAAGGCAGCGAAGGATATATTTTGAGATGATGTTTGTAAAAGAGAGTTTATAGTGTTACACCCTGCTCAGTCAATAATTCGCTATTTTGTGGATGGTATCATAATGCTATATAGTATATATATGAAATCCTTAAAATATAGTAATGAAAAAATTTGATACTGTATCTTTTTTTTTATCAGTGTAGTTATGATTTTCGAATTTAAGATTCTCATCTGTAGCGTAGAATGTATTGACGACATTTCCTTCCAATATTCAAATCCACTTTGTTCCCTTTGCTGCTGCTGCTGCTACTGATGATGATGATGATGATGATGAGGAGGAGGAGGAGGAGGAGGAGGAGGAGGAGGAGGAGGACAGTAATTTCTGAAACGTTGATGTTAAGAACTACCATATCAATAAGCGTTGAGCCCTATGAATGATGTTTAAACACTTTTATTATTCACCTCAGCCATTTTGTATCACCTGGCAGCGTTGGGCTAATGCCTCCTTTTTTTTTGTGTTCCTTTTGTTTTCCTAATCAGCCTTTTGTATTCTAATGACTTTATCCAATGGAAGAAAAAATCCAAACCAAAAAACTTCCCCATCTTTACAAAGACAAATGACTATAGAAACAACAGAATGGGATCATAACCAAGTAACAAAAAACATAAAAAGCGCTCTTGACAATGGACACACCATGCAAGTCATCCATGAAACCACCAATGCTATTCAAATTTTACAAACTGAATTCAGTCTTATGCTTCGACTCCGTGCCATGGCGTATGCACGAGAAGGACAGTATAAGCAAGAACTAGAGGACGCGCTCTCGATGGTGACCTATGCACCCCACGACCCAGCTGGCTATTTGTATTTGTCATGTCGCTATATATATCAAGGATATCAACAACGGGCGATGGATGTCCTTGATCAAGGATTGGCGCAGGTGCCAGATACACATCCGAGTTATGAATTATTATTGCAGGGAAAGGAACAGACGCAAATACGATTAGATCATCGTGTCAATTTTTTTACCTGTCTTCCTTATGATATTATTTGTCGCATTATAGAGTTTATTCCAGAAAGCACCATTACTCATTGTTCACGCGTGTCTTCAGCATGGCGCAATATAGTATTAAACCACCCAGTGCTCTGGCGTACAATGTATGCTTTTGGCATCTTTACCGACAAAAATAATAATACAAGTTTTTCTCGAGCTAGACTGTTGCCTTCTGTGAGCCGCCATATTGAAACCTTTTTTATTGTACCTTTTATGGGTGATGATGTTGGGATACGATGTCTACAATTATTCAAAACATGTGATTTTCCAAACCTTCATACGTTAAAGATATCGTATAAACGTGGGTCTATCAATTCCAGGATTTATAAAAAAAAATAGAATTGGGTCAAGGGACATAAAAAAAATAACTCGATTCATTTCTACTTCTTAGAAAACACACCAGAGTTTTACCCTGCCTTTTGTTTTGCATTAAGCCGCATTTCAAATACTTTGAGAGATTTGGATATATCCTCCACAAGGAGTGGCGATATACCCACTGTGTCCACACTTCTCTCCGCCTGTCAACACCTTACCTCACTTCGATATCAGGTCTATGGAAAGGATAATAGATTTATACCATTTACTTTACCACACTCTTCTACTAGCTTAACAAGATTTGAACTGGATACCAACGAGAAAATCGGAGGCGTAGAATTACTAACACTATTGCAGTCATCTCCTCATCTTTCTTGGCTATCGATTGGAAATTGTGATGTTAATGACTTTTATCCTGTTATTCAGAAATATGGAACCGCTCTTAAAGTATTGATCGTAGGCCGAACATTACTTCTCAATTGGCGTGACTCTAATAAGTGGTACACGAACTTGGATCCCAAGGACCAAGGGCTTGCATCTATATCTGTTAGTCCCCATACAATTGGACCTGGATTTGTAAAGTTATTGGAACACCACTGTATCACACTCGGAAGAATAAATCTGGATCAATCACCAACTCATTATAGGGAAGAAGAAGAGAAGACACTCACCAATTCAGATTGGTATAAAATGTCCACATTTGATTTCAAAAACCTATACTATCTCAAGCTAACCCGCACTGCCAATGATACCACACGTCAACATCTTGGACGCATGTTGACCCATATGCCCCACCTTAGCGTCCTTCTTCTGGAGGGTATCATTGATCCACTCTCACACGACACATTCCACGCGCTTCAAAACATGTCTAAACTTTGTGATCTCTTGATCATTCAATGTAAATTTGATGTTTCTGATATGCATTCATTTCTCACCACATTGGCTGAAAACAGCACCACCTCCTCCCCCTTGATTACATTGCAAATTCAGGGCGGATCCATGGATGAAACAGCCATGGAAATCACGGGTCAAATCAAAAGTTTGAAAACTCTAAAGGTCTCTACTGATTCGAAATCATCCAGAGCCAGTGTGGAGACGTTTGTTCAATATCTGTCTCAATTACCTCAACTCGAACAACTTTATTTGGTTGATATAGACTTGATTCCTAAAGATTTACATGTTCTTGCGACAATCAAACTATTGAAAAGTATTGAACTTTATAGTGTAGGTGGCATTACCCAAGAAGATGTAGACACTGCTTTTCCTCCTCATGTAGACGCAGAATTTCAATCTCCTGATGATGTTAATATTGATTATGGTATTGGTATTTGAGGGGAAAGATGATATAGATAGTTAATGTATGTATATATGATTACCCTATAAATAGTAAACAATTTTTTTGTACTTAAAATATTCTGATATTGATGTAATGTGTAATATTATGTAAAAATATATATTCATTGTTCATGTATAAATTATCTATTGTTGTATGTTTTTATAATTAAAAAGAGTGCTACCGCTGATAATACCAGCTTTGTTTATAGAAATAATAATTGGGTGGGCTGATGATATTAGAAGATAAGCATATGTTAAAAAAAAGCTACATAGAAAAATATTTGCTTTCACAACTATGTAGGAGTATACTCCTTGTCAAATTTCTTGTTATAGACTATGAGATTCACTTTAGTAATCTGATCCACATGTTGCCATGAGTAAGGGTTTACACGACCATCCTAAACGACATCAGGTTTTCTATAAATTGATACGTATCTTCATGTAACAACAATTGGAAAAAAAAAGAGTTGGCAAAAAGATGATAACACATATTATTCTCCTTCTTTTAACATTTTTAATTTATCAAGCAGTACTTCTTGATATAAAAATATATATAGGTATTTATACCTCGCTAGTCGAGTCATGTACTATCCAGTAATACCATAATATGCGCCACTTACCGTCACAAACATGGGAAAGGCTGCAGGTTTCATCATTTTCTCGCAAAGTATTTGAATGCTGTCGTTTTTTCATAAGTTATTTCGGTATTCAATAAAATATATGAACAAAAATGTACCTAGGTTATGAACAGCATCATTGGCTCTTACATATAAATAGCGATAAATGAATAAGTAATAGATAAATGTATATCCTTTTCGGAAGCAAAATTCTTCATGATTTCTATCAACGGAAAATTTTAGCTTCAGTGTGTTATCATCTATAAGATAATACGAGTAATTTTCGAATTGCATTAATTATTTTAATGCTTTTCAATAAAAGATGAAAGAAAGATACGTTCATATGAAATTTCTACCCTTTTTCCAAGGGAGGAAGGTACGATATAAATCAATAACCTTGAGAAGAGTTGCTTTTATTAATTATTAATTTATAGCCTGCTACTACTAATGGAGGAAGTAGCCTATTAACCATGTATTGACTGGTAGATGAACACATAGTTATAATTATGAATAGAATGGTTATAAAATGCCACTATTTATTCAGATGATTATGTATATTACCTTCCCATTGAAATAAGTAATAATTATTAAAAAAGGATTGCATGAGATAAACAGGAAGCTAACAAACAAGACTATCTCTTGCCTGATAACAACAACAACAATAATAATAATAGAATGCATTCAAAATCTAATTTCAATGTGTCTCATGATCCGTCTTTCTATGGTGAGAAAAACACCCATTAATCAAGGGCGAGACACATGACGTAATAGTTAATTGTTATATTACCTAAAAGAAATGTATAGTACTCAAAAATAGTAAATCTTATTTTTGGAAGAGGTAGTCATATATCTGAGTAGCGCAGTAGACTCTATCATAGTGGAGAAAGTAGAATAACTAGAGATGCATATATAAAAAGGCATGTCTATTATCGGACAGGTAAGATCAATGCTCTCTCAGAAGTAGACTGGTAAGAATTAAGGGGTTGCTTGCAGTGGTTTAGTAGATTGATTACCAATAGCATGCAGGTCTTGATGTTATTGCTCTAATATACATAGACAGCTCATAGTATTGACATATGGTTTCGTGTTTCACCAAGATGATCCAATGAATGACTGCTATTTATGATCCTCGATCCAAAAAAAGTGAAATTGATGTGTTTTAGACTATTGTTTTTGTTATTAAAGTGATTATCTCATGAAGAATGTCATAGAGTGTCAATATAATATGGTTGAAAAGAAATAAAAATAACGGATTCATGAAAAACTCTGATATGGATGAAGAAAAAAAGTAGTTCATGCATATAAATTGGACGATCCAATGGTAGCTATACTACTTTATTGTTTTACAGGGTAAAAAAAAAGTGAAGGTTAAATTCCTTGAAGTTTATTAAAAAAGACTTTATAATAGAATCAGCAGGTATATCTTTCTTCTGGGGTGCATTGTTGTTGGTGAGTGGTTGTTGATTACACAAAATACATGTTTTTGTAGTACTCTTATTCAAGTGAGCACGAGAATGGATCCTAAATGAAAGGAAAAGGAGAAAAAAGTTATCATTAAAATAAAGTGTAGGGTAAAAGTCATCTCATCACCATTTTAAATAAGAATTATTATTATTAGTTTTAATATTATCATATTATTATTTTGCTTCTATTATAACAAACGATCATCGACCAAGAAAGGTCTAACTTTTCGGTTACAGCTGCATAATAGACCAAAACTTGGTTTTTAATAGTTAGCTGAAAAGAAATAATCCCCTCTTTCTTTCTTATTGTTTGTCGCGCAACAAAAGAATCATATCAACAAACTTTTGGGTACGTCAGATTCCTATTTTTATATATAAAATAGCCAATCAATCTCTATCCCCTTCCCATTGCCAACAACGCATCATGACCGCACAATTACAACGTACCGAAGAAGAGGAAGAAGAAGATAAATCAAACGTACAAAAACGTAAACTACATATACTTTTTATTACATGAAGCACGATTTTTTTTCTTGTGTTGTCATCCAATCACTTATAAAAAAGAGCCATCCATGAATAACTCACAAGGAAAAACAAAATATACATTTTCAATGAACCATCATGTAGTTGCAATGGCACAGTCTTCATCTATGGGTGTTGTCACTGTGATTTTACAACCTCGCCATTCCATGTTTCAGACGAAAACACTCGAATTACGAGACAAGTTACATGTACGCATAGGACGACAAACATCATCAAAAACTGCACCAGGACCATTGAATGGGTACTTTGATTCCAAAGTCTTGTCAAGAACCCATGCCGAGATTTGGAGCGAAAAGAGTAAAGTAGGTTTGAATGGAGGTCACTATACCAGGGAAAGGAAGAAAAAGGTTTTGGCTTCACGTTGAATGGGAGAGGGGGGGTGATTATATATATCTATCTATATATGTGAATGTGTATGGCAAGAGTGAGAGGGGTGGGATAATAGAAAGACTTACAAATGGACACCATATGAACTGAAAAACAAAATGACTCTTCATCTATATAAAGGTATATATTAAGGATGTAAAATCAAGTAATGGCACGTTTTTAAACGGACGAAGGCTTTCCAATGAAAATGAAGAAAGTTTACCAATGGAATTAAAGTCAACGGACGAATTGGAATTTGGAATAGATATATCACAAGATGATGGGTCGAGTAAGTTGTAATATTTAAGGATTGGGTCAAAAGAGAGGGGAGTGTCCAGGATGGATGGATGATGCGTATCTCTTAAGCGACTAATCAATGAACTTATTTTGTATATACTTATAGTTCTTTACCATAAAGTCGCATGTCAAGTTCATATTATTCCAACATCATTATCCCAGTTGGATAGTAGTATGCTTAAAGAACTTAATATTGGATTATCGAATGGTTCGGATCATCATCACAATAATAATACTGTAAGATATATATTTTAATGGAAAAACTCGCGTGATATATGAAGGATTTTTATGGGTTTTGGAGAGGGAGGAGGAGATGAGAAACTTATTATGTAAAATACTATTTTTTTTAGTTACAACGAAAATCATCCACTTCATCTATATCGACTATATCCTCAGCGACAGCATCCACTGCAGTAGATTATACGTCTTCATCCTCCCCTATTTCAACAAACAATAAACGATCAGGAAGGAATTGGGAACTTTTATTAGCTAAATTACAGGTAAATTTCTTCTCCATTGAATGATTTTTTTTCCCCCAAAAAAAACTTGCATCAAATAAAAAAGGGAAAGAAAGAGAGAAAAAGAGATTAGTCCATGTGCATCCCCATAAAAAACGGATTATTTAATCTGATCTTTTCGCAAAATTAGGCCGAGGTACAAAGATCCAAACAGCTGGAAAATCAGCTGAGATCGGTGAAAGATGTGATTACCGATGTGGATAAAGCATTAAACAATAATCGGATGGAAAAAGCGGTAATGAAAATTTTTTTTGTTCATGAATCCGGATGGCGTCATATGTTGTTTACTCAATTGTTTATTCTATTTTGTAGGATGCTAGGATTGTTTTATTACAACAAAAATTACATGAGACACAACAACAAGTGACTTCATATGCAGAAAAATGTCGACATCAAGACCAAGCGATATTAGCTGCATCAAAAGAATTGCATCGACTTCAACATACAATACAACAATTACAACAAGAACGTGAACAGAAGGGACATATGGGTCAGGGGGATGATGCTATGGACGAAAACGATGATGATGACGATTCTATTCTGGATACTACACAACGACAAGTGGAAGAATTGAAATTGATATTAGATGAACAAAAACATCGATTAAACAAAGATTTGGCAGCTGAGAAGGCACGCTGTATTGAATATGAGAATAAATGTTTGGTGTTAGAACGAAGGATCAAGAAACTAGAACAAGAACGGAAACCGGCTACAAGTCTTGCTGATGTATTACAGGTAAGATTCAAGGGTGCAGTGGTACAAAAGAAGAACGATAGGTTTAGTTTATATAAAGTGTGTGATCTTCTAACAAAATAGAAATTTCTTCCATGTATTTTAGATGCGTGCTGTGCAAATAGCATTAGCTATTCTTATGGGTATTATATCCGCTTTATTATATGTACTATTTGCTATTTAAAAGAAAAAAACAACAACAATAACAACCAATCATTTTATCATCATCATTTCATCCAATTGACACACGAATGCATCATGAGCCCTTTAATCCTCCTTATTATTCATGTAATACTTGACGAAGAAAGATAATATTTGTTATTTAGTATACCCCCAAACTCCACCCACCTCTCCCCACACACACACACAACACATTGCTACAAAGATATTTCATTATATTATATTATATTATATTTATTTTTAAATGTATTAAAAAGAAGAGAAACATGATCTATTTCATTAATAATAATAATAATAATAATAATGTGCATTTCTATTGTTATACAAGATAGATCCCAGACTTTTTGATCCATGTAACCCATTTGACTTTATTTCAACCGGAGCCATGCACCCGTTTATCGGGTATTACAAAAATCGTCATGCAGCCAGAGACGCCTTTCCCCCCCTAAACTCTCCTGCTTCCGAAACATAAAAAAGATTTACACACTTAAAAGACGATCCCCATTGCATTAGTTATCTATTGATGTGCGTGGTATATATATATAATATTATTATTATTATTATTATTATATTTGTGCAAAAGAATTTGTTTGTTTGTGATAATGATGAAGTATACAAAGATATCATGTGTATGGATGGGCTGGGAGGAGAAGAAGAAGAAGAAGAAGAAGAAGAAGAAGAAGAAGAAAAGCAATTATATATGTACAACTGAGCGATCAAATAATAATAAAAAAAGATAAATTGTTTTACATTGAAATGAAAATAAACAAGAAGGGTTTTCCAAGTGATGAAATATATGAATGTACGTTTGTATTTGTGTGTTGGGCTTTTTTTTGTTGTTGTTGATATTGAGCAAGTTGGCTGGTATTTGTTGATAAGAAAGGGCAGTCGTCGTTGTTGTTGCGATACAGTAGAAGGTTTTTCTTAATAAACATCATTACTCTTCCATAAATCTTTGACAGAACTAACATAGTTCATTTCACCAGGATAATGTCGTCTTCCATAAGAATCATACATGCCAAGTGTAGGTGAATAAGGACTACCATAATACGAGGATGAACCATACCGGATTCGATTCAAAATACTTCGAAATAAACCTGGACCACGATATCTTCCTCCATAATATCCACTATATGAAGGGTAATAGCTACCTCCATAAGCACCATAACCTCCTCCACCATACATATAAGAAGAAGGGCCACCGTATGCGCCATAACCTCCACCGTACATGTATGGATTATTATATCCCATACCACCGTATCCACCATAGCCACCGTATGGATTGTTATACACTAAAAGAAAAAGATGTCAGAAAAATCTTTTCATTGTAAAGAAGATGGAAAAATAAATAATAATTATAAAAAACTCACTTGAATGATAGTATGACATGATGTATGTGTATATATATATATTAGGTATGTAAAATAAAAGAGGAAAAAAGAGAGAAAGAAAAAAAGAGTTTTTGATGATGTGTCAGAAGTCTTTTTTTAAGGAGTAAAAAAAAAGTGTTTGAGAAAGAAAGGCGATTTTCTTTTTTTTTTTTAAAAAAAAAAGTTTGGTTTTAAATATTTTATCATTGTTATAAAAGTACACGCGCTAATCTCTGCCAATGATGATAATGGGAAGTGCTAAGCTTTTTTGTATTGGTTACCTATACAAATACATATATATATATATGTATATATATAGGTGATGGTGTGTGGTGGAAATTGAATTGGGAGTCATATGAGCTACACATATAATAATCCAAAATTGGACCTTGCCATGCATTCCCAAAGAATTGATCAATCATTTTTTTAACTACGAATTCATTTATACTTCTTGACATTATATTCTTTTTTTTTCACTATTCTATATGTAGCGTTGGATGACTGTGCTTTTTTACTCGCTTTTCTTTTTGTAATTCTATTATTGTTGATGCTACAAAAGATTGTATAGCAAGCGCCGTATAGAAATCCCATTGTTTATCTCTTTCATGCTTGATCCATTCTTGATGAAAAACATTGTTTTATATACTAAACTGATCCGTAGTCATCCCCATTGAAAAAAAATGTACAAATGGAAGGTTCTTTCGCAATAATTTAATATACTTCAAAAAAAAGTGTTTCTTCCTCTCTAGGTAAATGGCGTTTGTCACTGTACCAAGCCTTTTGCGGTGATTCATTGAACACCGGCCTAGAAGATAGGAATGATGGTTTCTGTTGTCAGTACATCATATGAAGTATTCTAGCAAAATATCAATTCCTTCACAAAGGAGCTCTAACCCACAATCAGGCTGACACTAGATTCAAAAAACCCATATGTGGAAATGATCAAGATAGTCACCATTGGTTCTATTCATGATAGTAGCTGACCAAGTGCTTAATTTGAATTATAGGTAGGTAGATGCCAAGGACGATCATCATCGGGACAAAAGACTATTGAATATAGCCAATTGTGGGGAAAAAAATAGGAACTGTTTAAAAAGCAGACAATCCAAATGACAAATAAAAAAAATCAAGTATTGGGGGTAATTCTAGTCATTTGTAATAGTTTCCAGGACTAAACAAATCAAAAACAGCACAAAAATGAAATTAACGAGATCACTTATTATCAGAAGTTCGTCCAACGCCTGGATATCATGTTGCTTAAAATCATTGAGTAGATGGATAAGTATATAATTGGGAAAATATATCAAGAAATATATTTAAAAAAACCCACATGTGGACTTATTACTTTCTCGCAGTGGTGAGCATGTTTATCAAGTATCTAAAAGGATATAGCCTGCGATAATGGTAAACGTTCCGACGGTCTCAATAACAGCGAAGAAACTCCTCTGGACGTTACATTGATTTGATCGTGTAGAGAACAGATGTGAAACTCTAGGCCAACGAATAAAAAAAATGTAGATTTTGATCTGGTCTATAAACAATAATGTAAGAATACTCGGGTGAATAAAGGTAATATATAAAATAATATACTTCAGAATGTCCATAATCAGAAATGGACTGGAAAGACATATTAAGAATTCTTTTTATCGGTATCATCGCCTTTTCAAACGTAATATCATGTTTTACATGAACTAAGGATCCATCGTAGGAAGGACAGGCTATATATTTTATTATATGGAACCCTTTGTGACGATGAATACATCACAAAAAAAATACGTGACCTTGATTTTCCTACGATATTCAGCATTGTAATAAGAAACGTAGAATAGATAGTTAGCGTCAACCCCATTTCTTCATGATACGTAGTATAGTACATGATAAAAAAAGTTCATGACCTTGAATTCCCATGCACAGTAGGTGTTTGACAATCTTTAGAAAGGCCCTTGATCATACCTACACTTAGAGACACCACTATGAACAATTGGTCGGTATCATCTCAATTGCAGCTAATACTACGAAGAAAAACAAGGTTTTCAACAACGAATGACATGTGGCGACGATAGCGATAGCTACGTAACCCTGACAAGATTCTTTTATTTCTATCCAAAATAAATATATTTAAATTTACAATGATGACTACACATACAACTTGTTGACTCATCTTACATATACATCCTTTTCACAAAAATCAAGTCACTTCCATCTATTGAAATAATAATAAAAAGATATTTATAGCTTTGGCATAATAGAATAATTAGTTTAAATGAAACAATGATCTACACACATATACGAAGAGAGGGTAATGATGGTTATTCATCAAATACAACAGCTATTAATGAGATAATAATCAAATTTTTTTAATTGGGGAATGAATAATATATAGTGGTGGACCATGTTCAAAATGATGGCACACATTCACATTATTCGTATGATCCCTCTAACTACGTACAACGCTAAAAAAAATCCTAACTACTGAAGATCATCAGCTGAGAAAGGTGGCACAAAACCGGGTTTCCTATCCGTTAGAGATAAGTTCAAGTCAGGTGAAAGGCCGGAAGTAAAAAATCATGGATTTCGGTCCGTGAACCCAGTTCATTTTCTGTGTTTCCATCACACAAATGATGTGGATCCACGCCAATTCTTTGTTTCTCATATCTGCTTAGCACATTTTTCATAATGTCATTGTGATTAAAGTTGCCCGCGTTTTTTTTTCTATTTCTTCTATAGAAAATACATAAAAAGTCTTTAATGACACAAACAAAATTCATGATCAATGGTGTGTTACTGTACAATGTACAACAAAAAAAAGGTGTAGTATAGTTATAGAGAGTAATTTATACATGACAAAGTGGAAGAGAAAAAAAAAACAAAAAGGGGAGTTAGCAATATGGATTAAATTGTATAATATATATTCTTGATAAGAGACAGTTGAGTATAAGATAGGAGTGTGTGTGTTATATGTTTATGGATAAAATATGCACGAGTTGTATTGTGATATAGCGAAGAAAGTGTAGAGATGGTGTGTGTGTGTGTGTGTGAATGGTATTAAAAAAAGAAAAAACAAAATGTAGGGAAAAACAAATTAACCAATGATTTGGACCTTGATGGCACCATCGCGATTTTCCTTAACATGTTTGAAAGCTTCCACGGCGTCATGCAATTGATAAGTATGGGTAATCAATGGCTTAACATCAATAGCACCAGAAGCCAACATTTCAACACCTGTGCTGTATGTCTATTGGATAAAACACACAGGTTGTTAATATGAATTCAAAACAAACCTATCCAATGCTCCGAATAAGTAATAATAAAAGGATCACATCATCTACTTACGTTGCAATAACGGAAAATACCCTTAATATCCACCTCACGAGCAGAGATTTCGGAAATAGGCAATGCTTGCACTGAACCACCCATACCCACCAGAACAACCGAACCACCACTCTTGGATAACAAAACAGACATTTGGACACACGTTTCTGCACCTGTACAATCAATAACAGCATCAGCCAAAGATTCTGTCTTTAAGATTTCTTTGGCCATACGGCGAGAATATTCCATGTTAGGTTCTCCAGGTTGGGGACGTTGCAAAAGGACTTGAGCATCAGTATAATAGTTCTTTGCGAATTCCAAACGAGAAGGTACCAAATCAGCAATGGTGACATGACCTGCACCAGCGGCTTTGGCAGCAGCAGCACATAATAAACCAACAGGACCAGCACCAAAGACAAAGACATGATCACCTGATTTAATATTGGCACGACGAGCAGAATGAATACCCACGGATAAGGGTTCAATCAAGGTAGCTTCTTCAAGTGACACGTGATCAGGAAGTCTAAATTGTGATTTTTTTTTTTTACACTATTGGATTAATAAAAAATTCCAATCCGTTTTTTTTTTTTTCTTTACCCTCTCTAATTGTGCGCCACACAATTTTGAAAAATGATCAACAAATAATACTTTACTTGAAACAAAAATCAGCAGCATGCTTGTAATAGTTGCACAAAGTGCCATCAATGGGTGGCGTTGCAGCACTATATAGAAATATATATCAAATTCATTCAATGATTAGATTCCATCACCTTTTTTTTTATATATTATCCTCAAAAAGGTACTTACAAAGCCATTTCAGGGCACAAATTATAACGACCCTTCTTGCACTGTTCACACATACGACAGCAAACACCAGGTTCTAAAGCCACACGATCACCCACTTTTAAATTCTTTACACCAGGGCCTACTTTAGCAACAATACCAGCCGATTCATGACCCAAGACCATGGGTGCTTTCAATTGAAAATCACCAATACCACCATGAAGCCAATAGTGAATATCTGAACCACAAATACCGGTGGCCTTGATATTAATCAAAACATCTATCGTTTATAGTGTGAATATCATGATTGGATAATAGGATGGTTTTTTTTTTCACACGACAACTTACCGCCATTATCCAGTTGAGGAATAGGTCGATTCTCCTATATATATAGGATGAAAATAGATGGAAGATAGATTTGTTGGTCCACGTCATGGTCCTCTTTTACCACGTATCACTTTTTTTCCGTGTGACAACCCATTCTATCAAATCTATGTGAATAAAACTTACCAAAACAATATCATTCTTTTCGCGTAAAATGACACATTGATTGATTTCACCTTGTGGAGGGCTCATGATACGTAATTATATGTATAAAAAATGATAGGTTTCTTTATAGCAAAGAAGAAGGAAAAGGGTAAAAATATAAAAAGAAAGAAAAAGAGAAAAGGAAAAAAAAAATCAAAAAATCAAACCAAATTCAATTTTTATTTATTTATGTAATTCATAGGGAAAAATACAAACACACACACACACGTACAGCATACACACACCCCACATTTTGAAGCTAAAAGTTTTTTTTTTTATTAGACCATTATGCCCTTGTCTTATAAGGTTTCCCGACTTCCACGGAGAGCTGGGCGGAACTTGCACCAACCGGAGACTTTTTTTCTTTCAATACATCGGGTTATTTTCCTTTTTTTGTTATTTAGGAGTTTGAGCTGGTAATCTTAATGCGTTTTTTTTTTAAAAAAAAAAACGTTGTTTCTTGTCAATTGATAATGCGACGCTCACTCCGCTGGTATAAGTGATGTCTATCCTTCTTCTTATCCTACAAGACACACATTCTTATTAAGATGATCAATGGACTTTGTCATGGTATTAAGTTTTCTTATAATATCATGACAACAACATGGAGCAATATACACAATGTATGGAGATATAGATGGTCCAAGGAAGTTTATTAAGGAATATTTTGTTTTTATTATTAAAAAAAAAAGACCCACGATTCTCTCAATTTCATCATTCCCTTATCAGCTGCTTTTTTAGATTGGGTTGGATGGTACTACTTGATATTAAGACTAACGCATGATGTTTTTTTAAAGTTTGTTGATGAAACTATTTCATTTTTTAGAGTATGAAGGAAGGAGGATTAAGTGAGAAAAGGGAAGGAAGGGGAAGGGATATCTTTCATTGGATATACATAATTTCGTAGAACTAGTGTTAATCTTCTGCATACAAATAAGAAACTTTGATATGAAGGAAAAAGGATGGTTTATATAAGAAGTAGCATGGATAATAGTAGTTATTCGTATGAAACATCAAGGGGGTCTATTAATGCAATGAAAGGAAAATAGATGAACCCAATGACAATGATGAAATAAATAAATATGTATACATGGTCTTTTGTCAATTGGGTAATATTTTTGTACACATGAGATGTCTTTATTATTATTAGTTTTCCAAACCAAGTAAATAAATGTTATCAACTGATTTTCTTGGTATTATCACTATAGTCTCTTTTTGTTATATTTGTTCTGGACCTTTATTTTAGCAATTCGTACGTAATATGTAGATTATATTGTAAGAAAGAGAGTCGGACAAAAAGTATACATCATGTATAAAAACAAGATGCAATCAGATATATATTCATATAAAGAGATACTACAGTGTTGTTGGATAGGGATGGAATAAAGGAGACGACCCTGTTTTATATTATTATGATAAACAATCATATATCATGTAATAAAAGACATTATATTTTATTGGAAAAGCTTTTTTTCTGTACGACAAAAATTTCAGGGAATATCTGAATAGATAAGAAGTTTCCTATTGGTGAATGACATCTATGATTAGGTTATATACGATGTTCTTCGTTCATCCTCCACCTTGCATATTTATAACAATTATCTTATCAGGTACACAAAAAAACAATGCATTTGTTCGGATATCCTACTTGTACAATCTTTATATATACTAATGCTACAATATTATCACTTTTTATAATACTATTATTATTCAACATACACGTTGTTATTTAGATCCACAGTTTCTAAAAGGAGAAAGTATGAAACAAATAAAGTAGATAGCGTAGTCTAAAAAAGGCACCGATCTCGGGTAGTTTTTTTGTTGGTTTTGGATTCGAGATGCCGTCTGCAATATGCATTATCACTCTGAAATGTAGACCATTCATTATGTAAGATACAGGCATATTAAGTCAAGTATCCATAAAATGAATACCATAGGTGTTATTATAAATAATTGAAAATTGAGTGTTTCAAGTTTGAAAAAGATGAATTGCTATCGTCATTTTCTTTTGATTTCCAGGATTCAATCAAAAAGTTCTTGGATTGAAAAAAAAAGTATTGTTTTTAGATTGACAATCTTGTAATTCTTACGAGTATTAAGTAAACATGGAAGAAGTTACTGAACCTTCATTGAATGTTTTATATATAATTTACGTCATTGACATATAAGTAAATTGCTGGGATATCATTGGGATAAAACCTTAGGCGGTAAAAAAATGGATCATTCATCTCATATAAATAATTCGACAATCTCTTTTCATCTTTCTTACAATTAATAATAATAGAGTTTTATTTGTTTAGCTATATATGTTTTTGTGATATACAATATATAATTTTGTTGCTGTTATTCATTTTTTGTACAATAATAATAGAAAAAAAAAGGGGGGGAGGCAAAGGATGATTAATCAATACGTTTTGATCTACGCTTCTTTGTAGTGGATTCTGAAGGTTCAGGTTTAACAGCAGCCGTGGATTGACCCTCAGTCGATTCATCTTCTTGTCCTTCCTTGCTAGCTTCAATTTCCTTTCTCTTTTCATATTCCAATTGTCTTGCTTCTTCTTCACGTTTTTCCAAATCAGCCGTGGTAGGGAAATAGATGGGGAAAATCACCACCATACCGAGCAAGATAAACATAACAATCACTAATTGAATCGATGACATACTGGATGCCCATTTCACCATTTTACCGGTATAAGATACCATGGTGCCACTATAGAAAACCATGTCCAATATTAGCACATCTAGAATCAACATCACAACAGTTGTATACACACACACACACACATATATATATATATATATATATATTACTTTTTCTCTATCCCATCTTTTTATCCTTGATATAACGATTCCCAAAAGTTGATCACAAAAAAACAAACTTACATGACACTAAAAGGAGACGTCATACCATTTACAGGTTGGAATTCTTGCCATAATTGATCTTGAACAATATTTACCAAATCATTCATACGATCAGCAGGAATAACACGTACTTCATGATCCTTGATATGAACAATCGTAGGTAATCGTTGAACAAAGAACCGAGCAGCCAAACCGGGACTGGTTTCCACATTGACTTTACCCACGCCTACATTATGACTGGTAGGACTACTTGCCAACACGCGTTGTGCTGCTTCGTATTTGGGTGCAAATTTACGACAATAACCACACCAATCAGCATAACTAGTTAACAATTTTATATATTTTGAACCGAGATTGTTTATTCATTTTTTAGAATTCAATTGTACAAGTCATATAAAAAGAAAGTTTTCCCAATCCTTGAGTAAATCAAAAAAGATAATAAAAGCACTTACAATTCAAGAACCCATTCATCTGATTTACCAATAAGGGATCCTACATTATCATCGGTCACTTCGGTGACTTGAGCAAAACTCAATGTCGCGATAAAGCTCAGTAGAGCAAGTATACGTAATAGAAGCATTGAGATAAAAAAAAAAGTGATGCGTAAAAAAAAAGAGAGAGAGACAAAAAATATATATGTGTGTGCGTACACGCGATTTGTATCACATTGTAAAAATAGCGGATTCATAAAAAAAAAAGCTTAAAACAGTGAGTAATTCAAGCATGAATAAAACATTTGAGACAAACATTTTGTTATCTGCATTACTGCTGCTACCTCATAAGAAGAGATTTCCTTCCAAATGACATTCCATAGTGACGTGATAAATGGAAGCTATTAAAATAAATACTATCCATTTATATCAAATAGAAAGAATAAGATCCATCATTTTTGTGTATTCTTGCTACCTATTATGATTCTCAGCTGGACAGACATGTCGTTGTTTTGATCCAGATAAAGGTGTGTTCTTCAACTCTACTTTTAACCACATTTATAAAAAACCATTTTAGATAAGTTAGTTAGAATATGTAAAATAAGGACTTTATAATATATTGAAATCCTATGCCCTGGTAAATAATAAGGATGATTATGTGAGCATCACTGAGTTAGAGATTTACATTGCAAATATAGTCGGTGCTGAACGACATATCGGTTTTCCCTCCACTTGGTCATTTTAAAAGTTCATTGGTTCCACAAAAGCATGTGTTAAGAAAAAAGGACTTGGTTTATTAAATTATTGAAGTATATTTCATCTTTTTTTTTTTTTAGTTTCTTTACAAGAGTCATTATTGAGGCTCATCATTTATTGGGTTTCCGCCTTGAAGCGCAGTGATCATAAAGATGGGTTATAAAGTAAATACCGTTTTAATATTTCTTGATTCTATAGTAAACATATACGTGGTAGGTGCAATTGCACCTAGAGATCTTGTCGTTCAAGGTACGTAAAAATTCATTCAAAAAAGTGTCTTTTTTTCTAGATTTTTCTCCCCACAATCATTTGCAGAATGGGTTCTATAATGGCGACAGACGCAATTACATAATAATAATAGGATGTGCTTTACTACAAACAAATCACTATTGTTATGGTGGAGCCACCATAGAAAATATAAGTGTTGGGCTTTTGACAAATATATTTAACTACCTTAACTTATCAGAATCAAAAAACGGTCGACGAAATACAAAACGCTTGGGTAGTATATATATCACTGGCAATGTGGGACCTAATTTTTATTTTGCCATGGCTGCTATACCCGATCAAAATAATTTTATTCATATACATTTCCATTTTTTTTTTCATCTGTCGGATAGATAGATACTACTGTTGTTGCTTTATGAAACTATGACGAAACAATTTAGAATTGTCTAGCTTTGGACATTCATTATTTTATGTAATATATAATATATTACCTTATCTATGGAGGAAGAGGAGCCGCTAATAATATATCCAGAACGGATCATACAACTGCTATGTTTAATGCGGAGGGGAAAGGAAAATGGATGACGGATTTATCGAGAGGAGAACATCAGCCTGTTTAAGTTTATTTCCTTTTTCCTTTAGATAATTTATCCATATTTATCCATTCAATCCAAATATTGAAAAATTAATAACCTATACCGAATAGGGTGTTATTATTCATTTATGTTTATAATAGAGATTCACATACGGCCGCATATAATCCAGAAAACAAAAAAGTTTATATATTGGATGGAGGAGGGTATGCCCATAAGTGATAATTAATATAGACTATAGTATCGTTTGTTTTCTAAAACTTATTTTAATGCGATTTTTATTTTTAGGCGCATTTTATTAACGGATAACGTTGAAGGAGCATTGACATTTTCCACCACAATGAGTATATATGATGTTTTGGTAAATAAAATACATATACGTGAAAAAATGGTATTATAATAAGCCTGTACTGAAAAGGATATACATAGCTAAATGGAGAAAGCCAACAACCAATGATCATGTCCCTAATAAGACCAGATGTCCAACAATATGAAAAAGACTATAGCATAATATAGTACCATTATAGTAATCTTTGTATTCTTTTGCCATTATAAAATAACCACTAGAAGCAACATCTACTAACAAAAACAAATTATATTTATATCCACCAATACTTATTTAAGCAACCATATAATTATATCCTGAAGTCATTATGCAATCAAGAGCATTGTAAAATATGGTATTTTTTTTATTGTACTTGATACAGCGTATTGTGGTAAGTTTTACAGTATTGATTTCATTGCTCACTTAATTTCCATGGTAAAAAACGCCTCTTTTGAGTGCACAAAAAATGGTATGTTTTATCTCCCTCTTGATTTTCACTCAAAAAAATAAAATCTTACACCTTTATAATTATGCAGCAATGCATAATACTAATTATTATTATTAAACAATGCTAAATTATACATAGTACACTTATCTTTTTTTCCAAAAGATAAAATTTTATGCTTTGTATTTATGATTGCGATGTGGCGCAAGAATATTAAGAGAAACCCAGGGAATAGTTTTTTTTTTGCCCCACCCAAAAATAATGGTTTATTCGTGTGACAAGAGCAATATTTGTATGACAAAACAAGCCTGCTCCGCTTTTAACGTATACCTAAGCCTAAACCTTATCATCAAATGGATTTAAAACATATAATAACTCAAATGAGAATTACTATTAAAACAACATTATAATAAGTGGCACTGACTGATTAACCTATTATTACACCTTTACAATATGTCATACCAGCTGCATCGTAACCATGAAATTTAGTTCAATAAAGAATATAGAATGCTTCATAATCACCAAGAGGTGGGAACACTGAAATCTGTAAGTATCTTAAAAGAGATGAGGATTTCCAAAAATAGAAGAGGGGATGACACGCTTCATCCGATCAGAAAGTATGGTTCATGGAGTGTTGCTTTGTCGGCTTTTCTATCTTTAAGTTTATTAGGTGGTACTTTCAAAGGGAATTAAAACAGGAAATGGGCCAAAAACTTAGTTTCTTTACCTTTTTCGTTTTTCTCTTTTTTATATTTTTGTTGGTTACAATTTTTAGTCTTTTAAAAGACACTTTTCTTTAAAGAGATGCATCGCTGTCGTAGTAGTATTCTATTGTCTTTAATTATATCTATATTAGCGCTTGGGGTAAAAGGAGACCAACCAAGCTATCCTCGCACAGGTCACGGTAATTATTATCGATATAGTTATTTTATTGTCATTAAATTAGCAAACACGAAAGTATAAAACGATGTCTAAGCAAAATTAAAAAAAAACAATTGATATTACAGGTTGCGTTTTATTAAAAACTACGATTTATTGCTATGGTGGCACTTATGGAGAAGGCGGCGACCCTGTTTATTACGAAGATGATCGTTCCTATGCACTCGATTTATCTCAAGAAAAGAGCGTCAAGGAGTTAAACACATCGTGGACTAAATTCAGTGGTGGAAGAGAGGATATTGGAATCACGTGGTATTTTGCAATGGTTGCAATTCCTGAACAAAATAGCTTTGTTAGTATTTTGATAATGGTTGTTGGAGGGATGAGATCATTATAGTATCGAGAGGACATTCTTCTTGAAAATGCTAAACCTTGTTTTTCTAGGTGATTGATGGTGGACAAAGGTTAAATATTTTAGCAGGCACTACTCCAAGCAATGAACCAATAACAGAATATACTGACATTTATAATACGACAGGAGGAAATGGAGTATGGTTATCGTTACCTGTTGGTGATCATCAACAAGTGTAAGTTGTTGTGTTTTTTAACTTGTGTGGTTAATGTACATACCTGTGATAAAAAACCATCAGGATGAAATTGACAACATTATAAAAGTCCGTCACTAGCCTAACTACTTATTCTTTATCTTGTTTATTTTTAATAATGTAACAGGTATCATCATACAGCTGTATACAGCCCAACTACTAAAAGAGTTTATCTTGGAGGAGGTCAAGGGTAATTATAGATTATGGTTAAATGGTTGTTAAAAGCTTCTTATTGGTAGTAGCTGGCAAATTCCCATAAAACACCAAACTGGAATTAACTTTAATATGCTTTGTGTTTGAACCCATTGAATAGTCGCTTGTTAGTTAACGGGAAAGAAGGAGCAATGTTTTTCCCATCAAAAATGAGCATTGTTGATCTCGTACGGTATTACTTTCTTAGTGGACCAAAAAAAAAAAACTCAACTCCTTTCATATCTATACCCAATACTAACGACGACAACACTATGTCTATACTGTGACAATATAGAATGGTCAATGGACTACAAGTTCGAATCAATTGATGACTATCAATTCAGATACTCGGCTGCACCATGCAGCTGCGCTTGGTCCTGATGGAAACACGATTTACTATATTGGTGGTATTTATCCTAATGAAACTGCGACCAGTGCCACTGGTGAAGCAACCTTCAATTTCTCAATGGTTGATATGGCAAGCATTTTAACCTACAACATAAACGATGCCCAATGGAAATCAGTTTACATAAATACTAACGGTGACAGATCATCGATACCCGTTGGACGAATGGACCATACTGTAACGCTCCGTATGTAAAAAAAAAATAGCAAAGAGTACAATAAGGTAACGTTGATGATTAATTGGATAGGAATTCATATTTTTAGATCCTACTACTAAAGAATTGATTGTCTATGGAGGAGTGGATATGGGTAAGTATCTTTTTTTTTGGATTGCATGAATAATCTATATATTTAAAAAGTAGGACACTAACGATTTGTTTCCCTTTTTAACAAACATAGGCGCTTATCAAGGTCCACTGAGGGATTATGTTTATACTCTTGATACTACAACTATGACATGGAAAAACCAGACACCCAACATGCCGGATATTACAACAGGTGCTGGACCAAGGTTTGGTCATGCAGGTACTTCATCTGAGATAATACTCTACTTCTCTTCAAAAGATGATTGGAAAATTATATTTTATATTACCATATAAACTTTTTTCTGACTTATCAATCCTTTTTATATAGCTGTTCTTGCTGGAAACCATAGTCTATTTATTATTTTTGGTTCTGTAGCATTCGATAGACCCACAGTAGATATTAACGTTTTGAATATCAATGATTGGACATGGATGGATACTGTTCCCGCCATAGTTGTAAATGAGAATGATGACGACGATGATGACACGAAAGGAGTCAGTACAGGAACTATTGTTGGAGCAGTCATTGGATCCATTGTCGGTGTAAGTAAAGTATATTGATAATGAAAGGAGTTAAATGTGATAAATATACTTAAGTCTATCATTTCTTTACCTTAATAGGTTGCTATTCTTGTTGGAGTAATTGTGTTTTTCTTGATACGAAGAAGAAAGCGAAATTATTACACTGAAAAACCAATGGCTGTTGATGATGACGATGTATACAATAATAGCAATGATGGAATGACAGCAGCTGGTATCTCAGACGGAACAACTACAGTGTATGATCCGGTTGGGAAAAGGTCAACGCATGGCCAGAATCTCACGAGTGGTAAAAATACACATTTTTTTTGTTGATTTCTTTCACTAAAGCAAGTAGCATTATATATATAAAAAGAATGCTTTTAATTAACCAAAACGATAATCAATATGTTCATTGGAATAATACTTTAGATTCAGATCGCCAAATTAACCTTTTAAATTTGGCGACAAAACCTGATAAAGATCATAGCAATGATAATACCGTGCAACGATTAGTAATGACACCTGTCAAACCAGATGGTGAGGTTTATTGATAGTAAAAGATAATTTGTTGCTATTGGCAATGTCTGCTATAATACGTAATAATAATATATATTCGTTATATACAAGTTATTTAATAATGATAATCAGATGGATCTCATGTACTGATGATGATAGTATTGATAGTAATAAAATGCTTTTATAACGTAAATAATAAAAGGCTTTTTTATCTATTTATAATTATTTAGTAGAATGGATTTAGAGAATTTCATATAGAATCGTTTATAATAATTTTATGTCATCAAATAAAATACCATTTTCAATCAAATAATATAAGAATTTTCCTGCATTTTTATTCGTTATAAAGATTTTTGTCATCGATACTTATTACTAGTTATACTACAAACAGGATGATTGATTATAAGACAATACTATCGCCAATTAAACACCAACACGAGCCAATAACATGTCAAATCATCATTAGCTCTGACCACTAAGATCACATAAACCAATATGCAAATATATGAAACTATACAATTTTATTCAAAATTATATTCAGCAGAATATTCGAGTTGTATAAGAAATCGCTGCAAGAGATATATTTACATATTTGCATAAATTTTGAATATTTTTTCCCAAAGTGACAAGTTCTACGACTAACAACGAAGTCGTTTATAAACGATTGGCATTAAATCTCTTGAGCTTGTCTTACTACATATTTATATAACTAGCCTACCATATTTACATTTAATATATTCATAAAAAACGACATTATATAATACAAAATAGTTTCACAAATCATATATTGCTAAATAAAATTTTATTTATTTTGTTGACTAATGATAAGTAGCAATTATCCAGTATACTACAGGTGCCGAGATAAAACATACTGAGCAAATTGTGATCGGCTTATCCTCCAACTAGATTTATCTTTGAGTGAAGGGAGTGTATTTGTAAGATCTGTCATCCACTTTCGCTTTGCTTCTTCATACACAGCACGTGATGATGGAATTGTTGTGTATTCTCGTTTGTAGCTAGCAAGACCAAGATCTGAATAAATAAATTCATCATAGCAATAGGCAATGTATTGAATCCAAGTAGGCCAACGCTCTTTACAATTGTAGTAGTTTAACATCTGTCGGGTCCAATATCTGCTCATAAGAGAATAAAGTCTTTCGTGAATCAAGTCTAACAACACTTCTCGTACAGCTGGATCGTTGTAGAATGCGTTCTTGAATTTGTTCAAATCCATTCGGCCAGAAAAAAATCTATTATCCAGCCTACCAGAGTACCAAGTGTTGGTGATTCTCCTCCTATCTCCTTTCAAGTAAAACCGTGGTGCTAAATTGATTTGCAAGAATTTGATTGCTGCAAGATAGCGCTCTTCATGTTCTAACACTTGTTTTGGATTTCCTCGTTTTTGTTGCTTGGATAGTAATTTTAGATAATTGTGAGCAGCATGACCAAATGCAATCTTGATGTTCTTTTGTTTTCGACGGCAAATGTTGATACTGGCAGTTTTGTGCTTGCCTTTCATGATATGTTTACATTGGTACCATGGGTCTTCTTGTTGTTCTTGTATTTCTTTCAGTGCCGTTGGCGGTAGTGCATATTTGTGCAAAAGTAAATCGTCATAGTGTCGATTATTATAGGTGTTATTTACATTGTGCTGCAGTTGTTTTGATGATTCTGTCGTCATTGTCGTTATGGAAACCCGATCTTGAAGGAGTGTTGTTGTTTGGCAATTATCTTGTTTCGTCGAAGATGTTTGTTGCAAGTTATTCTTAATGCAATGAGTGGATTGATTGAGTGGAGAATTTATACAGTGTTTAGTTGGAAGGTGGATGGGTTGATGATGTACTCCTGCTTTTGTTGCTATTTCCACGTACGTGTAACGGCGATCAATCCAAACAACACTGTCATCACTATCATCATTACAAGAACAAAAATCTTGATCATCTTCGGTAAATATCATTTCCCAGCCCTCATTGTGTAGTACATTAGCAGGTGATAATGCTGGAAACTGTAGTGGATCATTCAATACGATGGGTATATATGGGTGGGTAGAAGTAGAAGATGCATCTGAAAATGTTTCGGCAAATGGAAGTGTGACATTGACCATGTTTTTATACAATGCTTTGTTGAAAGTGATGGTGGTTATGTGTTAAATGAGAGAAGTCTGATAGAAAGAGGATGTTTTTTTACGTCCTGTACCATAAAACAGCAACACTATTTATGACTGATTGACAAACGTGGCGTTGTTGATCGTTATTCCTAAATTAAAAAAATCAATATCTCTACTGCGGCAAGGAAAGTTTATTACTTCTGTCATACCAAAATCCATACTATAGTTGTATTATAATAATGACTATCATGCACATGAGCAAAATAAGTGTGCTGCGGTTATTTGATGAGAGTGTTTATGCTTTTTAGTCATATACCCAAGTTACTGGTTACATATAACAGGAATAGCCACAAAGACTGTTGGTTGATATAGACTATCCGACTATCCAAATCAATACTGTACGTCATGCTCTTTGATATTCCAGTTTATTGGATGGCGTATCACGAAATGCAGCATTGTAACACTGAATCAAGATATCAATATAAACAGTTAATTTCACATTGATTCGGATGCTTGTAATGGAGTCAATCCAATGTAAGGAACCAATAACGATGGCTGAATATACACAATTTCTTCAATAAAACCCTCTATATCCAATGATTGTTACTCTTCATGTCTATAAAATCTTCGTAGCAATAAAGAAACCAAAATGTGATCCAGGCATGCTGTTTTACTCTATATGCTGTCATCTTACAAAACTCTTCTTTTCGTCATTTGTTGGTACCTGAATATAGCAGTTGTACTATAAATTCTATATCATTATATTAACTCATATCCACTCCCTTCTCTCGTATGTATAATACAAATATTCTATTAGGATATCTCTGTTCAGAAACGAAATTGTGTGCTGTTTGTTTCGTATTTGCGAATATGTAGTTCAAAAATTTGTCAAGACAAACCATTGACATGGGTAATATTACTTGATCTCTTTTTTCTTTTTCATAATTTTTATTACATTTGCTTCAACATCGATTGCTGCTGCCGTAGGTTTCGAAACGATCGTAAAAATAGTTTTTGTGCGGGGAAGAAATAACAACTTTGGTTGAAAAGGTGGAGTGTTAAAGATAAAAAGAAATCGAACGATTTCAACCTACCTACGTCACGAAAATGGGGCTTGCAAAAAAAAAAATCATAATTCAGGCCCAGTCTCTTCGTGTGTTTTACATTTCCCTCCCTTCTCTTGTTTTTATCTTCATCCTTTACTGCCATGTTCCGTGCTGCTGCTGCCCGTACTCAAGTCGGTCGCGTCATTGGCCGTCGCAATGCTTCGACCAACGTTGCCGTCCAAAACTTGGAAACTCGCTGGAAGACCCTTTCGACCGCTGAACAAAACACCATCGCTAAGCAACTCGAAGAAGCCCAAAAGGGTGACTGGAAGGTCTTGTCTACTGAAGAAAAGAAGGCTGCCTGTAAGTTTATTTTTATATTTGTTTACTGACTCGCTTATCGACACTTCGAATTTATATTAAGCAGCATCAGCATTCAACAAACATTACGAAATTAATCCGAGAATCTTAATTTTAACATGTCATAATTAATTAATATTAGACTACGTTGCTTTCGGTCCCCATGGTCCTCGTGAACCCATTACCCAACCCGGCCACACTGGTAAGGTTCTCGGTGGTGTCGCTGCCGTCCTCGCCGCCTCTGCTGGTTTGTTCTACGTGATCCGTGTCAACGGTAAGTTTTTTTATGATAATGTCTTTTTAGGATAGATAGAGTAGATAAGTTTATTTTATGCTAAAACGCACTCGATATTTTGTTTATAAATTTTAGGTGCTGAAAAGCCTCAAACCTTCACCAAGGAGTGGCAAGAAGCTACCAACGAATACCTCAAGAGCCAAAACTCCAACCCTATCTCTGGTATCTCTTCCGAAGGTTACAAGGGTACTGGCTATGTCGGCAACTAAGCAGCTTGTTCGCATCGTTTAATTCGTTATTTCTCTCACTCCTCCATTTATACTACAGCAAATTCACCCTTCCATATAAAGCATTGATTACTAGACTAGAAGCAAAAAACACTAGACTACGTTTTTATATATTTCTCGTTAAAAAAAATCTCGATTCCTTCTTTTTTGTTCTTGATTTGAGATTGTTCAATATATATATTTACATATACAAAAACATAATAATTATTCGTACTATTTGTGGCGTGTTGGGTCTTATGTTATTGTGATGCATGAATTGACGTAGGGCTCTGATTTTTGTTTATTATCAATTTTCTTTTATTGCCATATTGAAAAGTTAGAAGTTCACTAGAAAGATCAAAAGGCAGCAAGGCTTAAAACTCCAAAATGTCAGAAAAATCAATCTCAGCCACCATAGCTAAAATAAATCAACTTGATGGAATCTTAACTTTGTTCCTGCACCCTAAAATGTCATCTCAACAGCAACAACAACAAACAGTCAATTTAACTGATCTCGATCTTCCTTCATTACAGCAAGTCAAAGTTCAATTGGAAGAAGTATGTATTTATTACGATACAAATACTATATTTCTATCTTATTACTCAATTGAACAATGCACGCGTCTGTTGCGTATTTTATCTATATTGCGTGTTTCTTAGGAATTGTCCCATCTTACACAATCGTATGGTAAACTTAAAGGTGCTCAAGCTCGATTTGCCGATTGTGCAGATAGTGTTGAATCCATTAAAGGAGAAAAAGCCGATGGTATGAATATAAACTTTGTAAAAGAATGAGCAACTCCCGTATATTTATATTCTGACACATATTATTGGGTTTCTTTTTTTATAGACAAGACTATCCTTGTGCCCCTCACCTCATCTATATCCTTTTTATTTTTCATTTGATTATATAATACTAATTTTAATAGATGATCTTTTGCCTATAGAATTATCATTTTCAATCTTTAACTTTGCATTTTATTTTATTTGGGAATTGATTACCTCTATGTTCCTGGTAAGCTGAGCAACGTTGAAAAAGTCATTGTTGATATTGGTACTGGATATTATGTTGAGAAGGTAATGAACAATGCTTTTAGATGTGTGTGGAAGTAAATGAAGGAATATGAGGGAATAGATTGGATATATACTGATTATGAATTTGATGAACAGACATTGGATGGTGCCGAAAAGTTCTATCAAGGCAAGGCAGAATATGTCAAGCAAAATTTGGAAAAGCTTCAAGAAACTATTAATGGAAAGCAAAGTAGTCTCCGAGGTAATTTTAGATACTGTTGTATTATAAGTTTAATATTATAGGTAATTAACAGAGTGGATTATTGGAAATATAGCTATTGTCAATGTGATGCAAGAAAAGATCCAACAACAGCAGCAACAAGCTGCTGCAGCTAAATAAGAAGGATAAAATAGTATATAACATTGATAAAAACATATAAAAACACAACGACAGCGCACGCGTACACACAACTCTCCCCATTTTATACGAATATCCAAAAGTAGACCCATTTTACGCCTTCTTTTTTTTTTTACTAGTCAATTATTCAACACACTACTATTTTATACACAACAAATGAAGCATCATCCGCCATCTATTCTATGTACACATCAACTATCAGAATGACCATATATATAGTCTTGTTTCCTTTTGTTGGGGGAGGAATATAATTAATGAAAATCAAGTTTTTGTAAAATATACCGACATGTATATTGGAATGGACTTATTCTACAAAGGGATTTTGATTTTGGGGATGGTAACTCTTAATGAAAAAGATGTATACAAAGTTTCCTTGCTCGAAGGTATTCATCCTTCAACTGTGGTATAATCCGTGATTCATACTCTCTAATAAGAAGGCTTTCAAAACGATTCCGAGCGCTATAATGATAATAGCAAATGATATATTCCATCTTGTTCAATGGCCATAGGTGTGACCCATATTCTGGAATCCATTGTTTATCTACCATGTTTTTACATAGCTTCATGACAATATATCGAAAATGATCATTTTCAAAGATCTTATCAAACATTTTATATTGCATCAATCGGCAAAAACATTGATCCGTCGCGTTTTCTTTCCACTGACCTCTCCTTGGTCGTAACAACAGCATTCTTCCAATACAATAATACGATAACTTTTCTTGTATTTTATTACATGTTGCCAAATAATTCCAGTCCTCAATCAATGCTTGTTTTGCTTGGAAACACTTTTGCCTAACGTACAATGACCATGTTGACGTGCAACATGATGACATGCCCATTCGAATGCTTTTTGGTAACGACGATGAGCATTATAGCGTGCATCGTGTTTGCGACGCCAACTTTGTTTACACTGAAACCATGGATCCTCCTGTTCATTTTGACATGTTGCCCATATTCTATCTGAAGAAATCGCTTGTGGATGATATCGACGGTAAGTAGAGCGACGAAATACCACATTAAAACTGTTATTTGGTACAGGTGCAGTATGTTCATGCTCGTCACATCCGCGTGCTACTTGAACATAAGTGCGTGATCCAACTCAAACGGTACTGCTGGATGAATGTGTTATCATCTTCATCTGTATTTGCTATAATATACCATGGATCGTTTGGTGGATCGAGGGCTTTTGGTTTTAGTGGAGGAAAACTGCACTTGTCATTTTGTGGAATCGTAAGAGAGGGGTTTTCGCTTAATATCGTTTCTGGAATGCAAGTGTGTGATGCTTTATCATTAGGCGATAATTGATGGATTTAGTTTTGTGAAAGAACAGATGATATTAAACCCATATAAAGTCTTTTTTCCTACTTTGGTATAAGATTTGTGCAGCAGCACAGTATTCTTTTTTTTTTTGCTGTGACTACTACAACACTCTAACCGAATTAGTGAAAAAAAAAAAGCTTGAAGCTATATGTTTTTGGGAGGAACTTGAAGGAAATAAATATAGTACCAAGTATATAACTACAAACTCCAATCTTGACTGTTTCAATGGCTTTGGGCTCGCTCGAATTAGATAAATTGAAACAAATAGTAAATTTATGAATAAACAATGCATTTTTATTTACTATCTTTTATTAATGATAATACAGCTCGAGCATATTGTGTTCGACTAATTCTACAATGTGATTTTTCTTTTGGCGAAGGCAACATCCCACTTAATGCTTGAATATGTTTACGCAAGATTCGATTATAATCATTTTTTAAACCAGGAATAATTTTCAATTCATATTCTGGTATCACATCCCGTTCCATCAAAAATTTTCCATAACGAAGATTTTGTGCAATATATTCCAAGTGAGTAAAATCAGACAAAGGGTCATCACCGTAGAGTGCCTTGAAGCGCACATCGCCATAGACTTTGCGCACCAAATCGATGAATATATGTGTAGTGAAGGGATGCTCTTTGGCTTCTCGTTTGAATATCCTGACATTAGATTCTTTTGACAAATGCCAAACCATTTTTGAATGGCGGAAACCAGATAGACCATATTCCCATGGTATACGTCGCATCTTCCCCCTCCTGAAATAGGCATTTGGGATACGTTCTCCAAGTCCTTTGCACTCATCGAGATAATGATTTGCGTTTTGTATTTCATCAATAGCTGGTGCTAGTTGTTGTTGATAATGGTCCTTGGAGAAACAAGATGTCATGTATTTGTAAGTTGCCTGGTGAAATGCTCTCTCAAGTGATTTTTGTCGACGTTCTTGAATAGTGGCATTGATTTCATGTTTTCGTTGTCGCATACTTTTTGCTTGATACCATGGGTCATCTTGGTCATCCTCCAATGCTGGTATTTCCATACGTTTTGGCTTTTGTTTTCTTGGTTGGCTTGTTTTCATGGTGTTCTTGATGAAGATGGGATGGTGCTGTAAACCAGCACCAGCGGCAGCTTCTGCAAATGAACGTCCATTCACCCAAATGGTGCTATCTTCTGAGAAAGTATCTTTGTCTTCATTGATTATTTCCCAATGATTGTTCTTTGATGAAAGAAGAGGAGGGAAATCGTCATTGACAAACGCGTTTGCTGGGCTATTGAGATGGTCATCGTCATTTGACAATAAAGTTTCGGCAAAGGCAAGGGTTAAAGCCGGCATAGTAATGAATATGCAAATTAAGAAAAAGAGTATATGGTATGAAAAAAAAAGTCCAGGGATAGAATTCGATTTATATAGTCACTGGTAAATGTGGCGTAGTCAACTATAAATTGTGTCACAATTTATAATTAAATATCAAATTGTTATAACTTGCTGCGGTCCCTTTACAACAACTAAAATAGCGTTATTGTGGGATAAGTTTATTTTCCTTGAACAAATATTAACTATTTCTATTTTTATTTATAAACAAATAAGAAATAAATTGGTGCATACTTTCTATACCATCATATACAATGGAGCATGACATGCACGTGGGAAATATATTTTCTGTATAACTATACTAAAAATTCATTATCATCTGAACGAGTGTCAAACAACAATATAAGAGCCCTCGAATGTGTATCCGGTAAAGATACTGACGTTCTGTTTTCGCTTTGAACCTCTTGATGTAATTCTAAATTTGTCAATGATTTTAACTTGATGGCCACCAGTAAGATAATTTCTGGAGGAATATCCATTCCTAAATTCTTTAGTTGAGTCCCCCCTATAGTGGCAAAATTAAGAATACCTTTCGAAGTGTATTGATGATAAAAGGAGCTACCAAGGACACGAAGATGACGAACTATGGAACAGTTTTCTGCTATGCTTCCGAGCACCTTGTCATCGATGTAAAGCCTATGGTTCTGCGGTATTTTTTCATCTGTTTCTGGGTTTATTGTGATTGCTTCCAATACAGGACACCTTTTAAAAAGATTCACCAGCGAGTTTATTATAGCAGGATAATCGTTATTAGATCCCAAACATTGTATCCCGAACGATAAATAGATTTCTCGTAACTTTGGCCAATAAAATGGTAAAATTTGTTCTCGTTGATATAATCCTAACTGGTAGCAACGCAAGTAAAGTAGTTCCAAGGTCACATGGCATTTTTCAAGTACTGAACAAGCTACACTATGATTGATGCTAAACAGTTCTTTAACGTCGTTGATACACTCCCTATGATATTTGGAAAGTTCTTGATTGGTAAAAACAAATTTACGCAGCCCTTCTTGTTGTGAATTACTAGGTAAAAAAGTAGAAGAATACGTTGAAGCGCTGGAGACGCCATGATGGTGGCATTCATTCTTTACTTTTTCTTTTATTGTACCATCAATACAAGTCCACGGCATTTGCGCATTTGGACTCACAATGAGAGTGGATAGCTGCGGGCAGTAATTGAAAATTTCGTTGACTATGCAAAGTCTGTTGTTTGCAGGTAACAATTGGATTCCCAAAAATAGGTCGACAAGGTTTGGACACTTCTTGTAAAAGTTAACATCTAATACTTGACGTTGGGACATGCTCGCCGTGATAGGTTTCCGACTTTTATAAACAAAAGCAATAGGACTGGCTAATCTGAGATATTTAAGCGATGGGAATCCTTTAGCTGGCATTTCTTGAGAGTTTGGTAAATAATATATATACTGAAAAGATTTTTTTTTGTTGAATGATTTGTAATTGAATGAATTAGGACTGCATCGATCAGGCAGTTCCTTGTCTTCGTAAAATGATAGATGCGATATATTATTCATGGAACAGATTTTTAACACGTGCTTCATAAATTTGAAACTTGTAAAAGGGATGTTGATAAACTCGATTTGTTTTACAGGAAATGAGCTGATTAACGTCTGGAAATGGGTATCAATATAAGAATGATTGTGGATAACCATTGTACTGCTGATAGCTGTTGGTTACATTGTCATGAAAGGATAATCATATAAATAAGTAATAAAGAAATTATAATAAATATTTTTCTTTGTATTATTAAAGTGTATATATATTTCCTTGAAGAAAAACAACTTACATAATTTTTGTATCGAATGACTGTTGTGAGAGTTGATTAAAATTTGTATTGCAGTGAAAAGAATTTCTTCTTTTGACTGATCGACATGCAATGTATTCATGCGTCGACGAACAAAAGTATCTAATGCGGATGCTGAAAACATATGCCCATATGTATGTGTTAAAGTTTCCCAAAAGAATGTCCAGCTCACCATAAATTCATACCATGCTTGGCATACGACTGTGCATCGTATTAGCTCCAATGGTGCTAAGTGTTTAAAAATAAGGCGTAGAACTTCATTTGGAACAAGTAGTTGATGAAGTACACTCGATTTAGTATTGATATCCATTGGTTGACAATCATATTTTTTCTGTTTTTGCTGTGGTGAAAATATTGATAAAACATTCCAGTTTTTTGCCTTTGTTAATATTTGATTCTGAAGAAATCTCAAAATGACTTTGTCTCGCATGTGGCTTTTGTCTTTTGTCTTTAATGGATTATCCTTTCCCTTGTTCCTTTTTTCATTTTCAGAAGGTCTTTCTAATGCTGTTGAGGATGTTGGCAACGAAGTAGACGCTGAATCAGCTGATGATGATGGTGTGGTATTCATTAAATGGTTCGTATTAGATCTTTTAGCAGAGGGAACCCTTTGCTGTTGTCGCCGGTTATAAAGTATTAAGTGAAGTGATGAAAAAATACAGAAACAAAACTATGTATTTGCAAAAAAGGGCAAACAGAGGGGAAAAAAAGTATTTCATGCCAAGCAAGCGTTTTTATTATTGCCCCAGTCAGAGGATGTGGCTGTGTAGTGAATTGTTGTACACTAGTGACGTGCGAAGAAATCTTGATCTACCATTATTTAAAATTATTCAGCGTGGCTTTATTTATGTACCAAGGTCTCAATGCAAAACAAAGGCATTTCATTGCCTGATACGATATGTATCAGGATTTTGTTTCCTTTCCACCTCGTTGTTATAAGAAACATCATCGATGATCCACGTTCATTTTTGTAACCCAATAATTAAATTTCCACCTTCGCAGTTTATTATCACGTTCTCTCTCTTAAAAAAATTACATTTACACTTGTGATTGTATATAATAAATAGAATCAACGCCCTTTTTATTTAAACATGATATAATCAACTATAGTAATAAGCTATGTATACTTAATAATGATGATGATGGCCGTCAATTTTTTTTCGACAAATAACTTGAATATACCGTATCATTCAAAGTCATTTCATAAAAAGAACGTAGACGAGAAAAAAGAATTAAATAATTTAAGCTTTATCTTCTTTAAAGCTTACTATTTTGACTAGTCTCTGAGGAAGAGAAAAGGACATTACAGAAAGCACCAACTGCGTTAGAAATAGCCTTGGCCTTGGCATATGTACCCAAAGGAAGACCGAGAATAAATACTGACATGAGTTCTTTCTTGGAATCAGTATAAGGAGGATACCTTGCTTGATTTGTTGCTTCAAGCGCAGTTGATTTGATCATGGTTGAACGTTCATGTGTGAATGTATCAAAAGAGCAATCTCCATGGTAGCTTCCTATATAAACAAAAAATTGTATATTTTATATAAAATTATAGTTAAATAAGTAATATTAAAACATCTAGAAGAATAAACTTTTATAATAATTACCCATGCCAGATGGACCAACACCACCGAAAGGTAAAGACATTTCTTGCTGTGTAGTATATTTTAATATATAAAAGGTTAATATACTTGTTATTTCTAAACTGAGTATAATTTTTTTTTTATAAAAATAATAAAATGACTGTACCAAATGCATTAATGTATCATTGACCAATGTTCCACCTGAATTGGTCTTGTTCATGACTAGTTGAAAACGAAAACAAGGTTAACAATGCAAATGTAATAAAGTATAACTTTATTCTTTGTTGTTTCATATATAATATCTTCATATACATACTAAAGTTGTAATCACTGCTCTGGCTGGCAAAAATGTACATGGCCAAAGGTTTATCCCTATAAAAATACAAATATTTGATTAATAACTATTGTGTTTTACCGATAGAAGAATTTGTCTCTCTTTCAAAATAGCAAAATAATTAGAGTACTTGCTTGCTATTAATAACTTTGACGGCTTCTGTAAGATTCTTTATAGCAACGATAGGGAGGATTGGACCTATAAGATAAACATTGAATTAGTATTAAGTAAATCACACAACTCTTTTCCCGATATACAATTCCATACCAAAAATTTCATCTTCCATAATATAGGGATCATCTGCATCCACAGGACCAACAATCGTAGGAGTGATGAATAAGTTTTCTCTATCCGTTTGACCACCAATAATAATCTTGCTTTGGTCCACGGTATCCAAAATTTTTTGAAGACGATCAAATTGACGGTGGTTGATGATACGACCATACGATTGAGATTCTTGAGGATTGTTACCAAAGAATTCTTTGACGGTCTTACGGAAAGCTTTGGTTAATGCTTCTAGTTTATCATGTGACACAATGACATAATCGGGCGCAACACAGGTCTATGTATACAATAAAGTAGAAGAGTAGGTATAGAAATTATTAACAAATAACATTTTTTGCATATGACATTCATCGTTATTAGTCCATGGCGGTAGAGTATTACCTGTCCACTGTTATAGAATTTGCCCCATAAAAGACGATGAGCAGTTAAATTGATATCAGCAGAGTCACACACAATAGCAGGCGATTTCCCACCCAATTCCAAAGTGACTGGAGTAAGATGTTTTGCAGCAGCTGTCATGACAATTTTCCCAACCATGCCGTTGCCAGTATAAAAGATATGATCAAATTTTTGCTCTAAAAAAAACAATTGGTTAAGTTTCGCACATTAGATACGACATTTTAAATTACAAAACCGGACAAAATAAGTTTACCTAACAACGCTGTTGTTTCGACAACTCCGGCGCTTACGACCGTGTACGCCCGCGGATCAAGGTATTTTGGCAATTGCTCTACAATAAGACTGTTGGTTGCTTCAGCTACTTCAGAAGGTTTAATAACAGCACAGTTGCCAGCAGCAATGGCACCAACAACAGGAGCAAGTAATAATTGAACCTGATAATAGAAATGACGCATGATAAGAAAAATAAATAAAATAAAGCCACATCGAATGTGAATTAATAAATAGATCTGCTATGAATGAAATGAGAGAATATACATACTGGATAGTTCCATGCAGCTATACATAAAAAAAATCTTTGGTTAGTTTCATCCAATTTTTTTTATAGCTCATATAAATATATATATATATATATATATATATATATATAACATACCGATGACCAATACAACGCCTTTAGGTTCTTTACGAATATATGTTTTATCAGAACTATTCAAAGCAAATCTTTTCTTGGTATAAGTTGGTTTTGCCAAACGTTCAAGATTCTATTTTTTTCCACCCCAATAGAAAGTAGCACATTGAACATCTTAGTCAGTTTGTTCTGCCAAACTATCATTGTTATTTGAAAGGAGAGTTCTTGTTGATCTGTATTATTTGCTTCATATTATATTTTACCTTGATCATATATTTGCATTCATCAATGACAGGAGCAATTTCAGCAGTAATTGCTTCAATGGAAGGTTTATGTAAGTCCTTATACAAAGCTTGCTCTATTTCTTTTGAATTCTCTTCGAAAAACTGGATAAGTTTTTGTAATTGCTGTTTTCGAAAAGCTAAATCTTTGGTAATGCCTTTTTATACAGAAATTACATAATATTTTTTTTAATATTATATGAAATAACAATATTGTAATGATAATAAATAGGTGGATCACAAGAAAAATGTATAAACAAACCTTCATTGAAAGTATTATGAAGATCTTGTACAATGCCAGGGATTTTTTCAACGGGGGTAAATTGTACCATGGTAATTATTTGTGGGAACTAAAAGAAAGAAAAGGAAAATTGATTTTATTTTCTTTTATACCATTGCCTTCTTATTATAATCCTACAGCTGTCAAATCATTTCTTCGTTCTGGGTTTTCTCCACATTATATTATTATTGCTTAGAAGTAGTATGTTTTGTGTTACATTTTTTATTCCTCTTCTATATACGTATTATACTCATAGATCCATCTTCTTATGATTTGTTTCTTGCTATTATCAAGTTTAGTGCATTATTATTTTTAGTTATTATAGTAATGGATCATATATCACATCACTTTTATTTCAAATATTATGGTTTTATTTATTTTCATTGATACTGCCTTACTGATTAACTGTTAAATCAAAAATAAAGATGATGCAGTCTATGTTACATGACTACTCTTAAAATGGAGAATAAAAAATTACTGAATTATAAGCAAAAAAATTGACACGTAACTATATGCATAAATTAATCAATGATTCGTAATGTATCTAAATGTGAAAAGTGTTTCAAGAAGAGATATATCTTATTATTAATTCACAGTGGACATATGGACTATCAAAAATTCACTCATTTCATAAACTAAATTATATAATTTTTTATTGACCATTTTTAGACCTTTAACTGTTGTCGTGAGACACCCAGAGTTCATTTTGTGAAATTGTACTCTTGCGCGTAAAGTATACAATTACCGCCTTAATTCTAGTTGATTCATTTTATTATTTGATACTATGTATTACTATTACTTGAAATAGAAATCATGTACAATAATGATCTCATAATAGATGCAGGGATAAGAAGACATCATAACAAATGCTAAAAACAAACTTCAAGCTCGCGTAACCTATTATGGTACCACTCTCTCTTCTTCTATCGTAATTCTCTGCTAAATAGCGCAAATTTATACATTTTGAGACAAATAAAAAAGGTCCATCGTTTACGTACTTTTTTTTACTATATAGGAATAGTGTTATGCTTCAAAGTTGTTGATATAAAGTATTTAATGCTTAGTATCTGATGTATAGAAATAAAAAATACTACTAAACCTTCGATGTATATTCATGATAAAATTAACAGCTATATAAAAGGCAAAAGATAAACATCATCTTTGATGTGATGATGACCAAGAATTGAAGCGATTTTATTTCCAGTATGATAAGCTCAAATAAGTTATTTTTAAATAAGGATTATTAATTTCTACTATCCTAGATTGTTTACACTATTAATTATGGCAGGCTTAATAAGCATGGAAACAAGTAATCATGTTATGGACAGAAGGAGAGAACGCACAGACCATTTATAGATCAAAGGTTGTTTTGATGTTTTTTGATTAAAAAAAAGCTATTTATAGAAAAATAGCTGAGATTATGATTTGATTGGAAGATTCTTGAATTACCAACAACAATCATAGTAGAAGGGGGACCCTTGTTCCTAATTTTTTTTTCAACTTGACATTTACCTTATACTTTGACATTTTACTATTATTTTCAATATGAATTCAATAGAAACCAATCTTAAAAATTATCCATTTATTTGCCATGGCGATGCTTATAAAACATTAACGCAAACACAATTCCGGGATTGTTCAGTGATTAAAGAATCATTTGAGCAAGGAAAAAAAGCTTTTGCAGCAAAAAACTACAAGTGGGCTGTGAATTCTTTCACACAGACGATTGAATCTTTAGCATCTAACTTGTCCATGGTATTAATGCATCGCGCTGCAGCATTTGAAATGCAACAAAAGTACGAATCTGCATTCAATGACGGCCAACGCGCAATCTATAACATTGCCAATAGTAGTACTTTAAATATTTATAGTGACACACATCATGCAACGCTTCGTGACGCCTTTATCACTACATCAAACGCTCTCATTCACCAAAACTTATTAAAAGAAGCTGCTTTACAATACCGACAAGCAATCGAGATCTTACCCATGGTATCACCGTACTTTCTTGAACTTAGCCTTCGACATCGACAAGTCACAGCAGAAATTGCCAATCGTAACAAATGGTTGAACCGTTACCTGCCACGAGAAGTAGTCTTTCGCATTGTATCCTTTTTGCCGTTAGAAGATCGTGGTCAATTAGCTATGACATGCCGTTTCTGGTATGATCTTGTTCTTAGTCAATCTTCTGATATGTGGCGTCTTATGGATGTCACAGATCCCAAATTCCCAGGCAAATTAGCTTCAATCCAGAAATTATTAAGATCGGTTGTTCCTAACAGAATTGGAAAAGTAAAACTTTATTTGGAAAACAAGCGGGAGGATATTCGTATGGTTACTGAAGAAGACGATAATAATAGTGACATAAGCGAAGCCAATTCCACTGCAACAACTGTTGAAAGTATCCCAATGGTGGTAGACAGTGACGACGAGAACTACGAAGATGACGAAAAACAATGTGATTATGAACAACGATCTCAATTGATTTACAGCGCTATGTTTGAACGAAATTGGAATAATATTCCTGAGTTTGGTATGTGTATTTCGATTAGGTGTGGTTATATAAAGAGGAAATAACTTTTTCAATAATAATAGTAATTTATTGACAATATAACATGTGGCTTTACTATCAATAGAAATTATTAATGCCAACCAAAATCAATTGCATGATGTATTACAACTCAATTCAAAATCAGTAAAGCACTTAAAACTTATTAACAGTAGTGGCGATAATGAGTCCCATGAAGAGGCATTGAACGTTGCTGTAGGAATATGCTCAAATCTCGTGTCAATCACCAGTCAAATGAATGAATTAGCAGCATCCACCCTTCGTATTGCACCTACATTACCAAGATACAACCTCTGTTTGACAACACTTGAGTTATTGTGCGACATGACCACACGCTCATTTGCACAACTTTTACAAAACACACCCTCTTTGACAGCCCTTATGCTTGATGCCAACAAAATGCGACAGTATGCAGAAACGCTCAATCTTATCAATAGCCACTCTCCAACTCTTCAAATGCTATCATATAAATATCAAAACTTACCGAATTATAGTCATTTAACGACATACACCGCTCCACCACCCCTTCAATCATCCACATCATCCATGTCAACCAATGGTTTACAAATGCTTGATTTTAGTATCCTCTATCATGGCACCGAGACGGATCACGAGGCAAACGATGAAGCACTTGATACATTATTAAGAAACAACTGCGAAACATTGGATTATTTGAAAATTGGACTTCGAGAAGCATCCATTGCCAAGTGTCAATCCTTAGCATCTCTCATCCGATTCGGTATGCCTCAATTACGACGTCTCTTAATTGACATTCCAGATTTTCAACTGCAACACTTTGGTTCACGGCAATTGGCGAATCTTATCTCTGCTTGTCCATCTCTGGAAATTGTCAACATTTGGCGGGGTTGTGCTATATGGCACGATCGTGTTTTATATGCCCTTGCTAATTTGACTCGATTAGATCAACTTATTATTTCAGCTGAACATGTAGAACTTATTTGTTACGAAAGAGAAGAACGATACCAACGACAACAGAATCCAGATGAAGGGGGACTTGAAAGCGCTATCTCAGATCTTGGCATGGAAGTACTTTTTACGAAAGCGCAAACAATGACAAAGTTCAGCTTCTATGCAGGTGATGTAGATAAGGACGATGATGCATTTATTATGAATTTGGCGAATATGGCATCTTTTCACAAAAATATCCAAGAACTCAATATTGGCTTTGGGGAGATTACCAACAATCAACTTGCTCAGGTTTTGGAACGATTGGAAGGGTCACGTATGCGTGTTTTAAAAACAGATGTGAATGGAGAAATTAATGATAGAGTCATTCGGGCATTAGCTGCTCTTTCAACATCTGTGGAACAGTTGTTTATTCAAGATCCATTTGGTGATATTCGCAAGTCACAACTCGTTCGTTTACTTGATAGAGCTTCTTATCCATTTGAAGTGAAAATCAAGATTCGTCAAAATAGTTATATGAAAGGCGTTAAACCAGCACCTGGCACTGCTATTATGACAATGAATAGTCACCAACAACAAAAATTAGTAATCTCAGCGGATGATCATGACGATGAAAATTCTTACGCAAAATATTCGATTCAACAATACTATGATGAAGATGAATTACATGATTTACGCTGTGGTACATGTGGTCAAATTTCAGTCATGAATAATGAATAAATAAGAAGAAAGAGGTTTCCAAACCTTTCCTCTTTTATTTGATATCCTTGACCCACATCAACATGTATATATAACACCTCTATTTCCTTGTAATAACGCAACACCCCACATAATATATAGTTTGAATTGAAACAATTGATGTCTATATGTTTGTACTCTTTACATATGATACCCCTCCTACTTTGTAATATGATTTGAATAAAATTTATAACAAGAACGATGTATGTTCATTTTCACCCAGTGAAAAATGACTCAAAAGGTACTATCAAAGGAAGAAAACGATACTAAACAAGAAAAGTGATTATTATTTTTTGTACAGGAATAAATATTGTGTTTGTTTATTGTTTTATGTATATGGCTATAGTATACAATTTTATAATAGTACAGTAATACATCGATATAAAGAAGAGGTTTCCAACAAAATTATGCTACATGTAACGTTGCAATAACTTGAAAAATAAATTATTGGATATGAAGAAGCAACACAGTAGCGGAATAAGCAGGGAATGTGTATTCAAAGTCATTAGCACTGTTCAATTTAAAGGTAGATTCTTCTGGTTTCACAGTTGTCGATTCCTTTGAGTTTTCAAGGTCTAAGCTATTACCGGTAATGACGCGAGCAACACCTTCTGTATGGACTGCCAAGCTCTTGAGATTAATGGTCACCTTTTGTTCAGTATCACCAATATTGGCCACCTTGATGAAAACTTGCTTAGTTTTCTTGTTGGATCCAGCCACCCAGTACAAAGGACCAAATTCACCATCAGTATGATCCACTTGAAGGATGGTATCGGCACCTAATGAATGAGAAGAATACTCATGGTTTTAATATTCGGTATTATTGATTATTTTTTAATAATTTGTATTTCATAAAGGAAAAGTACTTACGGTTCTTGCTCCATTCGGACAAGACATAGTAGGCAGGGGTGTACCAAACAGTTTCGGTATCGAAGTGAATCAAATCTAATTATAATAACCCCAGTAGTGGTATGTAAGAAATCATTGTTTTTGCTTATTTGAGAAAGATTATAATATAATGTTACCTGGATTCCATTGTTCGTGACCTTCACGCTTAAACATCGGGGCATAGGCAATCATTTGGACTAGATCAGCATTACGTTCCATACCAGTAAGGAAGATAGCATCACCAAGACCTGCTTCCAAACTTGCTGGAGAACCATTGCAACAACCATTGACGTGTGTTCCATATTCACCAATAAATATAGCAGTACCATTTCTTCCGTAATTATCATATTTGGAGAATAATCCTTCCATTTCAGAAACATTAGAATAATAATGATCATCAAAAATATCCCAAGGTCTAATTTAATATAAAGAATATAATTTGATGAGTTAATAAAAAAAAGATAACTATACAAGCATTAGAAATAAGATATATATACCTGGATTCTTGATCTGCTGTAGAGATGATTTTGACATGGGGATAAGCACTCGTAATAGCATCATAGAAAGTCTTGTAACGATATTCATAAGTAGTACTGAACCAATCTTCATTACCAATTTCAATATAATTGATATTGAAAGGCTTCTTTCGACCATGAGCGGCACGTAAAGAACCATACTTGGAACCAGCTGGACCAGTCAAGTATTCAAGTTCATTCAATACTTCTTGCACATAAGGTTCCAAATCACCTTCAGGTACAGAGACACCAGTCAAAGAGTAGCCAGCGTAGACACCCAATACCGGTTCAATATTAAAATCTTCACACTATATACAATAAAAGATAAAGTTTAGTGAAACGTAACATCTATGAGCGGCACCATCCGATACAGAAATAAATTTCTTAATATGGTAATAAATATTATACTTACCAAATACATGTAATCAAGAAGTCCTTGACCATTGGTATTCCAGCTAAAAGGAAAAATGGAATATAAGAAACGAAAAGATACGTAATTACAAAAATATAGGTAATACAGTAGAAACTTACTAGCTCCAATCACCCATTCTTCCGATGCGTTCTTCCAAGGGGCCTATAAAAACCAACTTATTGTAATCATCCTGATGCTTTTATATGGATCAAAAATGATTTTACACTGCATAAGTACTTACCAACAGTCTCATTCCACTTCCACCGTGTATCAACAGTTTGGCCTTCCAAATTATTTCCACCAGGGAATCTATAATGATTCAATGCATGATACGAAAAAAAATTAAAAAAACAGTTTTTTGTGACGCAAGCTCAGTTTTTCTTTTTCTTCCTCCACAATAATTTGAATCATCCTACCTAAAGAAGGAAGGATTCAATCCTTGCATAGAATCGGCCAAATCCTTTCGTAACCCATTCTCACGACCTTCAAATGTCTCACCAAACAAAGAGAACACTTGGAAATAAATGGAAGAACCTGCGGCTTCAGCCGAATCGACAGAGACAACAAATAAATTGTCAATGGATACATCAGAAGCAGTAGATTCAAGAGTCACCTCAAACTTTTGGAATTTATCTGACACCGGTTCAGAGGTAGCAGCAGAATCCAATACAGTACCATCAGCTGTTTCAATGGTCACATTCAATGCTCCAGTATAACCATTGGATTTAGCAAAGAAGGAAGCTTGGTATTTTTCCCCAGGTTGCACTCTTACACCCCACCATCCTTCATTGGAAACACCAGCACGACCTGTGGATTCAGATACATCGAGACGAAGTGAATTGGTATTCACGTTATTTAGACCATTGTCTACGTCCACCGAAATAGTAGCACCATCACCCACGACACTCCAGAATTCAGTAGATGGAGCAGCACCAGTATCATCAGCTTGGAAATTCCAATTACGGAGCATATGACCATAGATACCTGTTTTTTTTTTTTTTGTCATTTGACGTATATTTAGTATACATGGATATATTAAACAAGTGTCAAACCCTCATCCTTTGTTAAAATGTGTTGGATATATATATTTACCAGAGTCACCACATCGATTAATGTCTTCATACATCATACTATTTGTTATTGTTGTTAATAATAATATACAATCAGATCAATACAATCCAATGTCACATACTACTACTAATATAAATTTGGCAAGGAAAAATAAATGACATACCCATATTGCATTGGTGAAGTGGCATTGCCAGGAACATCATTTCTGATCGTCCATGTCATACCTTGAGCTTTTTGGACAAAGGATGATGCAATCATTACTGCAGCTGTAGCAGTAGAAATACTAATAGGAGTAAACTATGTTTTATATAATAGAGAGAGATTGTAATTATTAGTCAACCCTAATACAATCCATCTTTTGACATTACATGAAGAGCATAATAAATTTGAATAATATAATCATAGTAATGTGTGTTGTTCCGTCTATAAAATACGCGTACCTTCATATTTGCTAATTTTTTTTTCGAGTTATAATATGTAATATAATAAAAGAGAATGAATGCATTTCCAACGGCTTGACACCTTGGGATATTTATACTTTGAGTTAAAGTTACATATTCTTGCCTGTGCAACCACTCCATGGGAAAACATTCAATATTCAGGAGTACTTTATTCTTTACTTTTGGATAGTTTATACATATTTCGTCGGATAATATAATCGAATGTGTTTTTATAATAAATCAAAATATCCCCACACATGTCCGGAGGAATAAAACAAGATTACATAAATCTTTGTGGTGTAAAAATTACACCGTGTTCTTAATAATAATAACTGAAATCATATCTGCTACTGACATCGATCGATGCCGATGGACTTAATAATTTTAAGCACTTTGCTATATCCCAGGAAAAATGACAATATAAATCAACTTATATATAGTTATATAGAAAGCCTTTTCATTCAGCATATTATAGGCCACCTCTTCTGATGCAGACATAGACAAATGGCTGTTATTTATTTATTTTATTAAAAAAAACATAAATCTATCAAAGGATATAAAGCATATAACCACAGATTATATCTATATGCAATGTGTAAATCTGGACACTGAAAAAAATTAATAACTGTAAAGTAGTTGTTAATACTTACGTGTTACATTACCTCTGAAATACTATCTGAACAATTCGTTTTAGACAAATAATAAGTAATAAATCTTGCTGTGTCACATCATGATGTGTAAAGCGGGGAATAATGAGTTGCACGTAAAGGCTATAGGTTTACATTATTAACCGTGTGCTATTTCCATGAACAAGTGGATTTTTCTCCATTTGGGAGTAGGATTATTACCAAATCCTAAATAATAATACTCCTTTTGGAGAAGAATAAGCTCACAACATTGCTTTTAGTAAATTCTCCTGGCATATGGTATGTTTGTTAAAGAAATAGAAATGACACTGTTACTCTCTTACAGGCAGAATAATATTATGATTATATATAGCATCATTACAACAGTTATTATATACATATACGTACAATACTTGGGAGATTAGTATATGAAAAACCAATAAATATACTAAATGTCTTTTATTCATTGTAAAAATGATATATGCATAAAAGAAAAACATTTAAATGTAATATTATACGAATCTTTATTTGTTATACTTGACAACATTGATTTTTTGTTTTGCATGATTTATACTTGCTTGAGTCACTTTTGGACATCTTTCTACGCATAGATGATCCAAATCTAAATAGCCTTCTTCCACCGTTTCTACTATCGCAGAGATTCCTTCATCTGATACATTTTTTAAATCTTTGATATGAAGGTACGTCAAGTTCTTAAGCTGACCAAGAGCAACAAGAGTACTATCCCTTATACAATCCATATCATACAGCTCCACTTTCTTTAATTGTTGATGCCGGTGCTCACTAAATTTATTGATCATGATATTGATCCCATCCGTTGAAATGTTGGTTAATCCTCGTAAATCTAATTCTTGCAATGTTTTGATCGAAGCCACTATTAAAAGCAAATCATCCAAAATCGGGGTACAATAGCGAAAACGAAGGAATGTCAATGAGGATGCTGGGGTGGATGACGACTCTTCCGATTTCGTGGCGTATTTTTGAAGAAGACGAGCTAAACTTGGGTGACCCACCATGTCCTTTGTATAGGAGAGTGAAAATCTGGATATGGAGGACAAGTGAAAGATCCCATTGACAAATCCTTCCACATCATGAACATTAATAGCGTGTAATTTTGTCAATGTGGTTGTATTTCGTATAGAACGCAGTAAAAATTGCTGTATTCCAGATTTCCCCCAAAATGTCATATGTTTTATACTTGATAATTCAAAATCTGGATAAGTTGTATAGAGTTCGTGCAGCTGGAGTATATTGGCGGATGATAATATGGCATTCAATGTTTCAAGTGTTGCTTGGCTTTTGTAAATGACTGGTAAAATAGATGCCGCTCTCACGGACGTTTTCCCATTATTGGTATACAGCATTCTCAACCCTCCTTCTTTTCCTTTTCGATTGTCTTCTAGTTCAGGAACCGTGCGATCAGGATTGTAACCCAGAATTTCCAGACGAGGCGTGTATTTGTGAATGGCATCAAACACAGAGGTATCGCATGTATGCATGATCAAGCGTCGTAGTTTGTGACATCGTTTTAACATGAGCTCAATGTCTTGTCCAGTAATCCGTTTTGCATTAATTTTCAAATCAATAAGCGCATCGTGTTGTTTTATTGTCGAAAAGTTTCCAATGAAGGACACTAACGGGAGTGTGGTGGTAAATGATAGTTTGGCGAGGTTGATACATGTGAAAATGATGTCAGCTAATCCAAGTACGTTTATCCTGTCACTAAAGTCAAGATTCAACATTGTCAACGTATATCTTGTCTGCCAAAATGCAACCACCATTATTGTTGGATGGAGCCCTTGTTGAATATCTTGGCTATTATCAGATACTATAGAATACGTAAGTATATAAAATACATTTTTATATATAGATTAAAGGAATGTTAAATTTGAATAATCTTTTTTTTTTTCTCTCTCAAAATCTGCGTTTACTCACTTTTTACTTTTAATGATTTCATCTTGTTGAAATATCCATCTTGCATGAGTGTGAAACATGTTGTGTCTATACCACTGGATATAATAGAATTATCAATCGTCAAATGTTTGACATAACAACCTATGGATGGAATGATGTCGATGATCTGTGTTGCTTTTTTGCTACAATCACTAAGCAATAAGCTTTCCCATGCGAGTGAACAATCCAGTATTTTCTCACGCCATGCTTTTGACACTGTCAAACAAGTTAATTTTGTATTTGGTGAGAGAAGGGGAATAATATATGTATCGAGAATTTCAGTGGGTAATTTGGCTAAAAAATCAATTTGACTGCTGTGGCGGTGTGTTGCCATGTCACGTCGCAGTTGAAGTCTTTGATGCTCATCGTCTAATGATACGTTTTGTAACCCTTCATCATAAGTTTCTATGGCTTTTTTCATCTTTCCATACATTTCAAACACATTCGCTTTACGAAGATATCCATCTCCCGAGGTTGACGTTTCTCCAATCATTTGATGGGCATCTGCAATTGCCAAGTCTGGTTGATTTTGTTTTGAATAAGCGTACGCGCGTATATCAAGAAGAATCATACGTTGTTGCATTAATAACCGATCCATTGCAAATGTGGTATAGTGTATTATTTTATGATACTCTTGGTTGTCCATAGCATTATTTACGTTTTGTACCAGGTTACTAAATGATGTTTCAAGAGTGACAAGCTGTTTTGGAGGAACCACAAATGGCACCGTAGATGGATCTTCCTCAACCATATTGAGTAAAAGTAAAAAAAAAAAAAAAAAAAAAAAAAAAAAGTAGAAAAAAGATGGTTAAGATGCATTTTACTATACTCGCCGTTATTTTAAAATATTTTTGGCTGTATAACGGCACAAGTAAACAAAACACCTGATTGATAAATATTTATAGAAGATTAATCATGAGTGATATGCGTATTTCATCATGTGATGGCCTGTGCCGTTTTCATAGTTTTTATTGAATTCATAATCATGAATTTTTTATATGCATTTTTTTTGTGATTAGCATCAATTGATATATGGATAGGTATGGCCATTGGTAAAACACTCCATCCATCATCATTGATAGAGGACATAAAGAGAAAGTTTGATAAATTAGAATCGGACGGATTTTAACTTTTAAAAAGTTTGTACTACAAACATTGCTTCTAAGCCGGAGTACGCAGTAAAGGGTTATACTCCATTGCCAACAAAATAAAAAATTGTTGAATGGTAAAAAGCACAACCACATTCTTTTATTGATACACCATTAATACCGACTTGTTTATTTGGGTGTGTGTTTCGTTACAAAGTATAATAACTTTAACGAATATTATGGCAAAATATTTTTAAAGAAAAAATACGTAGCATGAATCTCATTGATCGACAGAAAAAAAAGTCCGTATGGCATTGTAAATAGTAGATCCATTAATAAACAAACTTTTCATAACATTTCTCTTAACTGGACATTGTTTTTTTAATAGTGAAAACTTCTGTTTCGACGTTACAAAAACAATCATGACATTGTGTGTGTTGAATCCATATTAATTTATTGACATGGTCTGTGCATTCAGAAGTCTTCCGAAAAAAAAAAGTGGTCCTTTTAAAAGTAGACAATGTCGTTGTCTTGGAAATTTATGTTAGGTTAAAAATGGCACGTGTCACCTGGTTCATAAAAAAAATTCCTGCATAGTTCAGGGACATGTTATTCAAAAAAATGAAAGATATTTGGATTGCTATCATAAAAAATATATATCCGCTGAGCGTCTTTTTTCTTTTGATCGATACAACATGGGGTACATGTTTAAAAAAATCTGAATAATTCAGGAGCCCAGACCAATTTCAAATGTTTTTATTTGAACACCCTCGATCCAGCATTCGTACCTAGGACGGTGTTGTGTGATACTTTTGCCAAAGATATATATTCTTATAAAGTGATATGATTTCTTTTGCTATTAGTTAATAGAACCCACATGATGTACTTCTTTGTACTTATAATATTTATAAAACAGCAACCAATATATTATAGATGAGATGAAGAGAAAAAAAAAGTCGTACATTAGGTAATAAAGATGGCCACCAAAGTTGAGCGTGATTAATTCTATATATTTATTTGCTAAAGAACTTCTTATCATCATCTTTTAGATAAAAACCTAAGTTGAATTCAAAAAGATGTACTATATATTAGAAAAAAAAATAGGGCTAGGAATTGGGGATTACAAAGGCAATAATAATACGCATGAATCATAAATTGCATTAATGTGGAACGAATATGCTACGCTTCAGATTCATTTGACGTCATTGTGATTTTTTATTTAACAGCCTAAATATTGTATCATTGTAACAACAGTAATAGAGTTGTTTAATACATAAGATACTACAACAAATAGATTAGCAATCTACACGATTCTTTTACTGCGTCAACAAGATAGAAACTGGTTTAAATAAATTTTGTTGTAATTATTACAAATGATTCAATGGTTAATAATGTAATCATCTTCTCAGTGAGCCAATAATCCACCCATCTATTATTATATAATAGAATGAATTTGTTCAAGAACATGGATCCATTATTCAAAATTTCAAGTTTATTATGACTAATAAAGTAGATGTTGATCGGAATAGATGGGTTTTCTTCACTCAGATGATAATAACATTTTTTTTATAATCTCTTTTTTTTAACTGAATCATCATCAGCTACTTTATAATATAGTGACAAACAGAATATCACTTTGATATATATTTTATACAAGTTTTGAAGTTAGAGGCAATGACACTGCATCATCATTGATACATGACTGCGGGGGAGATGTGTGTGTGTGGGGGGGGGGGGTGAATACGTCCGTGAGAAAAATTGAGATACAAAATCCACCCGAAAAATCCCATACTTTTTTTTAAAAAAGTGATTTAGGGCCTTTCAAAAGGAAAAAAGAAACCCTCATGTCTTCACATGGTCCACCTTAAAAAAAACGAACTATTACCTTATTATAATATTTTTTAAGACATGTTTTATTGTACCATGGAATGATTCATGTAACTCCACGGAAAATGGGTTTCTTTTTTCTATATTGTTATCATCCATCATGTATAATTTCTGTTGAAGAATTTGAATTAAATTGTTATCATTTTTATTATTATTATAGGGAGAGAAAGAAGGAGAGAGAAAATTATGCTGTTTTGTAGGATTCTAAGTCGAATCGTACTGGATTATATCATATACAATCACTCCGACCCTGAAAAAAAAAATGAATACGTTTTTTTTCTTGGGTTCATCATACACCATTTTGCATTCATTTCAGGTCATATAATATATATATAGACCTTCTTCTTTTATTTCTATTTTTCTCTCTTCAAGTCTTTCAAAACGTCGTCCTTACTCGTTCCTATCGCAGTTTCCCTCATCAAAGAGGTCATGTGGAGCAAATTGCTTCATGTCACTGTCGATGCTGTTTTAGTATCGACATTACTAGCAGGAGTCAAACGTACCACTGGATTACAGTAAGTTTTTAAAGTTTTTCTTTTCCGCTCTTTTCTGAAAGAAAAAGCTCAGCCCTGTCATGAAAGAGTGATCAGGACCGAACCGACCGATCGATGTTATAAAAAAAAAAGGTCGGAAGGTATAACTGGTTGGAATAACACCCTTTTTTTTTGTGTGTTTGATGATTGAAATAGACCGGCTATTCACAAGATTCAAAACAAGGAAATTCGAGGATATTTAGAAAGTTATCTTAATGTTGGAGAATATGTATTAGACAGTGCGATATTGATCATGAATAATTCTTCTTATTTTGAAAGAAAACAAGGATAATAATGACCTCATCATCTCTACTCTATACCTTATTAAAAATCCTTGGCAAATCCACATCCCAATATTCATTACATGTGAAAATCGGTTCTTATGACGGATAAATTATTACCAAATCATTTCATGCATTCATTTTTTTTAACACAAAATTATAAAAGATATGATTCATTTTTATTATCATTAAAAATTTATTAAATATCTCGTACACGTTCAACGCGACCACATTCTGGTAAATGATTTCCTCGGTATTTGATCAAATATTCACCATTGGGTCTTGCAGTGACGGTCTTATTCACAGGACAACCCTATAAATCATGAATAATAATAATAATGTCAGAAACGATCCGGTTTGTTGTTTTATGATAAAAGCTCCGCCCCGCAGCAAAAATCCACTTAGACAAAACCACCCAAACAACCAAACTTAAAATCCGCAAAATCCAGCGATTTCCCGTGAAGAGTTATAATATGTTGTTTACCTTATTACTGTTGGAACACTTATAATAAATGCTTTTACAACCAGTCTTTTTTTGTGTTGTGTTTCCGTTATTTTTCCAAAAGTAATCATCTTGGTACGGAAATTCCCGGGTCTCCACTATTTTTGTGATGGCCTGCATCTCTCTTCGTTTTCGTGGACGTTCATCCTCCTCTACATCTTTATTAGGAGTACTGGTAGTAGTATTATTATTATACATGGAATCAGGTGATGGGTATGAGCTATAATAAAATTTTGTTTATCATCAGTTGTCAAATAAACGTACGTTGAGTTGTAAAAAAAAGAGATTATTTTTTTTTCCTTATGGGAGTAAAATGATCTATACATTTTAAACTTACTTTGATGGGGATGAAGGAGGAGAAAATGATAATGATGTAACAGATGATGGATAATGAGTATGTTGTTGTAATGGTGATGATAAAGTAGGTGGAGGAGATTGTTGAGTTCCCATGGCAACCATGGCAAATGCAGCTGAATTCCTTCTTCGTTGATGTTCCATCATGGTTTGTTGTTCATCATTATTTAAAGCAGATGAATTGACAGATGATAAAGAAGAAGTAGAAGATAAGGATGAGTTGGATCGACGTCGTTTAGGAATATGTGATATGGATGAAGATGATGATGTATTTGATGCTGAATGCTGTTGTTGATGATATTGACAATAATGAGATGAACATGAGGATGTGGTATTATTATTATTTGATTTTTCTCTTGGATAAAGATCAAGTTCTTTGATTCGTAATTTAGCTTCTTCTGTCCTTCGTTTATCTTCTTCGACTTTACTTGTCAAGATCAATTTTAAAAGTTCAGGTTGTGATTTATATTGTTGGATTAAATCTTGTAGTTCAGAAGTGGATTCGGATGTCACCGATAATTCACTAGATTGAGAAGAAATGGATTGTTTTCTTCTCCTTTGTTTTTCACATAGGACTCCTTCTTTACAAGAAGTTGATAATGATGATGATGTATTAGTGGTAGGAGAAATAGAATTATATTTAGAATTTGCAGTCAAATGTTGTTGATGTTGTTGCATATTTGTTGTATATGAATATTTATATAAGAAAAAGAATAAATAATTTTAATAATAATAATAATAAAATGTAGAAAAAGAACAAAAAGGAAGAAAGAAAGAAAGAAAAAGAAAATGTTACGATCCAAAGAAACGAAGAATAGGCTGCTTATATAAGAGTTTTGATAAAAATGTGGGGGAAAAGTAAAAAATCATGTAATCTCCATTGTTTGAAAATAAAAATATTTTTTTTTCCCATGTTACCTTATTAAAAACGAATGAGATGATGTATTTTTTGAAGGGCCATGAAAAAAATAAGGTACCCAAAAAAGGGGAAACAATACCAAATTTATGAGGTGAGTTTAATAAGTAAATTGAAGGGCACAAGCAGAGAGTTGTATTAGAAAAATTTGGAGGCAAATTCCTATCATTGCACGGGATTTTCATGTGCAGATTCGATCTGGATTCCGTGATCACTCTTACTTTGCCCGTCTTTTTCTCTTGTTCTTCCAATCTTATCAATTTAATTCTCTTATTTTTATCTCTTAAAAAGTATCATAAAGAAGTGTTTTTATTTTCTGATTAATTATTGCAATAGTCTAGAAGAATCATCACAAAATGTATATATTTTATATTAACTATTTTTAATCTTAATAGATATGTATTGTTGTGTTATGACATCAGTAAGAGTATTATAATCATCTTATAGTTTTATGATGGGTAGAGTAGGAAACTAAGTTGTTAAATGGATGAATCAGACAGAGTCAAAGGGTTTTCGGGATGAATAAGTGAATATTTTTCAAGCCAATTCAAAGGCAACCGAAACTTTGTTCACTCACGTGTCATGTTATAAATTGGCTGGGCTTTCTTTTTTTATAAGTGTTCAATTTTGCATTACCCTCGAAAACCCTACAAATTCGCACATTTTCTATGACAAAGCGAAACCACCTTTCATTCGGAGTTATTGTATACACTTGTTGCTTTCCCAGGTTCTGCCGAATATTCCCCTCTCTCCTCACTCACTTATTACACATCTTTTCTCCTTTCATGATTGTTTGACAGCAAAAACATACTTCAAAAAAGGCTCATGTGAAAACTAATATGGTACTACATGGAGAAAAATTTTTTTTTCTTCTTTATGATTAGTTAACACGATGATGAAATGATTCTTCTTCTTTCAAATTTCTTTTTTTTATAAAGATATGTCTCTAAAAATTGCAGACTTTTAATTACAGTGTAGAATGATAGAAACAAAAAAAAGCCTAAAAGATTACCCCATATGAGTTAGCATTCACATATTTTTATTATCAGCGGAAAACGATAATAATAGTAATAACCAATTGCCAAGAAGGGAAGAATCATAATAGCTACATTTATATATATATTTATAATTGTAATGAAAATCCATATAAATATGAAACCTCCAAGGGGATAATATAAAAATATAACAAAAGACTTAAATGACCATCTTTATTATATCTCGCCAGTGAAAAAAAAACCATGACGAACAAAAAGTGGCGATTTGTTTATCAAGTTGATATCCTTTTAAGTATACAAATCCTTTTTTCATATGTCGATCATTTTTTTAATCTTCATATTGAATCCTTTTTGTTTCGTCTCGTCAATTGATAATACGGATCGATCCTGCGCGCTCCTATATATATATATATATATATAATGACTCGATAACCCAATTCTTATAAAATGGCATCAAGAATCCCATTCTAATGAATCAAACATTCTTTATATAAATATTTCCATCTTTTTTCCATCTCAATAAGTACACATGTTTTTATACATATAAAATATATTTTTTTGGAGGTCCTTTTTATCTCTCTCCTGTTTACTTCAAAAGGAATTTTCTTGGCTCCGATCCGATTCTTTATTGTTCAATTTACACTTTAAAACTTTAAAAAATATGCAACTCCCCTCCACACAACCTCATTTTTACACTTATTAGACATGATAACCTACTAACAACAACAGCATATCAACTTTTTTTAGATAATATAAAAAAATATGTTACTCATCTTTTACCTCCTTAATACCAAAAACTTGTTACCTTAAAGCCGCATGCTTGTTTTACTTTGAGAGAAACTATATAAAAACTTTACTAAAATCCTTATTTATTTATTAATTTTCAACTCTTCCCTTTCTTTTTTTTTCTTCTTGTGTATTAAAAATATACATTTACTTACTCAATCACTCTCATTTATTTAATATAATTATTATCATGCAACAAAAAAAGCGTGGCCTTTTTCGATCCACGAGTCGTTTATTTCTTCGTGGTGCGAATAATCATATTAATAACAGCAACACCAACAGCAACAATAATAATAGCAGTAAAAAGGATCTTGATCAATTAGCTGTAGAAGCAGCTTTATCCAAAGCTAAATTAGCTGTTTTACATGATTCAGCTGGTGATATTGACAGTGCTATTGATGCTTATACCGAAACTGTAGAATTACTGGCTGATGTAAAAGACAAGACATTGATTAAAATTGTAAGTTAAACCTGAAAAAAAAATTAGTCAAGAATAGATAGACTTACAATTCTTTATTATAATCTAATTTAGCATGATACCTATGCACAACGGATTGAAGTATTAGCTTTCGCTCAAAATAGTAGTATGGATCCATCGGATAATAATAATAACAAAGCAATCATCGATGAAAAAGAAAAGCAAAAATGTATAATGGATGTGACAATTGATCCTACCCCATCTTTATGCTTGAGCGGTGGCGAAGAATCCGAATGTTCTCAACCACCTACTCCGTCCACTTCTACCATTTCCGATCCTTGGATCATTCATCATTTACCATCGACATCGGTGTCATCATCATCATCTACCACAACCACTCGAACTTCTTCTTCTTCTAATAGTAGTAGTAGTCATCATAGCACAAGTCATGGTGACCTGAATACTATTTTTGAAACGGACCAAGAACAACAACCCTTCCAATTACGCTTGACGTTACCGAGAACCATCACCACCTCCTGTTTTCTAGATGACGCTACAGTGGACGACGACAACGATCATGATGAAGAGAATAACCAAAGTAATGATGAACAGCAACAAAAACAGCCCTCTTCTTCTTCCAGTTATTCATCTTATTACTGGACCATGATGAAACGATTCAAACAAAGTATGACACAAGGTGGATATTTGACTGATCGTTTATATGTTCCCAAACAATTGTGGTACAATCAGCAACACCGACCCAATTTACCTCATCTTGATCATAAATTAGCAATGACAGAGCATTTGCTTGCTATCTTAAAATTACTCAAACAACGACAAGACCCCAAAGTAGATGCTATGCGAACGTTAATGACATTACAACAATTAGAAGAAACATTGATCAAAACACCCTCTTTATCTACCGCTGCCATATCATCCTCTACAGCAATACACCCCACCCCTTCTCCTTCTTTTTCTTCTCAAACATCTTCCATGATTCATTCTGCTGCGAAAAAATGGCGGGCTTCTATTCATCGTCAGGTACCTGCTAAAAAAAATTATCCCTCCTCCTCCTTTTTGGTTTCATAAAAAAAATAAGAGAGCTAAATCTGTTCATAATTTTTTTTTTTAGATCCAAACTGCTTCTGCATGGAAAAATAACAAGTTTGTCGATCGTATACGATCTGATCATTCTACACCTAAAATGATGTAAGTTTTATACTAATAAATATAACCTGCATTTTGTAGGAAACAAATTGTCTCTTCTTCCATAGAATCCAGGCTCACCTAATTTATTATTATTATTATTAGAGATGATCGATACCATATGTATATTCGTACTTTAATCAAATTATTTACTGCCGCCCAAGTGCTCGGTATGTATTCATCATTTATTAAACCTTAAAAATAAATGAAGTACTATTCTACTCTTTGTTTCATCCAATATATATTAATGATGATCCTTATAATATAAATATATAGATCAATGGCACTCTGAATATTCAATGGATCGAAATACATCTATTCATCAACAAATCCTTGCCAAAATTGAATTATGTGCAGATATGCTAGGTCATATTGTTTGTAATAATGTATTGGAAGATTTCAAGATTTTATGGGAATCTTGGGTGAATCGAGGCAATCAATATATGAATGATTGATAAATTGTTTGTTTCTCTCCTTTATTCCATCAATGGTATGTTATTATTGTTGTTGTGCAATGAATGTTGTTTGTATAGTAGAAATCAGTATATATTTTATAGTTAAAAAATGTTTTGTATACAGTGTCTTTTTATATATCTTCAAATAAATACATCTTTTCAAGATCATCTTTTTTATATACTTGTATATAAATATCCAATATTTTAATTGGTATAGATAGGAACCTTCTTTACATAATAGATCTATATTAAAAACATGGTATTCAAATTATATATATTTATTATTTATATTCATTTTTTAAAAAAATAGGATTTATTTACGCCCTCCTCCTAATCCAGTTGCTGTTGGTTTCCGTGGTGTTGTTCGACCCGAATGCCCGGTTGCACGCATAAATTGATGTTGTGCACTACTACTCGTACTCCCTGAATGACTATTATGACTCATTCCGTTCCCATTGCTTGACGTGGGTCGTGGATCATTATTATTATTACCAATACTTGCACCATTGCCAATGGATGATCCATCGTTACCTCCTCCTCGTTTACTTAATAAACCACTACTTGTACTTGCACCCATGGTTGTCCCCATTTTGGGGCTATTAGTATGGATCGCATAATTGTTGGTGCCTCCATTTCCATTTCCTCCTCCTCCGTTACTACTGATACCATTCCCCACATTATTACTATCGTCACGATAAAAATGAAATGAAGGATCACCTAATTGAATTATTATTATTATTATTATTTGCTTGTCAGATTTCTTTTAATTTTGAATGATATCCGTGGGTGTGAACTCATTGATTTACCATCCCTTCTCTTCTTCACTTACTATTATAACGTGATCTTCTAGAGCGACCATTACTACTTCTTGGTATATTTTGCATAGCTTGTTTCCTTTGACGTTCATGTCTTGATTGAACAGCTTTAAAATGTTGTAGTAATTCTTGGAATTTAATACCATCATCATTAGTTCTAGATGATTTACTTGTTCCTCGCTGTTTTGTTGTGGATGGTTCTGTAGGTGATAAGCTATAAATAAATAGTTTTTTTTTTTTTTTTTTCGTTTTCCAAAGGTTAGATAAGAACAAAAATTGGGCAGATCCTTTTTTAATTTATTTTCATGATCCCCTAGAATCCCCCCATGGTTTTACAACATTCTTAAAGAGGAAAATACATTATGGCATACCTTTTATTTGGCATCATATGGAAGAAACCCAAAGAAGAAACACTACTCAATCGATTTCGTAATGTTGAAAAAGCAGAGGATTGTGGTAAAAGCATCAATATACCATAAAGGCATTTGAACAAATAAGGGTATTTTTCGGGTTCCAATAATTGTAATCGTAAATCTATTAATATATAATAATAAGCATCAAAATAGACTAGCTTTCTTGTTTAGTTTGGTTTTGGATTGAGTTCATTAAACTTACAAGTAAATACGGGTGATTCCAATAGTTGTACTAACTTGTCGACTTGAATTAACATGCTAACTGTGATTTCCAATTCGGCACTAGTAATTTATGTTTATATCTTTATAAGTCTCTCTTTCTCCCTTATCTCTCTTTTTACTAACCTTCTCGTTTCAAATATAAAAAAAAGAAGCATTGATAGAAGAGAGTTGTATTAAAAAATACTTACAAAATTTGAAGCATATTGGCAGCATGTTCATAGGCTTGAGCTAACAAACATAATGAAAATGTTGCCACTGCATTATGACACCAGGAACGATACAATGTAATAAACAATCGTTGTCCATCCTATGAAATAAATATATAACATTGATACATTTTTTTTAAATAAGATGCTCCTTTTCCCCATTTTTTGTTGGATTATAGCAATTATACCTTATGATCCAAGTTTCGTAAACGTTTCCGTAAGTCTGATAATTCAGACGCTGTGATGAGTATCAAGTTGAGATTTTGTACCATAATACTAGCGAATTCTAAATCCTATAGATAGATTCATATTGAATATACTTTGTTGTCATGTTGTAGTGAGCACAGTAAAAAAAATCAATGTACCTCATCATTGCCAAGAATATCAGCAATGGTGGTGTATATTCGTTCTGGATCTAAACTAAGACATAATTGTCGAATGATTAAACTGCCTCTGGATTCAAGTAATCGACGATCCGTACTGAACAATGATAATAAATTGGTCATAAAATGACGAAAATATTCATGATTTGAATGAGAAGATATTTGTGCCAAAAGTTGTAAATCCCTTCGAACCACCTATTTTTTAATAAAAACCATTTCGTAAGCATACCTATATACATGGATCCACTCTTTTTTTGAACCTTATTCTAGTTCTTACCTCTTCTGAAGAATCCGATAATGTTTTCAATAACGCTGGGAATGTACCATCGTCTGATGCCAGGATCTGTAAAAAAAACAACACATACATTATTTTGGTTTCCAAAAAAAAAAGATAATATTGCAAAAAGTAAATTACCTTGGTAGGTGCTTTTTTATGTAACATCAAGAGCCACTCCAGACTTGCCACTCGAGTTTCTTCATTTTCATTTAAAAATTGTAACCTGAGGTTAGATACGGTTGCCTGATAATCGAATGGTTCTTCCTCCACTGATCGATCTTGTAAAGAAGGAGATGCATCTACATCCGGATCTACTCCTGAGCTTTCTTCTGTTGCTGTGGGTGGTGGCGTAGGTGAGCTTGCTTTGGACATGGTTGCTGTGGATGATGTTGTAGCTTTGGTGTCCATGATTGTCGTCGTCGATGCTTCCAATACCAATTTTTGTAAATTTCTATTCGTTTCTATCGCTGTATTTTGAATCACTAACGTAGGATGTGCTAAGCAAGGTAACACAGCTAATATGATTTTTGGTGTAAATTGAATCACGACATCTTTGGCAATGGAAATAAATTCATTGATCCATTGCAATGCTGTTCGTTGAATATCTTCTTCAGGTGAAGATAAATGTTTGACCAATGTTTCTACAATCCGATCATATTGAACAATCACACCTTGACCTGGTACATACGTTCCTTTCCCAAAACTACTACTACTTTGACTACTATTTTCTCCATCTTCATTCAACTGGGTGTTATTATTTTCCTCTACGGTAGCACTTCCACTGACCCCATGATGATCTCGAACAGCTGCTGCTTGTTTAATTTCTTGTAAGAATTCACCCAACAAAACACTGGTAGCGACTCTAACATCATGACTCGGGTCACTAAGACAATTCAATAATCCATCCAAGAATTCAGGCAAGAAAGAAACAAGTTCAAGATCGGGGATGGAGTCCAAGACAGAAATCCAAGAGACAAGGTATTGTCGAGTAAATGAATTTTTCACATAAATGCGTTGACTGAGGACAGGGATGAATCGTGGTAATGAAAATGCAGTATTGCGTGGTAATGATTGTGGGACTACTAAATTATCGGTTTCATGCTCGGATTCAGGTGGATTATAAGGATCTTGATGAGGTGAGACGTAGGTGGTGGAGAGTTCAGAGACGATGTCTTTTATTAATCGATCCAATAAATCGGCGCCGTTTTTCACTGTCAGTGTGGGATCAGCTGCAAGCTATTTTCATGCGATATGATTTGCGTGAGTTGAAAATGTGTATAGATACACACACACACATACATTACATAGATATATATAAACAGACAGAAAGAGAGAGAGAGAGATAGGCTAATCATCACTCATTATTGAAAAAAAAAAACTTACTTTACAGAGGGCATCAAAGATGCTGTTAAAGAATCGTAACACTTCTCCTTTAGCGACCTTGGCAATATTGTACATACTCTCACATGCGTAGTACCGTACTCGTGAATCTTGGTTACTGAAGCATGACAGGATCGGTGGAACAATGATATCAAGATACGGCGCAACAGCCTATTCATTTGAGGGCAAAAAAACCATGTCCATCATTATGAAGAACAAACTTAAAAAACGTTCTTGACTCTAATTTATATTTCTTCTTACCGGACCCAGAGCGATCGCAGTGGCTGCTAAACCAATCAACCCACCATTGCGTGCATTGGAATTATTTGAATAGACAAAGTCTTGTACAAGTGTATCAATAATATCGGTAATATGGGCTGGTGTGGTTTCATTGTCTCGCACAAGTCTATTATTTGATAACACACGTCAATCTTGGGGAACAACCTTTTTTTTTATTTCGAAGGGCATTAGGAACAATGCATGTTTTTTTCTTCTTACTTTTCAATTTCTAAAGCAGCGGATTTACGCTTATCATAAATCTTATCAGTAAGGCCACGTACTAGATGGGCCGAGAATAAGTTGACGTCCATGCGTTATCAATGAAATCTTGTTGTCACGATTGAATATAGAAAAGAGAAAAAAAGGAAGGGGTAAAATAAAGCCCAAATCGGTAGGTGTGTGAGTGAGAGAGAGAAGAGAGAGGGAGAAGTGAAATAGAGAGGCTGAAAGAGATGGAATATGCAACCAAAAAAAAGAAGGGTTTCTGTATATGTTTGTGTAACATCTTCATGAGTCCCTTCCATATAAATATAACTGGAAATGTTTTGTTTGTTGGATGAAGCACCTTTCATATGTCATACAAATGGATAGGCTAATTATGTAATGTGTACATATCAATCTGTTATTATGAATATATAGTTTGAACTATATAATACATCGTTATTCGAATTAAGATATACTAGTCTTCTATAGATCATTGCTCAGGCATCTACATTTAGTATCATCTTCAGTCTTCACAAGATCCACATTCTTTAGAATATATATATATATATATATATATTGTCAAAGCCGAAACAGATTAAAATTTAAAAAACCCTTTATTAATCATTTTAGTATCACGCTGTCAATATATTAATTACTTCAGATTTGGTAAATACTCATTATCATTCACTAACATAATATTCAAGTTTTATTACAAATGGAATAATAATAGTTTAGATTTGTTTAGGGTAACAAAGTGGTCCTGCATGACCTCCTCCATATACCATCAACACTTGAGTTCCAAATATAAATGGATCACCATTATAAGCAACAAAATCTGCCTTACAACTTTGTCTCAACACACCCACAGGATCGGCATTCTCAGGTCGATTCAAATTAAACATATCTGCCAAATTCCAAGTTACCAAACCAATGGCTTGTTCTTTGGTCAATTGATGATTATGAGCCAAATTCCATCCAGCTTCCCAAATCAAATTACGTGCATTGCCATCGTCAGTATCGGTACTAGCTAATCCAACACGCACACCACGACGGACCAAGATATCCAAAGCTGTTTCTGTTGTCATGGGTGGACCTGCCAAACATAATCGTTGTTGCCATGTGGTTGGATAACATCGTGCTGGTTTCAAAATAACAGGAATGTCCATGACCGCTAAATGATCAGCTACTAAATAAGATTCAGCTCCTCCCAAGATAATAAATTGAATATTTCCTTGAGCTAATAATTGACGTTTCATTTGAATAATGGAGGCAATTTCATCTTTGTCATCAGCTTCTACAACCACAGGGACAAGTCCTTGAGCGGCAAGACCGAAAATATCATCTTTACGAGTGGTACTGAGGAGTTCTCGGATAGCGCCGATTTGTTGCGATACAGTAAGTTTACCTATTTTATAAAATCCCAAGTAAGGAAATGGGTGAATGTATTGTTTTCGGTAATGGTGGATTTTTGGGAAGATAGTCTATTTTTATATACCTGAATGGCTAATTGCGAAATGAAGAGCTGCTTCTTGCTTAACAAATGTATCATTTGAATCGAGGACTAAAATTGTAATATGTATTAATAATCATGAGTAAATAGGAAACAGTAAAGAATATACATATATTACAAGTATTTTTGACACCAGTTCTAAAGGCAACCGATACACCGGCTAATAAATCTGAACCAATAAAAGGTTGCGAGACAGAAGTAGTAACACCTGCTTTGAATGCTTTTTGAACATGCAATCCATTTAACTTGACACCATCCACAGCACGGACAATTCTTTGAGGAAGATCCGGATCGGTGATATCATTTTCAGCATATCCATCCAATGTACTCGATTCAGCTTGAATTTCACCAAGTCCAAGGGGAACACCCGTTGATACAAGACCCTTTAAATAATTATATTTACAAGTTAAATATGACATTTTTTATTTATGCAATAGTGACTTACTGGGATAACGACGGCACCACCCATTTCAAATACAGGGCTAGACGATGGCCATTCGACATGATCACGATCACATTCTTTACCAGCACACGCAACTTGACCATCTTTAACAATAAGGTAAACAGAACCAGTAAATGTCTGTCCAGGACCCATATACAAAGCACTGATATTGCGTAACACAAACGAATCGGTATTGGGAGAACAAGCTTCGTTCAAAAGAGTAGGATTATTCAATCCATGATCTTCTAAAGTCATTGTTTCGTGGGAGGGTGTAGGTAACCAATGACGCATTTCTGAGTCCATTTCCATTTCTTCTACCTCTTTTACTTCCATATTCAATGTTGATTTTTCATTATCTTCTTCCACAAGTTCATCCACATGTTTTGTCCAAGAAACCTGATAATCTAATTCAATACCATCGACAATCACACGTTTAGGTCGAGCACCGAGTCGGAGTGGATGCCGTTCCCAAATAACAATATCCGCATCTTTCCCCGTTTCAATGCTATATAAAATGGTTTGTGTATGATCATAAGATGCAATGTGTGTGTAAGTTACACTGCATAATGTCGTTTTTCGCAGTAAAAAAGGAATCCAATTCCCTTCGATTTTTTTTTTACCTTCCGACACGATGACCAAGTCCTAAGGCATTGGCTGGGACAGTGGTGAGTGCAGCTAATGCCTTATGTTCATCAAATCCGTAGTGATATGCTTTTTGTGCTTCATGTAATAAATCTCTCTATAAATCACCATTTAATGTAAATGTTAGAAAAAAATATGTGAAGGCTTTACGATGCAATTTTTCTCATCTTGCATAAAGAAAAAAAACAGTAATAATTACCGCATTCATCACTGGATGATCACTTTTGAATGCAACAGGAATACCAGCTTCAGATAAAATTTTGGGAGCATTGACATTTTGATCCATGGCTTCATGCTTGTATCCCCACATATCTAATTCGTTATATATACAATCCATAATTAGATATCCAATCCCTTATGCTTCTCTCCTTTTTTATATATATAGTAATCTATTTACCAGCAAAAGTAGCTACTGTGATATTTGTCTTTGCACGTTTAAGTACTTCAGGGACTTGCCAAGCACTTAAAGCATGGTGGAAAGCAGCAATTTCAAAATCAAATTCAAGTGAATGGTGGACCATGGCTTCAAGATCCTGTGGTAAATAACAATGGACATTAAGTTTCACTTGATGTCTCAATAATGCTACCAAACTTTCCAGTTTGAGTGATTCTGGATAAGGTTCAGAGAGACGCGTCATTTTATCTTCATCCACATTATCATCCAATGTTTTATTGATACGATGAGCAGCATCACACCAATCATCTTGTTGTCGTTTCAGTGACTGAGCTTCTTCGAATCGATGTCGGAATAAATAAGCTTCGCCCATACCTGTATTATATCAATGGTTCAACGAGTAACAAGGAAATAGTTTATTCAGCGTTTTTTTGTTTTTTGGAAAGATATAGAGAGAAATATAATTACGTGTCATTGGCATTCGATTAAAAGCTCCACCATAATAGCTTTTAGGATTTTCACCACAGGCCATCTTCATATATCTCCAGATTTTTTCATTATCTTCTTCTTCATCCACACCAGCATGGATCAACATGTCTTGGTTAGACAAAGTAGGGACTGGACGTAATTTGATAACAGCAGCTTCACCACCCATCAGGTTACCAGAACCAGGTAAAACTAATGTTGTTGTAACGCCACCACTAGATACAATCTTAACTGCTGGATCACTTGGGTTAATAGCATCAATGACTCGAACCTTTATATTAAAAGCAAGTTATATTAGCTATTTTTTTATCCTTATCTTTTATAAAAATATTGAAGACAAAAAAAAAAGAATATACATAAGGTGTTGTTGGGTGGGTCATTTCATTTTCATCTGCTACAGCGTCTAATTCAGGTATACTTGCTGTGGTGGCATGCGTATGCATATCAACAATACCAGGACTGACGACACGACCTTCGGCATCAATCACTTTTGTATTCTCATCAATCGATTCAAGACCATGGCCCACTTGAACAATCAATCCATCCTGAATCAAGATATCACCACCATCAAGATAGCGATTGCCTAGCCAAATATAACCATTTTTAATTAATAAAGTAGAGTTACTAGGACCGCGTGGGTTTCGTTGTCGTGGTGACAAAGTTTCTGGTTGTTGTTGTGTTTCTTGTGCACTCGCTTGTTGACATTTTGATAAACCATATTGAAATGACGCGTAAGAAATTCCTGGAGCAACGATAGGACCATTATCACTACCCCATAAACCTTGTGTTTTCACTTGGTCAAAAGTACTATATTCGTCATGACTCGGTAGTTGTGTTCCCAAGTAAATGCTTGTAATACCAAACACGGTTAATGCAGCAGCAATAAGACCTAAACGTGCAGTGGTTGACTTTTTCTTTTTGGTATAAGGTGCTATTGTTGATGACAATGACGGGTGATCCAACAATGGTTGATAAACATTGTTTTTTGTTGATGGACCACCGCTTTGATGTCGTGTCATGGTGATAAAGTGTTAGGTATTTTTTGGGTGAAACACGAAAGGACAAGAAAGGGGGTGCGTGGGCGTAAAGGCCAACTTTTTTTTTTTTTGCCGCACACACACGCACGAATTTTCTCTCGCATAAACTCTGAGTATAACAACACCCGAAGGATCGGTGGTGTGCCTTAAATGGTAAAAAACACTCGATTAATCAATAACTATCTATTATAAACCTTATTGATGAATAGAGCTGTTCATGTTGTCATTTTGTTGGGTGATATCAAAACCTTGGTGGTTAATTAGTCAAATTTTATCTCAATGTAAATAGAAAAAGATATATCAAGAAAATCCACAGTACTGTATCCGCCTGCTATAACGATATGATTTTGGCTGTAATACTCAATGAGCAGGGAAATACCGTTATATCGAGCGAATCAGTAGTAAGTTTTCTTATGAAGCAGGAAAACTATACTGGTCATTTTACACATTTCGTTTTTGTGATTCTAGTTACCATAGTTTTTTACTCTAGTACTGGTACTAGTATTCTTATTCTTTTCCTCCAAGCATTTTTTCTTCACCTTACCTTTTCTTACTAAATTCATTACCCAAAAAAAAAAAATATCAACAAATTCACCACCTAGTAGTATTTTTTATTTTTTTCATTATATAAGCACATAATTTTGTGGTAAGATAGTTCATAGAAAAACATAAGTAACTAAGGATAAGGTTTTAACTGGCAAATACCAACCTGGGTACTAATTCGATATAACGATACATTTTCCGTTTCACGGGTAGTTTCGTTATAACGAGTGGGTACAGTATATAAAACACAAAATATAGAATAGAATGTATCTATCTCGAATTCATGAAATAATCCATGCAAAAAAAGTATTCCGTATCCTTGGATGCGCATCTATCAAAGACCAGAGATGATAGATGGTCTTAATATTTTGTTTTGGAAAATTTGAAATTTCTCGCACTGGATAACTTATCTCTTCTCAGCTTAAACATGTTTCGACAAATTGCACGATTCCACGCATTAGCAAGTTCCAAACATTTCAATATTACATCTGAAATCAAACATGCCATTGCAAATAAACAACCGGTGGTAGCATTAGAATCAACTATTATAAGTCATGGTAGGATTCTTTGTTTGCTGATAGTGCGAAAATATACGCGTCAAAATATATGTGTAAGAAGGAACATACAAATGATTATTTTGCCGTACATACATTATCCCATGTAGGTATGCCCTACCCACAAAATGTTCAAACGGCACAAGCTGTTCAAGATATTGTTCGTTCTGAAGGAGCTATTCCTGCTACCATTGCCATTTTAGAGGGTCGTGTTCATATTGGTAATAAAAGAATGGGCCGTGGAGAGAAAATTTTGTGGATATAAATATGCTCAAATACCTGTAAATACATTAGGTCTAGAGGATGAGGTATTAGAGCAATTGGGTAAAATGGGTCAAGAAGCACAAAAAACATCTAGAAGGGATCTTGCTCTTGTTCTTGCCAAGGTAACTTTTGAATTGCATCGATTTTTGACAAATATAAGCATAGTATTAAAGGAAAGGAAGAAAAAATAGAAAGGATCAGGTGCCACAACAGTTGCAAGTACTATGATTCTTGCTAGAGCAGCAGGAATTCCCGTTTTTGTTACTGGTGGTATTGGTGGTGTCCACCGTGGCGCGGATCAATGTAGGCTTATTTTTGACTGTGATTGACTGATTTTTTTCTGATTCATTAAAAACTTGGATATAGCATTTGATATTAGTGCAGATTTGACCGAGTTAGGCAAAACACCTGTTGCTGTTATATGTGCTGGAGTAAAAAGTATTTTGGATATTGAAAAAACACTCGAGGTTTTGGTAAGGTTATTATACCATAAACAATGAATGCGTCAAATTCAGAAAAACTTATTTACATTTTTCATAATAAAGGAAACACAAGGTGTATCTGTTACTACCATAGGTGAGAGCCAACGATTTCCTGCCTTTTATACACCAGATAGCGGATTTGATGTAAATATCAATATATTTGAAATAAGGGTCATTTTATTTTTTTATTCGATGTTTCAATGGAAAAGGACTTGTCGTTAACCACTATATTTTGCTTATGTAGAGCCCAAGTCGCATAGATAATGCGTCTGAAGCTGCAGATATCATTTGTAAGCATTGATAAAAAGACAAGCAAAAGTAATGAAAGGCCTTAATATAACATATTCAATTGGGATTGCTTTTTTTGTTTCTAGATTCCAATCACATGTTAGAGTTAGATAGTGGGATGGTTTTTGCTGTGCCTATACCTAAAGAACAAGCAGCTGATACACAAGCCATTCAACAAGCTATTGTTACGGCTATCACTGAAGCGAGGTGAGAAAAAAAACATACTTTTATGTTGGTCTTTGTGAAGAATGAATAAATTTGTATTTACCGTTTATTCTGGTTTTTAGATCCAATGGAATTAGTGGCAAAGATGAGACACCGTTTTTGTTAAAACGTATTTCTGAACTTACAAAGGGCGAATCATTAGCAGCAAGTATGTAGTAATCAAAAACGAGAAGTGGTGTTGTTTTTATGTTATCTAGATATGTCTAACCTGGATGAATGATGTTGCGCTTAGATATTGCCCTTGTGAAGAACAATGCTAAAATAGGAGCCAAGATTGCTGTTGAATTGAGTAAGCGTGTGCTTGCAAACAATAAATCTTAAGTGTTTTAGGAACAACCCTGGTTTTCTTTTTGTATAGTTTATAATGGTATATATGGTAGAGATAAAATAACGTTGGATTGGTTCTTGAATTATATGATATTCGTTCACAGTATTTAATAATTATCTTTTGTTGTTGTGAAACGCACACTGTGGCTATAAATACAGAGAAATACTTTTAAAGTAAATATTACTGCGCCTCAATTAGTATAAATTCTTAAAAAAATTTGGATCATGTTTTTCAAAACATTCCTTTACTTTATAAATCAACAAATTCTTCCATGATATCATCCAACATAACGCTTCCATTTGCTGAAACAATTCATCACGCGACTGAAAATAATAAAGTCCAATTAGATGATGATATATCATTTCCGCCATTAATAATGTCATGTATGGATGATTGGGAGCTATTTCCACCACTTCATTTATCAAAACTTGAAAACAAAAAAATCGACAATGAAGATACAGTATCATGTGACAGCAAAAGCGGGAGCAGCATTGTTTGGATAGGTCGTCGTACATTTGCCGAAGTAGCAATATATAGTGGAATGTGCCATCAACCTATATCAACGTTTAACCTGTACTCCAAAAACCAAACAAAACAGCAACGATCGTCAACAAAGAGGACGATGAAAATTGACCCTGGTACGAGCCTCAACACCTATACTATTAATCCCTCTGCGGATGATGACGATGGAGAAGAGGGTACATATTCTCTGATCAAATCCACTCAGCTTAAAAAACGACACATCAATACCAAATTAAATCATTGTAAATCAAAATCACTTGAAATAGCCTATCGACGACGCATTGCCCTATTTTTTAAACACCATTGCCACAACAATAACAAACACTGTACATCGCTTTACCCATATTACCAAAATGCTCTGTTAGAAGCAAAAGAAGATTTAATACTATGCAAAGGTCTTCGTGATCGCTTACCCCCTCGATGGTATTTTACGAGCAGAGCAGGGACCAAGAAAGCCCATGAAACACGCCTCAACAAGTATGGAAGGTTAGATATAAGAAATATCCATGACAAAAGGCTCAACCGACATGGCTATCATTTGGCTCAAATCACACAAGAGTTAAAAGATCCGCGTATTCGACAAACAATTTACGATCTAATGCATATGGCGATTAAAAAAATATACTGGATGGGATCATGGATGGATCCCAATTTATGGAAAAGTGAAGCCGCATATATTTCCACTCGATATCTCGGCATCTATACTATGTTGGATCGTTATTGGATCCCTTATTTAGAGGTGCAGGCTATTCCTAATATTCAAGAATGCTGTCGCAAAGAACAACGAAAACATATTCGGCGTCTTGCTCATGTATTGCCTACTACCTCATCCCATACAAAACAGTTATTTAAATTATCCCATTTACAATATACCCAGGCTGTATTAAAGAGCAAAGTCGTTTAAAATGTGGGGCATATGTATGTACATTGAAGAAATAAAAATGTTTCGATGGACAATTATTGGATGCAATAAGGTTTTTTGCTATACATTTTAATTAATATCTTATACGATATACAAGGGAGTGGTGTGTTTTTAATAGATAACTACTGTATAGATTAAATATATAAGTCTAAGAGAAAGATAGGGGAGGAGTAAGGGTATTGTTTATATATTATATGTATATATTATTACTGTTCTATTTTTTTAGATTGTTGCAATTGCTGTTTAGCAGAAGCCAAACGAGCGGCGCGTTGATATAACCACAACATGACAGCCAACGAATAATAATGCCACCAACTCTTGACCAAAGACTTGAGCACATCCCAATTAAAACCGATCTGTGATAACTTGTTCAAAAGGTGCTGTCGTGTATCCAGCCAGACAGCCTTAGCACAGTAACGACCCATAATGACATACGTGAGATGGTCATCTTCATTTTCTTGTCCACCCATGCGAAGAACTTCATCAATATGACGAAGCAAATCACTAGTCTTCAAAAGTAATAATACAATTCGAGGTAAACGGCCCAAAATTTCAGCAATATCCACCAAATATTCCATAGCACCAGCAGACATACGTTTCAATTCAGTGGAACTGCGAACGGTAGACAAATTAGCCGAGCTTACAGTTTCCCAAGCACGGCCAGTCAAAATCGATGCAAATAACTGATACGTATCGGTACCGCCTACACGTTTAGCATATTTCTTGATGCCTTTTTCATCACCACGGATCAAGGATGTCCAAAGGTGAGCATAGTCAATACGAAGTTGTTCAGGTAATTCACGATATAATCCATGATCAATTAATACAATGTCAAAGTTATATTTTGAGTGTTTAGGATCTTTAGCGGGTCGAATCATGACGTTTCCAGGATCTATTATATTGTAAGGAAGGAGTTAGAATACAGTTGGTAAATAAATAAGCGTTTATTCTATTTTCAGTGACTTACGAGGATCGCAATGGACGAAGCTGTTTTTTTTTTAAAAAAAAAAGTAAATGCAATCACAGATATTAGTTTCCATGGAACTTAAAAGTATCGATGTACTCTCTCTATAGTATCGAAATAACTTACCCATGCAAAAAGATCATCTTAGAGAAAGCTTCTGAAAATTCGGAAGATACTTGAGCAGGATTAATTCCATGTTTCTTCATGTATTCCAAATCATCAATACGTGAACCCTCAATAACTACATTATTTTTGAAATAAAGATACATATATATCAGACAATCCGTATCATAATAACGACCCATCGATTCTTTTGGTGATTACTTACATTCCATACAAAGAATACGACGTTTTGCCCAAATCACTTCCGGGACTAATAAAGATGTACGGCGATATTTGATATCCTCGGCGAAATTCTGGCTAACAAGTTTTGCATTTTGTGCTTCATGAACGAAGTCCAGTTCTCTGGGTAAGGATTCACGCATTTCATCTGCCAACCAACCAAATCCAAATTCAGGGAAAGCTTTCTTGATCACATCAATAATAAATGTCACAGTTTCCATATCTACACGACAGAATTCGTCTAATATCGGATGTTGCAGTTTCACTGCCACCTCTCTTCCTGTATTTTTCAACTTGGCCTTATGTACTTGAGCCAAAGAGGCAACACCAATTGGGGTCCAATCAAATTCATCAAAGATATCTTCAATAGGTTGTCCATAATCCGAAATAAATAATTGACGTACATCTTCTTCAGGTGTAGGGTCACAACGATCTTGCAATATCGACATGGTCTCTGTCCATTCTGGTGGTAAAATATAGACCATGGCTGAGACATGTTGACCCAATTTAATATAAATGCCACCCAATGATTGTAACCCCTTCAAGACTATTTCTGCCGATCGTTTGTCGCATTCCCGTTTGGCTTGTTGATATGCTTCGTCATTGTTGTATTCTTTGGACAAGAGACGCTTATAGTTCCAAGCAACCTTGGCACCGACCATGCCTGCCGTACCACATCGTTGTAATGCTGTAAACACATGGCGTGCATCGTCACTGGTATAACATAAGGTGGCTGCTACTCCACCCATACCCAGTGTGACCATACCGAGATACCATGGTAGACCTCTTTTCTGACGTTTAACAATAGTCGTTGTGTTTGTAGTGGAATAATAGGTATGTTGGTGAAGTGATTGCCAAGTGCCTCGTCTTTTCACTGTGGATACCGGTGCTACTGTTGCCATACGGCATCGCGTTAGCAACCTGCCCGAAAGCATATTCTTTGTTCAAAAGAAAAACAAAAAATAAATTGGAATAGTAGAGTCGAGAAAGAAACAAGGGGCTGTTGGTTTCTGTTTTCAGAAAAAAAAGAATTCTGTCAGCAAAACTTAATATTTTATTTTAAGTGACTTGTTGCTTCTTGATTTGGAGGTGTTACATAGAAAAAATACAGGTACTTAATAAAAGGCTATATCTGTTTTTCCTGTTATATACTCAATAAGCAGATGTCAGTCGAATTGTTGTTTATTGCTCAATGTTATTGTTGCTCTATTTGATAAAGCAAATGGATAAATGGGCATATATTAAGATAGATTGCCGACCAATAAAAAGATAAAGGTATTCTATCCTTCAAACAAGGCGTTTTCGGCCGGAAGACATTTCTAATTGCATTGATTGGATATAAAATTTAGGGAAGGGGAAAAGTAACATTTAAAATCATTCGGGACGATTTGGGTGTAACAACCAGCATTACCGGAATTCATTAATATGCGTCATAAGTGATTCCAGCCGCGTCATGCGACTTGAATCGATGAAGCTGCATCCCTTTTCTTCTATAAATAAAGATCATCCATACATTTTTTCAGTTCCTTTTCCTTTTTCTTTTTCATCTATTATCTTAACTTTTTTTTATAAAAAAACAAAAACTATGATTGCCCGTCAAGCTGCCACTCTTTCCAAAAGAACCATCACTCCATTGTCTCGCCGTATGATTAGCTCTACCCGTACTGTAGCCGAAGAAGGAGGCACCAAGAAGCTCTCTGAAAAGGAGCAAGCTGCTGAAAAACAATTTGCTCGACAACGCGTAAGTGTTATCTATTCTAGATATTTCTTTTTTGAAACAACTTTCTAAAGCAAGTGGGAATGGGTCATAGGACGAAGAAAAGCTCAAGGCATTGCGTAAAGCACTTGAAGAACAAGAAAAAACTACCAACCAACTCAAGAAGGACCTTGAAGCCTTGGAAAAGGGTCAATAGACAAGACAATACATCTGTATACTATACTATCAATCAAACCATATCATTGTAAATAAAAACAAAAACATTACGTTTGTATCATCATTGTTATAAAAAAAATATCCAAATAAAAGAAATGATGTTGAATATATATTTATATATATTTATCTTGATTTTTGTTCAAAGGAAAAAAAAAGAAACAGATTGAAATGGGTGGTGATGATATGTGAATGTGCGAATTTGTGTGTTAGAATTGGTTGTAGTAAATGTTGTGTGCAGTATCACAGTATTTAACAACTGTGAAAGTATGTGAAAGAGATGGGGGAAAAAAGAGAACAGGGTGGAACTACAACAGAGATTGGCTTTTTTAATTGGCCATGTACGAGTTAACATCAACGTCTTCTGGCAATGCTGAAATATTAATTTCGAAACGACTTTGTACATCATTAAGGACTTCGGTATCCTTTTCGTTGGATACAAAACTGATACCAAGACCCTTTGTACCGAAACGACCAGCACGACCGACACGATGAAGGTAGGTATCAGCACCGTCAGGCATATCATAGTTGATAACAATGTTGACACGTTCAATATCGATACCACGACCAAAAATATCAGTAGCAACCATGATACGCTTTTCAAAGTCCTTGAATGATTTGTATCGCTTGATACGTTCTTCTTGAGACATTTGAGAGTGGATACAAATACTGGGGAAGTTACAGCTGGTGAGAATACGGTTCAATTCATTGGCACGAGGTACAGAGCGAACAAAGATACACACTTGGTTGAATTCCAAACTATCCAAAAGTTCGTTCAACTTGCGGTTCTTTTCACGTTCATCCAACTTGATATAGAATTGTTGTAAACCGTGAAGGGTAAGCTTGGCTTCATCATCAACGTAGATTTCGAGAGGGTTTTGCATGAACTTTTTACAGATAGGTCGCATTTCCTTGGCAAGTGTGGCAGAAAACATCATGACTTGCTTATGATGAGGAGTAGAACGGAAAATGTCTTGGACATCACGACGCATATCTATTTTGTTTTAAATAAAAGTATGTATAAGTCAATTTAATTCTTTTTAAAACAATCAAAGTCTATACAAAGAATCAAAAAAAAATTCTTACCAAGTTGTTCCAACATTTTATCACATTCATCAAGAACAAAGTGCTTGACATTGTTCAACTTGAGGTATTTATCACGAACCAAACCCCATACACGACCAGGGGTACCAACCAAAATATGAGGGCATTTCTTCTTGTCCTTGAGAATATCAATATCCTTTTGAGTGGGAACACCACCATAGAACACTTCGGTACGGATATCAGGAATATACTTGCTGAAACGGTTATATTCGTTGCGAATTTGGAAGGCTAATTCACGAGTGTGGCAAAGAACAACGACGGACACTTCACCATCGATAGGTTCGATTTGTTGCAAAGTGGCAAGGACGAAAACAGCGGTCTTACCCATACCAGACTTGGCTTGGCAAATAACATCCATACCCAAGATGGATTGAGGAATACATTCTTGTTGAACTATTATACGTGTGTATTCCATCATGTTTAATTCAATAATTCTTTTCCCCTTCATTTCCTTCCTTCCAATGTATACATATCTACACAATAGGGTTGATCAAATCATATAAAAAAGTTACCTTCAGAAGGATGTTCAAAACCACAGTCCACAATACTTCTTAACAGTTCAGGCTTCAAAAGGAAATCACGGAAACCGGTGGAACTAATACCAACATATGAACCCTTCTTGTCTTTCTTATCATCTCCAGTACCTTCACCAGCGCCATTAGCTTCAGCTTCTTTAGCAGCGGTGGCAGCGGTTTCTTGTTGGATGGTTTGTTCATCCTCTTCTTCGTAATCAATAAGATCGTCAGCGTGGTCGGCAGAAGACATGTTCGATAAAAATAAACTGCCAGAATGAGAATGAGAGAAGTCGCCATGGAAGACAACGGATGAAAGAAGAGGGTGAAATTTAGTAATCATCGTTCGATACGTGGGAGAGGCCCAAGACAGAGAAAACAGAAAAAAAAAAGAAATGCAAGTGGAGAAAATAAAAAAAGTGAGGGCAAGGCAAATAATACTGTGTCGACGTTCTCCATTTCTTCTTTTGGCATCTTCATTAGATTCCCGGCATCATCGGATTCATCATATTGTTGTTGTAAAACTCATAAAGCGTCATAACATCAAAAACTGACCCATATGGATGGATATATAAATAGACACATAAAAACATATTTTTATAGACACAAACATCCAACTTCAATTCGATGTGTATATAAAAACATATTGAATAAAAGAAAAAGAAGAAAAAAACAACAGCTGATCAAATGGTGTTTGCTTTTGGTTGAAAGAGCTGAATTTGTTGTTCGTTGCACTGTTGTAACATATACTTTTTTCTTCTTTTTGGTGTCACCCCAATGCGTCCTTGATAAAATATGCATTCCTTGAAACGTGCATATAGATATAAAAAGACAGAACAAAGCCAAGAGTACAAGAAAAAAAATCAATGTCTCCAAAACTTGTAATGACCAAAAGAAATGCACTTGATGTTTCTTGAATGTCCAAATTGTAACTTGACTCTTCTTGATTGCCAATGCAAAGAAAAAATACAACCGTGCAACATGACACCAAACTTTTCTAATCTGTTGATCGTATATACTTTGTCGTTTCAAAAGATGACAGATCAGGTCCATTTTTTGTTGGGCCATGTAATTATTTTTTTTTGTTTGTCAAAAAAAAAGCATTCTTGTATTATGGTTGAAAACCGTCAAAAAATAAATCAGATTTTGATTGCTTTTCGTTTTTCGTAAAGATCCAATGATGCGTCAAAACAACGTGAAAAAGACAGAGGAGTTTTTTTTTTTTTTTTTTACAACGCGATGATGCACGGTTCCAGAGAAGATAGAGAGCCCAATGGAAGATGGAAAACACCAGTATTTGCACCCAATTCTTGCAAAGACGTAAAAGACATTTACCTTTGGAGGGATTTGGTTGAAAGTGATGAAGAGAATGTATTAAAAAAATTAAAGGATGTTTCTTTCTTTTTTGAAAGTGTGAAAGAGTTGAGTGTCTCTTTTTTTTGTTGTTTTCTCCCAAACACGCAATCGTATTGTGACGTCTAAACGAATGAAGAATTTTTATTGGTCCAGCAATTTGCGGCGCTGTTTGGGACTTGCTGCGCCGCACTTTGGTATTATGCAGATTTGTTAGTATCACGAAGATCTCACTATTCACCCATCTTATTTTTTTTTCCATCCAACTTTACGCTACGTATGGAATTCAATGCTAAAAATATTATTCGTTTACTAAAATAAAATGATCAGAGTTATTATTAAATTAATAAAAAAAAATAATGGATTCGACCTATTTGTTATAACTTTATTAATACGTTTTCTATTCACCAGAATCCTTATTAGCAATAGAATAATAAGCCTCTTCCTCATCATAAATGATAGATATAATATATTGTCATGACATATTAACAGGTAATAACATAATATGCTGGTAGGATACTGTCGTTATTATTTACCTGAAAAAATATACTTGAAAAGGAAACAGGTTTATTTTGTGATAAACCAAGAGAGAAAATAATGACTCTTCTTAACTTCATTTTTGACCTATAAAGAGAAGTAAGGTCATATATTAGTGTAATATATTAGCAATAACATATCATTATAATATCTAATATAAATATTATATCTAAAAATAAATAGGAGCAGATTGTATCAAATTTGTTATCCTATGTACTATAGACCTTACGGCATTATAATTTCCTTGAGCATTTTAATGTTCTTTTTTGATACACATACATTGATCTCATACGAACAGTTTTTGTAAACGTAACTGTATAAAGAATAATGTTAATAGGGGAATGTAAAGTAATTTTATTAAACTAAACAAGGTGAGCATTATTAATTCAAAATGATAGGATCTAATCTTCTTCATCCTGAGTATTCCGAATTCTTATAATAAACTACCTATTTTTTTCACACGACAGTGTTACAATTCGCATGAAAACGCACACGATCACGATCTTGAAAGCATTTATAATACAGTGATATCATTTCAATAATGAGATCTGAAAATATATAACAATAACATAAAGAATTAGAACATATGTATCCATGCCATTATTACCAAACTATATATTGCTTTGATCATAATTCAGTTTGAGATATGTATTGTTATTAGTTTACAATCATTTGAAAAAAAAGCAACAATTCAAACTATTATTATTAGTGACAAGGTTCAATGTTTAGATTGATTATCCTATCATGGTAAAATATGAGTCAGAAGTCAGAAGATTCAGCATGGTAGTACGACAACCCAATATCGTGTACTCATTTTAGATATGTGCAATAGCAGACTGTTACATAATATTCGATAGTTCTACTGTTATTGGGTTCTATTTTCTGTATAAAAAGCAAACGAAAAATGATAAAAAAAAGCTAAAAAAACAGCTTTGAGTCGCCGATCAGAAATCTTTTTTTTCCCCCAATATCTTTTCTTATTATTTTTTTGGTTCTTTTTCCTTCTCTTTTTCCTTTACTTTTTCAATTAATAAGATATGTTAAAAGTTGTTGTTGTTGGTATGTTGTTTTGCATTGATCAATAGGTCCATATGAATATGAGAAAAAGATTATTATCTCATCGACGAAACCGTATTTATAGGAGCTGGTGTGAGTGGATTAACCACAGCTGTTGATCTATTGAAGAATGGATATAAGGATGTCACTGTTATTGGGCAATATATTCCCGGTGATATGACAACAGCCTATACATCACCATGGGCCGGTGCTTCGATTTTGTCATTTGCATCAAGCAACGATGTTCGTTTACAAGGTAATGTATATCATTCAACCCAGGGATCTGGTTGTGCGGGGGGAATAATTGTGGGGACAAAATGTGTAACAAATAAACATCTCTGTCTTTGTATTCTAAATTTAAAAAAAAAACCTCCCATATACAATCCATACTGCACTTCTATTTTGTATATTAGAAATTGATGCGGATGCTCATAAGGTATTCAAGTATCTCGCTGAAAATGTACCTGAATCAAGCGTGATACATTGTCCAGGTATTCAATTTAATGATCAAGAAGATGAAGCTGGAGAAGATAGCTTTTGGGTCCGCAAGATATATCCAAAGGTTGGTGAACAAAAAAACAAAGAGAATTTATATAGTGAATCGAATTATTTATATATGTATATATATGTAAATGATAGTTTCAAGAAATTCCCAAGAACAAATTACCTGAAGGTGTTCATAAAGGATATACTTTCGAGACATGTAAGAAAAATGCGTTATCTATTTCAATAGGAAAAATAGGGATTGCTGGTGTTTCTCACGCGATTTTTTTTATATACTTTTTTCCAGATACACTTTCAGTTCCGAAATATCTTAAATGGCTTGTAGAACAAGTAACTCAACTCGGTGGAAAGGTGCAGCGCGTTGAAGCTGTTGATAGTTTACAACAAGTGATTGACGCCACTCAATGTGACATTTTAATCAACTGTACTGCCATGGGTGCTGCCAAGTTAGTTGATGTTCGTGATAGCAACATGTACACTGTTCGTGGTCAAACCATTTTGGTAGAAGCACCTCACATTCGTCAACAAATCTATCGCGATGGCAGCGATAGAATCGTATATATTATTCCTCGTGGTGATGGCACTGTTATTTGTGGTGGTACCATGGATACTGTCAACAAAAACTTGAACGCTGAACCTGCATTGACCAAGCAACTTTTGGAAGGTGCTTATAGTATTTGCCCTGAATTGACTCACGGCCAAGGCGTTGACAAGTTCAAGGTTGTCTCTGTCAATGTTGGATTCCGTCCTGGTCGCAAAGGAGGTATTCGTTTGGAAAAAGAAGTGAGAGTTTCTGCTGCATTGGGTAAAAAGGTGACAATTGTGCATAACTATGGTCACAGTTCCCATGGATATCAATCCAGTTGGGGTTGTTCTCAACGTGTTGTCAAATTGTTGAACGAAAAGTCGATCATAGCCAAGTTGTAATATCTTTTATTGGGAAATTGTTATGTATTTTTTTCTCTGTACATATAAAAATATATTTAATTTACCACCAAAGGATATGGCAGTCTATTGTTAATGTGGAATGAAGGGTAATTGGAAGAGGGGAAACAAAGCAAAATGTGCACACTATATATAAGAGGGCGGTGTTAAATGATCAGAAGATGTAGATGACGGAGGATGTAAATTTCGTGGACTATGGAGGGGACTATGGAATGGACTATGATGTGGACTACCAAATGGACTTGTTACATGTTCAGTTCCACTGGGTGATGGAGGTCCAATACGAGTAATGGCAGCATTGACGCAACCATTTTGTGTAATTTGACGCGCATTAATCACTGAGCTGCGACGACGTTCTAACCATTCTTCCTCTTCTTCAGGTGTACGATCAGCATGTTCACGCGCCATAGCCTTTTCAAACAAAAGATCTGGTATTGTACATGTACCTAATGCTCTTCTCATTTGCGTATTCAAATAACCAAGACCCAGTTGAAATGATGTATTCATCCATCCAAATCCTTCACGTGGTACAAACTTGAAATCCACACCTACATTACCATATTCGACTTCTACCTTGTGTGACAAACCAACCACGTCAAATTTTTCTGGGACAACACCATTAAAATCAACAAAACTCTTTGTGATCCTAATAAAACCATCATTAATTATGTAAATAAATATCATTTTATAAAAGTGAAAAAAGAGAATATTAAAAGGAAAACTTACGTAAATAACCAACGATAAGCTAATCGACGAGCAAGATCTTTCATACCATATTTTTCAAAGCCTTCCCAAGCCATGATTTGATGAGGTGCCCATCCAAAAGGGAAATCCCACTGTCGATTAGGTCTATCGATCGATATATTACCACGCGACTCTTCTGTTCCAGACACAAGGCCGCCCATGACTTCAAACTTGCTCAGTGAATTTTTAGCCATTGATTTTGCTTGATGTTCCGAAGCACAACCAGCCCACATGGCCCAAAACGCTGTGACCGTTTCGTATGTTTCTTGCTTTTCAGTCACCGTATTATAATCAAAATAAAGACTTTTTTCTTCGTTCCATAAATATTGGTCGATTCGTTGTCTGCGTTTCTTGGCCCGTGCTGCCCATACATGAGCATATTGTTTTTCGCCATAGAAATCTTCCAATTGGCCACCCAAAACATGACTGATCATATCAGCCAGATCCATTTCATACTTGTATAATAATGTGTTCAAATCGATAGTGGCTAAATTGGCACAGACTTTATCGAATCGATAGGTTGTATCATGTCCTGATTCACGTACAGCACGGTCGTGTAAAAAATATTCATCCAATTCAGGTTCGATAATTTTGCCATCATTGTACAGTTGATCGAATTCTTCAATGGATACATTATGCTTTTGTGCATAAGGTTCAATAATATGATCAAAATGAGATGCCTCTGTCTCTGGTGGTATTCCAAGGCCGTCCGGTCGATAGCGTGATAACATGGTCTTTTTATCTAATCGTGGTTCGACCATCCATACTTCGTGGTACTCTTTGATAGCGGATTTCAGGATTTCTCGTAACCATGCTTTGTTTTCTTCTTCATCGTGTGGATCCATTCGTTCATAGACACGGAAGGCCATGTCGGTTAAAAAGGGTGGTTGAGATCTTGTTAAATAATAAGACCGATTGGCATTCAAGATTTTTCCATAATGCTTGATTTCATAGGCAAAATTCTCCACCATGCCTTTAGCAAGTTCCCGACGTCCATCCACCAAAAGACCCAACGCAACAAAATAAGAATCCCAACCGTACATTTCATTGAAACGACCACCAGGTACAGCAAATGGTACGCCTTGCCAGGTGACATTTCCGTTGGCATCTTCTTGGCGACACATGTCTAACGTCAGTAGACCAGGTCGGTCATTGATACTTTTAACATATTCGGGGGTAATATTCTTGGGTAGATAAATTACTTCAAGATTCAAATGAGAACGTTGTTCAGATACAGATTTATAATAATCGTAGATATCCTTTTCGTTGTATGGAATATAAATTCGAGGGTTATGATTGGCAGTTCTATTTTTGGGATCGGCACAAATAACCTCAATACTATCTGCATCGATTTTTCTTGTTAGCCCATCCCAGAAATGATGTCTAAAGAATGGAAGCATTGATGTGATGAGTTCATTTTTTGAAATCAATTCAGTCAATTTGTATCATCTATATTTACCGTATCATACGGGATAAACGATCAACAGGGTTTTCATTTAATCGAGCTTCATCCAGAACAATATGTTTACGACCATAATCATGGGCAAGAGCAAGTTCTTGAAGTAAGTTGGATAGCATATAAGTACCCCGAATATCGATCTTACGATATCCACCCGAATCAGCTGTACCCAATTGCATGGTCTTGGGCCCCAAATCATTGATGGTAATTTGATAATCGCCGTCTGTATCTTCTTGTTCCAGAATCAAACGTTGGGTTTCTTCCACGTCAATTAAAAATTTACGTGCTTTATTTTTATCATCTGTTTTGTTATTTAAGTGTATTGGTTTGTTTGTCAATAAAATCTGTCATCATTTTCCTTCTATTATATTTCTCCTCCCCACCACTATCAACTAAAAAGAATACTATTATCGCTACATAAAGTTATATTTTTCATTCTTTTTCCATCCATCCCCCAAAAATAAAATAAAGTTAATTCATTTGACGTCATAGTTACCATGAGAAGCTCTTCTGTAAGGTGCCAAATCGAGCGAATTTGGAATGTCCAAGCGAGTTTTCTGCAATAAAAAACATTTTTAAAAAAAGACTTTTTCGTTTGGTATGAGCTAAGCTAAAAAAATGACAAGAACTTACAGTATAGGTTCTTGTGCGCTGTCGAGCATTTTTTCCAGTGGTATAATAAGTTGATGCTGGTGCATGAACATCGATATCTTCTTCATCATTATCAGTATCTATTGTTGGTACTCTTTGATTTGACATTATTATTATTATTGAAAGAAGGGAATAATTGTTTATGATAATAGAAGAATGAATGAAAATTAAGAAAGAAAAAGCTGAAAGAAAAAAAAAATTCAAAACGGAAAAAAACCAATGTTTATTATGCAGACAGAAACCTTGAAAACTCAGATTCCTTATTTCCTATTTACTACTACGGATAAACCTTTATCAAAATCTTACATCGAAATCTGTGGCTTCAATTTTTCCAATTTTTCTTAACTATCACATTATATTTTTTCTTGTGTCTTTCACCCAATGCCATTCTTTGAAGTTGCATCCTCAAAGTGGTCTTTATCTGCAACCTATGAAAGTTATAAAGAACAAAATCCAGATAAGTGGAAAAAAGAAGCAGTCTCCAAGAAAGCTTGCTAAACGCTTCCTCGTGGATAAAAAAAGTGTGACACAATGGTGATAGATGACGCACCTTCTTTTCCTTGTTCTTCGAGTATCAGCAGCTTTAACCAAAACTTTAAATTGAATTCATCTAGAAGTATAATAAATATCAATGGGCCCAATGGGTAAATAAAAGTTGTACTTGACGAAATGATGGAAGCATGTTGTGAATCTAAATGTATTTGAAATTCTTCTATTTTTACTCTATTTCGTATTTTTACATTATACTAGTAATGACAGCACAGGAGTAACAACGCCAACTTCTCCAAATTCAAAGTCTTTTCCTCCACGGCTAATGCTACTGCTTTTCCACGGTTAAAACTAGGTGCTCACAGCCCTTCCTGAAATCCAAAAGTGGGCAACCATGTTTGCTTTTTTTTTAGGCAAACAGCCCCAGTTGAAATATGTGTTTCTACCCATATTCCATACAAAAAAATTCCTACCCATATAAATTTTATCGTTTGCCCTGTTATAGAAATGCTAAACGTCTCACAAGAAATCTAAAAAACATGAGTACAGTGAAGCATAATTAGAAATTATTGTCATTTGAATTTTTATTGTTGACTGCGTTTCTGTGTTCCCACCAGTCAACCTTCATTTACTATTTCTACACTTTCCCACTCTCCCATATTCTATCTCTTCTTTACCCTTTTGTTATTCCAGATCCTTAGTGTTCAACCGTCAATCTGTAGTATTGGTGTGAATTTTATTACCATAGTGATTAGTATAAACATATTACTCATTCAATAAATAGAGAGTTAGTTTATAGTATTTTATTGGGTCACATAACAACAGTACAGATAATTATAGGCAATTTAAAAGCTTCAATCCCACGCGACACGCGTTTCGCTATAAAGGGGCAAATATGATTGTCCATTTTTGGATTTCAGGGTTTTTAATTAAAGGGTTGTGAGCACCCGTTGCTGCTCCTTCAACCGCTGACAATACTGTTGCCTCGTCTATGACTGATGAACTTAATTTTGTATCTGAGCATGAGCCTCTTGGATCTGAAACATAGATGACGTACTGGTAATAGTAATAATAATAGAAATAACGATGTATCTCAATCACTTGTTTTTCACATTATTGTTTAGTAATTCAATACTTGTCTTTTTTTCTTCAGGGGGATAAAAACGACGATAAAGTGGGCCCCGCTATTTGCAGCCATGTTTTTTGCAGATTCCCACTTTTTGGATGTTTTTTGAGAAAAAGCGCGTCTGGAAAAACCGGGTCTACAGTAGTTTTGAAACCCATAAACGTAGACGCTATGTTATGAAATACTTGGTAGATATTGAAAGTTCTTGGAATCCACCAACTCATTGGATTTTGGGCAATTTGAATATTACCTAAATGTTTCAACAGTTTCGCACAAAGTCGATCCTACTTGTCGCTTCAAAGGACAACATCTCGGACAATATTTTCATTGTCGTTGTCGCTACCAATATTGCTCAACATGTTATCGGGTTCGTCATTATTATCATCAATACAACCATTAGCATCCTCATCAACATTGTGAGTGTTGTTCCCTCATTGAATACACTTTTGCCACTCATCGAACATAATACACTAAGTGCGTGCAGGGGATGGAAGAGAAACCCAGCCTAGCTTTCATTTAATAAATTTTACAACATGGTTGTAGTAGTCGCGGTGGAATCGATGCAAACAAGACAATAGCTGTGGTGCGGTGATGGCGAAGGTGTTGCTTAAATATGAGAGAGGAAGGAAGAGTTGGCATTGACTACCAATATCCTTCATAGTTTTGTTGGAATATTCCAAAATTGGAGAGGCATTTGTATATTACAATTAACGTTCATAAATCAACATTTATCCACCTTTTATAAACCTGGTATTTCGAAGAGTTTCCATCACATTACGGTTAGGTGAAACCCATATAAATCATGATCCAAACTCCTTATTGGATGATTATGTTGGTTCTTACCAAGTTATTAGTGGTGATGAGTTCGATGTCCTCTCCTGTGAAGTAAAGTCATTTAGCAAAAAATCTAGTAGTCAAGTACAATCCGACCTCACAAAACAAGTGAAAGAAATAAAGCAAATATTGTACAAATCAGTAGATTATGAGGTGATTGATCCGATTGTCGTTGGGATATTAGTAAAAGAGTATAGCATAACAACATATTACATGCGTTTGATCGAACATGGATACTATGTATCGTATGAACATGGGTCACTTACCTTACACTATCACAAACACCGCAAGATGGAGTATTAATTATTATCAAACACTTGATCCAGCTATCTAACATGCTACAAGAAACACTGTAAAATATTGATTCAAGATCCATCATAACCGACACACCGTATAATGCTCCTGTCCACTGGAAACGGCCATCAGCTAGCACCCCTTTACGTACTAATGAGCATTGATAATATATATATATATATATATATTCCTGTCGCTATTACTCACCCTTGTACATATATTTACATCATCGTGCAAATTCAGATAGCTGATGCTAACTCTTATTATTGAAACTTCTACATTTATTTTTTTCTTAACGTACCCCTTAAAAACATTCTATCTGTTGTGCTAAATATTGACTTCTTAATAATTGATCATATTTCTTATCCGCAAAAAATCACTGGATTACATTTACACAACACAACCTAAACAACAATCACCAAAAAAAGTAAGTTTACCTTTGCGAAATGAAATTATTGTGTAATCTAAACTTTTTTACCCATACTATTGTGTGCACAACCTAAGTTGAAGTCGAGTTCAACAGAAAAAAATAAGAATTAGGTACAAAGAAGTCTGGTTATACTCTGTGACACTGAGGATGTCTAACCAGAACTTTCAGATAACTTCTATGCACAAGAGGCATTTTCTTACTAATGACCGATGATTGATAAAAACGAGACACTCTCTTCTTATTATGAAGGTTGTTATTGTTCCATTATAAAGAAAGTGTAGTGATAATAACAACATTAGTTTATACTTATAGAGTAATATATATAAGGCTTATTGATACAATGCCATATTCCTTTTATCTTTTACAAAAAAAAGCCATATCTCTATATACATTCTTTTCACTACAAATAATCATTCTCGCATAATTTGATTGGTTTGTGTGGCAGCAACTTTTCTTTTAACCTTTTGTGTTTTTTTTTAATAACTGACTGATTTCAAATAAAAAAAAGTCTCCTGCAATTTTCTATCTTTATTGTTCTGCTGATTTCTTTTTATAACATCATATTAAATGGTGACCTTTATTTTTCTTTTCCAAGTATTCTTCTAAAGTCAAATGCCATGTTTGGAGGCACATTGCAAACATAAATACATACAATAATGGTACTAAGGGCAAAACGCATCTTAGACATCCATACTTGTATATAAACTATCTTTTAATATATAAAAGCAGTGTGTTTTTCTAGTGCCTTGTAATATAGGGATCGCCGGTAAGAATAGAAATGTGAACAGGTTTGATTGAAACAATGTTGGTTCATCCAACTTTTGGAAGGTGGGAGAAGGTATTATAAAATATGTAAATAACAAACTTAGCGCATAACCCACTTTCAATATTAATAGATACATAAAAAATTGCTGGTGTATTTTTTATTTACGTAAAATCAACTGACAACAATAAAAAAAGACCTGTTCAGCCGCTCATACCGCCAATTTTTTCAAGGGAGCAAGTAGTTATTATTCTCTGGATAAAGTATATTTGCCCGATAGATCTCTCTTTTTTAAATTTTATATGCTATAAATATAGAAAAAGAAAGGGATGCTGTTATTGAAAATATGTGTTGCTAATGGAAGACTGTCGTCAGTATAATCATTTTACAGATATATTTCGTGAGCTCCCCTGGCAAAATTTTGCATACTTGTTAATAAAAATATATAAAAGGCGGTTCATTTTCTTTTTTTCTTTTTCGCTTTTCTTACTAATGCTCTTCCATCAAAGTTAGTATACATATATATTATATAGAAGCTGTATATCACTTATAACATAACACTATATTTCATTTTTATGTTGATCGCCTAAAAAAGAAGAAATGCGGAATTTCCTACAACATTTAACATTCTTATTATTGTTTGTAACAAATATATTGGCTGATTCAAGCGCCAAACATCGTACACTAACGGGTTATGTTGTTGATTGGGTATATATTATATAAAGACTACTATTAGATAATGCATTACTATGAAAATGATATATACAGGTATTTTTTATTACTTGAATATTTAACGTCAGTAAGAAACGTTATTATTTTCATTGAATAGGAAGTACCCAAATCGATCCCGTGGGATAAACTCGATTATATCAACTATGCTTTTGGTGTTCCTGACAGATCTGGTAAACTTACACAGTTTAATGGCAATCAACTCAAATCAGGTAAAATTATTATTGTTCTTACCTCACCTCTTTTTTCTGCTCCTATTTTTGTATGCATCATAATTACACTTTTTATTTTTATCTATATATAAATTCTAAAATATACTCGTATTAGTTGTCAATGATGCCCATAATAATAATAAGAGTGTTTGCCTTAGTGTTGGAGGGTATGTTATTTTTTTTATGATTTGAAATATATGCTATTATGTCATTGATGATCAGTTTTATATGTTTTTTTTTAGATGGACTGGATCTTTGTATTTCAGTTCATTAGTTCGTCAGGAAGAATCGCGTCAGTCATTTGCGAATAATATTGTTCAAGCAATTGAAAAATACGATCTAGATGGTATCGATATTGATTGGGGTAAGATTTAATTATAAGTATAAAACTTTTTTCTATACACTTTATTGCATTAATAAGGATCCAAAAGAAACTATATTAAATATTTGAAATTTATAGAATACCCAAATAGTCATAATGGAATATCCTGTAATCAAAAGTAATGTATTATATACGATGATGATGGTATTTTTTTTCTTTGTTCCTTACAAAAACACTATTACATATAGAATGCCTATACAAGTGTAGTATGATTTCTTATTTTTTATTATATACGTATATATATATATATAGCAATCCACAAGACACGTCAAACTTTTTGAAATTTATCCAACTTTTGCGATCCAAGCTTGATGCTAAATTTTCTAAGCAGAGAAAACGGTTAACAGCGGCAGTTAGCACGTTGGTCTTTAATGATGAAAAGCAAGTGCCGTTTGAATATCTTGATCCGGCTTGGGCAACAGCTTTTGATGCCATTCAGATCATGGTATATAAATGCAATTCAAATAGTTTTTTTAATACGTTTACCCAAGAAATGAAATTGGATCATTATTAAAAACATAAATATAAATTATATATAGGGTTACGATTTAAATGGGTTTCATAATAACTACACAGGTGCTAATGCACCACTGTATTACTCTGGTACCAAGCATGAACTCACTGTTTCTCTCGCCACACAATTATGGAATAGAGCCGGAATTCCTTATGAGAAAATGGTTTTAGGCATACCGTTTTTCGGTTACACCACGCTTGTCAATAAACCCACTGCTACTGTAGACGGAAACCATCAATTTTTCCCCATTGATCATAGTCAGCCTCAAATCCAAGCCGACTTATATGATTTATTGGAAGCTGATCCTTGTCCAAACTCCACCAAAAAATCGTATTCTGGGGAAATGCAATGGCGATCTATTGAACAGCATGTATTGAATAGCAGCGCTTGGCAGATGTTCTTTGATCGCGATACCGTAACCCCTTTTGCATACAACAAACAAAAAGCGCAATTTTTGAGTTTTGATAATCCGGAATCTATCAAGGCGAAAATTGATCATGTAAAAAGATATAAACTAGGGGGGATGATGGTTTGGTCGATTGAAATGGATGATAAAAAACAAACATTGCTCAATGCACTTCAAGATCTTTACAAGGAAGATTGACGACAATTTACCTTTTTTTCTTCATCAGAAATGATGCATTTGAAATATTCATACAACTTTCTATACATTTAATGCTGTTATTATTATTTTACATCCCAATTTATTGATAATCATAATTTTGGTAGTTTAGTTATAATTTCAATTTAATATATATTAACAAAGATCGAGAGCAATAGTTACAGCTAGTACGTGAAAAATACATGTATATAAATCAATGGAGAGTAAGGAAATATAGCCTTTGTTTATCTTAATCTTTTGGATATTTAGCGTAATCACTAATAATATAAATATACTCCCTTGTCACGTATAATAGGTGTAACAATAGTATCACATACTTGAACGAAATAGCTGATTCATCAATGTTTATAATATTATGTAAAACACGTTACTCAAACAATATTTATATTTGATGCAACCCCATGCAAGTCTTCAGTTTTATTTTCTACTCAACGGATTTAATTTCCTTAAAAAGTTCTTTATTTATTACTACATCACAATCCGTATTCAATCAACTTGATTCATCGTCTTTTCAGCGTACATAAATTATTGCCAAGCATTTTCCTTGGCAATCCTTACCCACTTTATTCTTACTGCTATATGCTCTGAAAAAGGAACAATTTTTTATTTAACATGCAAACATATATCTCTATAATTAGAAGCCCCATCACTTGAATTTTCAGTGTTGCTCACCGGCACACGCATGTTATTACATACATCAGACATGTACTTTATAACACACACGTAATAATAATACATAATCATACTCTATACATAGTTAGTCATTTTTACACCCTCCCCAACACCAATGATTCCCTATCCTATTCCTTTTTTTTATAAGACTCTAAGTAGTACTTGTAATCCAATAAATTTCAGCTGGTGGTAACAGTTTCATTTCCCATTGCCAACCCAAATTTTTTTTAATCTTGTCAAAAAATGTTCGTTCTTCGCCTTGATCTCTTGGTTTATATCCAAGTAAGATCTTCATTTTTGGGTTGATTTCCATTAATTGTTTCAATGTATCAATAAGTGCGTCATGGAAAGATGGATTATAGAGGACGTCAGTCAATAACACCAGATCAATGGTACCGTCAAAAGCGTCCCTTTTTCTTTTCTTATCATTTGGATCCAATGGTAATGGTTTACCCCATTCAAGCTCTTTGACTACAATATTCACATGTTTCCCTTGTAATAAAGAGACATTGTGTTCAATGGTAGATATAGTCTCTTCTAGATCGGTCAGGTAAATGGCGGATGGCTTGAGCATATGGGCAGCATAAATACCAGCAATTGCTGTACCACTCCCTAATTCCAGAATTCGGTCAAAATAGGGAAATGATTTTTCAGCGAGATATTGGCACATGAGCATCCCACAATCCCTATAACAGTCGAATAAAGTATTAGAATTGTTTTTTCTCAGGTTTTCGCGTTTTTAAAGTGTCTTTACATAACTACTTATCATACCATATATGTGATCCAATACTTGGCAAAGCATCTTCATGGATTAATAATTCATACTGTTCCTGAGAAGAACCAGCCTTTTGACTACGGATTGACACACGCCTTTCATATTCGCGCGCACTATTGTTGTTATGGGAGGTTGATAATGCTGATAGTATTTGCATAGGTAATGAATAAACGGGTATGATCCAACAGCACGTATCATCATCCATTGCTACACGACGCGCATTGGTCCATATCGGGTGTTTTTTTATTCCACTTGCTAATTCAAGCACGAGTTGTATGGTTACACTGTCATTTTTTTGTGTTTTTAAAGGATTGGAAGAAATGACTGTAAAAGTATTCGTCATGATACCACCACCTTTGACCGGATCATATTCAAGTTCCACTGATGTAGTGGTATTTGTACTGATTTCATTGTTTAAAAGTTTCTTGTTGTTATTCTTGTTTCTGTTATTTTTGGAATTACCGTTTTTGCTTTCTTGAAGTTGTAGAGAAGCAGTGGAAGTATTTGTAATACGACAACGAATAATTAATGGTTCCCAATATGAGATTTCACCCAAATCATTAGCAACAGTCCATACAATAGTAAATGGTTTTCCAAGTATGATATTATTTGGTGGTGGTTTGAGGTAGCGTGTGTAGAATAGATTCGTCATATGATAACAAGCACAGTAGAAAAGGTAATGGGGCTTAGGTGTGAGTTGAGCGCGGGGAAAATGTGCGTTAAGGCCACCTAATGTTTTTTTTGTGGGGGGTTGGGGGATTGGAATTGACTATCCATAGTAACGTAGCACCAAGTATCAAGTTAATATAACCCAAGCAATCGAATGCTTGTAATACTTACGTATCACTATTCTATGAAGTGGATAAATATTTTCATTAAGTCTTCTAGTTTTGATCTAGCTTAAAATAACAATGCACACGAATTTTACTTAACTTATAGTCATACTATGCGTGCGCTTACGTATTTTAAAACAGAAGGGAAACTTAATTAAATTACGATACATTCTGCAAAAACATTTTAATGAAGGCGGGTAAAATATGTTTCCAAAATTATTATTGCTGTCAAATTTCTCTGGTCTGGGGAAACATGTGAAATTGTAAGATCACTTTTTTAAAGTTTCAATGTAGAACAATGGTATATTTAAGAGAAAAATATTGAAAATGGAGGAGAGAAAAAGAAGTAAAAAAGTTCTATACATCAAATAAATAAATTACGACAAAAATAAATAAATAAATAAATCATTTTAAACACGTTCAGTTACATCTTGACATTCCCAGTTATCACCACCGAAATCAATGTATAAACGAGCTTCAGGTGTCAACTTGATCAATCCCTTTTCATGATAAGTAGTATTAGCACGAATATCTTTTTCAGTCTTAATACGAATAATACGGTGAGTACGACCACGTTCCAAACGCTTCAATGCATCTGCCGCCAATGTTTCTTCAGTTAATTCCTGTTTAGCCCATTCAGTAGTTTCTTTCTTGTATTGCTTGGTTTCTTCAATATATGCCAAGTATTCAGGTGAAGTAGGAGTCCCTAACACACCAGCCTTAGGTGGATCAGCCTTGGTGGCTTCATCTTTAGTCTTGACATCAGGATTCTTCGAAATAATGACTGGGGTAGAACCAACATCAATATGCTGTTGGAATTCATCCAAGTTCTTGCTGAATTTGATCTTGGCAGCAACTACAGGGTCCAACATGGGTGATACAACGTTCCAAACTGAAAAATATGAAAAAAGATAAATATTCATATATTAATATGATTTGTGCCTTGACCATGTGGGCAGATAACTATGTGCATGTACCCTCACACCCTAAAGCCTTTTCCTATCACCATTATTTATTAATTTACCTGTAGAAAAGACCCAAGGTGCCTTGTGGATCAAACATAAACCGAGTGTTTCGGGATAATAACGTTCCAAACAAACAATCAAAAACTTGACAAATTCAAAGTCCTGGTAATCGTTTTACATATTAGTCATATTAATCAAAATAGACAATGGATCCCCCTTTCTCACGCACGATATGCTTAAATAGCTCATCAGCAACTCTAAACTTACCCAGTTAGCCAAAGTGAAGTTTTCCAAATTGAATACAATACAGGCGTTTACCATAGGATAGCCCAAAAATACACGAGCAGTTTCCATCAAATACAAAGCACAAATTTGGATAGCTTCAGCAGGTTGATCTTCCTTGTGATGCAATTGAACGTTGATAAAACAGATACCGCGATCACTCTTATCAGGACCACCCAAAGTTGCTTTGCCAGAACGGATTTGTTCCAAAAATTGGTCACCGAAACCTGTCTTGGCCTTTTCCAATTCGTTGTAAAGACCAGTTTCACCCAATTTGGTAATATCATCGACACGCATATGCAAACGCCATCTCAAGGTATTAATCAACATACGATAAGCGGCTTCATCGTCCCACTTACGAGCACGCAAATAACGCAAAATAGCAGCATCTGGGTTATCAGTAGCAACCATTTGCCAGAAGGTTTGTTCCAACTTGTCACCAGGAATAAGAGCAATGGCTTCTTGCAAAGGCAATGTCATCCAACGAGGATCGGCAGTACGGCCCAAGAAATATTGCTTTTCTTCGCTCTTTTCTTCAGTCTTCTTCTTACCACCCCAACCAAAGAATCCACTGCCACCATTCTTAGGCTCTGCTACTTTGGGTTCATTAATAGGAGGAGGGAGATTAATCTTGTCACCAGGTTGAGCAAAAAGTTCAAATAGACGTAACCAGAAACGCTTAAGTGCTGCGGTTTGTTCAACGGTCAAGTTACCGGCATGGCCAGGAAGACGGCCTTCAAGAGAGATTGCAGACACCATTTTGAAATAATAATAAAAAAAGTTTGAGATGAATGAAGAAAGAAGTAAAAAAAAAGGGGAAAACTAAATATTGGACAAGTAAATTATATACGAAAAAAAAGCTTGTTTTTTAATTCAGCCAAAGCTCCGCTAAGCTTTGGGAATATTGGATCTTCCTTGTCTCCTCCCCCCAATACCAACCAATACCAAAAACGGTTATAAATTTCTACCAGAAACAGCATCAGCAAAATGTTAATCAAGCACATGTGTATAACAGATAGTTAATACAAAGTTTATTCAACACCAAAAGCATTCGAGAGTTTCGATAAATCCCTTTGATCCATTTTATCCTTCATGCGCGCAAATAATCCTTGTAAAACTATATATATATTGTTGATCCCAAACCCCATCCATGCCAAGAAATAAGTAAAATATGAGTCAGTATATTGGTGTTCTTGGTTATTTTTCATTGTCTTTATTTTTTTTGGGGATATTATATAGGGTCTAATAGATATGGTATATGAATTCACAAAAATGAAACGATGTATATTACTATGTGAGAATCTCACATTACCTTTCTTATGGTTATTTCCTAAAAACATGACCAACATATCGATCCGACGGACTTGGCTTAAGCCTTCTAACACACGATAAATTTCCTTTTCGGTGTGGTACCTGAAATAACATTTTATCAAGTTTAACGTCATACAAAAAAAATATTATCAAATCATTCATTTTAAAAAACCATTATTAATATTCTTACTTCGTATAATGACTTTCTAATAGATCAATCATTTGCTCAAACTGATCTGAATCCAAAGATGAGCGAAATAGTGTTGGATAAAAAGAGGGTGGAATGGCCTAATGATAAATGTAGGTCAATTTAGTTTATATTCAATAACTGTTTCTATAATTTGAATGACAAGGAGAACCCTGTCTTTTCTTTAATTTTACCTGAAAATATTGATATAAAACATCAGCACCACGATGGCGACATGCTCTCCAATCTCGTTCAAATTCGAAGTTAGTTTTTGGTACACTGAATTTCATCGGTGGGAGTCTAGGTGTTTTTGTCTTGACAGTCGTGGGAATTGATTTATCGTCACTGTTGATTTCTTGGATCTTAATATTTTTCTTATTACATGATTCGCTCACTGTAGCATTTGTGCTGTTGGCTGAACGATCAAGTGCAGTAGGAGTATCAACATCACCCCTCATAGCGGAGTATGCTTCATCAATAACTTTAATCGGTAATCTTTTACGCTCAACACTTTTTCTCTCCTTTTCTTGGTTTGGCATTACTTTTGATTCTTCTAATGGTTTTGTTCTGGTAGTAGTGCTAAGCTTTGGTGATAAAGATGATCCAGCAATTTTAGATTCTTTTAGTGGCAATTTTTTTAATTCTTCAAGTACAACTTTATTTCCTGGTTCGATCGTCAACGCCATTTTGAAGTCTAAATAATAAAATGAATAATGAATATTATATATTAAATATCATGCTAATGATTCGTTTATATACCTAATCTTGAATCTTCAATTCGACCCAATTCGCGTCGTGCAACACCACGGCGCCAAACCGCTTTCAAGTTCTTCGGATGTAATTTGAGAGCATTTGTGCAATCCTGCTCGGCTTCCAAGAATCTATGTTTTTGATAAGAGGATGAAACTAATGTATATTTACGCAGCTTCTTTATGGATCCTATTCTTTTCTTTTTAAAGACCCCAAACCTACTTTGAAATTTTGAGATAAGCCATGGCGCGATTGGTATAATAGACCGTCAGCGTTTCAGCGGGCGATTGCTGGCCATACTGAATAGCACAATCATAATGGGAAATAGCTTCTTGATACAGCTGTTTTTGAAAGGCTTTATTACCCTAGATTAAAATAAGACTGCTATATTAGAGTATGATTGCCTTATAACTGGGGTGTAAAACAAAGAAATACGCAACATACCTTTTCCTTTTCTACTTGTGCTTTTTCATGAAAATCTTTGTTATCCTCCTTTAACAAAGAAGAAGCTGTTACGGAAGTTGTTTCCACTGGTTCACTTTTGACCTTTATTTTTTTCCAAAGAAATATTAAGCGCTCATGAGTATAATAATTTGAAGAAGCATAAAAAGATAGATATTATTACTTTTTTCTTTTTCAAATAATTGGATCCAATAGGTTTTGAAAATTCATCGATTACAAGTTGAGTCGATTTACGCATAGGTGGTAGTATCTACAATCAAAAAGTGTTCAAAGTTGAAAATGATTGAATAGAACTTATGTATTAACAATGAATAAATCTACGGATTATATACCTCATTACGAAAGGGCTTTTTCTTTTGTAATTGTTCGTCTTTTTTACGAATGGAATCTGCCCATATCAAAAGATCATCCAATAATTCCTTGTTTTCTACCATTGTTGTTTTGTGATTTTGAAGATCAGTGGAGAAATTGATATACGCGTTTGGGAATGATCTTTCGGATAAATATGATCCGAATATATCATAAGTGAATTAAAGTTGGGAAAATTTTCAAATTGCTAAAACATTATTACGACATGCGAATAAAAAAGGAAATGAATAAAGATTGTGTAGTAAGAAATGATAATAAAATAAAGAGGTGAATGCAAATTAAATACAGAATGATTTGATTGATTTGAATGGTATATAATAAATTAACTATAATTAATGTGTGGAACTGGTAGAAGAGTGCAATTTTTTCTCAACCATTTGCATCAGCATTGTTGAATATTTATCTAACAGTGCAATAGTTGCAGGGTCATGCTGTTGCTGGTTAGGAGACGTGGTCAATGCAGAACCATCCAATGGAGAAGATAGTTCATTATTATTCTCACTATTGTTGCTGCTACTTGTGCTGCTGTTTGTCAATGATGGAGATGATCGAGCCTGGCGAATCTTTTCTATAATATTGCCGAATTTAATATCAACTGATGCAACAAAATCTTGATGCCCCGCGTTATTTTTGGCAGAAACATAGGCATCCATGACACTGTCTAGTAAGATAATGGCACCATCGAGGTCCGATAATACATGTTCAAATGCAGAAGAACAGGTATCTGTACTGCCCAATTTTTCCATTGAAACAGAACTTTCATTTCCGATATCTTCAGCTGACGATAATGGAGATGTCGATGACGAGGAAGACGAAGAAGATAATGGCCGTCCATCACCAAGTTCTTGAATTTTGCCTTGTAACGTTGCTTGCTGCTGCCCATTTTCTTCTGAACGATGGGTTTTATTTTCCGTAGGTTCCAGTATACAGCCATTAGTCTTGGATATAGCATGCAATTCTTGTTTCGGCTGCTTGTTTATCGATTCTGCTGATACTGGTGATATATTCGGATTGGAATTCAAAGTAGTTGCACTTGTATCAATTTTTGGTGCAACAATAGGTATAGTTGTTTCTGGTGCTGAATCCATGTTGCTGAAACTATTAAGCACACCATCTATTTCTTCGCGACTGAAAGATGGAATCGGAGGATAATGTTTATGATGGGCGCCTTTACGGTCACCTAATGATGAAAGATAACGAGCCGTAAAGCTCTGTCGTTTCTTCGCCTTCTCAAGTTTCTTTTGTAATTCGCGTAAAGCAGGAGTATCACGACCGCTAGGTGAAATGCCACCAGATGACTCTTTGCTTGATGGTGAAAATGGCGAATGTGCTGTATTTTCTGATAAAACAACATCCGTAGCTTCTTGATAATTGCTATTAATACTGCTATTATCCTTGGGTGAAAGCTCTTCATCTAGTCTTCGTGATGTCATAGATGTCGTACGGCTAAGAGATGGCGTCATACGAGGTGCTCTTCTTGAGGTGATAGCTTGGAGTATAACATCATCCGCATTATCGTCACTTGATCCATCTTCTTCATCTTCTGCTGTCGTATTGTTATATTCACCACCACTGGGGTCCTTTTCAGGAGTATGAGCCTTGTTATTTTCATCATCGAAAGGTTTTTGTTCATCATCAATTTGTTCACTGGCGCTTGTTGCATCGAAATCATTATCATGTATATCACCATGCGAAGTAACTTCAAATGGCGTACCGATATTATCCTGTTCGGGCGGTGGTGTAATGAAAATGACTTCCTCTTCCTCCTCTTCATCATCGTCTTCCTCTTCTTCATCGTTTACATCACGCTCATCACCTGCTTCCTGCCCATCATCCTCGTCATCATCATGATGGTGCTGACCATGATGTTCTGTTGATTGTTGTGTACCAGTTATTTCTATATCTTGATATTCCCCCCTCCCAGATAGAGGCACATTTGTTATTGTTGTTATACCAACAGGTTTATTATCAACAGTAGCATCAATTGATGAAGATGTTGGTGATCCAATACTTGAACGCCTTTGTTCGTTCAAATTAGCTGATCGCTTACGACGAATGACACCAGGCCGAATTGTCCGTTCTTTAGTACTCGGTGGTGATTGCTGCTGTTGTTTTCCCATCGATTCACGAGACATTTGCCTCCGGAGCACAGGGTTCATTCGTCCAGGATTAGATCCAGCTGCTTGTCGCAATGGATTGTAGCTTGTTACACGTGGCGAAGATTCGCCACTTCCTCCACTACCAAACCGGACTGTATTGGTATAACTGTGTCCCCCGATATGGCTTGTGGTCCGCTCACGCACCCCCGATGTGGGTATTCCGTTATACAACCGTTCTAATTTTCCATCAGGGGTTTTACGACCACTGCTTCCCGATGAATCGCGCTTTCGTTGATCTATTTTTTTTTCTCCACCAGAACCTTTTGATATTGGCGATGCTGGACTGTTGTTTTCAGGAGATGGTGGATGCTCTACTTGTGATTGACGTGATCGTCTAGATATGTTGATCTTTTTATACAGATCGTCGTATTTTGATTCAGCTGGTGACATGGTCGAAAACGTCCGGCGTTCACCCTGTCGCACCATTTGTGATAAACTTGGTGTAGGTCTGGCTGCACTAGCAGTTGACACACGCCGAAGTCGAACCTTTGGGTTATTTGCACCGCCCGACACTGTCGTCATCGCTCCTCCTGCCGATAATGCTGATGGTGTAATAATCATTGCACTCTTTTGATGCAACCGTTTATTATCATCCGCAATTTCTTCCGTTGTTCGAATATTCATAACCATCTCTTGAGCTCGTGGGTCCTTCTCGATACATCTTGCTTTCATTTTGCACACAATGTCTTCGGAAAGTTTCCATACAAAAATAGTCCCATCTGAACAAGTACTAACAACTCTAATTGTATCTATTGCTGTTCGAACAAACTTGACTGAGGTAATTAATTCCGCATGGGCACATACTTTTTCAATACAGGCACTGTTGGTCAAATCAAAGAGACGTAAAGATCTATCAGATCCACTGGTGACGGAATAAGTACCAGAATAAGGATCTAAATCAATGTTTATTAAACTACCGCCAGAATTCTCGGCCGATGTACCAGTGACGGTTTCCTCAGTCGTTTCTGGCTTGCATACGCGAACAGGTTTTCCAGAGTCCGTGTTAAAGACGAACAGACGACGTTCGCCGGTCACAGTAGCAATATAACGATCGTTCAAGTCAAGTGACATATCAAACACAGTACCACGGCCCGAATAGTTATGATAAGTGGAGTAATAATACTCATTCATGTTTGGTTCAATAATACCACGGAAAATTACACCTTTATCAGCACCACAACTAATGAGCCGCTGTGCATTTCTGGAAAATTTGACAGCAGTAATTGAAGATGAATGATCATCAAGTGTTTGTACTAGTTGAAACCCACTGTTGATATCAAAGACATGCAAAAGTCGATCGCGAGATGCCGTAGCAATCATGTATGGTGTATCTATAGATGTTTTTATACAAAACTCAAACTAAATTAATACTGATAGTGCGTGTATTTTTTGCGTCGTTTATTTTATCATAATTGTATAATATATATATTGATACCATTTTTTGAGGGGTGTGTTAAATCCATGGCGAGAATTTCAGAATCATGGGCTTCTTGATATGTGATTTGATCCCATGTCTCCATGCTATGCACACGTAAGTTTCCATTTCGATCACCTGTAGCTAGTAATTTACCATCGCTACTCATTTTGATTGACCGAATACCAAAATCTGGGTATTGATCATCTGCAAATTCTATATATTTCAAAAAAAAAGTCAACATGGAGTATATGATTTCACGGTCTGTAACTATGTCACCTTACCAACATCTCTTCGTAATTTAGAGAACTCGGCCGCATCATTATCAACATAGAGCATTTTAACTAGTTCTCGAGAATATATATTTCGACGATATAATGATGCACTACTGCTACTACTTGGTGATAAAGGTATGTTAGATGATGTGGATGTCGTTGCTGAGGTGGGTGATCTAATGGGTGGTGAGATTGGTGATGGGCCCATGCTGCTGGTGGCAGATCGAGGTGACGTAAGAATAAATGATGATGATGTTGAATTGGGATGGATATTGTTATCAAGATTCCAGAATCGAACAGTTCCATCGGCAGAATGCGTTGCAAATGAATTAGATGGTATATTATTGACAGGTTCTATTAAATTTGGGCAAGGCTATATAAATTGAGCACGTTGTGACAGTTAGTTTCTTGTTATTTCTGCAGAAAATAGTTTGAAAGTATAAATTACGAGAATTTTACCTCAACGCCCCAAACACAATCGCTATGATAGACAAAACTTCGATATTTGCCAATCTTTTTTAGGTCTCGGATATCCCATAAAAATAAACTTCGGTCAGCATAGACAGCTGTTACTTTAGTGGATCGTTCATCGTATGTTATAGCGATAGCATCAGGATAATAAGTATTTTCGTCAGTATGGTGTTTGAGCATTTCAGGTGATGTGATCGCACCAATATCTATTCCTAAGGGATGAGGTTTCGGAAGCATCCCGCAATATTTTAAAGTTTCTGGCTCGAAAAGTCTAGTATAAAGTATCTTTAATAAGTCGTTTGTCATTTTTCACACACTCTTTTACCACTTATGTTACCTTATGATACCGCCTGCGCAGGCACAGATAACAAAATTGGATGATACAGCAATAGAATAAGCACTTTGAACCTACAAATGTAATAAAAGTTTCTTTCAATATTATAACCCGTTCATATGCTTTTTTAAGTAAGATCTTTATATACATAGGTTCATACCTGTAAATCGACCCATTTATCAATAACACGCCCTTCTTTAAACATGCATAAAATACCACTATCCGTCAAGAAATATACATTTTCTGTCTTGCCACGGTCACAACCAACGGCAACAAAATTACTTTCACGTAGTGCACCAAGAATGCCTGATCTTCCGTCCAAAACCTGAGTCTCTCGTGACGATAGATTACCCTAAACAAAAAAAGAAGATCACAAATTATGATTACAAACTGTAGCTGATGACAACTATAATAATAATATCCCTTAAATCCGTTTAATCTTACCCTTTTTGGAACACGCCCTCTAGCATCAAAATACCAAAACTTGACATGCCTTAATCCAGCTGTAACAAAATAAGTCCCATCTTTGGAAAAGGATAATGCATTGACCTTGCTTGTGACCTTGTTCCCGGCCAGTTTGATACCTTTTTTCCAATTCCATACATACAAATACCCATCATGCTATTATTATGAATAAATATATCTGTTACATGGAAAATTAAGAAAATTATGATGATCAGGTTGCTATTTATATTAGGTACCTGAAATCCAATAGAAACTAAGTAACGCATATTGGGAGAAAATGCCAATGATAAAACTCCAAATTTGTGTCCACGACATTCGTGCAAAAGTAGACGTGCTTTGACATCCCAAATAAGAATTCTTGGTTGGTGACCCATCTAATAGATACACATTATTCAGCATCGAATATATATCTAGTCTTATTAATACACGTTTGCTATTGAAGCAATTAAACGAACCTCTCCTGCCGCAAGATAGTTTCCATCAGGTGAAAAAGCCAAACAGCTAATAGGCTTTGCACGTGTACTAGCTGGTGTTTTTTTCTTTTTTTCCGATGTATTCTGTACACCTGAGATATCTGTCGGTGATGACCCCAGAGGCGAGATAAACGAACTTCCTGCAAGCATCATACTGCTTGCTGCAGCTCCTACGACACTATTTGTTACTGCAGCCGCTGCCAGAGCAGCATTCGCGTTGCTATTGGTATTGTTGGAGGAGTTATTAGCTGTGTTTGTAGGCGGATAAAGAAACCCAACTTGTTTGTTGCGTTTATGATTATATAGAACAACAACAGCACCAGCTGCATAAGCAATGAGATCGTGTGATTCTGCTGTGGCTAAAATATTTGACGAAGCTGTGGTCAAACCCAAAACACGCTCGAGTTTAAGCTATACAATAATATAAATTGATAGGATAGAATAAGTGGTATTAAAGTGAATATATAGAGTTCAAAGTACAAAAAATATATAATCGATCATATACAAGCAGAGAATGAGTGATGTTACTTTTTGTGGAGGACGTGATGGATCTTTTCGCTTCCTCCGTCTCATTCCAGGGCCACCATTTATTGAAGAAGTTATGTTTGATAATGCGACAGTGGATTGCGTTGGGAGAGGTTGAAATGGAGGAGTAGTATTTGATTGTGGAGGAGGGACATTACCAGCATTCACCGGAAATAACTCTGTCATGATGACAGAAATTAAATTAAATAATATATCAAAGTGTTAATATGTTTTAAGAAGGTAAAAGAAGAAGAAAAAACAACCTCCAAATTTGTAGGGTTGGGTTTTGATTTCCAAATCACACCATAAACTATTTTATCTCCTTTCTTTTGAGAACCCACATATGTATGCATGCATATCTTGCGTTTCTTTTTTCCTCCCTTTTATAACTTATAAATAAACCACTATTCGTAAGTTTTCTATGAAGAAAACAATAGTAAATTCACGTAATATACACTCGTTGTTCTCTCCAAAATCCAATATCATGCTTAATTGATATAGTATATAACCTAATACAAATATCATCACATAATTGCTAGTCAATAGTTCCGGGAAGTGTATTGAATTCTAATTGCTTTTAGTGAAATGTCTATACAAGCATTAAGTACTGCAAAAATGTTCTAGATTGTATATGATATGTATGGTGGGATACATCAACTATACAACAAAGAGACTCCCCTTTCGAACCTTTACATTTAGTTTCTTATGCTACTGTAGTTTATATTATATATTATAATCAGTTTTCACAAATAATTTTAACTTGCCGTTATTGCTGATATCATACTTCAACATAAAACATGTAACAGGTGTTGGAAGCTCTAACCATAATATATATCTTTTCAATAATAATAATAATTATTATTATGATACGTTGTTTTAATTCATACTGCTTGTAGCAAGCGAATGTTGTTAGAAACTCTAAACAGTTTATGATGGGTAAATTTTAGTAAAGAATTAGTTCTGAGATACTGTCTTAAAGAAAAAAATAGCACTGTAGGTCAATATATCAAAATATATACCAGTATTACCATAGCGTTCCTTATTTTATTACTATATATTTGTACATCCATCTTCTACTATTATAGTTTACCATTTATCACTAACCCACTATTCGCTTTGATTTTATAATGCATAACAGCAATGTTATTGGTTGGAATTTTCGGCATCCAGGTTCCTCTTTGGCGGAGGTGACACACTTAAAAAAAAGTAAATTCAGAATTTCTCACTTATTCTTACATAACAGCACACCATGCAAACTCATCTATTATTACGAGACCATCCACGCGCACTAGCTTTACGACCAACGGTTTTACATGAAGCGCCTTCGGGTGTATTAATGTTTGAACAATATTCCAACTCGTTGAACATTAGCAATCGTGCTATCACAAAATTATTACCATTAGGTGAATTTGAGGACGCTTCATGGCGCATTTTAAATAGCAGGCCAGTATTTGGCTGTCTTGGCATGATTAACGTCATGGGAGGTTTGTTTTACCTTTTTAACTGATTTCATTACCTGAAAGTATAAGGAAAGTATTTTCATTAACTGTATTTTTAAAGAGTGTTTTATTGCCATTGTTACCGATTGTGTGCAAGTGGGTCGAATTCGTACTGGTGAAGAAGTATATAAGATTGTATCAGTATCGTTTTATTCGTTATCATCGTCTAAGTACGATGATTTGGATGTATCATCAATGACACGGGATTATACCGAGAATCCAAGTGACGATTGGAGCGATCATGCAACGATACAGCATCCATGTGCTCAATTGGAAAAGCTATTTTCTGTTGGCAACTTTTATTTTACACCAGATTTCGATTTAACAAAAACTGTCCAAGCTAGGTAAACAAAAGATTAATTTCATGCACATTGGGTATTAATATGGGTAAATACTTATATCATTTTCGTTTGGATTCCACATAATAGGACATCGGACGCATCATCAAGTGTTCATGCATTTGATGACCATTTCTTATGGAACAAGTTTCTGATATCTGGATTACTTGATTTTCGAGCAAAACTAGAACGAAAAAAGCAAATGGATCTTGATAGGGGAGGGTTTTTGGTAAATTAAATGGCGAATAAAATGGGTGCTCTTTTTAATATGTTATTGATATAATTTTCATATGTATATCTGTAGGTATTCGCTATTCGAGGATATGTGGGTGTGGAAAGCGTAATACTTGAAAATGAAAAGTACGAATTATCGGTGATATCCAAATTAAGTTGTAAGCGGGCTGGTACCCGATTTAATTCCAGAGGCATCGATGACAACGGACATGTTGCCAATTTTGTAGAGGTAAGCAATGGATATGTAATTCTAGGCTAGTAGACCATCATTATTTCTAACTTTTTTTTGTAATTTTCTATAGACAGAAACTGTATTATATTCTGATCACGTATGTTATGCATTCACACAGACACGTGGTAGTGTTCCAGGTAATCCCCAATGTCACTTGATGACTGAGATATTGGAAGCATTTTGTATTTGTTTGCAGAAAATTCATGTTTTTCTATTCAACATATAATTACTTAGTATTCTGGGAACAACAAGGTATCGTTAATCAAAAATTACAAATTGCACGAGGTCCAAGTGCAACCCAACCTGCTGTTAAACGACATTTCAATGAACTTATCGGTCGATATCAATCCATATGCAACATCAACTTGTTATCTGCTCGTGAAAATACGGGCGAATCTTTACTCGGCTCCACTTATACATCGGCAGTTCACCAGCTTCATATGCCTGAAAGCCAACTTCGGATGATCAATTTTGACCTACATGCTGAGTGTCGTGGTGGCAACTATGACAATCTTATATATTTATTAAATGACGCACGGAATTATTTGGAACAACATGGGTATTTTTTAATGGATTCAGTTGATAATCACATCGTCAATCGACAGACTGGATGCTTTCGTACGAATTGCATGGATTGCCTTGATAGAACAAATCTAGTACAAAGCAAAATATCAAGCATGGCATTACAGAGTTATCTTGGTGGTCTTCATATTTCACAGTGGGACATAGAAATGCTAATGGACAAGCATTCACACTTGTGGGCTGAAAATGGAGACGGATTATCAAGAATGTATGCAGGAACAGGTGCTCTCAAATCGTCATTTACACGTACTGGCAAAGTAACATTTATGAACATGTTGAACGATGCTACACGATCAGCCAATCGGTTTTTTATTAACAATTTCCAGGATAAAGCTAAACAGGAAGTCATTGATCAGTTATTGGTAGGTCATGTAAAATATGAGCGTATCCTCTCATATTGAGTGATTTAACGAATAGATTTATTTTAAAGGGTAAATTGGCTGGTCAGCAAGGAATAGTCATTCACGACCCTATTAGTGATTCGGTTTCGAAGCTAATGGCTGGACGGTATGTATAACAAAATATTGATTAAAGGAATGAAATATTTGTTGTAGAGAACATCATGTGCAAAATACTTACTTATTCAATACAGGTCAAAAGAGTATTCTACTATGCGAAAGGTAACGATTTTTTGTGGAACCTATAATTTAAATGGCAAGCATTTTAAGGGCGAATCATTGAATCCTTGGTTGTTGCAGCATTCCCAATGTAAGTTAAAGGATAAAATATTCAAAGATATCTTCAATATATAAACTAAAACCAACTTAAACACGTATATAGGGGGGGAAGATGAACCCGATATTTATGCTGTTGGTTTCCAAGAAATTGTAGAACTATCTCCTCAGCAGGTTTGTAGAACAATTGCATCATCTTTAGTTTAAACAACATGTTTAACTCGTTATATATTTAGGTGATGGCAACAGATCCAGAAAAACGGTAACTGATTTGAGAACACTATTGGAATATACGGCATGCTTTTTCTACATTGTTATATCTTTATTAACAAGCTTGTCCTTTAAATAAAAATAGCAAAGTATGGGAAGAACAAATAGAACGTACATTGAACTCCAATCCGACGGGAAAGTCTAAATATGTGATGCTTCGTTCAAACCAGCTTGTCGGTGCCGCACTGGTCATTTTTGTAAAGGCAAGCATTGTGGAGAATATTCGTAACGTAGAAACAGCGATTAAAAAGGTAAATGATATTTTTTTGTTAATGAATGTTATTTTATATGAAAGCTGTCATGAGATATCACATATCAAATTTGAAAAACCCAGTTCCCCATGTAAATCAGTACATTAAACTTCTCTTCGTGTTTTTATCTTAGACAGGTATTATGGGAATCGCTGGAAATAAAGGAGCAGTTGCAATACGTATGGATTATGGTGACACCAGTATTTGTATCCTTGCGGCACATTTTGCCTCTGGTAATGAAATTTCTACGATTGTGTTAAGCGTTTTTTTTTGTGCTGTTTTTTAACCTAATTGATGTTTTAGGTCATTCGAATTATGAAGATAGAAACGCTGATTTTCACACTATTAATCATGGACTTCGATTTTTAAGAGGGCGCACGATAGATAGCCATGAGTGAGTCAATTTTTATGACTTATATAAGGAATTTAATGGCTAATCGAGCTTGCGTTTTTACTCTAGTAATATTTTCTGGTTGAGTGATCTGAATTATCGAGTTTCATTATCAAACGAAGAAGTATGGAATATAAATATATTAATGAACCCGTGAAATATTTGGTAGTTAATATGTCAACATATATTTATACTTAATTCAATGCAGGCACGAACATATGCGGCACAAGGGAATATCGATGCTTTATTTCAAGCGGATCAGGTATGGATAGCTAGACACTTCTTTTTTTTTAAAAAAAAAAAAGTCACTTCGTATGAATTGGCAATCGTTAATTCCATTCAAACTTGCGCTCTTAATTCCAGCTTCAAAACGAAATGCGACTCGGTCATGTTTTCAAAGATTACCAAGAAGGGCCAATAACTTTCTTACCAACTTACAAATACGACAACGGGAAAGATATATATGATACCAGGTATAATATATGCCTATCGATATATATTGAATATATGAAGATAGTGAACTAATCATTACTACCGGCTTCTTGATAAAAAAAAATAAAGTGAGAAGCAACGTGTGCCAGGTTGGACAGATAGAATATTGTACAAAGGAAAGACATTAGAGCTTGTCCAATATGCCCGGGCGGAATTATTCACCTCAGACCACCGTCCAGGTAAGTGCGATTATTTGCATTACAATGTGTCTGGAGTTATCTTTTGTAGATTAATAGTTTTGCCACTTTTTTTTAATAGTCTTCGCCTTGTTTGAAGCGGAGGTATGAACCACTTATATTACTTTTGTTTAGAAAAAACAGAAAAGTGTTAAGCTAAGGAATATTATCATATACTAAAAACGGATCTATATAATTCTTCTTCAATGGAGTAGATAATGACATTAGATCATGATGCAAAAATCCGACTACAGAAAGAATTGTATCAAAAGAGTTTAGATGGCATCTCAGTCGACGCAATAATGCCACCAGAGCTACCAGCTCGCCCAAAAACATCTACACCACTTCCGAGATCCACTGTGGCATTGCCGACTGGGCCTGTTGTTAGTACACTAGTTGATATAAGCCCAGTAGACCCATTGTGTTTAAATAAATGTACGTTGATACCTTTACGTGGTATTTTTATATTCAGATATATGTAACTGATCAAACTAAATTAATACTCAAAACCATTAACCATATATTTAGTGCCAGAGCCAAGTTCGGATCTTTCTAAATGGTGGGAAAATGGTGAACGTATGTTTCTGAAAATATTCACAATAATAGAGAGTTTATGTTAACATGAAATGTTATTAAATTAAATTATAGCTCTTCCTCGTGCGAATAAGCACTCAACAAAAAAATCAAACCCATTTCATCAATCATCCCGTAAGTTGTGAGATCCTATGGAGGGTTGTTTAAGGTTAAATATCAAGAAAGGAAATGCATCATTAATTTTTTTCACCACGAAATGTAGCACAAGACATCATGACACCTTTAGCAATTGACGATAGCGGACAGAGCTCTCTTTCTCAGTGGGCACCAATACAGCCTGGAGTAAGAGCAATTTTACCAGAAACTCGTTCGACGACGAAAACAACATCAACAGCGTTACCGTTACCTAATACTACTTCTAACAATAAGAACAGTTATAATAATAATTCACCACAGATACCATCTTCACATCCACCATCTAGTACACCAGCTGTAATTTCATCTATAGAAGTAGAAGAAGAATATGAACAACGATCATCGGTAGCTGAGAGCAGTGAAAACAACGTATCATCTGCATTTGGATATTGGAATAACAGACAAACAGCTGCATCATAATTTTTAGTATGTTTTAAATAATTGGTGGTGTATTAACACTATGGATTGTACATCATCAACTGTGTGACTTACTATAAAAATTATTGGACTACCTCAATAAAACCGGTGAACACTGTTGTACTGTACATATATCGTTTTAAAGTTCAAAGAAAAATATGTTAATCGACAGATATACACTGTTACAGGATGACGGTAACTAGTAACATATAAAATTAATCATTATGTCCCTTTTTTTGACCCAGAAAATTTTTTATTATTGGGACATTGTTCCTTGGAGCAATCGAAAGTAAGAGAAAAGCATTACCATGTAGTTGCCTATTAGTGTTGAACAATATCTATTCAGCTGATGAGCAATATCATGATGAATTACGTTTATACTGTGAAAAAAAGTTACTAGTTATTTCTATATCGTCAGCAGAAGAACCCCTTTTGTTGGTGGTGTTCGATAAGACAATATATAAACTCTTGCTGTTGTGTACATCTATCAAAATTAGTCTCGTTCTACAATCTCGTTGGCTTCAAATAATACATTCCCTACAATTCGTAACAGTCGTAAATGGATCCAATCTTTGAGTGCATCTTTATTCATAAGATCGATGTCGTAAAGTGGACTAGCCGGATATATGATGATAATATTTGCTTCAATTTCGTACCGTGTAACTATTTTTTTAAAAATACTTACATGTAATGACAGTATAAATTTCAGCCAGGAAGCTCTTTGCACCGACTTATATTGTTAGTATTATTGCAATAAGAATACGCTAGAAAATATCCATCATACAAACACCGTATTCAATATATATTATATTATTATATTGAAAGAAAATGTAATAACTTTTGATTTTTAATATGATCGAGGGAATGTGTGTTTGCGAGAATGATGAAAATGAATTAATGAGAGTGCAAAATAAAGGGAAATTTTTGTGCAATGCATGGCATGCTTATTCAAAAGTAAAAAATTACAAATATAAAGAAGCTGCGAAAATGATATCACGATGAATTTTGCTAATGCCTATTTGATATAAAAATGTAATTAGTATAGGTATTCAAGAACGGTATCTTACAGCAAAATAACTAAAAAAATAAATAAATTTACCATCAGAAAATTTGTTTTCTAATTCAGTATTGCCGATTGATTTTGCTGCAGCACTCATTTGACGTAATAATTCTTCAAGGCGTCGAAATACACGAATCAAAGAACCTTCATACACCTCAGTCATCTTACAAATTTGATGGAATTTGGCACCTTGACACCATGCAAATACAACATCCATAAGTTCTGGTTTAAATTTGGCTACATATTCTTCTTCATCGATATCCATTTTGCATTCTTTGGCTACTTTGGCGATCTTCCTTGCCATATCCTGCATCATTCGTAACGGGGACGCGAGCTCTTCTTGCATACGTGCTTTTTGATCCACTTTTTCATCGAAAACAAAACAACTTAACAGTGCGACTGACTGTTCAACAGTGAGATCGTTGAAGACATTTTGGAAAATCATCTCTGTTAATAATAATTCATCACCAGTACTGATTTCACATGCTACACGACCTTTCATTTCAACAACATCTGCTTGTGTGGTAAATCCAAGTCTAATAAGTACAAATATACAGTTTAATTAGTACCGATTATATCTATTTTATATTCTTTTAGTAAAATAATAACTCACCGTCGCATCACACGTTTTCTGCTCTTGAGTTCATCCAACTGAACAATCGATTGTGCATCGGTAATTCTGCGTTTTAATGATCGAACCTTTTCATTTAAGTCAACCTTGGTTGCATATGCATCATATAATGCTGGTAAATCAGGAGATTCGTTCAGTGAATGTGACATCAAAGTTTTTTCTAGCATGACAATTTTCTAGAAACGGCATAAGTTAGTTCACAATGTAATCTCTTTATATATAATTTATTCTCGGTTATCAACCATCCAGCCATCCAAACTTACAGCAACAAGCTTCTTAAATTCAGGATCTTTAATATGCATATTATCCACTGGATCTAAAAGTGGAATGTTGTCAGGGAAACGCTTCTTCACTTCACGGATTGATGTCAACACAGATTTTCTTGAATCATTGCTTCGAACTTCTTTTGGTAAAACTAATCGAATATGACTGATGCCCTCCAACGCTGAAAGCGCAACAGGAACTGCCTAAATAATAAAAGAATCATATATATCAAGTTAATAAAAGTAATATAACTATGTAGATGCACTTATAATTCGGTAAAAGAAACAAAGATACAAAATTTACCATCAGAGCGCCTGTTTCGTCAGATTCTGCTGGTCGAACCCCAACTGTCCTTCCTTCAGCATCTTTGGACATTGTGCTATTCTTTTCACAGAACAATAATACATCCAAAATGATATTGACATCAGGCTCAGTGTCATTCTTGTTCTTATGTGTTTTAACTCTTGAATAGTTGATGACAGCACCCCAACCGAAATCCATATCCAAATGTTTGATACGAACAAGGCGACCAGGTTGCATAAATGGTAAACAATAAGTAGGATGGCTGACAACGTCACGAACATCACGAGTATAAGTATCGATCTGCTTTCTGATTTCGTAATAGGAAGCGATTTCCTCTTCGTTAGGGATGACCAGGGACTTTCGTTCATCTTCCAATTTTAAGAGCTCTATTATATCAATATAATGTAAAAAAAAAAAAAAAATTAGTACGAGACACAGGCACTCTGAATCTTTATTCTTTTTTTACCTCGTTCATATTGGGGAATATTAGCATCATTCTGGAACGTATAGAAACAACGCTCCAACATGAATTCAGGACTAATGCCTTCAACACGTAAAAGATTGAGTACCATGTTGTAGCTGAGATGGAATGCTGAATTCATGCGGTCCGATTCACCCTATATCAAAAATAGATAAAAAGTTAAATAAATAGTCTAAATCACCATGAATACCTGCTAGTTAACAGTTCCGTTTACCTTGACCATTCCTTTAGCAACAGCAGGTTCCATCTTTTCATCAATCATCATAATAACAACACCACGTTCATCGAGACCTCGACGGCCTGCACGACCTGACATTTGAATATATTCACCAGATGACACCTACATATTTCATTTTTTTTTTTTGATTTAGCAATCTTGTATCGGCATATTTCACATAACAAGGATCTATGACTTACCCAACGTTGTGATTTTCCATCAAATTTTCGAACACTTGTAAAGACAACAGTTTTTGCAGGCATGTTCAAACCGATAGAGAAAGTTTCTGTAGCAAAGAGAACTTTCAGTAGCCCTTCTTGGAACAATACTTCGATGGTTTCTTTCATAATAGGGAGAAGACCACCATGATGGACACCAATACCACGTCGTAACAATGGCAGCAGCTGCTGAATCTGCGCAAGTTGACGATCATCCTCATTCAATGATGAAATGGCATTGCTGAACACTTGCGATACCATGTCACGTTCGCTTTCTATATTATTTAAACAAATAGATCAATAATTACAACTGCCGTTAATACTATCCCAAAAATCTTAGATATTATTTATCCATCCATATCCACTCTTATATTAAAATATACATAAGGCAGCAAATTACCATCATTAAAATCCAGTTTACTCATTTGGAGGGCATTGGCTTCACATTCACGCTTTGAAAAACTGAATACGATAACTGGATGATAATTCTTCATCATAACCATTTTAATAATACGGAAAATATCTGACGGACCATCATTCTTTCCACCTTTGAAATTTTTCCCCTTTTTGCCTTTGCCCTTTATACCAGCAACATCATCACCTTGACGTTCAGACATTGCAGCAATAGCGCGTTGGAAATTATCCTCTTTGAACTGACTCTTTTCATCCACGACTAAATGAATACCATCACCATTTGCTGGGAATAGATAGTGTTGTAAAGGTGTTGGACGGAAATCGGTATATACAACATGACACGGTTGCTCGTGGATCTTGCAAATCCATTCAGCAAATTCCATGGCGTTAGGAATGGTAGCCGATAAGAAAACGTAACGTACAGCATGAGGTAATAAAATGATAGACTCTTCCCATACGACACCACGTTCTATATATTTATATAAAAACGTAAGTTCTGAATTCTCATCCCATTGTTCGATCTTCCCAGAAATAAGAATCCATCCATGTCCATTCTTATACATTGGATTTTCTTCTGGTTTTTCCTATACCTGAGTCTCTCATATAATGGATTTCATCAAATACAACCCATGCTACTTCACGCATGATTTCTGAACCACGGTATAACATGGATCGTAAAATTTCGGTTGTCATTACAAGACATGATGCTTGAGGGTTGATCGTAACATCACCAGTCATCAAACCAACGTCACCAAATTCTTCTGTGAATTCTCGAAACTTTTGATTTGACAATGCCTATCAAAAATTTATATTTTCTTCCATTATTAGCTTTTTCCCATAATCAGTCTCCTCATATGTTTCTGTTCTTACTTTGATAGGTGAAGTATAAATGACCCGCTGTTTATTCTTTAAACACTGAGCAATAGCATATTCAGCAACAACGGTTTTACCAGCTGAAGTATGAGCAGATACCAAAACTGATTCATTTCGCTCGATGGAGGAAACTGAAACACGTTGGAAAGGATCAAGTGTAAACGGATACACACGAGCAGGATCACTGGGTGGTACGTGTTGCGAGATTGGAACATAGTTGTAATTGGGTGGCACTGCTACTTGGTGACGAACCTATTTTTTTTTAAAGAGTCAAGTTGTTAATTTTCCTTTTTTTCTTTTTCTTACATTTTATAATAAAGCATTTAATACTCACTTGGTGATTCAAAGTAATTTGTGGACCTTCAGTTGTGGGTGCATTTTGTAAACCAGCAATATTGGCAACTTCACGTGAAGTCTCTTGTTCAAAAGTATCTGCTACGATCGGCTGTGGAGCATGTAATTCCTCGGCCCGATGTCTTTTGACAGCTGCTTCAATTTCTTGGTCATTATCATTCATATCGTTGGAATCATGGTCGCCTGGCCGTGATCGTTTATTGCTATTCGCAGTAGTTGCGGATGGTGGTACACCTTCTGGTGCAACGACTTGTGCCTGATCTTTTGTACTTTCGACTATTTCTTCCTCATTGACCTCCTCCTCTTCCATGTCAACATCATCGAAATCATCTAATCCAGCTGTTTTTCCATTAAAAACGTCAAAAAGGGAATCTGTATTCTCGTCGTCGCCAAACATTGTTGTATTCTTATTGTTTGAAGCAAAGAACAAAAGTTCGAGCTTCAACTTTTTTTTTATTAAAAGTAAAAAAGAAAAATGCACTGAGTGCAGTCACAGCCCGATTAATGCAATGTTAAATTTTAGTCCACCAAACGAAAAGCTTTAAACCTTAGTATCCCACCATATTATTTTACATAAATCCTTTTTTGATGTTACGATCTATAGTTTTTTATAAGTACGTAACTTAACTATTTTAGTTATATGAGAAAAAAATAAAAGTGATCACATCCATTTCTTCGTTTTGGGGGGGGGTTCATCGATTATTTTGCAAGTTCAACGTGAATTGTTATTCAACTCATCAAGAACAGCTAGTACTGATAAGATGGATACTAGTACCAATATTTAAACCAACCTGATAGAATATAAAATCGATCATCATTTTTGTTTATAGAATTATTATCGACATAATCATATATAAAATAGTATTATATAGGTTAGTTTATATAATCAACTGATATATATATCATCAAGACGATATATTTAACCATCTTTTTATCAAGAAAAGCATATAAACAAATAAAAAGGTGTCTGAGTATTATATTCCTGTCATATTATGATTCAGTATTATAAAATAAAAGAATGGCACATGCTGTTACTATAATTATTCGTAGTATACAGCAGTTGTTTTATACAAAAAGGTGTCAATGACGTATCTAAAGTGCCTTGCAGAAATGTTTGGAAGTGTTTGAAGAATAAAACATAATATACATCAATATGATCACTCTTCTTCTCCGACTTGAACAACTCATTAACGTGCTTTTAATATTATATCAATATACCTATGTCGATCTACAATAGATAAGTGAATTTGATGTTTTTGTTGATACGTAATAATGCTGTAATAGATACAACAAAATTACCATGTATAGAATGAACCGACGACGAGATGATCTTTTGTTATCATCATCGTGTGATTATTTATACCAATCAAGTATCATCATTTTCATTATCTTCTATCAATGCTGTATGTTGATATATCAAACCATACATTCATCCCGCGGAACTGGTTTTTGTAAGAAAGGGTTATACATTAGAGATTGGGGGGGTGACCTTAGTAAGAAAAGTGCGTGTATGTGGCAGGGTTCATTCTTTGGCTTCCTCGGAACTAACTTTGTTGATAGATTATAAAAAAAAAATATCCTGTTTTGTTCCATAAACAGTAGTGAACACCAACCACAATTTATGAATGTATTTAAACGACTCGATTATTATTATTCTGAAATATATACGATATTAAAAAAGCAAGATTAGATTCTCCCCCAACAAACATTATATATAAGATATTATGCATTATTATATCTATTACCACCTCCTCACTTGTTTGTATATATATATATATATATATATATATGTTGGGGGATGTATTGCATTCTAGAACTTTTACATTACATTGAATAATTAGTAGAATGATGATTTACACTATTAATAAACGGCAACTATATATAAAAACATGATGTAAAAGAAAAGAAATCAACAAAATGAGTCTTTGTTATTGTTGGGGGGATTTAAAGATGAAAGGGAGTGAAGGGTTGAATTGGAACCAATGACAACTGGTTTTTTTTACATATAAAAAAAGTTTTACTAAATTGAATCAAAAGCTTTTTTTTTTTATTTCAATATAAAAAATAGAAAGAGAGAAAGAGATTGCCTTTGCATACTTCTTTCCTTTTCTCCCCTTTTTTTTTTATTTTATTCTTTTAACTATACCTCTTTATCATCATCATCATCATCATCTGTTTTATAATAGAAATAAAATAAAATGCAATCAACAATACATGTAACTTCAGATTATGAACAAGTGGATGCTCATGCACCGTCCAGCACATATTATACAACCGGATTAAATGCCGGAGGTGTAATCGGAAGACTTAAAACCTATACTGTATGTGTACTTTTTTTTTAGTATTAACCCTGTTCATATCCTTTTATTCACCCGTCTATAACTCAAATATGAATCTATTCAGGGCCAGCGATATAATGATTCTCCCGTTCCACCACGTAAAAGAAGAGCTTCACATGGTATATTTATTTTTCAATAAGAACAAAAGAGAGAGTAATACTAACCAATAACATTTATTATTTTAGACGATAAAAGTAAAGCCCAAAAATTCCTCATTGACGTTCAAGAAACTCAACGCATCTTGATGGAACAAGAAGATACAGATGGCGATTACCAAATCACAGTCAATGATCTCGGTCCAAAATCTTTTTCTGTTGGGACTGCAGATTCAGGTGGTTATCGCAAGATTGATATTCGTGGAACCTACATGTTATCAAACCTCTTGCAGGAACTTGCATTAGCCAAGGATTATGGTCGTAAGCATATCGTTTTAGATGAAGCTCGACTGAATGAAAATCCAGTGGATAGATTATCTCGTATGATTCGACATAATTTTTGGCAAGGTTTAACACGACGAATTGATGCAGACGGACTTGAACTGATCTGTGCTGATACCAAGAATCGTTCTGCAAACCACAATCCACGTATCTACATTCCTCATGGAGAGGATGCTGTCTTTGATTATTACAAGCATGTGGCTGAGACCCGTAAACATTTGAAACTCGACGTGCAGCTCCTGCCCAAGAATATTACGCCTGAATACGTCAAGAGTATTAATGATCGGCCCGGTATTCTTGCCTTGGCCATGCGTGAAAAAAGAAATACTTTAGTCGGTGTTCCCTTTGTTGTTCCTGGTGGTCGTTTCAATGAAATGTATGGCTGGGATTCTTACTTTGAAACCTTGGGTCTCTTGATTGACGATCGAGTCGATTTGGCTCATGATATGGTGGATAATTTTGTATATCAAATCAAACACTATGGCAAAATTTTGAATGCCAACCGTTCTTATTATCTATCCCGTTCGCAACCTCCTTTTTTGACCGATATGGCATTACGTGTATTTGAACATGAATCGCCGGCCCATCCTGAAGATAGTAAAGCATGGCTGCGTCAAGTCCTTCAAGCTGCCATCAAGGAGTATCATACTGTATGGATGGCCTCACCACGTCTGGACCCAAAAACACAATTATCACGATTTCGACCAGATGGTATAGGTATTCCACCGGAAACGGAGGCATCTCATTTTGACCACGTTATAGAACCTTACGCACAAAAATTGGGCATCTCCATTGTCGATTATATGCAACAGTATAATGACGGTGAAATCAAGGAGCCTCTATTAGACGAGTACTTTTTACATGATCGTGCTGTACGCGAATCAGGACATGACACTACCTACCGTTTTGAAAAATTGTGTGCTAATTTGGCTACAGTTGATTTGAATACCTTATTATACAAGTACGAAGTAGACATTGCTTATGCTATTCGAAATATATTAAATGATGATGGTGAGGGACTGTTGGACTATGATGGTGTCAAACAGTGTGCAGTGGATTGGGAGGAACGAGCTCGATTACGTCAAGAACGTATTGACAAGTACTTGTGGAATGAAGAAAAGAGTTTATACTATGATTATGACACTGTCAAGGAAGAACAAACAAAGTATGAATCAGTCACTGCATTTTGGACCATGTGGGCTGGTTGTGCAAGTAAAGCACAGGCTATAAAAATGACTAAGAATTCATTACAAAAGTTCGAGGTTTTGGGTGGACTTGTATCTGGTACAGAGGATTCACGAGGCGCAATTACGCTTGATCGGCCCAATCGACAATGGGACTTTCCTTACGGTTGGGCACCCCATCAAATCATGGCTTGGCGTGCGTTTAAAAATTATGGAATGCAAGATGTGGCTTCTCGTTTGGCTTATCGTTGGCTCTACACGTAAGTTTATTGTTTTAGTTGTCCCATTGATATAAATTGAAGTAGTGCAATAAAGGAACGGAAAGTAAGAGTAATATTAAGAAGTTGAAAGCTTAACCAATCCATTTTTGTTCTTTTGTTCTGAATAGAATTACAAAATCATTTGTTGATTTTAATGGAGTGGTCCCTGAAAAATATGGTAAATACAACCATTGAAACCAAAACAATTCATACTCAAATGTGTTATTCCTGGGGGTCGGGCGAAAAGGATAAACATGAAAGAAGAGGCGCAGGAATTTATAAAAATAATAATTTTGTTATTAGATGTTGTTGGTATGACACACAAAGTTCAAGTTGAATACGGAAATGTGGGTACTGATTTCAAGTTTGTACCACGCGAAGGATTTGGTTGGATGAATGCATCTTACCAGATTGGTCTGACGATCATCAATACCCAAATGCGCCGCGCTCTTGGCACATGCACAAGTCCAGATCTATTTTTTGAGCGTGCACTCAAGAGACAAAATATGTTCAATGAAACACATCTTCGACGACGTAAATCATCAGAAGCAGCAGCTAAGAAATTCACTCGTAATGGCAGTGTAATTGCTGCTGTTACTCGTATTGGCGCTGAATCAGGAATTGGCGGATCTAATACACCAGCAACATCACCTATCAATTTTGTTGAGCTTACTGAACCAGAATCGCTTCCGAATAGTTTTAATCACCTAAACATCTAGACGACAATGACAGTAATAGCACATTGCTACTGATCATTGTGTTATGAAAAAAATTCTGATCCAGCATTACCTCTTTGGCCAAATTTTATTTACTTTTCGTTTCTTTATATCCACTCATCGAATCATATCAAAGTTTCAACTCGAATTCGGACCAATTTTACAGCCTCTCTATTTTTCCGCATACCTTAGTACAACAGGCTAGATATATATATCCATAACATACAGCTATATTTCTCGATTGACCATACCTGTCCTCCATAATGTATACAACCATGATTGACCCACCCCTATCATCAAACATTCTTATATAAACACTCTTCAAAGATAAACTGACTTTTTTTAGTTTAAATAAAACTGTACACGAATATAAACATGCAATAATACTACCTATATCTTCAACAGAAGAATAAAAAAAACTATTTTGCTAGCTATTTGTTACATATATTTATTCATGATGCAATCAATTGTTCACGTTTACGTATAAAAAATACCTTGGATTTTCATAAATACGTATAGCATAAGCCCATTACCATATTTTTATATAGTTTATAACCTTTAGATACTTTCTTCAATACTTTGCACATTACATAATATTTAACCCGATTATATAAAATATTGTGCCGCCGTTCCCATACATCTAGAACATTTATAGTCCCAGCCAAGAAAGTATTGTCTTTGATATCATATATAACAGCGGAGGATCGTCTCTGTTAAAGAGCAATGCATGAATTCAAAACGAAGGAATATAATCTGGTACTTGTCATTAACATCATGCTAATAAATCTTTTTATATAAAAAGAATACAGAAATGAATATCCGAGAGGTATATATTTGTGAAAGAAGGAGTGTATAGTTACTCTGGGAAAAGGTCACCGGCTAGTATGTATTATTCATGCAGGAACAGAAAAAACATGCTAAAATAATAGGGAGTTTGTTGCAGTGTAAGAAGGAAGAGGCTAAAAAACCAAGGAAGGAGAAGTATTTTTTTTTTTTTGCATCTGCTCCTATTATATATAAAATAAACTTATCCAACGTAAGAAGAGCAAGCTACCTCTACAACAAATACGTCCTCCGTATTTGACATAATACTTTTGTGTATTTTTCTCCATATATACAAACTATATATCTACCTTTAAATCTCCTTCCATTGTCTCCTAATCAACGAGAATACATCATAAATCCCTTTCTTTCAGAAGAAAAAAAAAACTACATTTGATTACAACTTGTTACGAAGTAAGATATATTTTTCTCTCTTTTTTATTTACTTTTTTCATAACAGCCTAAAAAATGCGCATATCTCCACACCATCTGTTTACAACAGAAATCACATTTACGTTAATTCTCTTTTTACTCAAAGACACTGTAATAGCACAACAAGAAGGTGCTTCGGTATCTTCTGGTTCTAATGTTGGTGGTAAATCATATAACTGTGATCCAAATACGTGTCAAGTTTCCAAAGATTGTCTCTGTGCATCCAAGAATCCGCCTAATAACCTGTTACCACAGGATACTCCGTAAATATCACATACAAATTACAATTACATATCTTATGTGTGCTTTGCTCTGATATTTCTAACAATCCTTTCCTTATTAATAATACAATAGTCAATTTGTTACAATCACCTTTGATGATTCTGTACAGCCTACATTAATTGAAACTGCATATGATTTGTTGAATGTCACGTATGTATATATACATATATATATATATCCTCATGTTGATCATGAAGTATACCACAATAGATAACCAAAATTGTTATTTATATTATTACTAGAAACCCGAATGGATGCCCTGCAAGAGGAACTTGGTAAGATAAGTTCACATATACTCCATAACTAGTAGAAAGAAAAAAAGGTTTATTGTCTCATACGTATCGTCACGTTATTATTCTAAATTATAAATCAAAATACGTTGGTAACATATGGTTCAGGTTTGCCTCAATGCAATATACTGACTTTTCGCTTGTTCAAGAATGGTATTCTGCCGGCCATGAAGTAGCCGAGTAAGAAAAAAAAAAATAGCTATAAATGCTCAGCATTATTTGAAAACAGCTCTTAACGTCATCAAGCATGGCACTCCACGTACTTAATTATATACCCTTTTTATTTCATCTAATATTTTATATGCGTACTTACACAGTCATACATTTACTCACGTTGGAAATCCATCTGAGAGTAAGTTCTCCTTTACATATATCCTACGTACTACTTATCATAGAGTCAACATTATATATCATTAAACATAATAATAATGGATATGTACAATCTATAATTATTATATATAGGTGAGATAACAAGCTGTCGTACGATGCTAAATTCGTATAGTGGTATCCCTAATGGAAAAATCCAAGGATTCCGGGCTCCATTCTTAAACTTTACGAGCAGTACACTGAACAGTTTGAAAAAATTGGGATTCACCTACGATTCCAGTGCAAGTGCTATACCTGATGATGCTTATTGGCCCTATACACTAGATCATGGTATGGCTAATAACTGCTGGTCGGGGATATGTGATATACAAATCCCCGGCCTATGGGAGATTCCTATGTACGCCGTACCGGATGCTACTGGCATTCCACAATTAATGGATGTATATATGGCTGGTTCGCCTGAAGATGTGTCAAAGTGGAGTACTGCTGCATTTGATAATCATTACAATGGTGGTAGACAACCGTTTGGAATTTATATTCATCCTAGTAAAGTTATCCCTTTCAATAGATATATCAAAATAATTGGATGATAATGAGATATTAGGAAATTTACACCTTATACTTTGTTATATAGCTCATTTAACTGCTTATCCTGGATTGCCAGATCCAAAACCTAAGTTGGATGGTTTAATTTCATTTATCAAGTCAATTGCCAGTAAACAAGATGTATGGTTTGTTACTAACCAACAGTTATTGCAATGGATGAAAAATCCAGTCAAAGTATCTGAATTAAAGGATCAAGACTACCTCAAATGTCAACAACCCGTCATTAACAAAGAAATTTGTAATGGCCTTGATGATAATGGCAATGGTCAAATTGATGAAGAATTAACAAATAATTGTAATTTTGGGGCAACCACTTTCAAGACATGCTTCAATTGTCCAGGTACAGCACCTACATTGGATAATCCTACACCAGCTTCATCAGTTCAGAATGGAACTGCTGGATATCGGTATCCAATACCCGACAATTGCGAGTAAGTTTGACATTACATTGAGAAATGAAAACATGGTCATATGCAAAGGATATTAAGCAAGCAAGCAAAATGCAAAACTGTTTTTTTATTTATTTTATTATAATCTAATAGTACACAATGGTGGGATCCTGTTCAGAATACATGTCTCTGTACATCATCTGACTGTCAATATAAAGATACTGCATTGCCTTTCAGTACAACTGGTTCAGGTGGTAAAGATGGTTCAGAGAGTTCAGCCAGTGTATCATCGATTGCACAATCGACTGCTTATATCGCTTTAGCCACTTCGATGTATGCATGGCTCTAATAATATCAATATCAATCTGACTTTATTTTGCCATTCATAGAATGCAGCAAAAGAAACCAATTTATCCATAAATTATAAATAAACAGTAAAAGAAAAGAGAAATATTTTTAATGATAATAGTAATAATAATATATAAGGAGCAGGCAGAATATGTATGTACAAGAAAAAAAAAGAGAGGATATGATTGGGAATACACTGTCAACTTTAATGGGCTGCTGCAGCTGGAGGAGGTGAAGCCATTGTCACCTTTTCATCCTCTTGATTATTATTGACTGGTTTAGGTGGTTCAGTTTGAACCGATGCTTCAGTACCTACACGGATCGATGATGGGCCATGGGCACTCAATACATGTTGTGGTCCAGGAATATCATTATACATATCCACCGCTTGTCGATAATATGTACGTGCTGGTAAATGCCAATAATGGTCCAAATCGTCCACAACATCACCAAGTTTCACACCACTTGTTGACACAAGTCTGTACATTGTCATGATATCGTTATCTTTACTATCCAACTTGGGACGAATTTCAACCTTGACTCGTTCATTCACATAGTCACTCACAAAAAACGACTTAAAATAGTTGGCGTAAGTTTGCTCGGAGTCATGTAAGTATTGCAAATCGATAATGATTTCAGTTGGGTGTTGGAATGGCGCAGGACGGCCGTCGGCGAATAAGTTGTATTCAATGACAAGGTTAGCATGTTGGCGCATCCAATCCAGGATTTCCTTACGAGTACCATAAAAGACAAATCGTGAGGTATTACCAGAGCTGGTAAGAGAAAGTTTATCATGAAGCATGGGCGGGGCCACTACTCGACCGGGAATGGTCTCTATATTTAAGAGAAGATATATAGTTGAAGCGATTATATATTTTTTACCTCTCAGCAATATTTTGTTGTTTAAAAGAATGAACTCGTTTTTATTTACCCATTTCATAACCATAAGTAAATGTCATTGTTAAAAGATTCTTTTTCTTTGTGTTTGATTGGTAAAAGTTAAAGAAGAGAAAAAGAAGAGAGAAAGGTGGAGTAAAATAGAAATGTAAGAATAAGGTAAAAAACGTGTGACTCTTGAACAAAATGCCGATTTTCCATTGTTTCCAAAGAATTTTTTTTATGCTGTAAATAATTTATAGTATCATGCTGAGCATTTTTGATAAAATATCCCCAGTTGATCCATCCAACCTGCTGCTGAACCATACATCCCAACTAATTGATATCCAGCAGGTGCTTCGACTATATGCATCCCTCCACCATGTCCTCCAAACCAAGGGCTTTTACGTCCAGTAGTAGTCTTGATTTGCAATCCATCTACCCAAGCGCCACTACGTACAGCAAAACCTGACACAAATTCGCCATGCTGCTGCATGTAAAACTCGCTACACCCTCCGCCTCTCTTTCCAATTAAAGTTTCAGACCCGTCGGACCAGCGAAACACCAATCCGTCCAAAAATGATCCATGATGCACTCGAACACAAGTGAGCTGTTTTTGCTGTGATGGGTTAAACACCGCCACAGATTCTGTCCCGCCCAGGCCCTTATGTCCAAATCCATCACTCTTGACAACAGCACCTTTTATTCCTGGTAAATGTACAACATGATCACGCAGGAAAGTGTCAACGTCGTCAATGGATTCCGTCTGTTGGTTTATAGTGGTTGCTTCCAATCTTAAGCGTTCATTGGGTTGACATTGGCATTTTTGTTTTATTTGGTGAATTGATAGTAAGATTCTTTTGGGCTGTTGCCTGTTTTCAGTATACTCAAAGTGAGTACGATAATGTCCATTTACAATAAGTTCAATCATAGAGAAACCTGCTGGTGCTGATAATTCAATATGTTCATGGTCCAAAGGGATAAAGGATGGACTGATAGGATGAGGTGTATCAAAAAATCCGTCGGAAGGAATACGGAAGGCTGGATGAAATCGTAGTCGTACAATATCAACTCGGTGCCTGTAGTAAGATTTGTTTTTTCAGATATCTCTGTTCCCTATTTTTTTCTTCCTCTAAAAGTTTGTTCTAAGCTATTCCATTAATAGTAAAACCTACCAATGTGACCCAGCTTCATCTTCTGGTGGAATTGGTGCTATTCCAGGTTCTTTGGCAACAAATGTTCGATTCCAATTATTATACCCACGACTCATAATACCTGATGCTGTATGTGATAATGTATATGCATGTCCAACTTCATGCAACTATTGTGTTTTTACACATGCATAATATTGTTAATTTTTCATCCTTTTTTTTGTGTCAATTAGACTTTAGTTATATAAATACCATAGCACCCATGCCAATATTCAAAGCGCGCCACCATTGTCCTGATTCATTAGCATCATTTGCAACATAACGTGTATCTGTTGGTGTTGTATTCATCATGCATGGAACAATTTCTTCAATATTGCGGGGCCACGCATGTGTAAGATGTGATCCAAATATACCCAAAGAACGATTACCTCCACCTCCACCTAAAGCAGCATGAGCCAGAACTGTTTTTTGGCCTGTATCCCAATGAGAATCAAGAATCAGTCCAGCTACACAGCAGGGCTGCTTTCCAAACCTAGGATGATCAGCCAAGTCATCAAGGAAAAATGAAAACAAACTTGGTACCTGGTCGTCACGACTTGGACTTTGCTGCGCTCGCCTCACATCCCGAATTTCTTTTAAAGTATGTTTGGAACGAATGATATGTACCTCTGCCGTTTGTCGCGTCACGCAATTTTGTTCTTGGGAGGATACTGTATCGGGTAACCATGATTCATCCAATCGAAAAGTACGTCGACCCATACCATTCCGATGCATTTGCTCGGCGCAAAAAGCTTGCCACATATATCCTGCCATACGTAATTTTTCTATAGCAATGGATAGTGTATTTTCATGGCGTTTTTCTGGTGGAACATCGAATACTCCTGGGGAGTCTTTAGCAATAAATATGCATAAGAATAGTGGTGGATTCTGCAATAACGGCATATACTGAACGTGAAAGTGGAGCACAGCTGTTTGTTGAAAAGTGATTGTAATGGTATTGGGTCCAGGAACTAAATGAACAAGTGCTTTGAAATGAGAATTTACACATGGCCATGACGTGGTTGGGAAACCATTGCATGCAATTGTGATAGGAACATCAAAATGAGCATCGCGTAAACCAGCACGTCCATTAAGGAGAAGAAAGCGCTATTTTTGTTTTAAAAAATGAGCTTTCCTGTTTTATTTTATGTTGAAGACAATCAAGTCTTTCTAACTATCTTGAAAATAAACACAAACCTGATGTACTATTTCACCGTCATTTACATTGGTTATTTCTATAATTTGATTATCGGTTGCAAAGTCAGGACGCTTTGGAATAGGTGGTTTTAACTGCTGTTTCGTCGCAGGAATCATTTTGCCAAAATTAGCGGAAGAAACCAAGAGATTTCACTATTATTTTGTTGGCTGCAGCCTTTTGCTCCGTATATTTTTTGGCATTCTTTTTATGAATAATACCATGGCATCTCTTGACAATTTATCATTGGGTGAACTTTTTACTTCTGGTCAAGCGTACTTAACTGAACTAGAAGAAACTTCTTTAGCGAGCATCGACCCTGTATACCAATCCAAAGTACATGATGGACGAAGTCGACTTGAACGAGCTAGCGATCTTGTTCGACAACTGTCAATCTTCAGTTCCAACGAGATTCTGGACGATATTAATACACAAGATTTACGATTTCTTTTGATCCCCGTATATCTTGGTGAATTAACCCTAAAAGTAATTGAACCCAATGGAAAACGTAGATCGATTTTGGAAACTGCAAAGGTAGAGTACCGGATGCTGAAATAAAAAGAGCTATTTTGGAAGAGACAAAAGAAGAGAAAAAGAAATATACATTTCCAAACCCTATTCTTGATATTGATAGGGTATGAATAATTCTTCTTTTCTCATTCAAATCTAGACCCATTTTGATTCATTTTTAAGTATTTGTGAAGAGCACCAACTGATGCGCGACGAAGATTTACGAGTATTTAAACATAGACAAGAAGGAATAGGAGGCAACAGCACCGCAAGTATTCGACTCAACCCTGCACAACAGCGTCAACAAAAAATTGATCAATATAAACGCGAAAAAGCTGCCGAAAATCAACTCAAAGAATTACGCGCACAATTAAATACTAACAATGATAACGATAATGACATGAACAATGACCGAGATGATGTTGAACGCGACTGGGTGCTTGCAGCCATTCAACTGTATATTATCAAGGCTTTGCAGCACTTGCAAGGAATCGATCAGGAGCTAGTCATGGTAAAAGAAATGGAAGCAATGGCAGAAGATCGTAGACGTATGTCTCCTAGTGGCCAACAACAAGAAGAACCACAGCGTGATCGACGGATACCACCACCCACATGGGGTCATGATAAGCCATTATTGAATAAACAAGGACGACCGCTGCAACCATTTGTAATTACCAACAAACGACAAGAACTGAGGGATCAAGTTTTCCGACCTGGGTGGAGTTTGCCAACAATGACTATTGATGAATATCTTCAACAAGAAGAAGAACGAGGAAATATTATTAAGGGAGGGTATGCGTTGTTAAACTGATAGGTTATTGGATATGCAGAATATACAGTGCAAACATTTTAATTAACGAGGTATACAACAATCTTTAGTGGAAAATCACCACCTGAAAAAGAAGAAATCGATGATAATGATTATGAGGCACTGGATGCAGATACAATGAAGAAGCGAGAATGGGATGAGTTTACCGAGGCTAATCCAAAAGGATGGGGTATGTTTTTTTTTGTTTGTCATAACTTTGGAATATAGTTTTTTTCATGATATCATACAATTAGTAACTTACACATTTGTATTCTAGGTAATCGTGGAAATAAAGGATAACATTAGCTTTTTTCCTACACTTACAAAATGTATGAATATATAAAATATTAAAACAGGATTTTACCTGGGGGCATTATCATGCTACTATTCACTATTCATTTGACGCTTTCCTTCTTATAATGAATAGCCAATACACCGAGTTGCCTTCTCCGGTCAAACCTCTAAACCATATATTCCCGCTGTTATCAAAAAAATATATTGCTTAAGTAAAATAACATAACCATGCGTTTGCTATGTGTTTTGGAAAGAAAAGGAGGGGGTGGATTTATATATAATTTATGGGCTACGCCTAAAAACATTTGTTCTGTTATGCTTATCTGAGCCTCTAACGTTTTTTGTCTCAAACTTTATTTTTGTTGTCGCTTAAATATTTATTGGTTGTGAAGCTCGTCTTGTCAAGCTTCAAGATAATATTCATTCCTTCAAGGAAACCTTAGATGGTAAGCACGATGGCTCTTCCGGGATTCACATCCTACATCCAAGCGATGTCAATCAACAACATCATTATATAAACCATCCCCTTCACTTTTAAACACACAACAACAACAAAAAATGTTTAAGACAACAGATTTATATCTTCAAACGTAAAGAATATTTAGAGGAGTGTTCGCTTCCCCTTTAATTTCAACCTTTTTTTTTTGTGTCATATCTGTATTTTTCTCTCTAATTTCATGATTTGAAGCAAATATGTACGAAAGCATGAAATTAAAAGGTCGCCATTGTATATATACATATAATCGGAAGCATGGTATTGTCTTTAAATGCTTTTAAAAGTTAAATTGATGTTTTATTTACTTTTATTACCTTTATTCACATTTATTATAAAACTAAAGCCCTTTATCCATTCGATTTAACTTTCTACGCTGTGTCAGATGCAATGATGCTATCTTATTTGGTATACACTATTAATAAATAATAAAAAAGCGAAAAGAGGTGTGTTTTTTTTCAATGAAGAAAAAAGACGAGAGTTTAAAGTAAATGATAAACGATTCTAGTATATTCATAAGCATGTAAGCTGTAAATTACCCACAGTCTTTGGCGATAAACACTGAATTTTATCAGCCATTTATCTATTTTACAAAGAAACTCGTGTAATTTTGCTGTAACAAGCAGTACTGCGATGAAACAAATTTAATTAAGGTTTTATGGCTAGAGTGACGTATATTGTCATAACAACATCTACGAAAACATTTTATATCGATTATTATGATCTAACAAGTTTCAAAGAAATACCTAGCTTTATTTAATTGACAATAAGCCTTTTTCCCAAAGAAATTGTTATTGTTCATGAATGCCTTTCTAGTTGTGCCATACTGATATCATAGTTGTTTCCATTATTGTTATTTATTAACACGGATGCTTGTATCATTGAGAAGTGCAATTGTTGATTCGATATATATTGCTAATAATAATACTGGCTAAGCACAAACTTGATTTCTTGTAACTGACTAAGCCAAAGACTATCTGGCATTCCTTGATGCTGGATCATCTTATCTGCAAACTATATAATTGTTATATTTGTATACGGATATCAGCTACCTTATCTGGTCAACATTTGGATGATAATAAAATTCGTTCATTGCTTACGCATAAAAGGAGTTTCCGGTAGCTATTGATAGCACAGGATGATTCTTTTTCTGAAGATCCGTCATTCCCTTCCGTGTCCGTTGTCTGTGTTCTACCATGAGTCGATTTAGATCCAGAATTTCGATCTATATAATGAGATTCATCTGAAGTTAGAGGTTCGCTAAGCTATAAAAGAGGTTTTAAACGATTAATTATATGAACGTAGTTTTGAAGAAAAATATGAAACATCTTCCAATCCCATTTTTAAAAATATCAGTACCTTTTTGGCCAGCTGAGAAGCATAAGCAATAATATCTGTTGGAAATCCCATAAGCTGAGCTGTTTTAAGGCCTGAAGAAGAATAGTATAGTTTAACATCATTCAACTTACAGTGTTACAAATTGCTATCAAAAAAATAAGTATTACCATAAGATTGATTTGTTGCAACCGATCCATCGTTGACAGTATATGAATAGGAAAATGTGCAAGTCCTATTATTAGTATTTTCCAGCTATGAAAGATTGTTATTTCGTTATTTATTAAGAATCAAATGACTATTCCCTTCTTTTCACACGGTTATACTTTTATATACTAAGAACACCTTTTTCTGGTGTAATGTTAATAGTAGTACTTACAATATCAACCTTAAGCTGAAGATTAACCACATTAGGATAAACATTTAGCATTTTGGTAAGCTGATGTAGATGTGTTGTGAAGAAACAAAAGGCCTAAAGATTTATATAATAAAAGTATTCATGATTTTTAGCATCTTATCAAACCTATAATATTGCTGAAATCAAACTTTACTTAAGAGGAGAGGAGTTTGTATAAAATAATAAAACGGGAGCAGTAGAGCATTCTACCTTTGATTTGATAAGATATTCACTAATGGATGCTGCTAGCCCGAGTGCATCGTATGGTGCAGTGCCTGATGATGTATAGTTTTAAAATTAAACAATCAATTGAATAAGTATTCCATTTTACCAATGTTACCATAGTAAATCATAGCATCATAATATGCTTATATAAATGTTGTACCTTTTCCAAGTTCATCAACAATAACAAGACTAGAGTTTGTCACATTCTGGATAATATAAGCAGTTTCACGCATCTCAGCCATAAATGATGATGTATTTACTTCAACATAGTTATCATTCCCAAGACGTGATAAAATCTAAAACCATGATTAGATGTTAGAAATAGAAGTTTACTTTTATGAATCATTTTATTTATTATTGAGCTACGCAATCATATATTTTGTTACCTGATCACATAGACGGAAAGAAGCATATGTTGCTGGAACAAAGGATCCTGCTTGAGCCATGATTGTCAACAATGCAACTTGTTTGATATAGCATGTCTAAAAAGCTAATTTAGTTAACGAAAAAAAAAAAAATATTACTGTTTCTACTTCAGTTTGTTTATCCCAAGAATACATATGTATATACCTTGCCACTCATATTGGGCCCTGTAATAAGCTGAAAACTAGATGATAATGACATGAATGTATTATTTGGTATAACAGGTTCTCGTTGGACAGTTTCCATAATTGGATGGCGTCCGCTTTCAATTGCTAATGTATTAGTGAATTCAGGACGAACTATATATAGCAGTAATTGTGCTTTATTATCAGTGATTATTATATAAATATACAATGAATACATCTAAATGAGAGGTCATACCGTATTCTGAAACTGAGCAGCAATGGCCAAATGATAATAACATGTCCAACATGGCTATAGCTTCGGAAACTTTGTATAAAACACTGATACCCTCACGAAATACTTGAAGAAGGTTCGTTACAGTTCTATACAACGATGCATTTAAGGTTATATTTATCGATGCTGATTGATGGAAAACACCTTTACATACAATATAAGAAGTACAAAATATTCCTTACTTATCAGACATAAGGTAGACCTCTGCAAGTGATTCGTTCATTCGACTATTCTTCTGCAACTACTTTGGCAAGTATATCAATTTCACAGCCATGATTTTATTTTCCCTGGAATCATAAAAGCAAAAAATAGAGTGGCACAACATAGTTGTATTTTTTCTTACCAATTCCAAAGTTGTAAATGTGTATTGCTTTTTCTTTTTCACCACATTGATGAATATTTGATCAAGAGCAGCATTTTCATCGAGTTGATCAGCAGGCAAAGACAAGTAAAACCCTTTTGGTGCATTGAATTGTAACTTGATGTTTAAACCACTTGATTCTATAATAATAATAATAATAATAATAATAGCAAATATCATTCATAAGTATATGTTTATAATGTTAACGTTTGTTTAAAGTTTATACATCAGCTTACCATTATACTCACTTGCCATTTCATAAATATCTTCGATGGTTTCCTTGTATGTTTGTCGCGCTGAGTAATTTGTAATAATTGAATTAAAAATAATAACACTGTGTAGTATTTTAGCGCACATTATATATAGTCTTACCAACGTCTAAAAGGCCATTTACCCCAGACTTGGAAAAAAATGTTTTTTATCGTTAATATAAAAAAATATCTATGTAATTACTACATTTAACACGCATATCTATATACCAACCTTTACAGCAAAACAGCGCTGATGTCGCAGTCCTAAACTGGTCTTTTGTATGCCAATATCATCATGTAATATCTCGTCAATTGCCATTTGAAAATCATCGAGTCTTGAATCCGATAATATCTGGTATATGAATAAATAATAACAGACGTAATGGTATACTTTTAAGAATAGCCTCATAACCGATTTATGGTTTATCTGTACTATCGATACAATAAGCAAAAATCAATCTACTAATTAAATATCATACCTCATTGATGGTAACTAAAAGGGTATTTGAACATGATTGAAGGTTCGAAGCAACATTTCTTAATGCCTTCAATATGGTTTTTAATCGAATGACATGATTGATCTTTGCTTCAGCATATTGGATATCTTCATGTTGCTCGTTTGGAATTTTGACAATGTCAGCAATAATATGGTCAAGGTCAGTTACAGGTTTTAGAGCAGATTGAACGTTGAACATGAAATTTTCACGACTGATAAACTCTTGAGTAGCGTCTAAGCGTCCTTGAATGACTTTCTTATTCGTACTTGGCTGAAGGAGATTTGTTCGTAAAAGACGTCTACCCATGGGAGTCACTGTATGGTCAAGTACACCAAAAAGTGTATCTTTACTTGAACGATTGACGGAATTTGACACTATCTCAAGATTCTTGGCTGTAACAATATCTATAGCATTATAAATGTTGATTTTACATGTTATACGACCAAGTGTATGGTATGTGTGCGTCGTTTTACTTTTAAAATACTATATATACCGATAAGCATTGTTCCTGTTTTTCGTCGTAATCAAAAGATTTTAGTTCAGAGTAAATATAGTTCAGAAAATGTTTATCCATCTCCTAGAATATCACTGTATACCACAAAAAAACTAGTACTAGTACCTTCTACACCTTGGTATGAGAATTTGACAGTATGGTCAATAAATGTGATTCCTTCATGTTCTGACACATATCTAGTTGCAAACTTTGTTATTAAATATCATACAGATTTGAATAAAATACTTTATAATAGCAAAAAGATTCAGAAATATCTGTTTCACTTACCTAAAATCTGCCGCCACTGCTGCAAGACAATAGTATCTACAAAGTTCGATACCATCCCCATCAATAAATCTAGAGTGCCAATGTAAAACATTATTTATGGTTTATAAATAATGCACTTACTTGGTGGACAAACCGAGAAGTAAACCTGTATTATCTTCCATCAAACCAAAATCCTTAATGACTTTCATTCCTGATTATTATTATTAATGATTGGAAAAATTAAAATTAATTCTCTATTATTTAATATTAAGCCTCTCATTTGTTTTCTCATATTGTTAAAATTCTCACATGGTGGCCTATTGATTTGTATATGATATTAAGATATTTATACATACCAGCATCATCATTAAAGTATTTTCGTGGAATAGCAATAATTGAAGTGTCAGGAAAGTGGTGTTCAATAAGTTGATAAAGTTGACTTGCACCAGCTTCAAGTGCAGTGTTTGAAAGAAGAATCTATTATGAATTGTAATGAAGATAGTGTATATAAAGTTTTATTTGGTGCCTCAGTAAAGAAGTAACTAGATATCTGTCTATAATCTTACTTTGTGAGGATCGTTCAGATGAATTTTATGTAACGTGCGTGTATATGACTGAGAATCAGGAACCTGTATTTTGCGTATATATGTTTTGATATTTTTAATAATCATGACAGTATCAATAATATATATACAAAGATATAACCACGTGTTGGTTCTTCTACTTCTTAGCTGGTCGCTAGTACTATAATATTGAGCCTATACCTGAGATAATACACATTCACCTGTCGTAACATGAATAATACAAACTCCAACTTCAGATGCTACACCTCTTCCTTCGGCTAGAGCCATAACCCGATGGTCGCGATTACCAGCTGCTGTTGTAGGATGTCCTGCTGTGGAACGTTGTCTTGTACCAGCAGTTGCAGCACTACATGGTCTTAATCTTTGGGACACCGGCTGCTCACATGTTGATTGTTGCTGTAAAATCAACTGAGAAGAAGAAGATATTGTTACTGGATGTTGGGTGTTTATTTCTGGAGTTGCAGTCGTTGTAGCAGATTGTATTGGACGTTGCTGATGAAAATCGATATGTGTTTTTGTTGTTGCTGTTGCAGCTGTTGTTGACAGCTTAGAATTTAATGGACTTGAATCATTAATGTGATTGAATGATTTTGTTGTAGCAGAATTAAACAATAACTGTGGGTTTTGATTATGTATTCGTTTAATCAGAGGTATACCACTTGAGCAAATTGACAGTGCTGGCTTTTGTTTCTTATTTTTGGCTCTTTGTGCGGCAGGAAATGTTTCATACAATTGCTCATTTATCAAAGGTTGAACTTTTGTTTTTTGAGACTTTAGGTAGCTTGATGCAATCGATGGCGATGGTGGTAATAAAGCACAAGTGGACAACACACTTGGTGTGCGCGATACGAATGGCATATCAATTTCATCATCTTCTGCACTGATTAAACCATTTTGTTTTTGTTGCTGTTCCACTATTGAATCATTATCATTTATTGTACCATGATGGGGTTTAGAAACTATCAATTTTCTTGAATTGAACCATGGTGATTCATTTAATACAGAAGGATTACGTGAAGAAGACATAAAGAAAGAACGAGAAAAAAAAAAAAAAAAGCAAAATGTAAAATGTAAAATGGCGACTATATGTTTAAATTTTATGCCAGCAATTTCCTATTTAGGAAAGGTCACTTCCTCCAAACTCAACACTGTAAATCTATTTTACTTTATTCAGTTATTTGAAATGGATGTGTAGGTGTGTTTGTCGGTAATATTTAGTAGAGGTAAAAATGAAAAGGAATATGTACATGGTTCTTCTTTTAAGTATTAAATGACAGATATACTATTTTTTTCAAAAAAAAAAAACAACACCATCATGTAAAGTGAAGCATCTTTCTAAACAATTGTCTTCTTTTTCCCTCTTGAAGGAGTAGGACCCCATACTTTGACCGTAAAATCAGCAGAACCACTAGCAAGAATCGGTTCAGTTGGATGAAAATTCACTGTATATACACGATCAGAATGCCCTTCAAGTCGCTGCATCAATTCCGCATTATCCTATAAACGATGTAAAACACACATCAGTACTCATTCTTTATTTTCCAGTCAACAAAAAATGATTTTATACCTCTCCAACATTATAAATGTACGCATATGGATCAGCACTTCCTGTAGCAAGAAGAACACTCTTTTCTTCTTTCATTTCTGGTAAGTCAAGATAGTCACTGCTAGATCCAAAATGTGAATCAGAATCTTTATCACCCACTGTCGCCGCTGAGCTTCTTGTAAGAATTGATGCATTGTCTAAAAAAACGGTAAGAATAACAAAAATATGTCATGATCCGCTTCATACCATCCATTTGCAAATGCCCAATTCATAAAAAAGAAACTTACATCCACTTCCACAATAGAATGAAGATTTGACGGGCCAATTTTTGTTTTTGAATCCTTTGAGAGTATGAACTAATCGGGTATCTGACTTTGGTGGATCCATACCTCGGTCATATATTCGTAAAACTATACATTTGTCCACAATGGTATTGTTAATGTTCATTAGAGTTGTTAGAAAAAATATATGCATGTAAATATCATTATATTTTTTTTAAAAAAAAATAAAATACACTTACTATTATCAAAACTATTAACTGCCATGTATCGAGGTTCATCATAATCATCCACTATAACATTTAATTTAGCATCTTTTACCCGATCATTTCGTTTCATATCACAGAATATCTTACTACACATACCAGCTCTTCGTGATGCATCCGTTCTTCGTCGCCCAATAGTTATATGAGTAATTGGCATCTTCCCTGTACCATTGGCAGCACTTGATATACAGGTTTCTAATATTTTTATTGCAGACCCACCAAGATATTCTATCAGTCATCTGTTGTTTGATCTAATATCCTCACACAATATCGAGCAAAGTAATACTTACGTGATCGTATATCCCAGACCTTTAACATCCCTTGCGCATCGCCTGTGATAACATGTACGCCATCTCTGGAAGCATAAAGAGTATTAACCATAGCATCATTTCGTATGATTGTTGTGTTATTAGGTGCAGGTACACGTGTATCGACAGTAGCGAGTACCTTACGAGACGTACCGGCATAAAATATATTAGAATCTAATATAAAGTTATATATTCATTATAAAATTAAAATTACGGTACACATATACAAATAAAAAAAACGAACTTACTCATGAAATCCCATCCAACACATTGAACAAAGCCTTCCATTTCAAAACTAGCAGCAAGCTTGCCAGTATCTACGTCCCATGTTTTACATGTTTCATCAAATCCACCTGACACAAGCATATTGGATTCAGATGTCCATGCTACATCTGATATATTGAGTGTGTGTCCTTTGAGACACATCATCTGAAAGAAATGAACGACAGTCTCAATAAGAATCTCGTTCCCGAATAATAAAAATATACATTTTTCCTCATAAACGACCGAGTTTAATCTCCAATTGTTACCTCTTTTTGTGCAGAAGCAGTATCCCATATCCGAACTGTTTTATCAAAGGAACCTGAGGCAAGTAAGCTACCATTTGGCGAGAATTCAACTGTATAGACCGCTGCTGTATGGCCCTTTTATAATAGTTCGTGAAAATTAATACATAATAGGATGGGGTTCTCTATTTCCAACAATAATAAAAATTACCTTCAGTTCATAACGCATCTCGAATGCTTTTCCATCATGTGCATACCCTAAATAAACGGACCCACAAAAAAAATCCCATATAATGCATACTTTAGTTTTATATATATATATATATATGTATGTAATACCGGTTTTCCTTTGTTGCCAATCTCCTTTCGTCAAATTTACCAGGTTGGTAACCGTCAACATTGCCACCTGCTTCTTGTACTGCCATTGAAATAACTTCCTGTGCTTTAGAACCAATCATGGCCTTGGAATTTGCTGTTGCGTCATTTTCAATTACAAATGGACCTGGTCGATAGGAAAGGCCACCTTGTGAAATGGATGCAGCGTAGCGTGCTGATAGATCATAAATACTTTTCTTTAATGCAACGTTTTCTTTGTCGAGAATATCCACCTTTTGTTTTAGATGCTTGACTTCTTTTAAAAGTTTTTCAACTTGCTGATCGCGATGTGTAGAACCCGAACTGGAAGCAGTTGCAGCTGCTGCTGCTGACGATGGACTTAAACTTGAAGGCGATTTAAGTATGTTCAATCCAACATTGCTCGTAGTCCCACTACCAGTACTTCCACTTGTACTACCTGCACGACTTCCTGCTGCAGATGAAGTATGTCGTTGGTGCTTTGGAAGCGCGTCCATTTAAACCTCTGTTTGACGCAGAATAAAATGATTCAAAGGAAAAACAAAAAAAAGTCTGAAATTTATGCGATTTGTGCCAGCTTCCATAGTGACCAATAGCAATTGAACATCCAAATTTCTGTATCGACACCTTTTGATTATATTGGAAGTTGATCAGCCAGGCAACGCGGATTCTTCTCTTTGTAACTCTATCCAATTTTTTAATCCTTGACTCTTTCCTTTCAATCTTCCTTCTCAGGAAAGAAGCGAAGCTTGGGTTTCTTCCTGAAAGAGTTTATCGAGGTTTTACCGCTAGTATGCATGAACCATTGTTTTAACCTGGAACTTAGTTAGAGCGGCCAAATAGTTCTTGTTCATAGTAGTGCAGAACTCGGATAATAAGTTAAACACGCTTGTTATGTGATAACAGGGCCTTCCTGGATTAATGATTGTTTGCATATGGGCCAGACGCTTCCAGCAGCATTCCCTTATCAGGCAAATAGCTAATATCATCTGGATTGTTCGATAGAGATGTGCTTTAGTCTTGGTATCCATTAGAAAACTCTGCTTCGAAATTTCCTCAAAAAATGTATGAAGATTTACTATAGTGTGTATAACCTTGATATATATATATATATATATATATATACTTATCTGCAAACAGTCCATGGTTTTTACAACTATCCAGTCATTGACTTTATACCAATCCTCGTTTACATCTTGTGATTTTTGTATCTGTATCATATTGTATTAGATTCTTACAGCTTTCTTCACTTTTTAAATAATAGAGATCGACATCATCCTGGATCATATTTACTATAAAGTGGAGCCATGGTCAATGATCCTGTCATAGCTATATATTTTTACTTTTGCTGTTTTTCCCAACAATGCATGGGGATTAATTCGATCAGTTGAGAAATAAGATGAATAAAAAAAGCAGTTCCACTCTAACATGCAAAGAAAATCGCAGGCAGTTTACTTACTGTGATTAATAATAATTGTTATATGCCAGGCTAATTCTTTGTATGAATGTCTACTTATAGCCATTAGTATTGGAAGTAGATGCTCTTTTTTTGACGTTTTTAATTAATAAGCAGATAAAAAATATTTATTCAATCTGACAGTCGACACTATGATCTTTGGATAATGTTGTAAAAGATTTTGTGTAAGCGATAATGACAGAGACATACTGGCATCAAATAGAGATAGAACGATATTCCCGACTACATTATCCGTCACGATGCGTTCAATAATGTCACGATGTGTTAGAGATCTACCTTTTTTTGCTTTTTAAATAAAATTTTTACAGCCAGTGCTAAGAAACAGAAGATCATGGATATGAGAAACTCATCAATACTCATCATATTATAGTAAAATTAAAGAGCTGAAATAATATAGCTACCATTATCTTAACTAATGTCATCTGTGATATCACACTCAGTATCATTGGCCGGTATTGTTATACCTGAGTGAATAATAAAGGAAAAAGTGTATTCGAAACAATGTATACAAAGGACATTATCTGCATTTTTATACTTAATTGCCACACCGCGTGCGTCATGGGCTTTTATAATTTAAGCTTTGAACCTACAATCTTCTCTAGAAAGTATTTCTGATGGCATTATACTTGTTATTATTCAATTAAATGATTGGGTAATCGAACAGAAGTTGCTCAATATACTGCCCTACATTTGATCTCCATTCTTTTTATTCTTGTCTGATATACGGACTGTTTGTTTGGATTGATCATAAAAAAACACAGTTACTATTATTGTTATCCAGCCAAGAAAAAATAAAAACAGGTACCTTCTTATTATTAAATGGTTTATGCAGAGTATTTTATACTATTCACGTAGCTACTTAACGCGATATCTTATCTCTCTTTTTCACTCTATTCAATTGCCTTTCAATAAAAAAAACGCACTTCTCTTTGTCAATAGATACTCTATTTCTATCTTAATCCATTATGTCACTATTTCATAATAAGAAATGATGTTTGACACATGAATGATTGAAAAGCTTGAGAAAGTATACACGAATATATGTGCAATAAAACATTGTTTGACAGTATAGTGATTATTTTATATTGCGAGGTAGATTCGCAATTGCACGATACATATTGGTAATGATGATGATTAGAAGAATTGTGTATATGTACCAAGGTAACTAGAATGAAAAAATCTCCTTCCTGTTGATATATATAAATATATAATGATTCAAAAGTTAAACAACGTTATATCAACAAATATGATTTCTTGTTGAAGAGCAACAAGATTAACTAATAATTTATATCAGGATGAGCAAATCCATAACTGATTATAGAGGGGAAAGGAGGAGGTACCCAAAATCGCGGGCTTGGTTTTTTTTTAACATGATATGCATTGCTGACCTGATTCTTTTTTTTTCCTCACATTTCCTTTTTCTTTTTCTTTTTCACTTGTTCCTTTCCCCCCTTTCCTTCTAAAACCATTCTATCTCTAAAAATACTATAATGTATGGATCTTGGGCATCAACGCTGGAAGCAAAAGTTGTCATTTTAGGAAGCCAAGGTCAGTCTTACATATTTTTTTTTGTTTTGTTTCATTGAGTGAATAAGTAATTGAGGAATACACCGAAAACTAAAACATATATAACAATACCATCTTTATGATTATTAGGCGTCGGGAAGACTTCCTTAGTAGTCCGTTATATTTCAAAAACATTTTCACCTAATTCAACTTCGACCATCGGTGCTTCCTTCATGACAAAAAAACTGTAGGTTGAATGATAAACTTTAATTTATTTCATGTAAATAATGAGGCAACAGAAAAAAAAAAAGAAAGAAAGGGAAGCTTAATTAAGAATAACTATGGTTTTGCACAGCACAGTAGACAATTGTAAGGTACGATTACAGATCTGGGATACGGCGGGTCAAGGTATGTTTTATTGTGTGGTGTTGTATGTCGTGTTTTTTTAGTGGGTTTCTATATAAAAAGAGATAGATGGGGTGCTGTGGTGACAGTGATAGTATAAGATAGGCATGTTGAATCAAAAGAGGATGAGCTGGCTTTTGTGTGGAGTGTGCCGTTAATCCCTATTCTACACATAAAAAAAAAATAGAAAGATTCCGTGCAATGGCCCCTATGTACTATCGTGGCGCTCAAGCTGCACTTTTAGTTTATGATTTAACCTCTCAAGAAAGTTTTGCAGAATTACACTCTTGGATTGAAGGTATGAATAAACCAAAATCATGTATATATCCATAACGATATATAACTAGTTGATTGATACACACTTATACATAACCCCCATTCTATTTCTGAATAATTAGAATTAAAGAGAAACATGACGGAGGAACTTGTGATTGTGGTGGTGGCAAACAAATCTGATCTTGCATCCCGGCGAGAAGTTCCAGAAGATCAGGCACGGGAATATGTCACGCGCGTGCTTGGCCCTGAGACTCCACTCTACGAAGTATCTGCAAAAGAGGATGACGGTAAACTACTATTTATGTTTTATTTTGGGAAACAAGGTTATCTACTCTTCATAAGAGTAATGGTATACAACTTGAAATCTCTAACTTGTTCAATAGGGACCATTGAAGAGATCTTTTTAGATTTGACTCGGGTTTTGGTGGATCATAATCAATACAGCTTACCTATTAACAAGAAAAAACAACCGCCAATTCATGTTGAAGATCCACCTGTCCAATCTTCATCTTGCTGCGGATTGTTTTAAACTCACATTATCCCACCATCACCAACAGCCATTATTATCGCCGGTATTATATATAAATATTATATATATAACTCTCAAAAACCCACTTTTATCACTCGTTAACAGCCATAACGGACAACTCAAATACACTCACATTCATATATACACTCACGCTCAATATCATCTATATACGTTCATTCTTTGATTCCCCAGACAATTTATCCTTTTTTTTTCATTTTTCGAATTATTCTATTCTACTTTTCTTTTTTATCCACTTTTATTATTTTTTTTTACCTTTGATTATAAAAATTGTGTAATTGATGAGGATCCATCAGGAAGAAGATGAAAACAAATCAATCAAAAATAACACCACATATCATCAAATCAAACCAAAGCTAATGATTATTCACAAACTACTGATATTCATATATAGTAATGTGCTCTCTCTTTATTTATTGATATATTTCAACTACAACCCAAAAAAAAGAACGTTTTGAAGGGACAAATAGACTACTAATATGGTAGTCCTTTTTTCAATTTGTTGCTTATTTAACTTTATAAATTTGGAATAACTATGCGAAGTATAGTGGATTATTAAGACTGACAATGTGAATGACACAAACTTGGTTTACTATCCACGCAGCACTTGTCAATTTAGGTGGCGAAATACCTTTGGTTTATATTACAATATATATGTATTATTGTATAAAATGTTATTATAGATATATGGATGTTTTCTGATGGCTAAAACAATATATACTTATTATTGATGGTTGTACTAACAACCACTACTTTTGCTACCCAAATATCAAGAGAGCTTAGTTATTGTTTGCAATATTGGCCAATAGTGAAATAGTTAGAAATTTTATACTTTATTACTGTGAAGACAACCTGACCTGCACCTATTATAGGTATTTGGTCACTTCCTTTTGGTTCGATAATTAAGATACACAATGTATTACATGGATTGTGTGGCAATAACTGAAAAAATCTTTTATAGAAGAAAAACCTTTCGCATGATTATAGTGTCACTAAGTATTATCACTATAAATGTTCGTAGTAGAGAGGTATTTGGAGGATAGAAACAAAAAGAGGATTTATTGTAGAGGTAGGGTAGTAGCACACGTAAGTGTGTTACTAGTATATTATAGTGGTTTGTTCTAAGGCTTCTGTGAGTGTCAGTTCACCATCATCAGAAACATCATTTGAATGATTGAGACGATCAATTTCGCGTAATACTAAAATTACAGCTGATCAGGTTTCCTCCCATTTCCTGAGGAGATGACCAACTTCAGAACGAGGTAAATTGTTGACTATGTAGTCAATGGACAGTATGCTGGGTGGGAGATTTTGTGATATATATCCAAAGGTTTCAGATAGTTACTGCAGCTTTTTTTTTGTAACAGGGTACAGCTAGAGTAATGCTCTCTTCTTGCTTCTTTTAGTGGAATAAATGTCGTGTTTAAATTACAAAATCAGACAACCAAAACATAGGTATAAATAATGGTGTCACTAAAAGATTGGCGTGTTTGTATATTAAATAAAAGTCTGCACTATATATAATATACAATATATTCAATAATTGTCCATCATTGCTGGAGGATATGCAACAAAGCCACGGGCTGCTTTAATAGAGCTATATGCAAATATCTGATTGAAACTTGAAAAGACTGAAAAACACCCGGCCTGAAACAAGAACAACGCTTCCCACTAATGCATACCTTCGTAACGGATATTTTCAAAATAAGCAAAGAAATTGACTACTTACGTACAAAAAATAATAGCATCCATGAAAAAAAATGAGTGTTATGTGTTGGCAATAACAGGTGATATGAAATATATATCATCATGCAATATTATATATTATTCATTGTTAATAATTGAATCGCGTCGTTGATGATGCTATATATTTTAAGCAAATGACCGTTGGCCAAGAATAAATTGTTTTGAAGATTATATTTTAATAAATGCAATTTTTTTTTCTTATTTTGATGATTCGAATATTTTTTTTTGTAATATAACGTGGGAAACCGACAATTTATCATAGATGCATCTACAAATAAATTATATATAACAAGAACGTTAATCATAAACCGGAAAGCTATTACCGCGATGCTAGAATGCCAATTTTTTTATGATGTATATACGAACTATCGTTATACAATGTAGTACAAAATTAGACACGTCAATTCATCGATAATGCAGATCCATTGCCAATCTACCTTAGAACTTGCTTTCATTTTCAATTACATTTACACCTTTCGTATATTCATTTATTGCTCTATTAAAAATCGAACAAAACACAACATATGGACATTGAATTCATCATAGTAATTCATATTTTCCTCAATTGATTCAAATCGTCAAAGAAGAAAGACAATTATCCATGGTCTCAACCAACTACCACGTACATACTGTTATTACCTGTTGAACACAAACATAATAAACATCTTTAATTATGCTGTATCTCTATTTAGCTACCAGTCACGCACCTATCAATTATGCATTAATAGAATGTAACAACGGGAATTTTATATACCCAGTTTTGAAATGTATTTTGTAAATTATTTGTTGCAAAAAATTCACACAGTCGATCGTACTATTGCATATTTGTTCTTGGTGAATTGATGAATAAATAAATTAGTGAGATGAAAAAAATGTAAACTAGATATTTTTTTCCGAAGATCTGGAATTTCTCTTTTATATATACAAACTACTCAAATGCTTCGGGGTAACTCATTGGCATGAATAAAAAAAAAAAAAAAGAAGAGACTGTATATAAATTGGTCACCATCCTTCAGTGCTGTTGTTGATATAATATCTTGATTATATTATTATGACATGATCTTCATCCTTCTTTATCCAAAAAAATATCATATTAATTTAAAGTTTATATTAACGAATATTCACCTAGAAAGCTCTTTTTTACTTATGCTATCAAACTTTGGAAACTCATCAAAATAATCAATTATTATTCAATTTATCATTTTCGCCGCTTCAACAGGTATCGATCCAAGGCAGGGGCTATAATATATATATATATATATAAAAGACCATCTCAATTTTAATATAAAAAGACAATAAGAATCGGATTAATCGAACCTCAATTCTCTATTCAAAACACTACAACGTCTTGTTTCAGTTGTCATACAGAACAACTACCCTTTCCATTCCTTTTTAAAAATATCATAAGATGGTTTTCTTTCGTTTCCTTCAAGCAACCTCAGTAATGGCGCTGGGCGCCGCTGCAGTCTCATTATCAGGAAGTGCTAACATTACGCCTCAGGATTATTATGGATTGTGTAAGTACCATAGCATGATTAGAACCGTTCTTCTTTTTTATATAAGGAAGCAATATATGATGAGCAATTCATTAACGTTGTCTTTTTCTTTATATATAGCTCCTATTGCTCTGGAAAGCACTTATCCAGCTTGTGGAATGCGTTATTCTGAACTCAATTTAGCTTTGATCACTGCCGTAGAAGCGATGGATACTAGCTCGACCTGTAATCAATGTCTCAAAGTGACTAACGGAGATAAATCTCGTAGTATCTATGTTCTTGCTGTTGATCTGGGCGGATCAGGTTTGGATGTGAGTTTTCATTTCTATTTTTACTATTATTTTGTTGATTAGAAATTCTTCACTGTTTACTCATCACCATATATTTAATAATTACATAGTTGAGTATCCCAGCATTTGAATATCTCTTTGATCAAAGATATGATGCATCTCCTGCTTCCTGGTCCACCGTGGATAGTTCTTACTGTGATGGCATTTATACTCCTGGTAAAACCAATCCTAATCAAGGAGTTGGCGCTGGCTCGTCTTCATCAAGTGTTGCTGGCAATACTTCTAGTAGTACCAGTACTACCACTACTACTGCTAAAGCAACACCAACAACTACAACCGCAACTACTACTTCTGCTGCCGCAGAAACAGCCAAGACCTCAACTACTGAAACTATAAAGACAACTAAAAATGCCGCCGAGATCTCCACAACTACTACCAAAACAGCTACTCCATTGACCACTGCTACCACTAGTGCTACAACTTCTACTACTACAGCGACTACAAGCGAATCTACTACGCCTTCTCCTTCTAGCTCAGGTTCAAGTGATGATGAAAAAAAACATGATAAGGATGACAAAGAAGAAGATGATGAAGAAGATGGTGAAAAAGAAGAAAAAAAGAAGAAGAAAAAGAAACATCACTGTCATCATCGCCACCACAAATATCAACATGGTGAAAGACGTGGTAGACGTTATGTTAAGCGGTACATGAGCTGGATCTCACTCTGGTAGAATATAAATATAAAACGTGGTTTTTTTTAAATAGTTTTCTTTTATAAATAAAAAAAACCTGTCCTTTATTTATCGGTATATGAAATATTTTAGACATGTAGGACATACAATCAGTATTTAGCTCTAATTAAACTGAATACTAAAATCAGTAAAACACGAGGTAAAAATATACCGTCATTACTGTCATCATTTCATAGTAATAGTATTTATATAATCCATCCATATATTTTGATATATCAAAACGCAGACAAAATATATTCAAAATAACGATTATACTTTTGGTGAAGATCAAAAATCAAGAGACAGAAATAATAAATAAATAAAAATGACGCCAAAGATCGAACTAAATATAGAAATGGAGCATAACTTTTTTTTTAAAAAAAAGCGTAATTTTACGTAGTACAAGAATCCCTCTAAGTGTAATACTTTAATAAACGTTGTGCAAATATATTTATTAGACCTCCTCTTAATGTTCCCTCCCCCCACCAGTTTAAATTTATCGTTACCCGTTAACTATTAAGTTATTAAGTGGTAATAGTGAAGTTTGGGGGAGAAGGAGGTGTTACTACTACTTTATTGCCATCACTATATTACACTCGCACGAGCAAGACACACACCTCATTTCCTTTAATCCTTTCCTTTCGTTTTCTCTTCTTCTTCCTCTTCTTCTCTTTTTCTCGTCTTTCCCTTTTTACACTTCCTTTAATATACATCATTAAAACTAACTAACGTCCCCCTCCCCTTTCATTCCCTACCCATTCCTTTTTTCCTTTTTTTTGATGCGTTTTTTTGATGCACCTATCGAGTCAGTCCTTATTTCTATTATTATTTGTGTTAATCGCTCGAGTTTCGCTCGGTTAGTTATTTTCATTTTATTTTATTGTTTGAGATATTTATTATCATCATACATTCTAACGCCACTTTCATTCTCCTTTGTTCGATATTTATTATCAATTAATAAATAATAATAACAACAGCTGCTGATCTAGATACAAAAGATCAAACACGTAAATAACTCTCTTTATTTATTTATTTATTTTGGGGGGTGATGATGATAAAAAGTATTCATCGTTAAACATTATTCTTTAGTTATCGCTACACCAACCCATGCACCTGAGGTTTTACGTCGTTATTTTGCACGAGGCGATAAATCAAACGACGACGATGGACATGAAGCGACAATATTTGATTGTACAACAAAAGTAATTGTTGAAGTCCCAGCTAATGCTGGAAAGAAAGACGATGCAAACACCAGAAAAGAAGTGAAATGTACACCTACTGCTATTTTTATACCTGCTTCACCAACTGCTTCAGCCGCAACTCGTTCAAATAAAAAAGTCACCGTTACTGTAACAGCAAAAGCAACTCCCACTCCCCAGCATTCCTCAAATCTCGAATCATCATCTTCTAGTGGTCATAAAAATGATGACAAGGAGGGAGGTAGTACTCATGGTAGTGGTACTACTCATGACAAAGAACAATCTCCCAAAGACAATGACGATACCGTTACTGCATATACTGAATCTGGCCCTGGTACTAGCTCTTCAACTCCTACTGCTGGAATTGAGGATCCTAATGCACCTAATGATAACAGCGAGGATACCAGCGGCAGTGATCCTAATGGTACTGATGATGCTACAACGGATACCGAAGGAAGTGATGATACTACTACCACACCAAATGACAGTGACGATTCAGCATCCACGACGGATAATGGAGACGATACTACTACTGGTACTAGTAACCCTAATGAATCCAGTTCAGAAAGTCCCAACGCACAAGATCCAAATACTCGTAGCGAAACACAAGCTGTTGAAGGTACTGTTAGCAACAAAGCTTTAGGTATCGGTCTTGGTGTCGGTATTGGTTGCGTTGCTGCCATTGGTCTTGCTGGTTTACTTGTCGCTAACAAACGCAGACGGGAAAATCAATCTTCTTCTTCTTCCTATAATGATGATGTTAATACACATTGGCGCCCTCAGAGTTTCATGGGTGTCGTTGCTTCAGTTGTTGCCAAATTACCACGTTCAGCCTCTTTACGTAGTAATCAAACAAAGCGGGATACTGCAGTGAGTTTTTTTTTCATTGTTTCTGTATGATACATCAAAAAAGTATAATCAATTACTAAATTATTTTTTTCATTGTTTTATTTTAGGGTATGGCAGTAGGCGCTGGTCAAGGTGCTATCGAAGACCCTAGTACTGCATTAGGCCGTCATCCTTCCAATTCATCATCACGCTCTGCCGCTTCTCAACCACCTTCATTAGCCCGAGTCCATGAACAACCTCGTGAACAAATGCATGAAATTGATCTTCGATATTAAGACAGCACAAAACGATAAGCATTATTCTCAATCCAAAGGACAAAAGATATAATACACCATCAACGTACACGCAACCATCTCAATAACTATATATAAAATTTCATAACAAATCCATCAATGACAAAACCCTATACAGAAAAAAACCAACAATTCATATTTTTTTTCGTTAAAAAATAAAGTAGCGAGTATTTCAATTGTCATGTATTATTATTACTATTATATTTTGTTGTATTATTCTTTTGTTTTTCATTATCTTTGCCTTTGATATAAAAGAGATTATTGTTCCGTACAAAACAAACAAAAAAAAAAACTGTGGCTAATAGTCATCGCTGGTTGTTGAAATTGTGTAACGGAGGATGAGTAATGAAGGAACACGTAACAATTTATCTTTAATTGATTGAGACATGAAAAGGTAGAAAGGAGATGGAAGAAAGAAAAAAGGCCATATCATATACAGGCTTGCACGCAAAAGATAATTTCTAACTAAAATGATATGACCATCTAATAATATGAATGCTATGTTCTTCTAAATATGTGAATATGATAAAAAATTCTGTACATATGGATATGTATCCCGCATGCTGGGTTCCACCATACAAATGAATCCATAGAGTTTCCTAATAATAATGCAGGTGCCATATTCATGATTAGAAACTGAAGGCAATTAAGGAGAGATGTGATACACTTTCTTTCTAGTTTCTTTCTTTCAATCACAAGCTTTCTTCCTTGCGAAATGCACTTAGTGAATTTTCCTATATATATCCATAACGTACATTCCTTGTTGATAACCTAATCCTAATGAGTGGTCTTTTATCATGTGTGAATTTTTCATTTTTAGAAGAGAAAACTTTAGTTGGTTTCTTTGAAGCTGAACAATATGGCTTTTAACAATAATACAAAGGACAAAACCCTGTAAATATATTTATGACGATGTTAACACCTATTTGACTATATATGATTCATAAAAAATCCAGTTCTTATATGCCATATTCCGTATTTTCTCTGCTTTCTATCCAATTCGGTTTGTGACACAATTCGGTTTATATATAAATGACTTGGTCCTTTTTTTTGCTGTGATTTCTTTAGATTCCTTTAATGTTACTCATACATATATCATTATTATTATCGCTTTATTGAGGATTTTTTATAAATAGAGGCCATTGCTTATAATTCCCCTCGACTTTGGAAAATAAAGACATTTAACATAATCATTTTTTTGGCAGCAGCACCCAAACTAAACAATAGTCAAAGAGTACAATTAAGATACAAGTAGTTAATTAAGTCCAAATCAACATAGTTTTTAAATTATTATACAGGAATAAGTATTAGATAATCCTATATAATATGTATAAAGATATTTGCTTTATTATTATACATTTACTACCTAATGTATTTATCCAGAATTTCATGTATGCGCTTTATTATATGTTTGAACTACGAAATGATTTTTAACTTGAGTAATGCAAAAAAAAAAGGTATAAAGTAAAATAAAACGGTTTGTTGGAATGGGAAAAATATGGCGTCTTATAAACTAAAGGTTTCAGTGATGACCAGTGCATTAATTATCAGACAGCTAAATTTCAATTCATATCAAGATGTGCTCTAGTAGCTGCTATTAGTCTCAACTCATATCTATACATCAATTCAAGCTTATCCTGTGCTCTAAAATTACCAGATGCAAAGGCAATTTTCTTATAGCTGTTTCCACTGCCTTATCCAATTCATTCATGATAGATTACTTGTTGGAGAAGAAATAAATATGACAAAAAAACCATAGATATAGCAATACATCTTGTACTTTCACATACAAGCATATATTGATCTACATGTTATCTGACGTCCGTAGATTCCAAAACAGCCTATTCAATTCAAAATAAAAATAATAAAGTAACTATGGATACCGCGAATGATGTAGCAATATAAATTACATAGTGCTTACCAAAAGTCAAACAAAAAGTTAAAAGTATTAACACCACCAAATCCTGTATCACAGGTTGGCTTATCTATTTTATAAAGTTTTAACAAATAATGTAAGACAAAAGAAAATATTAAAAACTTTTTGAAATAGGTACAAAAAAGTGATGAATCTTCCTTGTTGGTGAAGCAGCATTATTCTTCCGTTTTAACAGTGATCATAACTAATAATTAATAATAGCGCACCACTCTTAGCATGGGTGAATGCGCAATATCTGGTAACAGCCATGATGATGAGTACTGCACAAAAATGGAAAGAGATGGATTCGAAGGACTTCAATACTGCTGAAAAGACAAAAAAAAATGTCCTGATCCACCATTGAATCCTGTGACTTCCAAGTAAATGCCTTTACCGAATCTATACCACCACAATACTTTGTCTTGTTCTTTATGTAACTATGCCTTCCTTTATCATAAATAATTCTACATCACTGCCATCTCTTTTTTCAATCAATTCTACGTGTCACTAGTAATATATGAGTATAATTGATATATGCCCATATTTCTCAGTCATGGACAGTTACTGTTCGATGATAATGGTTGTTTTGCATTTAAATAGATGTGAGTTATTTTTCCGATGCAAACTGGTGGCTCCCAGAGATACCAGAAGTGAGAAGAGATAATTTGTCTCACATACGAAAGATAACCCACTCAATTACCAACGACAATCGCACTTTTATATGTTCTACTATAATTGTTAGTTTGACAAGAGGAACAAATGCTTAGTGTAGATGGATTAGATGGTCAGGACTGAGGAAGTTTGTAGAGGCACCGATCGGTTCGAAATTAAGTCTAGTTCTTCCGGTGTATACCATTAGTTGATTCGATATACACTTCTGTTATAATAAAACTTTAATTTTTTTTATATACCCGGCTTGATTCAGTTTTCATGTATAAATGGCTGACAAGCTACATATGATATATATATATATATATATATATATATTCATATATGAATCTAAAATAATCTTTCCTATATAGCAGCGTGATCATTTATTGTTCACCCAATCTCGCACTACCCCATGCTTTCTCTCTAACCCACTTTGCACCTTTTGTTAGTATTGTAATTTACCTTCACTATGCGCCAACTTACTATTTTACAACGTGAATGTGTAGTATATAATTAATACCAATGTCTTATATTTTATACGGATGAAGTTTTTTATTGTTATTCTTACGTATATATATTCTTGATTTTCATATAGTTAATTAATTATTACAGTGATTGATAATGAACACTTTAAAATAAATAAAGCGTATCTAATGATGTATAGATGCATAACTATTACGTTATGTATCCTTTAAATTTATTTATATCATAAGTACGCATCACTAAATATCACTTATAAAAAGAAAGGCTAATGAGATGTATATAAAAGCGTCACCATGTACTATTATTGGAATGAATGATTTTTTTTTCTATATAAAACTATAAAATTTCTAGTAAACAACAAACCTGGTTTAGGTTATAATTTTTGAAATAAATAAGTATCATACGTATAATAATGATCAGACCATATCACAAATTTACACGAATTCTTCCTTGTTTATCAACATTCTCCTTCAAGAATGAATTAGTTGATAAGATTCTATGTATAGTTTTAGAATGCGTATTTACAACGAATCCATTTTTAATCTTCGGATGTACGACCCGAATTGAATTATTTTAAACAATTTGTGATCAACAAAGAATCCATGAGAAACCGAGCCAACGGAATGGCTGTGTTTCTTTTTATTTTCTTTTAGCCAATAATATGTCATTCAAAAACAAGTATCAGCACTACTTTTCACTTTGATTATCAAATCATTTATTAATGATAATACATTTAAGATTATGGAAGAGGTAGAGTTTGTAGTACATTATGCATGAAAGGTCAGAATTTTAAAGCAGTAATTCTTTTTTTTTCTTCTCCCGATCCTTACCATGGAGAAAGGGAGCCATTTTACCAATAAAAAATGTATTTTTAGCAATTTCATCGTCAGGCGGCTACAAAAAATCATCCCACTCAATTGTTTCTATTTCTTGTTGCAAGTTTCTTTAGTTCAATTAAATATTTAAAGAGGGCTGAGCCCATAGGTCTCTTCTTCTACTTCATATTATATATCCTTTTCTTTCTCTCTCACACTCCTTCTCCTTATACAGAATACTATCCAAATGAGATCTATTGCCTGGACAGTTGCTCTAGTAACATTACTAGGTGCTTCCACCCAGGCACAGGAGGAACGTCGAGATTTTTCTCCATTTTATTGGTCGCAATCACAACAATTCATGTCACCTTATTCAAGTTCGGGTAAAATGGAACAGATTGGGCGTACTGGTGTTGCTGCAATGCACGCTGTTTTACTAAAGTAAGGATATACAAGAAAGCCATATTTCTTTTATATCTTGGAAATATATTTAGCTGACAATGTCTATTTCTTTATTAATCGTATAAAAAAAGTGAGAATAAGATTCTTGTCATTGATAAAGGTTAGCTCATTTGTATTTTACGACAAAAAATCATGAATCCAACACAAGCACACAAAATTAAACTTGAATTTTATACTATAAAATAGCTGAATGGAATGAAGCACAGTTTGATTCAGGTCAAAGTGCATTTTCAGTAGAATATGATCTTGAAACTGACGAATACCGATTACTAGCCTTGGAAACAAATACATTTTGTTCAGGTGGAGGTTTTCTTGGTAATGGTACATTTATTAGTACAGGTGGTGGCGAACGAGTAGGTCGAACATGGAAGGCAGCTCCTGGATGGCAGTCGATCCGTCATTTCAATCCTACAGCAGATGGTTCTTCTGAGTGGAGTGAATACACAACTGGTAAAATGGTCGAGAATCGCTGGTACCCAACTGTGGAAACACTTCCTGAAGGTGATCTATTCATTATTGGTGGATCAACCAAAGGTACAGCGGTCAATCGTGATGAAGTCAATGTGCCTTCATATGAATTTTGGCCACCTCGACCTCAAGGCATTGTTGACCTACCTTTCCTCAATGAAACTATGCCTTACAATCTGTAAGTAAATTTGTATATACCCTCTTTCTTCTTTAAATGAGATATTAAACTGATACTCTCTCTTTTTATTCTTTTTATTAATTCAGGTACCCATTTACATTCGTCTTACCTGACGGTAACATGTTTATATTCGCCAATACTAAATCAATTATCTTTGATTACAAGAACAACAAAATTGTGAAACGCCTTCCAGATATTCCAGGTGTACCACGATCATACCCATTGACAGGCGGCGCACTAATGCTTCCTTTAGATCCTGCCAACGACTACAATGTTGAAATACTTATTTGTGGTGGATCGGAGAAAATGAAGAATAACGCTGTAGCTGATGATACTTGTGGTCGAATCAATCTTGGTGATGAAGATCCAAAATGGGAGATGGATACTTTTGTACATAAGCGACTTATGCCTGACGGTGTTTTCCTTCCTGATGGTACTATATTCTGGGTGAATGGCTGCCAACGAGGCTGGGCAGGTAAAATAAATTACTATTACTACTAACATTACTATTCCCAACCGTAATAATATATTTATATTGATATATACTATGGAAATTCTGATATTTGAAAAAAAAATAGGTTATAACGGCAGAAACCACGATCCTACATTTGAACCTCTCATTTATAATCCTGATAAAAAGAAAGGTGATCGATGGACAACTGGACTTGCTGACACAGATATTGCTCGTATGTATCATTCTGTCGCTTTGACTTTGCCTGATGGTCGCGTATGGATAGCTGGTTCCAACAACGTTTCACCACCCGATGTATTAGCAGAGTATCCTACCGAATTCCGTGTCGAATATTATTCACCTCCTTATCTCTTCCAAAGCGCAACTCGACCTTTGATTTCTCACGTTCCTCGTGTTGTCACATATGGCCAATCATTCGATATTTTGGTCAACTTGGGAGAACTTGCTCAATCTGGCAGTGATCCTGAAATCAAGGTAGCTCTTTTGCGCCCTGGTTTTAGTACCCATTCAATGCACATGTCACAACGCTACGTTGTATTAAAACACACCATTGACACTGATCTTCAATCTATTACTATCGAAGCACCTCCTAACGCCAACATTTTCCCTCCAGGGTCTGGTTTCATTTATGTTCTCTGCAATGGCATTCCCTCAAAGGGAGCTGAATTGTTTGTTGAACACGAAGTCAAGGATCTCGAGATTTAAAAACCTTTTTTTATTTAATTTAATTCCTGAATTATCATTTTCATTTCATAGTGTATTTTATAAACCTCAATTAAAGTTACAATTTTTTTTACTGTTCAATATCCACATGATAAATTAGTACCATACCTACTTATTTAGTAAAGACCCAAGGAGAACCGTAAGATATATTTATAAATTACTTGCTACTCTACATGGAAAAAATCAAGTGGGACGACTTGGGATGAATATCATTGTGCTCTTTAAGTATAAAGTTTCTCACGCCTTGACATCAAAGTAAATGACTCTCTGCATAATCTTTTTTTTTTCAATTAAGTACAGCTTATTGTTGTGGATCAGCTATTGATCATACCTTATGCCATATTTTATAAATCAGAGGTTATTTATAGAATTATATACTAGGAAACAAACGAAAGGATAACATCTGCCTTACTGGTAAATATTATTGTATATGTAATTATCAAGAAATGGTATACAGCTATATGTTATTATATTGGTACATGTACACTATAGCTTTATTATTATCATGACATTTCTAATATGTTTCACTTGTATCCAAATACAAGCACTGATTCTCTTTTGCTAAGTTCTTCCGCATTTATGAAGTATATGAAATAAAGAGAGAAAGGATGGACTAATATATATAATATGGTTCATGGGATTTTCCCTCGAACACCACCTTCGTCAATTACAATTTCACATCCTGATCGTGGGACCAATGGGGAAAACTCGACAAATAGTGCCCTACGCGTCCTCATCACATCAGTCATGATCGAACGAGCCAATCGTACCCTCGTCGTGATAGAAGTTTCCCATGATTTTCCCAATACCGGTTTTTTCGTCAACGATGTCCAAAAGAGACTGAGAGGCGATTTGTTGAATCCTTCCAAATTAAAATCCATCCAGTTGGCCATTAGTGCTTCTGGAGGACCATTGTTACCATTCGTATTTTTATTCTTATTGTTTCCGGGTGTAGCAGAAACCACCGTATCCGAAACTTGATTAATAACAATAACTGCGACATGATATTTATGTGCTAATTGTTTCAACCGTGAGCCAATCTCGCATATTTCGCTGACTCGATCAAACCGACCCTCAGCTTTGTTGGTGTTATCACCACGGTAAGGTGCACTAATAGAATCAATCACAACCACTCGGATATTTTTATGTCGAGCCAAAAGAACCGGTAGTTGATAGCACAATGCACGGTACTGCATTTCACGATCTCGAATATACATAGTATGGATGGCGCGTTTCAACGCATCTGGATCCATATCATATTTGTGACCGTAGAATTGAGCGAGTTGATCCAGTCGAACCGTTGGAAATTGCCCTTCGCTATGTAGATAAACTGCAGCTGCATATATATAAAGCAGATCACTCCCATATTAACAAAAGCATAAATTACTTAAACCCTTTATCTTTTTGAAAAATATGCACTCACCGCCTTGACATGAAATATCAGGGCTTTGAACTGATAAACAAAGTTGGAGGCATAATTGAGTTTTTCCAGAAGAACTAATTGTTGTTAAAAGCTTTTTGTTAAAACAAACGTTTTTCCTGTAAGCTTTATTTTTTTTCCTATATCGCCTTCTTTATTTATAAAAAAAATAATTCGCGTACGAACCTTTCACCCACAACTTCAGTAATAGAACCAAAAGGAAATCCACCACCTAATATACGATCAATAACCTCATTTCCCGTAGCAACAGCAAATGCTTCATGGTAACTAATTGATTGTTGTTGTGCTTTCCAAGGATATACTTCTGTTGCTGCAGCTTGAAATAATTCGAGAATTTCGGCTTCACCTGTATTTAAAAGTCTTTGTAATTCACCAACTGTTTTGATTAATATATCATTGGGTGATTCAGATCCAACTATTTAAACATTACGTCACTGTCAATAAATATTGCAATGAATGAAGAGCATTATATAGTTTTTATTTATTTTTACCTTCCTCCAATTTAGAATATAAGCCTAATCGTCTTGCTACTTGATCCATTCTTTGTTATATTACACGACTTAGTGAGGGGGAAAACGCGCAGCGCTGAAAGGTATCGACCGTTAATTAAGCTTGAAAACACACTCAGACAGTAGAACTTGTTCCACAAAAATCCAAAGCATGAAAATGAATAAGTTGTCAGGTATTTTTGCTGGAGCTCCTAAAATCGAAATATGCATGACTTGACTCTGCAGACAGATCCTCTTTTATTAGCTCTCTCTTTCCTTACTCTCTTTTTCATACTATAAAGTACATGCATAATGGATATCCCGTCTTCTAATAATCCTGCCGTATATCAGCCCCTTATTGGTAACTTACTATTCTCTTGGATTATCTCACACTTCAACTGTTGACTTATTCCGAATAACAATCCTCTTCTTTGTTTTGTTTTCTTTCTTTTGGATTTTTCAATTTCGTTTTTTGAAGGATCAGAGCCAATGGGTAACAACAATGAAGCTGAACATGACAATCCATTGAATGACGAATTACAACAAAGAAAATTACTGGAACGGCGACTTGTATTAAAATATGATTTATTATTGCTACCGTTTCTAAGTTTTATGTACTTATTCTCTTCACTTGACCGATCTACCTTAGGTATATGTTGCCGTTATTTTTTTATATATCAATATGAATGAATGAGCTTGACTGTACACGTAACAACGACTACAGCCAAAAAAAAAAAAAAAAAAAAAAAAAAAAAAAAAAAAAAAAAAACTGACAGAGAAAAATAATATATAGGAAATGCCGTACTTGATAACTTTGAAGAAGACGTCGGGATCACCCCAGATCAATTCAATACTTGTATAACGATATTCTATGTAATATATAGTGATTCAAATAAAATGCTTCATTGATATAATATCAGCTTTCTCATTCTTGATAAATGACAATAGGCTGGATTTCTTCTTTTTCAAGTACCAAGTAACATCCTACTGAAACGTTTCACAGCACGTCGCTGGTATGTAAATTAATTGGAAACCAAATGACTTGGATAATAAATAAATAATTATAATAGGCTCCCATTATTAATGATGTTCTGGGGCTTGATAGCATGCTTACATGCTACAGTTCACGGATATACCCATTTAATGATATTACGTTTTCTACTTGGTGTTTTTGAATCTGGGTTTTTTCCTGTAAGGAATCATTATTAATTCATGAATGAATAACCAAGGAAAAGTTGTCCAATACTAAGTGTTTATATAGGGAGTTATTTTCTTCCTTACATTATTTTATAAAAAAGATGAAATGGCTACACGTATTGCATTATTTTGGGGTTCAAGTGTAATAGCTCATTCCTTTGGTAAGTTTTGTTTGTTTTCTTGCAAAATGAGCCTGTATATGTATTTGATTCATAGAAGCATCAAACATTAAAATATTTCTTTTTAATATTTATAGCTGGTGTGCTAGCATATGCTATTCTGCGATTGCGAGGCGCACATGGAATGACTGGTTGGCAGGTAACAAAAAAAATGAGTTGATGGTGGAAAATGTACACGTGCATAATATACTACTTTTTAGTGGTTGTTTATAGTGGAAGGCGTACCAACTGTTGTAGTGGCGATCATTGCATGGTATAAATATATGAATAGCTATCCGTCATGACAGAGGAGAAAAAAAAATTAAATGAATAAATGGAGTAACTCAGAGGTTATATTATAACAATAGGTTTTATTTACCAGCATCCCCTGAAACATGGAGTCGATTATCTCCCGAGGAACAAATACTGGCTGTAGAACGGTTAGAGGATAGAAAACAACACGCGACACTAGGTGATCTTGATGCATCAAATCGTAATCAGGCGTTTAAAGCATTTACAGACTGGAAGGTATGGATGTGGATGGTTATGTTCTTTAGTGGGAGCGTTGCCAATACAAGTATATCAAAGTAAGTTATTTCTCCAGATCTTTTTTTTTCTCCAGGTGTATAAAGTTATATATACCAATTATATTTTATATATTTATAATAGCTTCCTACCTTTGATCATTAAAGGCTTAGGATACGAGGACAAATTATCAGCCAATTTGATGTCTGGTAAGAAAATAATGAGAATCTTTGAAGTCATTTTATATTGTTTTTTTTTTAACTAAATGCTTATCAATAAAAGCTCCACCGTATTTAAGTGCTGTTGTTGTGGTAAGTTTGTAAATAGCTGTGGTTTTATGGGTTATATTTTAGTTTAGTAATGGGGATAATTTCTATCTACTGTTATGTGGACTATAGATGGTAGGCACTGCACATTCATCAGATCGATTTCAAGAACGAACATTTCATGCTATTGCTGGTGCTTCTATTTGTATAGTTGGATATGCTTTGCAACTCATCCTAACTGATAAAAAAAGTTTATACGCATCAGTGTTTATTGCTGTGACGGGAATATTTGTTATCAATCCGATTGTCAATGCATGGTTAACAAGTAACATTGCACCTGAGATGAAACGAAGTGTTGCTGCAGCAATGGCGGTCTCTGCCAACAATTCTGCAGGTTAGTTTTATATGTACATGCCTACGCTTCTTTTTTTTATGTGTACATGTATTAATCTCCCTTTTTCGGTTTTTCAAAGGTCTTCTGGGAGCAAATATTTATCGACGATCAGATGCACCTCGATATAGTAAGGAAAAAGCACAATAAGCTTATCTCCAAATGTTATGTAACATCATATCAACGATATATGCTAATTTATAACTCTTCTTTATACGTGTAAATTATATAGTACGTGGACATTCTATAAGTTTGGGGTTCTTATGTGTGTTTATCATTATGGCTTTAATTCAACGTACTCTTTTGCTAAGGGAAAATTGTATTCGGGAAAAGATATGCAAAGAAATGCAAGAGGAAGAAGGAGGGTTCAATGAGCCTGAAGATGAAGAAACGCAACAGGAATCTTTAACAAGAAGAACGAGAATTGGAGATGAAGCACTTGACTTCAGATACCGATTATAATATAATAATTATAAAAAGATGATTCGAAATCTTCGAGAGACTCTCTTTTCTCAAATAAACTACCACACTCTTCATACAATTCTATCTTCACTCATATTACATGGCAATATATTAATATAATACTTTTAAGTACTTTTACCTCTCCTCCTTCTTTATCATATATACCATTTATTGTATCATATTTTCAAAAACATCTCTATTGGTGCTTTCTTGTTTAAATATTTTACCACATTCACTTATTATCATTTCATTTTCAAACATGTATACAGTACTACAATTCTACTCGTCATACATACTTCAATCTTTAAAAGGAAATACTTTGGTGAGCAATTCTAATTCAAGGGATAATGGGTATTAAAGTTTTTATAGGTATCATTATATATTCCTTTATATAATTATTAATTAATATATACGATGATAAGTAAGAAACTTTAATCACTTATATAATGAGTTGCACACATAATCATTTCTGCTTGTTTTCATTTGAAAAAGGAAATCACAAAATTCCATTTCGATAGCCTTGTTTTAATATTTACATGGAGCAATATAACTTTTTAGAGCACTTATTTTTGTTATGTAACTCTCAATTCTAAGTCTTCTCTTGAAATCATTGCCTAAAGTTTTCTACTGATTTTTATTCTTTCATAGAAACATTCCTGTTGTGTATTCACAATATGTTGAAAAGACATAAGAAGTGTCAATATACATTGCCATAATAGGAGTAACTACGTTGTGTCAGAAATGGCATTTGTCATAAAGGTACTATATCCGCATAGCCCTGCATAATCATCATCTCTAGAAATGACCGACAAAATTGTTATTTTTTTTTTCAAGTCGAATTGTGTAGACTTATTATGCCTCTTCATATACATATAATTTTCGTCCTGTGCATATTTTTCTGTTTACCAATATCTATACAATATAATAATTGCTCTTGATTCCAGTCTTATTATATTAAGTTTGTGAGTGTATTTTATTTTTCAATTAATATAAAAATGTTTCGACTTATCGAATTTTTTTTCAAATAAATTTTGGCTGTGTATTCTCCTCTTTGACATAATTTCTGGAGACGATTAATGGTCCCTCATTTCATGTCTACTATATGACTATAGTGGGGTTATTTTCTTTGTCGGATCATTCTCATTGATATAAAAACTACAGTAAACCCCCGGATTTTGCAACTGTGTGGTTTTCACAAATTGGTTGTAGAAATTTGATATAATTGCAGAAGCAAGAGTCTACTGTATTTTTACTTATGCTATTCTTCTCTCGTGTTTTTTACTTTTTCGCTCCCCAACTAAGACCAAGAAGCTCTCTCATCAATTTGTATAAGTACCAACTTTTAAAAGTTATTTCGAGTATTGATGAAATATATACTTAATTATATTATATATACTGTGTAAGCAAACACTTTCTCCCATTTTAGCTTTATACTGTATTTTTGTGATGAATTTTGTACATAATCGGGAAGAAGAGATTGTGAATAGGAGAAGAAAAAGAAGAAAAAACAGTAAAAATGGTATGTAATATAGAAAGAAGTTATAAAAAAATAAGTGGTAATGAATAATATATATATAAAGAAATAAGTAGTTTTTGTTGCTGTTGTAGTCTATATATAATATATATTGCTTCTTGTTTTATCCTTCACCGAGGAGATCGGGGAGATGTTGGTGTATTACGACCACTTGAGCGTGTATTATTATTATGGTGGTGATGATTATTGACATTATGACTAGAATCATTAAATTCTGTCAAACCGAGGGCTTCTTCATTATCCATTAAAGTTGCTTCACTTAATAATAATCGTTCATCTTCATCATAAATTTCTTCATCATGTCTTCGTCCTTGTCGATCATGAGATCCTGAGTTATTTCCTCGTGCGATTGAATCCAAAAGATAGACGCCAGCAAAGATAATAACAAATCCACAAATCAATGATACTGTATTCACTGGATCATCCGTATTAAAACCTTGGAATAGAATTGCTGATGCAGTAATTGTTGCAGTTGAAAAACAGACAAAATAAATCGGATTGACACTAATAGGTAGCAAGGAATTACAGTCAGATTTTTCTTGATCCAACACATATCACACATAAATAAAATACTTCTTTCTCACACTTTTCCCTCCTTCTCTTTATCCTCTTGAATCCAAATTTACAAACGAAATAGCCTTACACATTGGTGGAGAACGTTTCTAATGCCTTGTTAAAGTAGTTCATTTGTGTAACAATGCATACAACAACGACGATACCAAATGCATACGTGGATGGATGGGTGAATTGATTATTACCAGCAAAGGTAAGTTTCAAAGCAATACCAAATGCCTTGATTGCCATGACTGAAACTGAACCAACCAATGAGCAAATCGAAATGTATACCAAAGGATTTCGTTTACCATATCGTGGTACCATTTTATAAATCATAAAGAATGTGACGACGATAACAAATGTACAATACATCAAAAATCCTACAAAATAATAGTTCAACATGGTTTTTTTAAGTTAGATGCTACTCATTCTATAGACTATGGATATTTCAATGTTTGGTTTGATGAGGTATAATTCGTATATATATACATGTATAATTTTACCTGGTTGTAAAGCATAAAAGAGTAGCTCATCAATGTTTTTTACATCTGGATCTTGAGGAGCATGAAGTACAATGACGACAGCACCTACAACCGATAATAAACAACCAATTTTTCCAATGGCATCTAACTTTTCATTCAAGAAGAGTGATGCAAATATGGCTCTAGAAATACGTTTTTTTTTATAAAATGCACGTGAGTCATAAGGGGGGTCTAGGTTTATGTGTCCCTGCCATCATTGACCATATCCATCAATGATCAAAAGAGAGGTGTTTATGGAATTCCCCTTTTCCCATATTTCCTTACCCTAAGATAACACTTAAAGAACCAAGTGGCGTAACAAGAATAGCAGGTGCGAAAGAATAGGCCGAGAAGTTCAATACTTCACCAACAGCCACTATTGTTTTATATCAAAAGATAAAAGGGTGTGAGAAATAAGACAGGTATATAAAAACCCTTCAATTGGTTTTTCCTTTATATTTTTCTTATTTATAATATGTGTTTATTTTTCATAGTACTTACTAGTTCCCATCCCTGCCCACCAAGTCCAATTACGTAGATAATGATGTTGTCCATCGGCAGCTGACGAGCCTATAAATTGTTATTAGGTGTTAAATTCTAAATATTATGGAACATATAATAAAAAATACAATATTAATATAAAATATATGAAATAGTTTACCATGACGTCGTTTTGCATTCATAAGACCTTTTTTTGTAATGATAAATGAGAGACCAATAAATATACTGGAACTCATGGCCAAAATAAGGCCAATGTACTTGTCGGGCAACATGGTTGAAAGCAAAGGAGTTAAATAATAATATAAAAGCACCGATTTTAAAGGCGGGTTGAGCACTTTTAAATGAAATTTTAAAGTTTTTCTTTTTTGCTTTAAAAAAGAAAACTCCCTTAAAAACTTACTTATAACCGGTTTCTTTCTCTTGTCACTTGGCAAGTAGTTTTGATTTCCATATTAACAATGTGCTATCTTTTTTTTTATTTAAAAGATTCTATCTGTAAAAAAAAAAGCTTGTTTCAACCGCTGTACTAAATTTGCATAAATATCATCGCCAAGATGTGTTTATTCGAATGTTCTGCAATGACGATGACATAGGCTATATTCCTAGTAACTTTTATAACACGTTGGAAACAATCGGTAAAGATATTGCTTGGATACGTGTTGTATCATATTGTATGACAAAGAAGTTATTGTTATTTACTGGTGATTTCTAAACTAGCTATATCACACATCAAAGAGAGTAACCCATTGACAATATCGCGAACGTAATAAGAAGTTAATTGGACGTACATAAAAGGGAAAAAAGTTGTCCTCCTTTGCGCATTTCTCTTTGGATGAGAGAAGAGAAGTTTTATATAATATTTTACCCAGTGATGACTATTGAAGACTCTTTTTTTATTATGTTACGTAAATCATTACATAAGGCACAAGGTGGAGAAGACTATAGTAGAAAATATATATCATTCGTGCATTTAAAAACTACTTGCTTATATCTATAGGATGACATATATTTTAAGTATATATACATCCGATTATAGCAAAGACATACAAAAAGAAGAGATGAAAGGATTATAAAAATTTACGTTTCTTTAGATTTTGCAGATACTTATTTGTTTTTCATGCGGGATATTGAATAAAAAATTATTAACTAGAGTTATTACCATTGACTGCCTTGCTCATGGACAAATCACTTTACTAATTATACACAATGCTATCTCAGACCGTGGATAATATATTCTTTATTCAAAATGGATCAACAATAATCAACAATTCATCATGGTATTTCTTGGCAAGAACTGAGCTATGTGACACGAATAATCATTCTTTGGTTCTCGACTCTTTACCAATTCTAGTTTTACAAAAGGCATGAGCATTAATACATTTTCAACCATGGAGAACGTATAATAGATTTATGTTGGCCGCTCTAATTCTTGTTGATGTGTAAATAACAATCATAATATTCTCAACCGTAATCAAATTATAGTGTTTAATTGTCCATTATAGAAAGGGTAAGCATTGCTGAAACATAAAAGTAAATATTTCATGTTATACTACATATAAATATTGATGATACAATGGAGGAGGGTGAGACGGCGCACATTGCTTGCCGGATATTTCGTGCCGATTCATCCAATGTAAGTATATATGCAAATTCCGAAAGGTACGTGTATTATATATATAATATTGAATGAATAACGTAGCTAAATGTAGCGAATGCAGTTGGTACTACACTACTTATTATTCAATCCGGTTATTCTTAGCATTATTCTATCTATAAATTGGAAATGGGAGAGTCTTATTCTTCAATAAAAGAATAATACTATTGTTTGGTCAAGATAATAGTGTTATAAAGTATCACCCATTGAAAACTAACTGAACATTACGTCGTAATGCATAATACTTATTCTTTAACTGCATAAAATTATATAAAGGAGAATAGTCCTTCATCAACGAACATTAATCTGTTATAAACAGCAACTAAATCCTTCTTTTAAATTACAATATGCCCTACACTAGCTACAAACGTATTATATAACGGAGAAAAATTGTCGCGATTCAAGACGATTTTTACTATAACAGCATATGTAACCGACAAAAGACAAGCGACGACTGCATAAAAATATACTTTCTCCAATTCAGAGACTCCTTTATTTCTAACATTTGTATTTATTTATTTTTTTGCTGCATGCAAGTAAAAGAACATACGACCTTCCCTATTTGTTTATAATTATAACTTAACATTTATTCAATCTGTTTGATGAGGTTGCCAACAATTGATGATGATTTATTTTGACTGAAGATGGATATTTAAACCAAATACAGAAAAAATGCTTTAATTATTATAAAAAAAAGCCCCTTTCTTCTGCGGGAAATCGGCAAAAGCCCACGGAGATTCGTATCACATTGTACAAACAGTGTGTGTAATGACAAAAACGAAGCTATTTATTGTATTTACCTGTTTTGGTTTTTTAAACGAACAACAACAAAAAGCATTTTGGCTCTTCGGAAGGTCAAATAGAGATAATATAACCAGTTTTTGAGGAGGAGATGAGTCTTTTTCATCATCTGCATATGATTTTAGACCGACATCATCTTTAAAAGAGTTATATTTTGGTTTCCGAATCATGGATAAGATCAAAAATATATATTCTCACTTGTATATAGTCGTCCATGATCATAATTGAATACAAGTTATTATTACTAACAAGAGCAAACATGGTGCATGAATTATTATTATATAAATGACACGTTGAATTAATTTATTATAACGTGATAATGAGCAATGTGTACACACATACATCTTTACACTGTTGTTTGTTGTTGCTACTACGTTACACTGCACGAAACTGTTTATAGACATGCGTCGTCCGCGCTTTTTTCTTTTTCTTCTTGCTCAAACGACGCCTCCTATTTTTCTTTCTTCTTTTCCTATTTTTTTTCTTTTTTTTTTAATATAGTTGTCGATTCTATTCGAAAAGGAAGGAAGTAATCATGGCGTGCACTTCCGGTATAGTTTCATTCTTTAATAGCTTTACTCATAAAGTAGAGCATAAAGTGAAGAATATATTCCACAAGGAAACGGAGGAGGAACGTGAACATAATTATCAAACAACAACCCATCGCTATGGATCATTTGCTCCTGTACGTCATGATACAAGTGTCAAGTTCTTCATTGATGGGCATGATTATTGTTGGTAAGTTTTCATATCCACATAATCTGTCAATGATGAATTCATACGACTATATATAATAATCATTTTATATTCCATCATGTTGAACCATTTAGGGCTGTTTCGGAAGCCATTGAGAATGCTAAGCATGTTATTTTCATTGAAGATTGGTGGTTGGTAAGGAATATATATATTCATACATGAAATAATGAGAGTTTGGCAAAAAAAAAAAAAAAAAAGAATGAAAAAAGTCGTTGGCGTATTTTGATAATAAATTTTCATGTCGATCTTGGGTGGATGGGCGTACTTCCCTCTTTTTTATTATTCTATAGACACCAGAGCTGGTAATTATCATATTATTATATTATTATATAATATAATATATAATATATAAATATACTTATAGTTAATTTGTCTTGGATTCTTCATGTTGATATGGTAGTACCTTCGTCGTCCAGGATCCAAGTATCCAGAATTCCGCATTGATGCATTGTTGAAACGAAAGGCTGAACAAGGTGTCAAAATCTATATTGTTGTATACAAGGTAAATGAAAAATAATAGTTCATACTGCTTTAGACTATAACATGTTAAATTTATATATTATATAGGAAGTAAATCTTGCGATGACCTTGGATAGTAGACATACGAAAGATTGGTTGCAAAACTTGCATGAAAACATTGTCGGTGCGTGATTTTTTTTCTCCTATTTTCTTTTTGGACTGCATTTGTGTTTTTAACTTATAAAAAATTATTTAGTTCAAAGACATCCTGATCATGCTATTGGAGGAACTTTCTTTTGGAGTCATCATGAAAAGTTTGTTGTGGTGGATCAAAAGATTGCATTTTTAGGTGGCATTGATTTATGTTTTGGGTAAGAAAATGAAAAGTTTCAATTCGAATTTGTATGTTTTGTGGTTTGCTGATCCTTGTTTATTTATATCAGCCGATGGGATACTCATAATCATCCACTTGCCGATTACCAAGGACCTGAACCTAATTTGAACATGTTCCCAGGTGAATATATAGAAATTTTTTGATGGATCTGATTAAGGTTATTTTTTACTAAATTTGGTAATATATATGATATATTATAGGCCAAGATTATAGTGATGCCAGAGTATGCGACTTTAAGGATGGTAAATTGATAAATTAAGAAACAAAGGAAGGGTAAAAAAAAAATAACTTACCCGTCATTTTTATATATAGTTCAAAATTATGATATGATGCTAATCGATAAAACGACAATGCCTCGTATGCCTTGGCATGATATTTCCCTTTGTATGGTAAGTATTACTTTAATCTTTAATTAGTTCTCTAAAAAAACGTATTTGATTAATTTATATTTATATTTAATCATGTATATATATTAGTTGGGTGGTCCTGTTTTGGATGTCTGTCGTCATTTTTGTGAACGTTGGAATTATGTCAAGCATGAAAAGGCTTTGGATAAAGAACGTGTCCCTTATATTCAACCTCCACTTGGCGGTTTTAACATAAATATGCGTTTCAAGATTCCCGATGATAGTGAACCTATTAATCGTCGTCATCGTTTTGAACCAGGAACTCGTGGTATACGTGGTTCTTGCCGTACTCAAGTGCTCAGAAGCATTGGTGACTGGAGTTTGGGTTTGGACACCGAGGTAAAAGAGCATGGCAGATGTACTGTTACGAAAGTCACGTGCTAATTTCATTTTATATTGTAATTAGCATTCGATTCAAAATGCTTATATTGCTACTATATATGGAGCCAAGCATTATGTATACATTGAGAATCAATTTTTCAGTAAGTTTTCTTTATAAACATAAATAATTATACTATTTACAGAATGAGAAAAGTTATTAATTTGATAATAATGCATCATTTGATTAGTTACTGCCACCGATGAGGATGATAGTAACATTCTTAAGAATCAAATTGGCCAAGCGATCTTTAAACGTATTATTCGTGCTCATGAAGAGCGTGATGAAAATTTTAAAGTTATTGTCTTGATGCCACTCATGCCTGCTTTTCCAGCTGACTTAAGTACCAAAGAAGCTGCTAGTGCTCGGTCAGTATTATAAAAAGAAAATATGTTGAACTTTTACTCATTATAGCAATTTACATATAATAGTATGATTATGCATTATCAATATATTTCCATTTGTCGTGGTGGTAACAGTATTATTGATAAACTCAAGGCAGCAGGCGTTGACCCAGATAAATATATTCGATTCTTCAGTCTTCGTAGTTACGATCGTATCAATCGTCGAAAGGTAAAAAGGATTTCTTTTTTTTTTTTTGGTATGATCAAAATTGCATATGACTAAATTAAAACATTTAGATGGAAGAAATGCTTGCTCGTGCAGCTGGTTATACATCAGATGTGACAGTATCACTTGAAGAACAAGTAGAAACAACTGCAGTAGCAGAAGATGGTACTGTCAAGATTAAATGGTCAGAAGAAGTATATGATGCTAATGCATGTATTGCCAAGGATTCTATTGCTCATTATGCAATGAAGGATGGCGGAAACTTGGCAGATGAACCCTGGGTGACAGATACCAAGGATTCTCAACCTCGGGATGCAGCTGCTGAGCACGAAGAGCGTAGCAGTTACGTTTCCGAGGAATCTTATATTCACGCTAAATTATTGATCGCCGATGGTAAGACCCGGAAACATTTTTTCCGCACGCCCCCCCCCACCTCCCCCCAAAAAAAGACTGAACTTGATAAAATAACTTTACTTTTATAAAAATGTCAATTCAATAGATCGTGTTGTGATTATGGGATCTGCCAATCTCAATGATCGGTCACAATGTGGTGATCGAGATTCTGAAATTGCTTTGCTTGTAGGTCATCTTAATTAAACAATTAAATATTATAATAACAACAAAAAAATTATTAATATAAGATATTTCATACAGGTTGAAGATCAAGAAACAATTCCATCTCGTATGAACGGTCGTTATGTAAGAAAAAAGTCAAACCTGTTCCTGAATTTCGGGGGGGAGGTTGAAGTTGATAATTGAAGTTTTTCTCGTTTTTTTATTAACAAATCTTATAATATTTAGTATGAAGCAGCTAAATTTGCTGCCACGTTACGTCGTCAATTATGGAAGGAACATTTGGGATTATTACCAGATCAACCTATAGATGAAGTGAACAATGCTATGCTTCCATTGCCTGTTCCCCAGATCAATTCAACAGGTTCCGAGGAGGATCGTTTAGTCATGGACCCGTGTCACCCCGATACACTTGCTCTGTGGAACGGAACAGCTGCCACCAACACTGTCGCATTCCGAAACGTTTTCCATTGTGTTCCTGATGATAACGGTAAATTTATATATTTTTTACAATAAGATTATAGTTTTCGTGTGGATTATAATTATTCTAACTTGCTTTATGTTTTTTTAGTGACCAATTGGGAACAATACCATTCATTCTATCCAGATCAAGACAAGGTGAATATTGGTCACGTTTATGATGATTCTATGCCTGTATCAGTGATTCGTGAAGAATTGAGTAAGATTCGAGGACATTTAGTTGAATTCCCATATAAATTCCTTGAAAATATTGATATGCAAGGAGAATCGATTCCATTTATTACTGATGCAGTCCAAGAACTTTATACTTAAATATTTATAAAAAAAAAGAATTGAAAGCTATTATTACTATTATTATTATTAAATAAATATATCATTTTAAACTATGAGAAAATAACAATGGGAAAGAGGAAAAATGACGACAACGTGCTTTGCATTACCATTTAAGGCTTCCGAGCGTTTTGACTCACATCGGGACAGGCTGAAAAATCTTTTTCCGATTTTCCCGTATTGTATATTGCGTTGATTTTGGGTGGGGAATTTCGGACCCTTCTTTTTTCTTCTTTCTTTACACATTCTTTTTGATTCTTAAAGAAAAAAATATAACACGCAACAAAAACAAGATCGTCTAACAGCTGTTTTTTTTATCATCCCATTCCTTTTTATTATATTCTTTTTACGTAAACAACATAACAGAATATGGTGATTCTCGCAACTGGTAGACATTTATCCTCCGTCGCAACAGCCGCTGCCTTCAGCGTCCGTAGCCAAAGTAGTAGACAGCATAACAAGAAGAATACAACTACAAACATTTCTTCAACACTTGGCAAGATCCGTCAACAACAGACAACTTCTTTTTCAAGTACTGCTACCCCTCGTGCATCTCATTATCAAGAACCTCCAAAATCTACTGCATCTGCTGGTCCTCGTTATTATGATAATCCTAGTCCTCGTAGTGATACAAGTAGCAGTAGTAGTCAAAGTAATTATAACTATTATAGTCATGCATCATCTGAAGGAGGTGCTGGTAGTAGTAGTAGCAGCAGCAGCAGCGCAAATGGTGGTCCAACAATTACAGAACAATCAATTCTTGGTGCATTCCCTCGACCCAACTTGAGTCCCACTTTACATTTTTCTATTTTTTCAAGTCATTATAACGATAACAACTCTTCTCTCAAAGATAATACAAAGTGTGCCAATTGTGCTGGACCTCATTCTACTGACTTTTGCCCTTGTTAAACCCCAACATCATCAACAACAACACCAACTCCATAATCATTCAACTACTACTACTACAGTAACAAAATAGTACCATCATCCTATACTCTTTTCTTTTACCATCCTTCTTCGTCATATATAAATATATATATAATTCATTAGCACAACAACGTACTATTTTTGTTCTTCTTTTCCCTTTCGTACAAATTAACAGACACTCACTTTCTTCAAATATTTTCACACACACAAATTTCTTTTCTATATATATATATTCTTCTATATTTATCTTAAATACTTGCTTTGTCTTGCTCTCTTTATCCTCTATTCCCTCGCTATTCATTCTCATTCTCCGCTCGCTCACTCAATCACATATCACCTCCCGTATATAGACCTTATTATTATTATTATCTTTTGTTTTCTTTTTCGGTTTTACATCATGTCGTTGTCATTTTATTGTTCTTCATTCTTTTGTTATTTTGTCATGAATATTTTTAATATAAATTATGCTTTTTTTATTATTTTTTGCACAATCATATCAATTATAAAAAAATTAAATCTTGGCAAAATTTTGGTTTCTTGGCTAATTAATGCATTAATAAATAGAATAAAGCCACGTTTTTTTTCGTTCCCAAGAAAAATGGCATTTGTGTGACAATTAGAAAATTTTTATATTAAAATGCTCACATCCAATATCACACGGGCCATCTACTAACCAAACTAGTCATTTATTTTGACAATTTTTTTAATAGAAGATAATTTATTTCGCAGTATGAGCTAGGGCTATTATTATTGTCAAGCATAGAGAGTATTGTGATATGTATAAATAAAATAAGAGTAAAGCATATATCAAATTAAATGTATAAGAAAACTGCTGTATCACGGGGAAAAAGGTAACAAACTAATGAAAAAGAACAATTAGCCTTAGCATAGTTGCTGCCTTTTATATTCTTGTTCAGCATGCATTTTACGTAAATGAAGGATTGCTTTGGTGCTTTGGCACTGACGCCATTTGGCCAAAACCTTTCTTGATGAAATACACATCGTCAATGTATGGACCGTATATGTAAGAGAGTACGTCGTATCAGTGATATCTTCAAAATTCAACATGAATCCCGGTCGAATCGTTAATGATGCAGTGAGAGATAGAGTATAATTTATATCCAAATCGGTTGGGTATAGTAAAAAACGAGTGGGAATTGCTCGCCACACCAATTGTTTATATGAGCATTCCCAAAAGAAAAACTTGATTAAATCCGATTCATTGCAAAAGATGCAATTAGGCGATGTGAAAACTTGTGGGAGTTGGTGGTTTGGGCATTGTTGAAACGAAGCTTTTTTATGATGCAGGCGCCACCAAGTTGTATCGACCTTTTGTAGAAAGTTATTCGACCATTTTGTTTTGGATGCTCTGGATACCAACTTGGTAATTGATGTGTTGACTTTAAATGATGTTGTCTGTATGTTTGTTTGTTTTTTGTTGTAAGATCTGTGAGAACAACATTATTAAAAATGGTTAAAGGAATGAAACTCATACTGTGTAGTGGTAATGAAGGTAGAGACAAATTTCATAAAAATATTTACTGTTGTAAAATGCCTATAAAATCGAGCGAGTTTTACAATGATTTTATCTTATTTTACTAGTTTAACTGTATTCATTACTATCACACATCTAATATCTCGTGGCCATTACCTGAACGCCTTTATAAATATTATTCAACAAGTTTTTAACTGGCTTATTATACCATCAAGTTTCATTAAATTATATAAAAAAAAGGAACACCACTCCGTTACAGAATCACGCTCCAATAGATTCATAGGTATTATAAAAGAAACCTAAATCATTTTGTTGGTTTATTTTTATGAATATGACTTTTATTACATTCATCTGCAACTACTACTACTAAACAAATTCTATCTAAATTATGATATACAAACCTATAAAATAATTCCTAGTATCCTGTTTTACGACAAAAGCAGCAATGGAAAAGGTTGTTTGTATAGGCAATAATAGCATCTAACATACGTTATTTGTGCTCTAATCTCTATAGTATCATTAATATGGAAAGAAAGCAATCGTGTTCCTAATATATTTATATAAATATATAATGTGAATCAAGTCATCTTTTATGTTTTCTAATATGCTGCTGCTATATTGAAAACCTTGGTAGAATGGATTTTCAAAAGTAAATGTCTAATAACCTTTTTTACTTGTAGGAAGGAGAGTAAATTTATATCATGATAACTATCATATGGAAAAAAAAACTTTTGTATAAAAAGAGTGCAGGGAATTTTGCCAATAGTATATCGGTAAATAGAAAAATCAACTTACTAAATAAAGCTATTGTGCTTTTAGGCATATCTGTTACCATTGTGAATACTATATATACTAGAGACAACATAAAAGCCAACAAGAGTTCTCATTTCTGCACATTAGAAAAAAAAAAGACATTTTTTTGACAAAAAGACATTTTTCTGACATTTCAAACACCGACCCCAAATGGGGGTGGGGATAACATGGATGTGCCTACTTGAGCCAATCAGAGAAAAAGTTAATAAATTTAATGGTTTTGGCCAATAAAATCTCGATTTAATAAAATCTGTTTCTATGCCTGGAGTCTATATATGTGTAATACATTTTTCAGAGAGCGAAAGGTTGTGTGTGCCTGCATAATGCATTATAAAATGTATTTCTTCTTGTCTATTGTGAGAAATAAGATCAAGTGTTTCATCTTTTCTTTCCCACCACTATTTTACTCGGTCCCATTCAACTCAATTCACCTACATTCGACTACATTCAAACGTACAGAATACTCTTGAATTCTTTTTCTCGATGGAAGGGAATCTCAACTTTAAAAAAAGAGGTCGACCTTCTGGCCAAAAGAACGCCCAAGGACACAATGCTGGGAGACCTAAAAAAGTTGATCAAAAACAAAAAAAATTATCGTTTAACACGGTCAATAGTAACAATGTTCCATCTTCATCAAACTCATCTGCCAGCGAGAAACATGACACCTCGATAGCACATATACAACAAGAAACAACAGCATTGCCGTTGGATGATCAAGTACCCCTTGGGGAAATAATCTTTGACACCATGATGCCAGCACAAGAAGAAGAAATCGAAGGAGAAGAGGTGCTTGATGAAATTGATATTGAAGATGAAGATGAAGATGAAGATATTGATAGACAAGAAGGAACTGAAGATATCATTATTACAAGGACACGCGAAGCAGTGGATGACTATGATACTAATGCTACTGTCGATGAAACCACGAGAGACGATAACGATTCGAACAACGACACCTCCAATAATAATGGTGATGAACCCGAGGTACAAGTTGGTGTAATTCAAAAATACCTTGATGATATCCATCAGCGCATTGTCCTTGAGAAATATCCAGACGAATACAAAAGAGGAACCTTTTGGGTGCAGCCAAAAGAACCATTTTTTGCATTAATACATGATCTGAACCCGGATAGTCTTTATTATCCACGTATTTTTCTTTGGCTTCCTCATTTATTACTGGAAAAACTTGGAAAAAAAGTATTGAAATGCCCTAAATGTAAATCCGAACTCAAATCAACAGGGTATGTAGAAAAAGCACGTCGCGTAGTGGATCTTACTGAGTAAGTAATCTGAAAGTTTAATAAAATAATGTGAGACATGTGTTACTGTATATATAGTTAACATTACTAACTCTTTTCATTATTCAAGTTGCTTTTATATTCTTTCATCACGTTATAAATGTAAAAACAAAAGTAATTGCACGTTTACATCGGTTGCCAATAATGAAAATATTATTCGTCAACTCCCAAAGTTCCTTCAATGTCAATATCCTGGATACTTAACACACAGAAGTGGCGTGTCAAAAACAGTTGGTGATCTTTTACGACCTTGCATGCAAAATTCTGTCGGACCAAAGCGACTCCAGAAAATATTGCGCGAACTACACAAGCTTAAACACGCCAGACTTGAATTCCAATACCTTACTGCAGCTGTATATCGAAACGAAAACCCATTAATTGATAATTATTTCACTTTGAATAACAGCAGCAATATATTACCTTCTTTCTCTGATTTCGACGATAAAAATGGATATGGAGGATTTATACCTTCACCCCAGTACTTTCGATCGTTTTACACCAAATACATGGAAGAAATCAGGCCTTTACTCGACAAACAAATGATGGTCCTTGATGCAAAGTATCTCAAGGGAGATCATTCGTTCAAAATCATCAAACTGATTGGAAAAGTTGATGGCTCACCAATTTTTACTGCTTTATACACAATTCTCAACGAGTATGAAGAAGTACGTTTACAATACCTTGTTCCAACAAAATCCCTTTCTCATTTAAAATATGCTTTTAATGCTGTACGACGCTCGCTCGATTTCTACGGTCATGGTCATCCCGAAATTTTTTTTACGGATAACGTAAGAGGCGACAAGGGTTTTCTGGAAAATGTTTTTCCTTCATTGAAGGAAGCCCTCCAACCTGTAACAGATCCTGAACCCGGTAAATCCGTTGATTATAGCAATTATCCAAAGTTAACAATTCCTGGAGACAGTGTAGAAATTCGTTGCATAAATGAAACTGATCGTATAGCATCTGCCGCACAAGAGTTGCTTGATCTTATCAAAACACCTATCGCTAGTACTTCAGAGCCTACTCAACCAAAGCAAATAGTAGTCGGCTTTGATTGTGAATGGCCTACTGATCCTGTAACTCGTGAACCAGGAAAGCTTGCCACAATACAAATTGCTTATAACAATACGGTTGATATATACTGTGTTCATCATTTGGATGTCCTTCCTGAACCATTGATAGAGGTATTATCTAATTCAAACATTATCAAGTTTGGACGTGCTATACAAGGTGATTTAAAAAAAATTGAACGAAACTTTGGTCTTGATCCTGGTACTTGTGTTGGCGGATATGATGTTGCCTTATATTGCAAGGAACGTGGAGCTATTGAAAGACAAAGAATAAGCTTGTCTGAAATTTGCGCTCGAGTTTTAGAACGGTTTTTACCGAAGGATAATAATGTTCGCCTCAGTGATTGGGATGCTAGTGATTTATCTGATACACAAATGGAATACGCTGCTTTGGATGCCTGGGCCGGCTTACAAATTTATCATAAATTGAAACAGAATGAAGTGATAGGAAAACGAGTAACTAAACCAGTAAATGAAGGTATACATTAGCAGCATGTTATGGAAATTCATTTCAATTTTGTATTCTTTGCAGTACTTTCATTCTGATATTTATCAAATGAAATAGGGACGTCCATATCTTATCATCCTTGGTCTATGGTTCTGCCCGCTGCTTATGGAGAAATAAGCTGCCAACGAGATAAATTTGATAATAAAAAGTTAACCAAGACACAGGTTATAATCAACATAAAACAGGTCTTAGTTCCGAACGCAGTGGATAGAGATGGAAAACCTCTTTCTGAATACGGTCAAGTCCCATTTGAAATAGTTGCCAGATTATCCGATTTACGCACATCACATTCTGTTAATATCCAAAATAATTCTCAAAATACTGTTGAAGAAACTGATAACAGTGAACAATCGAATAATGTTGATATATCTACAATAGGTATGTTCTGTATAGCTATTTAATATATTTCTATGTTTATTATGATAAAATGGTTAATTAAACAAAAAAAAATACCTAGAAATGTATGGAAATGAACAAGTGAATGATGAAGATGATTATTACAGTAGCAATGAAAATATCACGTCCATCCTTCAAGATAACGAACCAACGCCTCATCAAGATCCAAACTCATCACAAATACAAACGGAAAGCAGAGAATATGGAAATCAACAATTCTCCTCCCTCCCTGAACATTCACCTAGTGAATTCATCCGCTCAAGAGTACTAAAAGATGTTTTTCATCTCATGGATCAGATTAAAGTACCACGTAGACATGGGCTTGCAAACGATTTTTCACGAAAGCTACGTGATGCACTTTTTGTTGTAGATGAAGATGATAAGAAAAAGGTTGAAGCAGTTTTAACACGGTACGAAACAACATGGGATGAAAAACTACTAAAAAATCCAAGGTGGATCTTTCGTCGTGTGAAACGTAAGTAGAAGTTGTTGCAACTAAAGTATATCTTGGTAATATAAAAATGTTGATAATGATATTAAACAATATATGTCCTATAGGAGCTGTTCCACCACCAGAAGTCTTGTATCCTATTATAAAAAATTTGTTTGAAACATATGGTCCTTTGAAATGTGCAAGAACAGGACGTCCATTATTTGATAATGAAGCATGGAAGAAGTCTAAAAATGTGCTATCATCGATTCATGAAGGCCACGTTTCAGATCCTCCTGGTTATTCATTCTATTTTAAAATGGGACAAGATCGAGATGGGCTCTCATTGTATCGCTGTTGTCGAGGAACCAATTCACTTGAGGGAGGCATCCATCAGAATGTAATTCGGAAGTTTGGGTCTTTTGGTGCTAGTCCGGCATTAGCTGATGGCGTCCTTGCAGATTATCGTTTGCGCCATAACATTGATGTATGTTATTTTATGAATATAATAATGACTAAAAATGACTATAAAACTAATTTACTATTACGATGTTTTAGGTCGGAACAATGAATAGATATGGAAAAATTCACAAAGGACATTATGAGCCATGGCTCACTCAACATATAAATGATTTACGCCTGCAACTTGGATTACCAGCTGTTTATGATGAACCTGGAGTACATAAATATGCTATTCACCTTGCTTCTTCTGACGAAAGTTTTGGTATTTCCACTCTACCCAAACCACTTATGGATCTATATAACATTCCTTCGGCAAATAGCTCAATAGCATCCGCAAGATGCCGTACGTCTTCCTTTGATTTAGCTACATTGGTCATATTACATGGTTCAACAGCACATACACCTGGAGCACAATATAAATTTATGGCTCAACGCCAAGGGGCTGCCCATGCTATAATTCCTGTACAAACACAAGTTGAGCGCAACAAATATGATTCATTAATTCGACAACATTTTCTTCAACAAACCCAACGTAATCAACAACCTGATTTTGACAGGTTCGCAAAATTATGGTCAGCTTTTGTCGACGGAAAGACCATTTTTTATAAAGCACCGGAGCATTTACACAGTTACCACAGCAAATGGTGTGAGTATCAGAATATATGTATTACAAAGAATAGCTATAAAGAACAGTTAGAAATTTTGCAGCAGAGTTTACGCTCTTCAACAAGAAAGCGTAATATTCCAGAAGCCCAAACTCCTGCAGCCCTTAAAATACCTCGAATTGAAGCTATTATTGATCAGGAAAATGCTACATCATCATCAACACCATCATCGCAAATTGAAAAAGAAACTGATAATACTGAGCACATTGACTCCATTGTCGCACCGCCTTCAAACGAAACAATAAGTAGTCATACAGCAAATACTATCCAACAGCCAATGCCCTCAACAATACTTTATAGCCCACTTCTACCGCATCAATTGCTTTATCCGCCACTTCCTTTAACATACACTGCTCCTTATTCAAGTACCAATGCCTCTAATGGTTTACATGCACCAACACGTGTCAGACATTGTAAAACATGTCGAAGTAATTCATGCATTGGCAGAACAGGACGAGGAACATGCCCTCTTTTGAAATCTAATAATAACCAATGAATATAATTTCTAAAACGACCAACCTGAACATTTTTCCATCAACTTATACTTCACAATTATTGATACTACATACAACTATTATATTTTTGATCATATATTATATCTATCTTCTTTTTTTCTTAATAAAAACCATCATATTGCTTCATAATAGTAGAATTTTAATTAAAAATTGGCTTCAGCTTCGCTTCGGCCAATTTTCAAAAAAAATTAATTCCTTCGGGCACAGCTATGGTACCCGGGCCATTTTTTTTGGGGCCGGTGTTTGAAATGTCAGAAAAATGTCTTTTTGTCAAAAAAATGTCTTTTTTTTTTCTAACGTGCTGTAATACGTAAATAAAGTGGTTTTTTTTTTTGCAATTAAAATATGATAACTTTATATCCCTAATGAATATGATTGTTACAGTGGAAGAAAAAAGAATTACTTCATAATCTTGGTTCTTTTCTCATTTGTGTTCCTGTGTGTGCTGCAATTTCTCATTTTTAATTTATATAAAGAAGCATTTGCATTTGTATATTGAGCAGTGTATCTATAATATAGCTATATATAAATACATAATTTGTGTTTAGTCAAGTAAAGGGGTAATTGTAACAAGTTAGCAAAATCAAGAATAAATCATTAGCTGGTGAATAACATACTTTTTTTAACAGTAACACGAGAATATTATTAAAAAAAGAGGACTTGACATTAATCAAGGTTTGGTGCTGTTGATGTCAATGACATAATGGCAAATAATAAAGAGTATTGCTTTGTATTGAGATGTAGGTTTTTATTAGTTAAATATGGTTATTCAATCCTTTTCATAACAGAATTAAGAGGGCAGGAATCCCTAATATATATGAAATCTCTGATGTTGCTTTATTATTGACTAAGTTAAAGGCACTTTATCGATCTACATTTCCCTCATCCTAAACTAGAAACGTTCTTTTTTTTTTGTGACACAGTTAAAGTGAGAAAAGCTGTAAAATCCGCTGACTGTAAAATGTCTGTAAAACCTGTCGTTTTTTTTTAATGAAAGTAATTTCTTCTGTTAAAAGAGAAGGAAAGGAAAAACTATCATGTTTATGTTGACAATGAAAAATGATTGTTGATTTTCGGGCAAAACTCAGGAATACAACGGGTCTTGTTGAAGATGAGATCCCAATGCGCTACCAAGTTTGGGTCTGCATGAAGAATAGGCGCCCACGCTCGTCTCCATACCATTTCTTTCTATGCATTTGTAATTCTACGTAGTGTCCGATCTGGACTATATACATTCAACTTCCCCATGTTACTGATCAAGAATGAATTGGATAGGAGAGTGTGAATTGCTGTTGAAACCTGATGATTTAAACAGTAGGATAAGCTTAGATCAATACACATAGGTGTAGGGTAAACCTCCTTGAGTCAGTATTAATCACAATTGATTACTTCTATATATATTACGAAACAAGGGATTTAAAAGACAAGTAGAAGATATTAGAGATTAACATTTTTACTCTAAAAAAGTTCTATAAAAAAAGCTATACTAAAAACTCGGTTTAGTATGATTTGGGAGAGGATACGTCAGCAATAAACTTAAGGAAGAGAAGTTCAAGATGATACAATAAGTATATGCATGCATAATGGCATATAAGATGTACATATTTCTTCTTATACTAGGCAATCAGATATTCTTGTCATTCGTATTTGCCGTATTCTCCTGAAGGAAACAATTTGTACCATAACATTCTATGTTTCTATTTTAGCATCCACTCTGTGGTAGAAACAGAGATACGTAGATGTTTCATTTTGTTCGTTGATACTCAACATTTACTCTTGTGAGTTGTTAAATCCCAGATTTTAATATTATTACTTAATTCTCAATACATTATTATAAAATATAGATATGCTTTTGTTAATAGCAATATTTAAATAAAAACTCATATACGTTAATTTTCTTATCTTTTTACATGATACTACAGTCTGTCATATCTTTGGTAACTACTTTTTTCACTACTGGCCAATCACTCCTACATGCTGCAAATTCAAATAAATCCTCTGTTTTCATCAAACCATGATAGCGTTCAAGATCATGAATGACATTTTTGATATCTTGCGCCGATGATATAATAAAAAGATTTGCCAATGACTTGAGTGCAGCAAAGTAAGGCGTTACTGCCTTTTGTCGCAATGATGCGGCAAAGTCATAATACGCATTCATATCACTAATGTATCGGAATCCACCTTGTTCATTGACGACTTGTGTTTTTAAATGTTTATACAACACTCTGTTATCATTGTAAGAGAAGAAAAACAGAGAGTTAGTCAACATTATGTATCAGTTGAAATGCTGAACGTTTTTATAATGACATACTCTGCAAATCGACGACCAATTTCACCAAAAAAAAGATCCATTGTTGATTTTTCGGCTGCACCATTAAGCATAGATGTATTACTTCGTAAACACTCAATGGAATCCCGGCAGGCCTACATATTTATACGCAACTAAATCAATATAAACAAGAAAATATATAGTGCAACAATTGTTTATCACAATCCCCAATCTATTGTTACCTTTGTTGGTTTCAGATCAGCTATCATATTTTCAGGTGGGTTATAATCTTCTGACTTTTGTTCATGCGTCAAAATATACTGGACTTGTGCAAGTAAAACCTGTCATATTATAATATATTAAATTTCAGCAATTATAATGGCAACAATAGCAATAATAATTATAATAGTAAATCTTCAAATACCTGAATGCCTCGATCCATTCCATTTGCTACACAATCATCTAATATTCTTTCGAATATTTTCTTTTCTTTATTCACTTCATTGATAAAATCGAGTTTATCAACATATTTAGACTGTATATGATGGTTAGATTAGTCTACTTTCAACGTTTTAATTTTCATCTTTCTTGGAACAGCAAAAAAGAAAGAAAGAAAAAAAAAATTCAAACTTACAATTTCTTCATCATAGTAGAGCTGAACCATTTGCTGAATGACATCACCCACATGAACCATCTCAAAGAATTCGGTTAGTGGTGGCACATCACCTGCATTTCCTTCAAGGGACTCTAGATCTGGGGTATACGAAGTAAGGTGCTCAATTGCTCTAAACAGATGAAAAATGTGAAAAATCGCATCAGTATATTCCATCATCCCATTTAGTTTTGTATACATATACTGCATCGTTCCTTTACCTATCAAAAGCTGGTTGAATATGTTGATTTCCTAATGTCTTTAATAATGAAACAAATATATGTTCATATGTCTTTTGGCTGTAATAAGGTTTTGTAATACAAAAAAGTTTATATTTCAATCGAGTAACATTCCCACGATGACATTTTATTTGTTTTTGTTGGTACTGATGCTGTTGTAAAATAAAATATAAACTTACATTTCACCACGCATACGTCCAGGGAAACCAATCTCGATAAATCGTTCCACTCGACGTTCGGCATCTTTATTGACATGAATAAGCTGCAGAACAATTTCTAGACTCAGCAAATCTTGCATCATATCTAATTCATGCATGGCATATTTAAGATCCATGCTGCGAACGTCAGGGGATCGTAGCGAATGGCGTGAAGATTGACGTGAATGTATCGACGCAGGTGATTTTGGAGAGAGTGGTCCTGAATCTTCACCATCTACTGCAGCCGTTGTTACTACCTTGGGTGTAGATGGAGGTGTTGATTTAGGTGAACCTGTTATGGGTGAGCCAGTGCTTTGTTTGCTGTTGTCGATATCGGAAGGTTTCGTAGAAGAAGAACGTTGAAAAGGTGAGGCAATGGTTGTTGCTGCTGTGGATACTAGATCAACAGGTAATGTAATGACCTTTTTAAATGCATTTAAATAATTACTATTTCATACAATACATAAAAAAATAGATTAATATATAACAAATAAATTCTTCTATCATTTCTTTCTAACTAAATAATACCGTTTAAATGTTTCGCGAGATTGGTTTGATAAGCGGGCAGATTGATCTTCTCGCCGTACACCAGTATTATTATTCTATTCATCACAGTTTGTTAGTTTTTCCGAACCCTACGCTTAAGTTATGACACATGTATATCACAATAGAATGATAAAAAAGGAATCTACCCATTCTTCAATAAGTTCATCACACGCTGCCTTGACATAGGCTTGTTCTTCATAAAGATAATCATCCAGAAATGGTAGGAATAATTTAAATATTAAATTAATGCCTCGCTCACGATCAATTTTTCGTGGAAGATCCTCTTGTGTAAGAACATCTACAACTTGAGACATGGAATCCAAAACAATCGAAATAGTATGAAGATATAAGCGTGTTTCATGGGATTGTGCAATTCCAAGTAAACTGTTTACATAATCTGATACCTTGGCTTACGCAAGTTAGTTATCTATTACCAACTCGATCTCTAAATTCTTTTTTTTTCATTGCATTCATTTCTAAATCACTTACCACATCTTCTAATACACGATCAACAAACATGTAGTATACATCAACATTTTCAGGAAAAGTTTCACCCACCACATGAGATTGTTGCTTGAATTCCTCGATTACAAGTGACATGAATTTTTTGAAAGGTTCCAAATCACTGGATGATGCTCTAATCCACATTTTAATGGATTTAATTATTCATAAATCCCACTGTTCACTCTCTTTTGTTTTTAAAAGTAGCATAAACTTACTTGTAATTATCATCGGGATTAAATGGGTTATCAAAAAATATAGGATGTTTCTGAACAAAAGTTTGGATACAAATAGATCCACCATTCAGCGCAATTAATGCATGAGCATAAATCTATTATCCGTAATTTTTAAACTTTAATAAACTATAAATACAGATCAATTCCAGTTCCAACTCTAATTATTGATATTACCTTCATATCAGTCGTATTATGTACATCATAAGCAATCTCAAATTCATGTAAAGAAGCACTCTCAAAATATTGACAAAGGGTATTCACTGCTTCGTTTATCTGCAAGGGGACATTCGGGACAAAAAAGGAGATAATTTAATGGGATGAGAGGGATTTTAAAGTTTTTTCTTTTAAGTCACCGCACTATCTCTGATATACACACGTATAAAGTTAAAATGTTCTATTTTACCTGCTTATAATCATCCACTACATGACAAGCACCAAACCCAACCAATGTATTTAATAGCTTTGCACATTCTTCTGGACTCGTTCCATAATCCTTTAATACTTTAGATTCTCTATGTTTTTGTCGTAAATCGGTATAATAAGGTAATAATCGAATGTATAATTCTTTAAAGTTTTCTCGAGATTCACCCGTTGATTTTGCCCTTGCACGCGCACTATAAGGGTCTGTTGATAATCCTGGTATCAAAGTATTCAATGGCTTGTTATTAATTCGTATATTTATTCCAATATCCATTAAAGCTGAATTGCCAGTTTTTCCTTCTATATTTCAAACCATTCACCATCATAAATTAGTATTTTTAATTTAAGGTTTTATTATTTTTCTGTCTCATTTTTTATTATATAAAGCTAATACATTTTCTTATTATTACTATTATTATTATTTTCTTTACCTAGCGTTGCAGCTAATGCACCTGTATCACGATCGAGCATTCTTCTTAGTTTATCATCCCAAATCTCGTCATCGTAAGCAAGTACTTTAAAACGTCGGGATGCCAAGGCAACGTTTGTTAAAGATGGTACAGGCAAATATTGAAATATACGTATGAGAATATCAGGTGGTAAAGAACGGTGTTGCTTAGGAGCAGCAACGGGTTTCAATGGAGCCGGCATGGTTGGACTTTGTGGCGACTCGTCAGGGGCATCGATAAAGCTCATGTCCACAGTTAAAAAAAAACAGAAATAAGAGAGAAGGAAAAATATTGCCTAGTCTCCACAACGGACCGAGTATTTTGCAGAGCAACCAAAAAAAAAATCGCTGGTTAAATCCTATTTTTCTATCTCTGAAAGGAAAAGAAAACCCCTTCTTTTTATTTTCTTTCTCCATTTATTTATACATATACTCCATTCTCCTTCTTCTTCAATAATTATATATAATGACACATAACAATTACCACAATCTTCCTCATTTCGACTTAGCCAATCATCCTCCATCAGATACTATCAATATGATTACTGGACTTTTAGAACGGATCACCAAAACGAATGATAAATTGCAAGCCAGCAATAGCAGCAATAGCACCGCTGCCGCCGCTGACAAACAATACACAGCATTTCATAGTCGTTCAGTACCAACTATTGGCATCCATGCCTACTTGGCTCGAATCTTAAAATACTGCCCTTGCACCAACGAATGTTTTCTTAGTTTACTTGTTTATTTCGATCGTATGTCTCGCAACTCATCATGTTTACGTATTGATTCCTACAACATACATCGACTGGTCATCTCGGGTATCATGGTAGCTAGCAAATTCTTTTCTGATATTTTCTTTACCAATACTCGTTATGCAAAGGTAAAAAAGGATGAATTATATTTGTCTGAAGGATTAATTTTCTTCTTTAAAAGTCTTTAAATATTTGTTATTAAACTGGTACGATAAGATCTATTTTTTTACTGATCGTTTCAATCATGTGATTCATATAATATAATAGGTCGGAGGCTTGCCGGTTGCAGAATTGAATGCGTTGGAGTTAGAATTCCTTCATTTGAACGATTATAATTTGAACGTCCCTATAGAAGAGCTGCAGCAATACGGAGATCAGTTACTTTCACATTGGGTGCGTGAAGAAGAACGACGCAGGGAACTGCACCAGTGGCGGAGGAAGGAGGTCCTTGGGAGAAGTTTAAGCACAAGTAGTAATAGTGATAGCAGCACTAGAGTCGTACCATCATCTTCTTCATCACCTATCACCCCCACCACCGCAACAACACAATTATCCACATCGTCACACTCTCTCTGTACCCTTGTGACGGACGAAGCTTCAAAGAGTCATCAATATCACCATCGTCGACAATCATCATCATCTCATTTAAAGGAGGGAGGCACAGGATCCGATCCGTTGTTCTGTAGACAGTCACGGGCATCCAAACTTGCGCATGAAAACCGTACAACCAGGGCAGCAACAAATCGATATAGTACTACATCTTCCAGTACTGAATATCATCAATTTGCACCATCTCAAAGTTTAGATGGCATTCCTACTTCAGCAACCAAACAAATGCCACACCATCATCAACGACATTCTTGGCATATTGATCATCATCATCGTTTACCAACTCCACCTTATAGTACCGTTATTCATCCATAATTATAATTATAATAATATTAATAACAATAATAGCACCATGCACGCAAACAACACGCACTTATATATATATATATATACATACATATACACACATAAAATTTATTTTTCCTTTTCTTTATACTTTCAATCCATCAAATAATACCAACAGCTCTCTCACCACAACAATATATTACACTATTTTTTTGTATAAACAAGCCATAAAACCATATATACTCCTGTGTGTAAGATTTTTTGGAAAAAGAAAGTAAAAAAAAAAAGAAGGAAAGAGAGGAAGTAAAAACAGTGCGTGATACTATTGTATGGATGTTTTTTTTTGCACCTGTCATAAATAACAGGTTTTTTTGTGTACCTGCAAGGGTGTGTGTGTGTGGATTCTTCAAGCAATTAGAGGATTTATCACCAAAAAAGACTAAGGAGTTTCTCATTGCGCTCAATTACTATACCCCTCCCTTTCTTTCGTAACTTTTAGGTTTATTTCCATGTCAATTGGATATTTATCGTAATGGTTTTTTATTGGTGGTCGTAAGCTGGTAATGGAAAAATCATAAAAAAAGTAAAATAAAGATTGCTGATGTTATTTTTTTTTGAGAATGTCTATACATGAATGGTTTCTTTTATTGTGTTGATGACTTTGGAGGAGGGGTTGCTTTACGAGAAACATATGGACCAAGCTATAGAAATATAAAACAGTTTGGATGGATATATTTATTACATTTGTGTTAGTAAATAGAAAGTGCTATTTCTGGTAAATGGCATATTCATGTTATTGTCATTACCGAAAATCCTTCAAGATCAGGAACAACAAATGTCCGTACACGATTCCAATCGACCTTATATCCACCATTCTTTGTATGTCGACCCATGGCACCACTACCAGTACCTAAAATATTATTTAAAAACAATAGGCTTCGTGTAAGGTCCATCCATCGAAGAAAAAACACCAAATCATTCAAGCATTTCAAAAAATATTCGTGTACTTACCCTTGTAATAGTTGTGTCCACGCTTTGCGCTCATTGGTAAGCGACTTGATCCTCTTGGTAATGCTCGAATGACACCAAACATGTTTTTATTTTACAAAGTAAAAGCCTCTCTAAATTCCGTTTGGTTATTTTAAAAAAAAAAATGGGCTTGCCGTTAGGCACCATTTACTCCGATCCACTATTTTGGAAATAAGTCTTTGACACACTGTCAACTGGCAAAACATGGCTTCCTTTGATCTTTATTATATATGCAGATATATTTCTTTAGGCATTATTATATTTACAAAGTTAGTTCTAATCCGATTTGTTGAAATGCTTGCTTCCAGTTAGGTGCTGATTCCAGCATCTTTAAACGTTCTTGATAAATGGATGATAGCTGTTTTTTACATTTTGCTTCCAATTCCAATTCTTTTTTAGATGTTTTGGATGGACCCGAGGTACCTAGTCCAGGAATGCCTGATACTGTCCTGTGTCCGCGAATAAATGGCCATATGGTTTGATAAAGGACAATACCTAACTCTCGGGCTGACATAAATGGGAAAAGTTTGTATACATCATGAAACGAGGTTGGTAAGATCTATAAATCAGGCATGAGTTATATGAAGCTTATCAATAGATGCTCTCCTCCAATACCAAGTGTACTCTTCCTTCCATACACACATATACACACACTTATATATAAACATACATGCTTCGTTAATATGATTAATCGGGCTGTTTCTTCGAGCTGTGTTGCAAATTTAAGACATGTTGATGCTTGAGCAACTTGTTCCATATGCCAGAACACGATAAAGTAAACCAAAACACTTCTTAGTAAATCATCCAGAGGAAATCGCGAGTTTGCAGAACATTTTTCAACAATAAGAAATAGTACTGGGTGATCCTTAAATGCATTACCAATAGCAATGTCTCTAATATTTTTTTTTATAAATGCAAATTTAGTTTCTAAGAACAATCTCACATTTAAATGTATTCGGATTATAAAGAAGTTACCTTGCGCATGGAATATTCTTTGGAAGTGCTTCATCATAAGCTTCTGTCGGGGCTGTTACAGATGGCCATTTGACAGAAAGATGAGATAATATATGAAAATTGATAGCAGATTTATGCTCTTTTTTGATAGGAATAAACATAAAGTAATGATTCAGTTTTTTTTTTTTTTTTTTTTTTTTTTTAATAGAAAAAAAGCGAGTATCTTGTGTAAACACAACAATTACCTTGTGAATAATGTTGCTGTTCTTGGAATCTGTAAAATAAATTTGCTGATCGTTCAATATTATCAATATACACTTTATCTTGTAGTTCTCTAGCAGCAGTATAGTATATACAGATGAGTTATCTTGATTTTACATATATATTGGTCAATCACGCAAAAAAAAAGAACATTTCAATATAAATCATACAACATATGATCCAGCTGTGAATATACTTGAAGAAATTGTGGAGGACGTCGTTGATTTGGATAACTGAGTGAACTTATGGAGCCTTGACTTGAATTATCGTTTGAAATATTTGCGTCTCGTACCTTGCTTATCAAATCCGTCTTTTCTTGCCGTAATGCTTCAAGATCGACACTTGGAAATAATTCCAGTGCTCCACCCGTAATACCATCAATAGCAGCATTGAAAATTGCTTTGGCAAGACTCAAATTTTGACAACAGCAAGTTACTAAAAGCGGAAAACAATCGACATTCAATTGGCAGTTTAATAACTATTACTTCTCCTTCAACGTACCGTGTATACACTCGTAATAAGTTACTCACTCAAGTTTTCAAGTTCATTCAATACAGATTCTTCTTCGTTTTCTTTAAAAAAGGTATATCGACTTTTCATATGGCGAAACCATGCATCCATCAACAATTTCGAAATCATCATCGGATCAACATTTTTTGCAGCTGAGCCTGTCTCCCCGCTATTTTCCCAGAAATGAGAACGACTTAATAATCGATATCCTAATGCACGACATTCCATTGATGGATGGTTGACAAAGAGCAAAAGTACTTGGCGCCAACGCAGTTTCATATACCGTTTAAATGCATCAAAGCCAGGGCGGTTGTTGTAGTTTCTCTCAGGTGCTTCTTCAAATAACATCGAAAGGTTGGTCAGGATTTTTTCCACATTAATAGATCCCCCAGCGCTGGCAATATGCATTGCGATTGCTTTCGAAAACACTTGTTCTAAAATCGTTCTAATGTATTATTAAGTTAACCATCGTGTAAGACTATCAATCAAGTAGATTCTGTATCTTCATATCCTCTCCTCGACCATCAGACATACTCAAATATCCCTGGCCACTTTTCTTCAGCAGCCGCTACCAAATTTAAAATAAGATAGCGCGATCCAGCATCCGCCTGTAATTGATTGCTTGTTGTTTCTCGATCCAATCGTGTAATCAGAGCCACAAACATATTTATTGCAATATCGGAAGTATTACTTCGGAGAGCTGTCATTTGTAATAAGAATAAAGGTATTTTCAAATCATCGGGGCCACGTTTTGATGTTTTTGAGGCAATAATAGGTAATATCCAATCAACAAGATCTACAGACGCAGGCTCAAGATCCAATTGATCAAACGATGGTTTGAGTGTATCGATGATTGATCGGTCACCACTCTATTTATATGGATGAGGGGGGATTGTTAGTATGATAGTTTTGCATAATCAATAGAATCGATATAATTAGAATATCATAATAATTACCGGAATAAGATAATGAAGTCCAAGGCGACGATCATATGCCATCGCATCCAGGGCAATGGCAATGTCTAACGCATGTTTCATAATCAATCCATTTTTGTCAAATGCTACGGTATAAAGCCAAGTTGAAAATACACCTGCTACGCTGACAATATCTCTATAAATAGAAAAGGGAAATCAAGCAAATTAAGCATGAATGCTCCATAATATTACATATACACCAATATTTAAAAGCGCTTACCCTGATACTGTGCGCACAAGTGATTGCTTGGTATCTCGTTCGTGAAGGAACATGTTACCAAGACCATTATTTTCATAAAGTCTTTTAAATATGTCCTTCCAACACTCTAACGGCCAGAAGATAAATTTACTATTCGTAATCCAAAACAAATTGACAACTTCTTCTTCCACAAAAATAAGGTGATTTACCGCTCACTACTCCAGGTGCAATCCGTGGTAATGAAAGAAGATAACCTAACAAATAAATCTGGATATCTGTTCCCAATTGAGAATAATATTGGAATAAAGTTCACAGGTTTGCTATTTTATATCCAAATCGAGTTTAAACTTGGTCTCCCCTCTTGATACCTGATTCTTGAATGCCTTCGTTATACCGTTTAATCATATCGAAATACTGATTCCATAAATCCTGTATTGACTTTTTCGTTGTATCTTTTTGGTTCTGTAACAGATGAGATAATAAATTGGATCCAAGAGCGGTCATTCGAGACCGTTCATCGTCATCTGCAATCGTTCTGCATCAAGAAAAAAATACACAAAACATTAAGTATATTGAATTACATAGTTCGTAAAAAAAAAAAAAAAAAAAAAAAAAAAAAAAAAGAGGTAGAAAAATAAACTCTACACTGATCCATCAATATGTGGATTTCCGACAGTAGCAAAAGACCAAAGAAGATATTCATGTATTCTTGGGATGGACCATTGAGGTAATCGTTCACATATAAGACAAAGAAGCCATAACATGGACATGGGTGTACCTATGGATTCTTTTCCGAGCTATCATTGGCATCAATATGAGATTCACGCAAGTTATGTGAATAAAAAATTATATAAAATATTTCTAACTGACATTACATTTAATAAAGCACCAAAGACACTAAAAAATATACGTGTTGTTGTCAATATTTGATCTCTTTTGGCTGTCTTTATTTATTATGTTCATTATTACCCTACCTATCATCGATCGCTTCACGGAATGCAATACATTCAACCAAAAGATCAATGAGTGCAATATTGACTGTATCCTTTAAAATAAGTGTTACGGAATTGGCATCGATCGTGACTAGTTGACGAGACGAAAAGAGACGCGCAAGAATTAAATCACTTGGTTTTGAATACATTAATATCATTAAGATAAACATTACCATTATTTGTTGTTCGTGCTTGTAGAATTACGTAAGTCCACTATAAAGACAGATTGAATTGTTTAATGCATCTTTCTTTTGACCAGAAAGTATGAAGAAAATATTTATGTTTTACTTGGATCAACTTTATAGCATCAGTTGTCATGAATCGTTTTAGCTTTTTTACTGCAAGTGCCAACGATTTGCTGTTGTTATCTTCTATTGGGTCACTGTTGTCGATGGAATTTGCCGGGAATTGCGCGATAACTTTTGATAATAGTTCGAGATCTGCGTCAGTACATTGTGGTAGTGGCATGGGATATAAGCAAAAGGCAACCTTGCTGAGAAAACCTGCTTTGTCCAAAATAATGCAAACCCATTTTACAGAATAAATTTTATTGTTATAATATACGACCACCAGAGTTCAAGTCATTAATTGGCAATCAAACACTGTAACCCCAGTTTTTTATATAATTGCAACTTGATTATCAAGAGGGCCACTTCCACCTTGATTTTAAGTAAGGAAAGTCGGTATAAGCGATGCGTTTTCTTCCACTGGTCAAAAAATAGCATATATTCAAGGCAAGGTGTAGCTTTAGATATTCTTTCTATTTCATCCCATCTACTTGGTCGAAATAGACTTACATTCTCGTCCAATATATTTGTACTGAGATCATTCACTTTATGTGGATAACAAAACGAATGTCTTCTGAGAACATAATTGTAAGCGTGGAAATGCAATACGTTGTCCGCATTGAATAGGAAGTAACAGAAATCACAAGTGCTTACTATAGGATATCATTTAAAAGATGTAGGGTAATAATAGATTTATAAGATAAATATATGTTCCTTTGTATTAAGTTCTTCCAAAAACGAAGAAGAACTTGCTGATGATGTTTCTTGAACAATTCACTGCGGCCGGCCATGTCTAATTTTTAAAAACAGGTACATTTGTACAAGCTTGTCTTGAATTTTATGAAGGCTGCTTGTACCAATCGCCACAGATACCATTACATTGATACCCTTTCTTAGTAGGAAGAATAACAACAACACATACTTCTAATAGTAATACTACATAAATATTTTAGTGTAGCCGACGAAAGATATATTATACATCTTTACCAACTTATTTTTTTACGCTCTGTACCTCCTTGTGCATTAGATAGTAAATTATGGTGCAGCTAATGAATTATAATAGGTATATAAACCTGATTCTCCTTAAACTGTCTTTCCTCTGTAGTAAATACAGAGAAGATAAATTTATGATAGAGTGTCTCTTTAATATAGAACTTCCAGGTTTATGTATTCAGTTCCGCAAAAGTGAAAATATAAAAAGCAGCCGAAAATCTATTTCGCTGATATTTCACCTGGCATATTTCTATTTTCACAATATAAGAATACAATAGTTTTTCTAATGTTTCAAAAAAAGCACCAGAATTTGGTTTTAAACATTAACCCTGTAGTAATGCCGCATCATAAATAGTATAATAATTTTACTACAAGCACCTTTTCTTAATACATTTATTATTAGTGAATATGGTTCAAGTTTCTTTGAAGAATTGTCTCCTTTCTTCGACTATAGCAGCCATGATTAGTATTAGTTTCCAATCTATCGTTACATGTGCGCAAGATGATGATTGTGGGCTAGATGGACGGCACATTACACTGACGGCAAATATGGTAATCAAGTAAATATAGTCGATAAGTATATCTATTATATAGCTTATATTATTTTTCATAAATCACTACGTTATGATCATGGGTATATTCATCTGCATGTTCATGACAGTATGCTCGCTGTTATATATCTTTGGTGTAAAAAATAATAATGATTCTCTTTATAATCACTGATTATTCATAATTAAATAACATGCATTTAATTTTGAGTGAGCTTCAGAGATGTTTATATTGTAATGGAACTTGATGATATATATCGCAATATAATAGCGAATGATATTATATATATATTTAATAAATAAAGCTCAATAAATTATTCATTAGACAGTTTTATATGTGACGTTTCTGGTGTTGTATATAGCATGAGTTATTGGTAGCTATGGATTAATATTGTTATAGTAATGTTTAGAAATGGTGAAAAATTATAATAAAAAAGGAAGAAAAAGAAAAAGAATAATAATAGTAATAGTAATGAATGTTGAGGAGGAGAGAAGAAAGAAAAATAATAAGTATAGTAATAATAATAATAATAATAATAATAAAGGATTGGAATGAAATATATAATATATAAAAACATTTCCATTATGATTGGACAGTCGAAACTCGTTGATTATCCAAATTATTTTGTTCGGCTTTTCGTTGTCTGTACCGTAATACGAGCGGACTTGGAGTACTAATTCTCCAGGAATGTTCACCATGTTTTAATCCTGCACGTAGTTCTCTCAGAACATGGTCAAAGCCATCATCATCTCCCTTATTTAATGTAGAAGGTAAAGGGGATAAGGAGACTAGTTGATGGGGTGGGCTTTGTTGTGAATTTGAGTTTGAATCACTTGTGACGCTACTATAAGAAGTAGACCGTGATAAAGTGGAGGATGAAGATGTCATCGAGCTATCTCGACTGGAACAGGACGATGATACAGAAACGCGAGGCTTTTGTTTCTGAAATAATAGATAGTAAATAAAATGTTACTTAAAATTACACTGATTTACACGACAACAGCATCATTTATTCCTTATGCCTATTTTTGGAGCTTTATATACTCCTATTTTAATAATTTTTGTTTAGTATTTTACCTTGAGTAACATTTCTTGCTGTCGTTGACGGCGCAATGCACGTTCACGAGCTTCATGGATTTCCACTTGTGCTTTCTATAAAAAACATGATTATAATATACATCATAAAATTAGGCTACATCATCATCACTTTTTTTTCCACGGAAACAACAAAATTAAGGAACTTATTAATGTCCACTTCTTGTTTATAAAAAAGAATAGGTAAACACATACCGCAAATGATGAAGAAAATGTATAAATGATATCAAAGAAATCTTCAGATTTAACTGCCAATGGATCTTCTCCATAATATGATATCAATTCCTTTAGCTTTTCATCAATATCCTTGGTCATACTTTTCAAATTGTTGCCAATGGGTTCTGCTTCAATCAAGAATTCTTCCATAGAGTCTGCAAATCGATCAATTTGTAACATGGATGTTCGTCGACGTCTATGTAAGTTGAGTTCATCTTTGATTTGTACCAAGTTTGCGTTCAATGCATTGACGGAAGCAAAAATTGTAGGTGGTGATACTAATTTAGAAATAAGTGGTGATATGGGGGAAAACACAATAAGAAAAAAATAATAATATAAATATCATAAAGTCTTATACTGTTAAGTTTTTTTTTTCTTTTTATCAGGATGCATTAAAATAAATCTTACATTTTGCAGCGGCTTCCAAGTGAACAATATCATCTCGAAAATCAACTACATCATCGCCTGATTTGGCTAAAAAGTGTACAAGATAATGGAGTAAAGTTGGCATAGTATTGCTAACACCTTCTCCTTCAGCTCGTGTATCTCGCATCTAATAGCATTATAATTTTTATAATACATTTGCGTAAATTAATAGAATATCTTCATGTTCTGCGAATAAATATAAATAGAAAGGGCTATACCTTAAGCAATGCATCTAAACGGAAACCATAAGCATTTCCCCGAATAGTATGACCATTAAGATAATTTCCAATAGCAAGCACAGTCTATAATATCATTGAATGAGTAATTCGATTTATATCTGAGAGTTATACTTATAAAATGAATTGCATCTTTTGTTTCTTACCTTTAATACTTTTTTGAAGCGAACGCTTTCACGTAATTCGCAAATGGCATATTGGAGAATATCTAGTTGCTGTAATAATAATAATAATAATCATAATCAATACTTAGTATTCAATTAGAAATCACAAATTAGAATCAGCAAGTAAAACGTACTCCTAAAGTTTCCTCGAGTTCTTGCTTAAATTTTCGACGGAAAATCATACAACTGACACGATCCGCCAATCGAGGAATATACATTATCTATTATTATTACAAAAGGTTACTAAGTTTAATATTTAAAAAAAAATTTCTATTCGCTTCTTACCGATCGGAAATATCGTTCAGCATTTCCTAAACTCTCAACGTCGCCATCGAATTCTTTTACAATTTCAATCTATGGTAATATTACTTATTAGTCTCTATCCCCCTATCCACGATTATATCATAATTTTTTTTTTTCGCTATCACCCCAATTTTTTCTTTTACCTCTTCCTTGGTAGGGATATACTGTCGAATAGCCATCAGATTATCAACAGTGAGTTTGTTATCATCGATATTCCAGATAGCATCTCGAATTTCGGGATAAGTTAATCTGATTCGTGCCAGCATAATAGCTACCCAATTTTTTGTTGTTGTTTGGGTAAGTCTATATCCTTGATAAATTGATTAAATTTGAAAATATTTATGGCTTACCAATATTATTTGCTCGATTGAATTCCAACAAGGTGATAGCACCTGATTTTCGCACCTTTGGTCCAACCCCATCATTAATGGCATTTGTATTATTACCACCTGCTATTTTTTTATATCATAATACGATGAATAAGAAAACAAAAAATAAAACCTATTATATTATGCTTAAACTTACTTTTGCGAGTTTTCTTGAATAACCGTTCCAGTTCTACTGTATCTAATTGTACAGCAACTGAAGATGGAGGTATTATTGCGTTTTGTTGTTTAGTAGCACCATTGCTAGTCGTTATAGGAGATGTTACGTTATTATTACGATTCTTGTGATGAGCTGGAGTATCATCGACGGACCAAAAATCTTCATCATCTTCTGCTTCACTACTACTACTACTTGTCAATGGAGATTCTAATCCACTATTAAAGTCAGGTGAAAGAATTTCTTTCCAAACAGTATGCTGAATTCGCTCTGGAGGTAATTTTGACCAAAAGAATTGCTAAAAAATTGAATAGTAATATGAGCGTAATATTCAAATTGATGTTGAGAAAGTGAAAAAAAAAGCTATTCTTGATTGTATACCTTCATAGTGACGACGGGCTGCTGAGGCTTTTGCCAACAGTTTGAATCAACCACAAGTGATGGATCAGAAATAGCAGAAAATGGGACAGTAGATTCAGAAGTAGGTGAAGTAGGTGAACTCGTTGGTGAAGATACATTATTTTCATGCAAAGATTTAAGTGATGGGAAACAAAGATTGAGTGCCAATGGATGAAGGTATTTGGATGTACGTGCACTTCGACGTCTCATGGCATTATTGTTGGGTCGTCGCAGTGGGAAAGCTGATTGAGGAACAGGTGGTGGTGGCGGTGGTGGAGGAGGCGGTGGTGGAACATCGGCTGCTGAATATTGGACAGGATCAGAATTGGTTTTTTCTGATGTTACATTATTGGTGTCCAATGAAGCTGTATGTTTGATATTCTGCTGTTGAGCAGCCATAGCAACAGTTTCAGACGTTACTTCTGCAGTAGATTCATTACTGCTGTTTGCTGTTGTTTCTTTTGTGGTCAACACGGAAGCAACGGATGAAGAACGATGACGATTATACTGTTCCATTGATATAATACGTGCTTCACGCTCTTGAAGATCAGCATGTGCTTTGGACATTTTCATCATTAACTCATTCTTTTCACGTCGAATTTTGGTGTTGACTTCCTCACTCTTGACTAACGAATCCTTTAATTCCTCTACCATGTTACGTAACCCTTCTAAATCTTCCAGATTATTTCTACCGTCTACAGAAGGTCGTATGGCTTCACACGTGTCATTTTTGTTTGATGCATCGCTGGTGCGTTCCAACTGTAATTTCCCAGCGATGGGTTGAATAAGCTCAAGGAATTGTTGAAGTGGTTGTTGGAATTCACCTACATTATATATATCAAGTAAACATTTGATGTGTAATAATAGTCTTTAGCATGGGTAGCAATGATAATAAGTCCACCCAAACAAGTACCTTTCTTTGCAGCTGGTTTCATGTTAGTTGCAAAAATATTAACTACTGTCCAAATATCCATTACCGCTCTAAAGCAAAAAATTCGTTTTGTTAGTCATGTCAGGTTATATCATTATTTATGATTCCTGTTAACCACGTGTTAGTATGCTAAAGTTGAGAATAGGATACTTACTGCTTGTTGGTTTTAACTTTGTCTGAACCAAGATCTAGAAGATTACTAACACTCTCCACAACAAGATAATAGACTTCTGGATCTGCAGAAAACTTGTCAAAAGCTGCAGCAAAAATATCTTGTGGTTGTCTGTGTGTGAATGTGATGATGAGGTGCAAATATAAATATATAAAAATAGGAGAATTTCATTAGATACTCCATCAAAAAAAAATGCATATAGTATATACGGAACAAAACATTAGTGCTTATTATTATTGCTATTAAACTACTACTTACAATTGTAAAACGCTTTGGCGCTTAGATTTTTCAACTTCATGAATAAGATCTAAATCCGTTTGTTTTGCTTCAATATAGGCTCGAATAGAATGACTCATTGCATCTGATAAATCAAATGCTTTTTCTAATTCCTATTATTTGTGGATTGGTAATAGATTTTTTTTTTGTTTAGATAGGATGTTATGAATTTTTGTCATCCTTTTTTCCTAAATATTAATTAATATTAGTTCTTTTTTCCATTTCCAACTATACCTTGAGATAATCATCTAAACCACGACGTTCCAATTCAGTCCGTATAGAACGACGTACTTCAATCGACTCGGGAGTATTTGCAATTGCGTTGAATAGACTGACACATGCAGCTTGAGACTCCCAAATCAAAGCAGGTGCCTCCTTTTCCTCATCTGCTGCTAAAATAGCTAAACCACGTAAACGGTTGACCAATCGTTCAAATCGATATTGTTCACCTCTAATTTCAGAGAAGATGGCTAATACACTTTGATGTCCTTGTAATGAAAAAAGACAAAGAGCTGATAAAATTTCAAAAATATGAATACATATTTTAAATGTAATAGATGATGATCCATAGTGTTGATTATTGTTATTTCCGTGATGAGTACTTGGTGCTTCAGTTGCATGAGCTGCAGAAAGTGTCGTTGAAATAGAAGGAAGAATGCTTCCAGTGAGCGATGTTACTGAAGGTGACTTATTCAATGTCACTGTTGACAATGAACTTGTTGGAATGATTTCATAATAACCTGTAACACAGTTAAGTCCAGCAAGTAAGGCAACAACAAGATGACGAAGGATCACTGGACGCATCGACACTTGTTGAGATCCAGGCTAATTAACAACAACGACAGTAACAAAGCGTGTTAAAGAAGGAAAAAAGAGGAAGAAGAAAGGAATTGGTTATTATGAACAACGCCACCCACTTTTTTTTTGTTCAACAAAAACAACAACAAAAGAGAAAAGAAAAAAAGGGAGAAAGGAGAAGAAAGGAAAAAGGGAAAACAAAACAAAAAGAATATAAAAAAGGTAACAATGTGTCTGTTCCCCCCTGCATTCTATCATATCACTACTGTCATCATATTATATATAGTATATATACATATATACAAAATAATAATATTATTATTATGTAGTGAAAGGAGAAGAGAAGGGGAGAGAAAATAAAGAAAGGAACAAAATTATTTTGTATAATAAGTGATAGAAAATAGGGTGTAATTAAATGAAGATTAGAAGACTTACATCGGTATTTAAAAGTGCTTTTAAACATTTGACACATTCTAATAAGCAAGTTTCTTCAGTTTCACTAAGTCGATTTTGACCGCGTTTCCTAATAATTTGTGCACAGTTTGTTTATACATTTTAGATTAGCATTTGCATTTTGCATTATATTTCTATTAGATAATGCTATAATGCCGATGTCATTCAATATGACTACTACTACAAATATATCTGTTGATATTTTACTTTTTTCTTTTCCCATCTAATCGTTCCAATACATTCTCTAGCGCGGACAGACCATCATGGCGTCGGGAAAGAAATTCATTCACCCAAGAAACACTTCCGGTAGTAAAAATTACTTTAAGGGATGTAAGGTGTTTGGTTAATGCATCGATGGGAGTGTTTCTATAAATATACAATAAAAAAAGCAGGGTGGATTTTTAGTTTATGATGCTATTAGTAACTTTCATTATAATTATGAAAAAAAAACCACTTACTTGCTACGTAACCTCTCCACATAAAAATAAGGACTATTACGATCTTTGCGTTTTGTGGAATTATCATCGACTACAACAGCACTTGCAGCAGCTGCAGCGGCTAAAGCAGCAAGATGGGACCCTTCATTACGTGTCAAACTTTGATTGTTATGATGATTTGTATTGATTTTAGAGGAACGATGATGATGATGATTTGCAGAAGTAGCTGTGGGTGGTGTTGCTTTTTTGTCATCCAATAATAACCATGCAGATGCATCCCCATCATCATGCTGTGCTAATGCATCAAATTCCAATGCCATGGAACAAACCTTGGAACTACGATTTTGATTGGCTGCTAACTGATGTCGTCGATTAAATTTATAGGATGCAGCACGTCCTCCACCATTATTATTATTATTATTATTAGTGCTACCTTTGGCTTTAGAATTATTACTGTTAATATTTGTTGTTGTAGTACCATTACCCCCATTTGATACAGTTGCACCAGAAGGAGGGGGATGAAGAGGTGGCCTTTCAGCTTGTTGATGATGATGAGGATGAATGATCTCCTTTTTACTATCCGTTGATAATGTAGATGTACTAGGTTGGGGTGAACGTGAAATAAGTGATCGAGTATCACTACGCTTCATAGAGGATCTCAAGTTACGTAATGAAGTATTTGAGCTAGATGGCTTTAATGGAGCAGGAGGAGGGTTTTTGATATGCTTATTTTGTTGAAGTAAGTAAAGTTTTTGGTCGGCTGGTAAATCTCGTAGTTTATCACGTTGTTCATCCTTCATATCAAGTTCATCCTATATATAAAAAATAATAAAATTTCCCCCCAAAATAATAAAAATAATATATTAATATTCAATGCTACCCTTTTTTTTTAAAAAAAAATAGAACTTTTTTTATAGACACGTGCGAGAAGAGATTCAAATGTTGCGTTTAATGCATCTAGATCTTCTATTGGAATAGTTGCATTATTATTGGTATTCGTTATAGTAGTACTACTATTTTCATTGTCTGTAGTATTAGTAGGGATAGTAGTAGTAGAAGATGATGATGAAACTGTAAGTACTGGATGGATGATTGCTCCTGTAGTTACTGGATTGGTATTATTATTTCCTCCATTTCCTCGACCAAGCCAAGTAGGTAACAAGTTTTTTCCAAAACGTGAAGATGTACTTTTACGCAAAACAGGCTGTTGTTGTTGATTATGCTGTTCTTGTTGATCCAGACTACTCGATTTTGCATGGCGAAGTTGTTGTGTTAAACCTACTTGTTGGGCACACATTGAACCAACAAGCATGGTAGGTGTTGTACTTTGTCTACGAGGAATACCATTAGTAGGCGATTTTTTTGTTGCAGATGTTGTAGTTTCAGACGCTGACAAGGATAATACGGGAGGTGATGGTGGATTAGATGATCTTAATGAATGATGAGAAGACATGCTATGTAGGTGTTTTGATTTTTGAAGTACGGTAGATATATTGTTGTTATTGTTTTTCGAAACAGTAGTATTAGTGTTACTACCATTACTTGAAGATATTCGTTTTTGAGCCATAATTGTGTTTTTTTTTAAATCATTACTTTGCTTAATAAAGAAGGATTATTACTAGAAAAGAGAGAGAGGAAGGGAATAAAGTGATACTACGTTTAAGCAAAAAGAAAAAATAAAGAAAAAGAAAAGAAGAAGTGATAAATGGTTTACGACTTTTGAAAGAAGCAAGGGAGTGGGAAGGGATTCGGAGGAGTGAGCAGAAAAATTCAATATGATGATGAATTAATACCGATTTGTTGTTATTATCTACAAAAAGAAGTCTTTTTGTTTCGCTAAAGAAATCTGTATGAAGGATGTGCGTGAGTTAAGGGAATGGAAAGGGAAATAGAAAGACTTTTTTTGGTTAAAAAAGTGAAAAAAGAGAGAGAAAGAAACGATGAATTTAGATGCGTCTTTCAAGGGCGTAAAATGTATAAAATTCGGGCATTCCCTTAAAGGGAGTTGATCAACCCATCAACACAAAAAACCCAGAGTGAGTCAATTTCTCTCCTACCTTTTTTTTTCTTTTTCTAAATCAGAGGTACAACTCCTTATTGTTCTACTTCTAATATATTGTACTGTATTTACTGATTATACATTGTGTTCTAGTATTTATTAACAATCCGCAAGGATAATAAAAAAAGGGAAACTAACTATAGTGTAGTACTACTTCTTCATGACGATGATGCTGCCTACTCAATACTGGCACTAGTTGTTTTACTCGATATGTAATAGTGAGTATAATACTAATTTCTGTGCATTATATCAAGAAAAAAAAACAAGATCATGTATATGTATACTAAAAACCCTCTTTACCGCTGATGCTGTTTTAATGCAAAAGCCCGCATGAAACATAAGCATTGTTATACGTGTACATGAAATATATAACTTAGTAATAACCCCGTTCTTACTATTATATATACCACTCATTATATATATATTTATCATCGCCTTCTTCATTATATATATATATCTTTAATCCTTACCCCCCCTCCCCTCGGAGCGTGGTTTGTTGATCTCCTTTTGTCCAACTTGAAAAAAAAAACCAAATGTGTTCAATTGCCTTGTGAGAAATTATTTATGATTATCGCTATTACTATTACATACTTGATATTGATGATAACGATTATTATTACTATCTATGACTATTATATAAATAAATCAATAAAAAAACAGCCCCTAAAAAAAGAGTTTCAAATTATTTGTTTAGAATAATAGGAAAGTGATCAATGCTTTTTTAAAAAGGTAAACTAAATCACGGACATTTTGAATGCACCTCTCCCTTTCTCATAATGGATATGTTATAAAAGGGGAGAAGAGCATACCATATAATAATATTGTAAAGTAGTATTTATTGTGATATTATCCATCCATCCGCAGCATAATATAAATGAGTTTATTTTTGTCTCAGCCATAAATATAATGCTTCCTTCTTCTGACAGCACACAGCAACAACACTTTTCTTTTATTTTTTATTCGACAAATGAGTTTAGAAGCAGAAATTCCTGGATCATCAATAAAAGGTTTGAGCTCTATTTTCTTTTCTTCTTCTTCTTCTTCTTTTTTTTTTGAAAAGAGTATTAGTTTTATTAAGATTTTTGTTGAATGATCTATATTATTTATAGTATTTGGATCAAGTATTGATGCCATTGCAGGAATCGGAGAGGAGTTGAATATTGAAGCAAAAACGACTCAGGTACACAACTTTTTATTCATAATGGAAGAAGAAGAGGAAGAAGAGTTTGATTAACAAATAAAAAGCTCATTTTATGGACACTTAACATGTCCATGACAAGTCAAGCCATCATTCGTATTTCACCAGTATTTTTCGATCATTATCGTGTGAAACGACCTGTTTTAAGCCGAGACGAACGCGGTCATGTAGTCAAGGGTGAGAGTTTACGAGCACGTGTACTTTTAAAGGTATATTGACTCTATTAACAAAAAATAAATTAAATATTAATGGATCATAACACTTGCATATATTTTTATAGACATTAAGAACAGTGTTTCGTAAAAATCAAAACATATTGAGTTCGTTGGAAAAATGTCAATTTTCATGGAAAGATCCAGGTATTCCAGTTGAGGGGGAGATTGTGGATGTTGAACCACGATTTCACCTCAAATTGTTGTCACAACAAGGTGAGTATGGATATATAAAAAAAGGGGGAGAGGGAGGGAAAATATGAAGTGAAGAAAAGGATCTTCATCTTTGAATCAGTATAAGCATGTGTGGAGAGAAGAGAAAGATAAGGAGATTGAATACAAACAGACAATCATTTACAACAACAAAATTTAGGTGTTTCAAAGAAACATTCATTACGATATGGTGATGCGGATTCTGTGAAAGCATTTTATAAAAAAACGACACAACATAAATTCACTGTGGATCCAAATATATTCAATGATTATTTTAATTATTTCCATCCAAAGATAACTGATGTTGCTATTGAATGTACTCCAGATGCTGTCAAAGTCAAATCTTATCGATGCGAATTATCTAATGGTAAAGATTTCTTCTCGTTCTGGTATAGATGAATACTAAATATGTGCTTTTCACCCTCCTCTTGGATATAGAACCTGCAGGTTTAGATCGGACAATGCACACTGAATTTACCATCAACAGCTCTGATTTTGCAGCTTATTCAATACAACGTAATGTTCAAGTAGCATTTAATCTCAAGGAAATGAAGGTATGTATATTGGAAGAGAATATTAAAAAAAAATCATATAAACTAACCCATTTTATAGACTGCAATGAACTATGCGGCAGAATTGGGTCTTTTGTTAACTGCAGCATTTGACGAACCTGGAAAGTATGTAATACGCATTTATTATGATAAGAATGGATTGAAAACTGAGATTAATTTTATATAAATATAGGGCTATTGTATTTACTGTGGAACTTCCTGATATGATTATTGCTGATTTTGCTGTGATTACTCATTTGGAAGATCCAGTACCAACGCAAATGACATCCAATACTGAAACCAGTATTGAAACTCGATCAGGATATCGTTAAAATAACTCTTTCTTCACCAAACACAATTTATATATATTATTCCTATCATCCTCACCCAAATGTATAAGTTTACTATTATGGTTATATTGTAAATAATTCCCCTAATTTTATATAAATAGTATATTATAAATAAAAAACAACAATAATAATAACAGAGAGATTGTAACATATATTAAGGTATATGAAGGGTATAAAAATAAAGGGGCAAACTAACTCTTCCAAACAGCCACACAAATAATAATAGCAAGAATCAACATAACACTAAATCCAATCGACATGATTCGATTCAACTTTTGCCATCGTTCAGCCATTTTTCCGCCACGTTGACGAGGTCTTCTTGGCCATATCGATCCAATCCACCATAAAGGAGGGAATATAAATCCAAAAATAAATAACAAGGCACCCAATGAATAGATACCATCTTCATCATGTTTTGCTGCAACCCACCACGGAGCAGGTAATCCATGACTTTCCGTGGCGTTGTAATCGTATCCTTGATACCAATCGGAACTATGTTTGACAGGTGATTTTGCATCTACTTGTTGCTGTAATTGTTGCTTTTTTTTAGTATCCAAATCTTTGGCTAATGCTGTCCAAAATGTAGTCAAATTTTCATCATCAAAGTGTTTCGAGTCACGTAAAGTTGAATCAGAGTGTTTATTATGAACACTAGGACCTGGTTTTAATGAATTTTCTGAGAGTCTGTTATGCAATACAGGACCATATTCTGTTTCAATATATCGATTAAATGATGAATCGGGATCGGATTCTTTAAATACGACAGCATTCGGTGGTAATGGTGAAATATGTGGCGAATATTGCTGTTGTTTTTCCTCATCAGGTACTGTTGTTTCTGTACTCGGGCGAGGAGGTGGTGTAAAAGCAGCAGTATGTGTATCGTTTGAATAAGGTGTGGTGGATCGTTGTTGATTCATCAAGTTTTCAGTAATTTGATTTTGCCAATCCGTCGATTGTTGTTGTTGTGCCATGGGGGGAAGGGTATATATAAAATATTATATTAATAATAGTATAATAAAAAAAAATTAGAAAGGAACGTGCTTGTAGCAACAACAAAAAAAAGTCTGGGTCCTAGTCTCAATAGCCACCACTCATTTTATTAGTTGATGTTTCACGAACTTGAAATGAACAAAATATATCATTCCAAGTCTTCTAACCTCCCCCAATATCACAGGCATGTCTATCTTGTTTTGACAAGAGGTTAATAGTCCTCTCACTCTGCATAAACTTCCATCTGCAGGGGGACCCAACCTTCTTTTTATATATATATTTTTAAACCTCGCATCATCTCCTTTGTACAAATATTTAAATAAAAAAATTGTATATTTCAAACCATTCAATGATTCTTTTGATGTTCATAATATGTATATATAAGAAGAAAGCATGCATTTTTGATTGTATAAATGTTACTAATAATTTGTTACCATGTTGAGAAGGGTGTATTTTGTACGTTTGTATGTTTGTGTATGTATATATATGCGTTCGTAATAGTACTAAATAGGATGATTGTTCATGTTGAATATATATAATATAAAGCTTTTAATCCAAAATGAAAGGTATTTATTGACCACCACAACATCCTTGTTGAGCAGCTTTCTTTCTGTTTTTACGATGACTTCCTTTTGCGTTTTTAATGGTATCGTTATCACCCAACTCGGTATCCTTGGTGATACGGAGTTCTACAAAACAAGTAATTTTTATCAGTTTATAAATCCATCGTCACTCACCTCTATCAAAATCCAATCCAACCCATGTCCCATTTCATACTGTTGTTATTTTATTAATTCTTTACCATAAGTATTATCCTCTCTTGGAACACCTTGAACCACATTTTTTCGCAGTAATGAAGTTACTTGGTCTGCTAATTTCAATTTCTATATAACACAAGTAAAACATATGATAAGTCACATTTATTTGTTATATTTTAAAAAAGAACCTTCTATTAGCTTCTTTTCGATGTACCTCTTCCAAAACGTCCACATTAGTTTCGTCCTTATTTTGCATGAATCGTGCATGTGTTTCTTTCTTAGCAGCTGTTTATTTGAAAAAAAAAAAAAAAAAGAATTAAGAATTAAGTTTTTGTCATTATAGGAACAGTTGAAAGCAATTTTGAAAACAGCTTTATATTTGTATATATATTTTCATACGAGTAAGAAGAAAAATTGAACGTGCCTTGAATTGCTCGCATATCCTCTAATGATAACATGATAAAAAAAAAAAAACAAATGAATTCAAACAATTCTTTTTTTTCCAAGTAAAAAATATATCTGTATTTTTTTGGTTATTTGTTGTTTATTACCTCCAAACACTTCGCGTTGTGTTCTTAAAAGAGTACGATAAGCAGCAATAGCAGCTTGTCGTGAAGGAGAAGAGGCAGCTGAAGACATTTGAAACGATCGATTCCAAATTATAAAAAAAGAGAGATAAAACCGTTCGAGTTTTTTTTAAAGGGACGAGAAACTGTTTTTGGATAAAGCCCTTATATAAAACATGGAAATTTCATTCTCTAAACGTGACTTGCTAGGTCTAAACCTGCCGGCCCGAAGTGCCGGTAGGTTGTACAATGAGAACAATGTTAAACCTTCTCCACACTTCGAGAGTGAAAAGGAATTTTGGTAAATTTATCAATGACATAGATCTTTTTTGCTTTCGTCTAGATGTGTATAATTAAAATAACAGTATATAAGATCTTAAAAAATGAATCTTACTCATATATTCCCTTTGTATGGGGAAAAAAGGTGTTGGCATTCTTATTAACTATCATAATAACATTTATTATTACGTATCTTATATAATATATAAAGTTTAGTAGAATCAAAGAAACAGCCGTATAAAGTGTTTATTAAAAGATATGAGAAAATAATAATAATCATTATGTGATTTTATTTTCCTTGGATGTAAGTTTGTAAATGTAAGTATTTCATGAATTTGGGAAACATAATTATGAACGAACGTTACCTTTTGTGTTTTAAAGAAAAATATTTCTAAAATATGATTCATATCTTTAAGCTTCAGAACTAGTAATTTAAATTTCTCGAAATCGTGGTGACAGTGGCTGTCCGTTTTTCTCGCTTTTCCTAGCAAGGCAAAAACTTTTGTCTATGTAGTTTTTGAAAGGAAGCTTATAAGACTGTAAAATGTACACATCGTAATTACGTTGTTGTTTAAATAACTGTTGAATGTCGCTGCTGTACTGATGATGTCCATCACCTTCATTATTGCTGTTGTTTTCGACAGTATCATTGATATCAACTAAACTCGAATTATCATTAGTATCATGTCATTGCTAACATCAGCATTAATAGAGCTATTAAATAGATAAGAAATATATGTTCTTTTATGAATAAAAGCTATGTAGCATATTATTTTGATGTTATTCTTTGCTATTGCCGCTGTTGTTAACTTCTTCATCAATTGTCTTTCTATAATTGAGTTAACAGGTACTGTTAACATTATAGCATCAAAAAGAGGAGAGTGATATATAGTTGCTATATACAGATTCAGTGAGTTTGAACAGTATGATTCACCCCTGGTAAGAAAAAGATATCATGCTGAGACAAAAAAAAAAAAAAAAGATAACTCTCTAATTTTTTAAAATAGGAGAACTGTTACATATAAAATAGATACATAGAATTAAAAAGAACTTGTCCATCATCGATTACGGCATATAGACATGGTCGGGTTTTCTATGCAGTACATGACTTCTTATTTAATTTGTAATTGCATATTATTATAAAGACATATAAACAAAATGACTGCCTATAATAAGCCCCCGCTTATTGCAACTTGAAATATCCATAAAGATTTCTACTTCTGGCGTTTTATTTTACACCATTTTACAGTACCGAAAGACCCTTTTTTTTTACTTTACACGATCAATGTAATAACCATCAAAATGACTTGTCGCCACGCATAAAACACGTATGCTGGTACAGCACTCAACCAATTATTGAATAGCTGACAATGTTTTTTTCGTAAATGAAAAAAGTAAAAAATACGAATAAGAAAAAATACAACTATACAAATAGTTGTTAATATTCAGATGGAAAAACCATGATCGACAAAATATATACCTTGTCCTGTTGCTGGTTGTGATTTTCACTACACACAACGAAATAGAAGGAGTACTGCGACGACTACAAACTAGGAAAGTGAAAATGGAGATAAATAGACTAAATAAATTCATATCAAACAAAGCTTAACGATATATATAATGAATAATATAATTGAGGGATGAAGGTCATTGTTATCCAAGCATTGGCATGCCCTAGATATATTGTTTTTGAGCTGGTATATGGTGGTATGGAATTGATATGATTAAAACAAGGTATGCGTATTATATAGGAGTATTAAAGCAAAAGGTTAAGGTATTGCAAAAGGTACCTTAATCATGTACTTGTTAGCCACTTAAAAGGTAGCAAAAGCACAACATCATGAGTATTACCTTCACTGAGATCGTGGCCATCTTTATCATTACACAAGGACAAACATGAATACATCACTATATCGTAATTGGAAAATAGTATATATGAATCCTCTTCATTATGACCATCACCGCCATTATGGTGATTCTTCGCCTTTGTTCTCCTAACATATAATTGCACGCATTGTTTTCTCCGCCCACCCGACACACACATCTACACATAATTAGAAATATCAAACTAATAGGTGATTTTTTCATGCATCAAATAAATGAAATTATACAGGAACGAGTCTTTATGTTTTTAGAAAATGGAAGTTCTTTTTTTGTTTGCTATGCGTTTTGGAAAGAAAAAGAGGGAATGATTTTATATAATTTATTGGCCACCCATTTCCTTGGCAAGTTCTTCAGCACGCTTGATGACATCGTTGACATCACCTTGCATGTAGAAAGCAGATTCGGGGAGAGCATCGTGCTTACCATCCAAGATTTCCTTGAAAGAGCGGATGGTATCTTGAAGCTTGACGAGACGACCTTCATAACCAGTAAAGACTTGAGCGACAGCGAAAGGTTGAGACAAGAAACGTTGGATCTTACGGGCACGTTCGACAACCAACTTATCTTCTTCAGACAATTCATCCATACCCAAAATGGCAATGATATCTTGCAAAGACTTGTAGTTTTGAAGGATTTGTTGGACACCGGTGGCAACAGCATAATGTTCATCACCAACGATACGGGGATCCAAGATACGGGACTTGGAATCAAGGGGATCGACAGCGGGGTAGATACCCAATTCAGCGATGGAACGAGACAACACAGTGGTGGCGTCCAAATGTGCGAAAGTGGTAGCAGGGGCAGGATCAGTCAAATCATCAGCAGGGACGTAGACAGCTTGGACGGAGGTAATGGAACCATTCTTGGTGGTAGTAATACGTTCTTGCATACCACCCATGTCAGTGGAAAGAGTGGGTTGGTAACCGACAGCGGAAGGAATACGACCCAACAAGGCAGATACTTCGGAACCAGCTTGGGTGAAACGGAAAATGTTGTCAATGAAAAGCAACACATCTTGACCTTCTTCATCACGGAAGTATTCAGCAATGGTCAAACCGGTCAAAGCAACACGAGCACGAGCTCCTGGGGGTTCGTTCATTTGACCGAAGACCAAGGCACACTTGGAGTCACCTTCGAGCTTAATGACACCAGTGGCAATCATTTCGTGGTACAAATCGTTACCTTCACGAGTACGTTCACCAACACCACAGAAAATGGAGTAACCACCATGGGCCTTGGCAATATTGTTAATCAATTCTTGAATCAACACAGTCTTACCGACACCGGCACCACCGAAAAGACCAATCTTACCACCACGAGCATAGGGAGCCAACAAATCGACAACCTTGATACCAGTTTCCAAAATTTCGGGAGTGGGGGATTGATCAATGAATTCGGGAGCTTCAGCGTGAATAGGGCGGGAGCTCTTAGTCTTGATGGGACCACGTTCATCAATGGGTTCACCAATGACGTTAATGATACGACCCAAGACTTCAACACCGACGGGAATGGTAATAGGAGCACCAGTATCGACAACCTTTTGGCCACGGACAAGACCTATTCATTATTATAACAAAAATTCACCCAATCAATACATGTGCATATATATACCTTCATCTCTTTTTATCCACTATTTAATTAATTAAAACCATGTAAAAACAAAACCTACCTTCAGTTCCGTCCATAGCAATGGTACGGACAGTGTTTTCACCCAAGTGTTGGGCGACTTCAAGAACAAGACGACCACCAGAATGGTCTTGAACTTCCAAAGCGTTCAAAATAGCGGGAAGATTTTCTTGTTCGAATTGGACGTCAACAACGGCACCAATAACAGAACTATATAATCAAAATGGATAGATGTATAAATATATTTTTTTCCTTTGGTCCAGATCGTCAAGTGATGATGGGGATGTTGATCTATTTACTGTCTTTTTTCTTTATATATTTATATATATAATATAAAACATACCGAATTTGACCAGCAGAGGTAGCTTCAGAAGCATAGCCACGAGCTAAATATTAAACAATAATGAAAAAAGAAATATATTAAAAATTATGAACAAGAGGTTAAAAATGGTTTTCATGTCAAATGTTTTTTGATTTACCCTTCAAGGCAATGGTTTGAGTGGCAGCACGAGAGACAAGACGAGCATTGGCTCTTTGTGCACGAATGGCGTTGGTGGAGGCCTTTCCAAAAGCGCGTGCAAAGTACATTTTGACGGGAGCAAAGCAAAGCGAAAAAAAAAACGCGCCCTGGGTTCCCCCAAAACCAAACAAATTGGAAATAGTCACAGACGAAATAGTGACGTTGTTGGGAAGCGGACTTTTTTTATAGGGCATTATTGTCAAGGTTACTAAAGATATGATATAATAGTATACATAACTCTTGCTTTATGAATAGTTTCGAATAAGGGTTTCATGGATGACTTTCTACTAGTTTTTATTTTAATCAAGGATTTATATAATCCATAAGAATAATTTATTCATATGGGTTGGTGCCTGGTTTTGAAGGTCCACTTCTTTTGTCACCACTGTCACAAGAATGATTGATTAATTAAGATTTTGTACGGGAGTTGGAGGATTTTATCTCTTTGTGTCCTTCCTTTTTCTTTTTTTTCTGTTATGCTTGTCTTGTATGCTTCCACCTGAAATTATTACTTTGATAGCAAATCATCTCTCTTGCAACAATAAATTTGCATGTCTTTTTGTATGCAGAGAATGGTACCACGTATTTTTACCGACCTTGTATAAATCATTGTTATTGAAAAAACGCGAACGCAATGGACCTTATGACACGATTCAAAAGCGAAAGCTTGGTGAGGTTGTCCGGGAATTATCCCTTGACGACGGTATATTAATTGGGAATATACTTGAAAATTTGGGTAACATGTGCCCTTCTATTACAACATTACATTTCCGTTGGCATTGTTCACCAGAAGAAGAAAGTCACCACAATAACCTTCGCCGTCTGGTTCGTCGACGCATTAATCCAAATGATTACTCGTGTGTACCTATATTATCATCAATTCGAGCATCTCAGCTCCAGCACTTGACTCTATGCTGCTTCAGAAACAATAACTATCGTATTGGCACGTCTACTATTGAAACACCTGATACTTATGCCCTTTTCAATGAAATTCTACCTTTGATCCCTTGTCAACTCTCTACGTTAACGCTGAATGGCATTTTACACATGCTTCGTGCAGCTGATTTGGATAGGATCCATGCTCATTGTGTACGATTATCAACTCTCAAATTGGTTGGGTGCAATTTACTTTTGGCAGGTGATAATAGCAGAGTGGGTGATGAAGCTCTTACATATCCCACAATGAAAAGCATCTCACTTGCCTATCCTGCAGGATGGACCAAACTAATGGATTGGTTATCTAGTTTGTCTCGTCGATACCCAAATCTTTCTATGTTATCATTGCAAAACACAGCACCTGGCTCTGCTATTATGCGTAATATTGATATTGAACCATTACAACAATCGTTTTCAGATTTTGCCAATCAACATTACCAACATCTTGAACAAGTACGCCTTGTCTATTTGGATCTACCCACATTTGATATTTATCAATCTTTCTTGATGCCCCTATCCAACTTGCGTGACCTCACACTTCATGATCGCCGTTGTTTGGATTTAGGTCAATTAGTGGATACGTTCGAAAGGAATAAAAGTGTGGCACGGCTTGATACGCAACTTTGTCCAAAACCTTCCAGTGATCCTACCTTTTTACAGCGATTACGTTTACATCTACCATCTTTGAGAACTTTAAAAACACTCCATATCGATATGATGGACAAGAACATCAATTTACGTAATTTATTGGACCACTGTAACAGTATAAAAAGTCTCACTATCACACGTGCCAAGATAGGATTCCCAAAGCTATACTCTCAGTGGACCACAACGACACTTGAGCAGTTACGCCTGAAGTGCTCTCATTTCTCAGCAGAAGGTATCCAGCGATTCCTTCCATGTTGTCCAAAGTTACGCATTTTTTATGCTCGAAACTGTCATATCCACCAAGGAATGCATATTAAAGTTCAGTTTGACTTTTCGTCCATTCATACTTTGGAATCTATCTGTTTGATGAATCTTACTTTTCGTGACCAACAACGTGATGGGCAAGAATGTGGGCATCTTGCTACTGTTTTTACTTTATCTCCTTTTACCGCACATTGTAATATTGAAGATGATTCTCCTGTTCGCAAAAAAAGACGTTGCGATAAAACATTACTCTCATTATCATCACCTGTCGAAAATAGACAACGATGGTTCTACATTGGTCATTCTCTTGATACTTTTTGTACACATTTTGACTCTGATCCTAACGAGTCACCATCACGTAACATAAGAAAGAGTCGAATACAGGAATTGGATCCGAAGAGCATGAAAGATGCTATAATTAATGGTTGGAACCCTTATACACTGCGAAAATATCCCATCCGTCCACCTACACCTCCAAGTTATATATCCATATTGTATTATTCCCACATAAAAGATCTTCTGCTGAATGGTCATAAAATAGTATGTTAATTAAACAAAAGAAAAACACATTTGACAATAAAATAAATTGGAAAGAAAAAAAGTGTAATATCTTATTTAAAGATTCTCTCCAACAAAAAGAGTTCATATACATATTCAAACTTATTTGCTGAAATAAACAATAACACCAAACCGAAATCACCTTTTACCTAAATAGAAAACTATTCATTAATACTGTTACCTTTTTTTTTCCTAAAAAACAATGTTGAGATCATTTTCCATCTGAATAAATTTGTCCGTCCCATTGTTGAGTTAATCTGAAATGAGTTGGCAGCTGTTTTGTGGATGTAGATGAAGCATTGACGAAATAGTGAGTTATTACTTTTATCATTGCAACTGTTGTGCTTTTGGTCTAAGAAATAGCTGCTAAGGAAAGAATGATTGCCGTTTCTATGTTCACTTTTTGATCTATGTTGAACATATAATCAATATAAACAGCTGATATAATCAATTGGTAGAAAGCTGAATACACATTTGTGTAATGAAGGCGCAAGCTATTGAATTATTGTTTTTTTTTTTTTGCTGCTGGCGCAATTTGTGTGAAAGTGAGTGAGCTGATAGCTGAAATAGTTAAAAAAAAAGGCAAAAAAGATAGAGATAGAGATAGAGACAGAGACAGAGAAAACAGAGAGCTGAAAATTTGTATATGTTTGATTGATTGGAGACGAAATAAGTTTTTTTTTGTTTTAAAATATTTTTTTGTGTAGTGATTTTGTGAATGTGTAAATTCGTTGGTAAATTTTGGTTGTGTAGGTTGTAATAACTTTCATTTCGACAACAACTGGAACAAATCATTGTTGGCTGAATTGCCGATGCATGATGATGTTTGATGCTAGTAGTAACAGTGGTAGTGATAGGCTGATAACTAATAAGGTGATCTAGGGCGAGGTGGGTAAGGGTCGTATCTTGGCGGGGGAGGGCGACGATCATAACGATCATAACGGTCATAGCCACGATCATAGCCACGATCATAACCCCGGTCATAACCTCGGTCATAGCGGTCGCGTTCGTATCCACGATCATATCTTGGGGGATCATAACGATCCATATAAGAACGGTCATAATAACGATCATATCTTGGATCATGGCCACCACGAGGTGGTCTAGCTTCATAACGTGGATCATAATATCGATAGTCAGAACGGGGTCCTCCACTACGGTCTATACAAACCCGCCAACGAGAAACAGAGGCGCACAGGAGAACGACCATGAGCAAACACAGTTGTTATCTGATAGCATCTATATCACATAACGGATATATATATCCATCTTCTTTTTTTCATTACACTAATTATATTGAAATACACTTACGTCCACCGCCACGTTTAGGAGGGCCATAATAACGACCTGGAGTTGGTGTTCGAGGTCTGGATCGTCTGGCCTATTTTGTTTTATATAATTTTTGTCAAAAGTTAATAAGTCTTGGTGTAAAACTTTCTCTTGTATTTATTCTTTATATGATCTTATGGTTCTTTTTTACCTTTTCAACAGTAACGATACGACCATCGAGCTCAGTACCATTGATGCCACTGATAGCTCTATCAGCATCTTCAGATGAAGCCATACGAATAAAACCAAAACCACGCGATTCACGAGTATGAGGATCATACATTACTTCAGCCTTTTGGATCTATAGAAATATATGATAATATATACGTCATTGTAAATAAGATAGTTTTCTTATCCTACCCGTTTCTTTTTGTATTTTTATATAACACATTTATTCTTAATAATATTGTTTTCATTAATTTACCTTTCCATACTTGTTAAAAAGTTCTTCAAGATCAGCACTGTTTGTTCTGATTGTAAGACCAGTGATGAAAAGATTGTCACCAGGATTTTGTTCTTCAGGTTCAGGATTACGACTGAAAAAAAAATAATATATATATATATTAAGTCATGGGTAAATATAATTATCAAAATATATATACATACGAGGGTTCTCTAGATCTTGAACGACTGCGGTATCTACTCTCACTATGACGAGTGGGAGATCGCGACCGAGAGCGACTACGAGGGCTGCGTGCTCTTTCATCTGAGTAACGTTGTTCACCTGTTATTTAAATTAGTACTTGAAAAGATATTATAATTTATTCATCTTTATTGATTGAGTGATTTATCTTACCACTATTTTCCACTTCACTCATTTTGCGTATACTAAAAAAGAAAAGTTGTTGGGTTGGTTGAATATTTTTTTTTTCAGCTGTTTCTCTTTTTCAGTCATTCAAGGTCCGGTTTATTATTGCAATTTCTTCATATGTTAACTCCTTTTATTTCTCTTTCTCTCCTTTGGTTGATAAGGCTCCTGAAGAACGTAAAGATGTTTACTTTGTTCATCAATAAAACTATTAAATGACATATATATATATGATAATATTGATAGATGTGTTTATTCTATTTATATGTTGGATAACAGAAAGTTGTTGTTTTTCATTTAAAAAGTGTGTATTTCATCAATAGTTGCCATTATACAATACACTTCAAAAAAAAAAAAAAAAAAAAGATAAAAGGAGATACGTGCATCCCTGTTTTGATTATTACTAATATTAATAGTATCATTATGCTGCAAGTAATTCATACTCTTTACAGTCCATCATCAAATCCTTGTTGTTTATATCAAATTACTTGTTGCTTAGTAACGAAGGACACGCTCGCATAACATAACATATAGCTATATATGCTCTATGTCACTATAAGTAAAGCCGAAAGTTCCAATGACTCCTGTAGGTAAATTACATACATATATTTCCTTAATCGTACACATGCCAGGTGTCGGCGTTATTTTTCTATCGATTTTTTTGTTGAAACTATCATATTCTCTGATATATGATGCCACCATTCATGGGAGAATTAAAAAGTTTACCAAGATTTGATACTGATTAAAAAGTAGGGGAATATATGGTATTAAATAATATTTGAATAGGTACAAAAGTGATTATTGCTTTGTTTCGGGAAATAGGGACATAATCAATTTATTTAGTCCTTTTTCTTTTTCAATCCTAAACTTAAAACTTTGATCTATTATTTGCTGTTTGACGATCCAAGATGTATCACAATCTTCCAATATATACTCATAATCCTATATAAGCTCTCTCTCTCTCTCTCTCACACACACACACACACACACACACACACATAGAACACAGAAAAAGTAACTTATTATATCATTAATTATGTAATATTTTTAACGGTAAACCTGTATGAACGTTCTATTCCTTCAGGGACTACCTTTCTAAGAATAAAATTAGATAACATAATAAATTATTAATGCAGCATAAACGTATATATATAATATATAGATATGTATGTATAACTTATAAATGAAATAAATGATTGCTAAGAACATGTTCAATTATTAGCGTATTTGATAAATTTATGCAAGAAATGGAATAGGTCCTCCGATTCTATACGGAGCATTAAATTCACATTACGGATGAATAAACAACTGTATTTATACTTTTAGAGAGAGAAAGATAAAACAAATTATGAAATGAGTAATATGGAATAGTTAGATCTTACGTATAAAACTATAGCGAAATGTTTTTTAGGCTGCACAGGATTTGTTTTAGGGGTTATTGTTAGGTTTTTTTTCTCGGAGCATTCGGGAGAATTTCATTTTGTCCATGAGAAAAAATCAAGCCAAAGGGTAAGGGTGACAAGGGATCGCGGGAATCGTGTAAGACGCAACTATAAAAGGGCTCCCCGCACGTATAGAAAGATCATACTGTCTTCTTCATTCTTCTTTTTTCATACACACAAAAACAATAACCCATTATGGCTGTCAAGGTTTATCACGATTCAGATGCTGATCTTTCGATCATTCAAAACAAGCGTGTTACTTTTGTTGGTTTTGGCAACCAAGGTATAGTATAAGTTTCTTATTCGGATTATTACTATTTCTGTATAATATGGATTGTGATGATATTCATATATATTATGTTGCATAAATAGGTTCTGCTCAAGCACAAAACTTACGTGATTCTGGTGTCAAGAACATTACTATTGGTAACCGTGATGATGTAAGTTTTGGAAATAACTGTATTATTGGAAATATATTGGGAATATGAGAATAAGTTAGTAGATGATTCCATGTATTTGTTATTGAATAAACATCTTTAATTTTCATCAATAGGATTATAAACCTAAGGCTGAAGCTGCCGGATTCACTGTCAAGAGCATCAGTGAAGCTGTAAAAGACGCTGAAGTTATCTTCCTTCTTATTCCTGATGAAGTCCAACATGAAGTCTGGAAGGAACAAATCAAAGAAAACGTGGCTGATAACGCAACACTTGTTGTCGCATCTGGATATGCTTACGCCTTTGATCTTTTGGAACTTCCCGCTAACATGAGCGTTGTTATGGCTGCTCCTCGTATGATTGGTCCTGGTGTCCGTGACCGCTATGTTGCAAAGGAACCTTACCCTTGCTTTGTCTCGGTTGAAAAAGATCCAAGTGACAATGCATTACCTGTTGTTCTTTCGATTGCTCGTGCCATTGGCGCCACTTTAGGTGGAGCTGTTGAATCTTCTTGTCGTGAAGAAGCTGGTATTGATTTATTTGCCGAACAAGCTCTCTGGCCCGCTATCAACACGTACGTATATATCTATTGTTGATGGGGTGGGAAAATGAAAAAATGGGATCATTTATATAAGGAATAAGAGTAATAATAAATATCATCTACATTTTTTACCAGTTGCTTTCGTGAAGCCTTCAATACACTCAAAGCTGCTGGATTTTCTGATGAAGCTATTTTGCATGACATGTATCTTTCTAAGGAACCTGCTGAAGTCTTTGACCGTGCTGCTACTGTTGGTTTCTTCCGTCAACTCAAGTTTCATTCTCCTACTTCTCAATTCGGTCAACTCCGTGGCACCAAGAACAATGATGGTACTGCATTGAGAGCCAAGTTTGAAAAGGTGTTGCATGAAGATATCTTATCGGGCGAATTTGCCAAATTCTGGTCCGGTGCTTTTACTTCTGGATCTAGCGATCTCGAACAACTTTGGAAGGAATCTGAAGATGAACCTATCTCTCAAGCTGAAAAGAGAATTGGTCTTCATGACTAAATGACAAACATGTAACACCAAAAAGAAAAAGAAATGTATTATTCTATTGAATATGTTGTAATTGTTTCTGATATTTGAAGAAAAATATACTTTCTTCATTAAAATCACTAAGCTTTGTAGAATAGTTTTTATATTTTTATCCTTCACTTTCCATCCATATATCTTCATATTTTTATTTGAAAATAAAATTCATGTATATTGATTGTACGTAGCATTACATAATGATATATATATAAAGTTACACATCCAAAACTTTTGTGTCCTATTTCTATCCATCTTTCGGTTCTGTGATCATAAAGTAATTTATAATATATTGTTTTATTGTCTATTTCTTTATATATTTTTATTTAATAACATTAAATTAGAGAAGGAGAAAGCAATTACAGAAATTTTCAAAATCTGGTGGTTATTTACATATATGTAGTGTAAGGTATTCTTTGTTCGTTGGTTTTATTTGCTATAATGATGTTACGTAGAACCCGAATATCCATTATTGTTATTATTATTATTTGCTTCACGATATTGCTGTTGCAGGGAGCGATGCGGTTGTTGTTGATATGGAGACTGTTGCTGTTGCTGTTGCTGTTGCTGCAAATAAGATCGATGCAGTTCAGATTCTTGTAGTGGAGGCCGTAATTGAAGCTTAATCTGTGGAGATGGTGCTTGTTGAGGCTGTGGTATCTGATTTGAAGACTTTGGAAGGGATACAGGAGGTGCTGGTCGAATACTTTGAATACTTGTTATTGAATTTGTAGCCTGTGGTAACAGAGGTGGGAGCACACTATGTTGCTGATGATGGTGACTATTTCCATTTGAAAAGTTAGCGGGCAACATGGGTTTCAGTATGGGGAATATAGGAGACGAAAATCGGTCCGGGTTTCCCTGGGGATGGCGTTGTTGTTGTGGTGGTGGTGGTGATGGTGACGAATGTGATGGTTGGGAATATGGAGGCTGAGAAAGCGAATATGGAGATGTATGTGCTTGTGAATACATATTCCGCTGCTGTTGAGGCTGTGTAGATTGTGGTGGTGGTAACTGTGATTGCCAAGTTTGCACCATTGGCATTGGTGCCGTCTGGATAGGAGAATGACATCCGTTAGGATGAATCATCTGTGGTTGTGAAGGAGCAACAGGAGATTGATGATGCGTGTGTTCAATCTTTGTTCTTTTGAGTGCTGTGTTTTGAAGTGTATGCTCATCTTCAAACCCATCCACATCCACATCCTGAGCTTCCTTTTCTTGGCAAGGTTTACAGAAAAAGACTGAATTATTGAGTGTTTCTTCATCTTGTGAGATATGTCCATTTTTTTGGAGGCATTCAATATGTTGCCATTTTCCACAGCGTTCACATGCAATCATAGGAGTGCCATCATCCTAAAGTGAAACAGGAAGAATAGAGAATTTAGCATAAATATTCCTCAGTCTTTGTACCCACATAAATACACCATCTCCCCAAATAAAATATATTTCACACATACAATGTTTTGACCCGATACACCACAAACACAATCAAATGTCCAATCTTCTTCTTCTTCTGTCTTTTTATTCTTAGGTTTGCGACCGCGTTTCTTGCTAGAATGTTTCTTCCCAGGTTTTGTCCCATTGCTTTCTACCATTGTCTTTTTCCGCTCTGCCTCTTCCTGAGCATGTTCACGTTGTTCAAGCCGTCGTTCTCGGTCTCGTAAACGCTCTTCCCTAGCTTTTGCAATTTTGACCTTTTGATCTTCTTCTCGTTTACGTTCCATTTCTTCCCGTCTTGATGATTTTCTTGTCTTCTCTGCCTTTTCTTCCAATATGACTTGTTGCTCGTGTTCTATAGCAGCCAATTCTTTATACATGATACGCGAACTACGTTTTCTATTAGCGAGAAGCTCCTTCTTTTTTAATTGATCTTCATGCTCTTGCAAAACTGGAATCACTTTGGGTAAAACATCGTTGGATAGCATGTCATAAAGCCGTTGTTCGTCTAGATTACTGCTATTCTCAAATCTTTTGGGTAATTCTTCCCAATCCATCTTAGATAAGCAAATCTGTTTTTTTTTTTGGTTATAAAGAACAAAATGTGAGTACGTAAAGTGCTATTTTTTATATATGCATTCCTTCGTTCTTTCATCACTATCATTTTTCTTACCAATTTCCATGGCATCCAATTTTCAACGTCTTCCTCTTCTTCCTCTCCTTCTTCCTTGACTTGTGCACTCCTTCGTGTACTACGTCGAGTACCTCTAGCACGAGGACGAGACTTTTTCTTTTGAGGCCGTTTACGCTTAGGTTCAGGTGTTTCTTTATACAATCGATTATCTAAATGTAATGTCAATTGTTAATAACACGATAAATCATTGCTAATATTTATCTCGGAATGAATATTGTTTTACATACCATCAAAAAGCCAATATGAACTTCCTTTAGCATCATAACCGATGGGCTCTACACGCTATAAAGAATAATAAAAAGAAATTTACAAATTAGAAAATGTGTTATCTTTCTATTAATTAAGTTGTCAGAGCATACGTTTTTTTATATATATCCACTTACCCAATGAACAGCTTCTTCTTCATTATCTAAATGTTCCCTAAATGTAGCTGCATCATCCAATTGCCACTAATAAATGCATTCTACAAGTTTAGCAATCATATATATTTCATCCTATTTGTCCATCATTCCTCGATCCGCTCGTTTTCCGGTATTACTCACTTCGCATAAAAGATATAATAAATGTAGTCTTGTCAAAAGTGGAAATGTAAAAAAATCTATCAATGCTTTAGGAGGAACAGGTGATGATTTTGGTTGTTGATCATCATGGATAGACTCTTCCTGTTTTTCTTCGGTCTTTTGTGGAGAATCCTCTTCATCTTCCTTTTCGCTTTTTTCAGGGCGGAATGGATTCGGATCAAGAGCTTCACGTTTGTCAATCTCTTTTGCAAAATGGTTTTGCCATGTGTCAGCACTATTTATGTTGATGAATTATATATATTGTGTTAATAAGGAATGGATAATACTTCTATTGATAATGCCTTATTTTTGTATTACTTTATAAATCTATTGCGCGTCAACAATCGTAACATGCGAACCATAAGTTCCTGGAGTCGATACCGTTCCTCGCGCTTTATAAGCATACTCTCAAGATCCTATAAAAATAGTATCCGACATATATAATTCGAAAGTTAATAAAGAAATAGTTTCTTCCATTGTTGAAACAAATTATGCAGCCAATACTAGTTGTTGCACAAACATTAAGCAAAAAAAAAAAGGAAATAATAAATAATAAAAACATAATAAAAGAAAAAAAAAAGACCCTAACCTCTGTCGCGAAAACATAATCATCATCCGATCGCTTTGCAGCTTGGCTAGCAAGATGAGTTTGATTGGAAAGAAAAGATGCTGGGTTATAAACTGCTGGCCAAGGATGAAATGCCGATTGAAATGTATGAAAAAACTGCGCGATGGAAGCAAACTCTATATTGTTTCGTATCTTTTCGATCTCTCCCATAGTTTCTGTCGACATGGTTGCAAGTTGCGATTACGTTTTTTAAAAGACACGTTACTTGTTAAAGTTAAAGAAAGGAGGCTTTATATAAAACAGGGAAATTTTTTAAGGTTAAATGAGAGAAAGGGAAAGCCAAAAAATAAAAAAAGAAGGTGGTGATTTTGGTGATTTAGTAGGCTTTATTTTTTTTTTCAGAAACGTACGCAGCTGGTGATAAAGAAGTCCAAAACTTTTCTTTGTCTACACTTACTAAAGTAAAATTTTGACCAATGAGATTCGCTAACAAAAAATTATGTGTGCGGTTAAATTATCTACCATCCAATGTATGGCCTCATTGCATGAATGGGTGTCAATAATATGTCCAAACTTCATATAACAGAATTCAATCCAAAAAAAAGAAAACTGTCATATACAGCGTTTCTACTTATTTTATTCATTTAAATGATAAATAAGTGTTCTGCTACAAATGACCTATCTCACTGATCATGGTACTGGATAGGTATACTCCCATATTGATAACTAATAATACAAACCAATAGGTATAAAAAGGAAGAAGGATGGTACCTCTCTGCGGTTTCTCTATAATCCTTCTTTTGCTTTGTCTTTGTTAGCCCTGTCTTCATTCTTGTCATTCTATGATTTACCTTTTTTCCTTCCATGTCGTCCTCCTCGATTTCATTTCATTCCGATACAACAGCAATAATATACTCTCTTCCTTCTATTACAAGACAATAAGCAGCAATTGAATCAAATGAAGGAAAAGGATTATAGTGAGTGTGCGAAAACCATAAAAGATTATACAGATTTACTAACAACAGCATTATCATAGTTTGTATCATTATTTATAATATATAGATAACCGTCATGTTGCTTGACAAATGGCGCGGGTCTTAGTCCTGAACTCAGAATGATTTAAGTGAACCACGCAAGACAAAAAAAAAAAAAAAAAAAGAACCCAAAATCCGCTCAAACTAACTTTTAAAACGTCTGCCAACAATATTCACCATCGTCGAGCCCAAAATACTACCAGCACATACTATGGGACACTTTATTATAATATCACCTGGTCGAATGGGTTGCAGTTGGACTTTTATAGAAAAATGAAAAAGAAAAGTTCCAGTTAACATAATTACAACTGTGGTAAGCGATAACCAATTCATGTCTCTCAAGGCATTACATGCAAAAGCTTCAAAGCAAACTTTTATCACTCCAGTGAATATTATCGATGGATTAAAAAACAACATTTCCGCAATTTTAGATAGACTTATATATCATCAGCTACAACATGATAATAAGAAAAAAGAGTGTTTTATGGTTCTACCTTTCTTTTTATAGCCATTTACATACTTATCGGGTTAAAAAAAATAAAGAAATATTGCTATTGACGATAAATAGGGTGGAAGACGTGTGCCTTCTTTAACTACTTCATACACATGTATATCATAATCCTCTTCGTACGCGTAGTAAACAATGTAAATTAAAATGAAGGTACATACTGAATCGGTTCTGATGTCCGAACAGTTACATTCACTCTCTAGTTTTGAACATCATAAAATGCACTTCAAAATTCATACCAGGCTATACAGAGATTAATCATAATCCCTCAAAACAGTGATGATAGAAGAAGAAAAGAGTGAAAAATAATGGAGGATCACTATTTTGGTTTGAAGTATTATATAGCATCTTTTTCTGAGCTGGGACGTGAAAAAGTGTATTATCGATATAGCTAACCCAACACAGAGCGATACTTACCCATACCAGCATTAGTAATTGCTTTAATCAGCGTAAAATGTTGAATAATAATTAGAAGTATAGTTTTATATATTATTATTGGCGGATTAACCCAAAAAGTAGTATATATATTTGCATACCTCTTCTCTTCTCCAATTTCTACTGGAAGAATACCCTCTATAAATAGATGCCAGTCATATGCATGTGCTGAAATAAGGAATATTCATCGATAAAACCAACCTGTGTAACGATCATAATTAGAATTATAAAGAATAAGATTTGTAGCCAACTTTTTTACTTTTATAATTTATAGAATACAAAGATCGCCCCCCCCATAATTGAACTATTTTATACGGCTAAAGTAATTAATTAATTTTTTCTGTTTTATTGATCAACTAAAAACGGAAGTGTCATTGAAAAACACTATGAATAATAATATATGCATATGCGTACGCAAAAAAAAACAAAACAAAACAAAAAACAAAAAACAAAATTCTAATTCAAAGCATGACAATATAAGATGCAACACTAGTTCTACGTCCATGCTCTTTCATTATCCCCGGGTCGTCGTGGTAAAGTATAAGCATAAATTATCGGACTAACCATTCAAATCAGTAAAAGTGATACAATGATAAAGGATCTCTATAATGCATCACCCTGCATAAGCATAGATCTATCCACGTGCGATAATAAGTGAAGGGTAGTTCAATGAGAACCACATGAAGCTCTCTTCTTCTTACCATTGCTTATTTCAGAAATTGTTGCCTCTTTCGGGTCCTGTAAAATTTATGCGTAAACTTGGATGAAAACATCTATAAAAACTCGATCATTCCATTCCATTTTTTTTATCCATAATAATCACAATTTTTCTTCTTTTTCTGTTTATTATTGATACCACTATGAAGATTACCCTTGCTACTACTAGTTTGGTTATTACTGCCTCCACTTTACTTTCTCAAGTTTCTGCTGCCCCAACGCTTCTTACAAGACAAGCAGATACTTGCTCCGGTATATATATGCTATTTTATGCTATATTTAATCTGTAAAATAATTACTCACGCATATAATATTATAAATATTTATAGTGGATTCTATTTCATGCAGTAACTCTAATGCTGATTCTTGCTGTGTTCCTACATATGGCTTGATGGTTCACGTACAACAGGTATTACAGCTGTTACATTTTGTCTCCCTTCTCCTTTCCCTTAGATAAAATGATAGCCTAAACTTTAACATTGTTTTATGGTAAATCTTGTCTATAGTGGATCGCTGGTTACGGACCATCAGATGCATTCACCATGCATGGTAAGTCATCATTCTATATGTATATGCGGTAAAAATAATAATTTGCTACCCTTTTTAATATCTATTAACCGGGGCTATATATTATTACTTTCATTATAAGGCTTATGGCCCGACACTTGCAGTGGTGGTATTCCCGGTAATGGTGATTCCGGATGCGATGCTTCCCGTAATCATGATGATGTTGGTAAAATTATTTCTGACCTTGATGAAGCTCTCTATAAGCAATTGGACACCTATTGGCCATCATATAAAGGTACATTTTATACGAAATTTTTTTCCATTATACTATAACTGTTACATTTTGATTCTTCTACGACATTTTAATATTCTTTGTTACACATTTATTATATTTATCATCAGGCGACAATCCTTCCTTCTGGACGCACGAATGGAATAAGCATGGTAATAAATTTATATTCATGTTAATTGGAGGGGAGAAACAGGAAAACTAAACTAAATATATTAAGTTGTTGTCACATAATATACTAAATATGAATGGTTGTTTTATAGGTACTTGTGTTACCACTTTGGATCCCAAGTGCTTTGGTGATGATTACACCGAAAATAAAGATGTTACTGACTTTTTCAAACTAACATTGGACCTCCGTAGCGAATATAATCTTTATGCAATCTTGAAAAACGCAAATATTACACCTGGAGGTAGCTATACAGTGGATGCATTTGAAAAGGCTATTTCAGCCTCTACTGGTGCTACACCTAAAGTTACATGCAACGGTGGAGATTTGGAAGAAATTTGGCTCTACTTCCACGTCCAAGGAAACGGTGATTATGTGCCTACAGATGCAGTAGATGGCTCAAGTTGCTCTGGTTCAGTCAAGTATCCTGTAAAGAGTTAAATTAGTTTATTTTTTTTCTTCGATAATCCTACCTGTTAGCTAAACGTTTATAAATATTATACTATATTATATTATACTATTTTTTGTAACTTTCTTTTTATTCAATGTACTACCTATTACACTACAGTTTTTCACATCGTAGTAGTACGTATAAATAACTTTATATATATATATATATTTGTCGATTGATAAAAAGAAATAAATATTTATTTTTTTAAATTATGCTTACCATCATTAGTACTCATCACTAGCATACCAATAACAATACTAAACAAAATATATATTTAATATATTGGATGAATATATTTTTCAAATAGCAACACATATTAGATGAGATGGAAGTGGAAGTTTGATAAATGGCTGATGTAGATTAATTTAGTCGTTCTCCCTTATTTTTTTATAATGAATAATTTTTTGGATAAACACAATGCAGGTAGCCAGTATATAACAAAGAGATCTCTCTGTCTCATTCGTATCAAATGCTTAAAGCTCGGCGTCAATTTTTTTTCTTGTCCCTGTACTAGAGAAAGAAAGCGTGCGACACTACTCCACTGCAAACTTTGGTGCTTTAAAGAAGCAAACAATGTTTCCGTGTAATAGGTAATAGATACACCCATCACCCATTTAATTTGTTTCAACGTAGTTGGTAATTTTTGTTATTTGTAAATATGAACATAAATATTCATCTGTATCAAATATAACAAATACGTTTATCGCTTTTTATTGATGAAGGAAAAGTAATCAACTGAATTTTTTGGTATACTCAACATATGTTGTGTGTGATTTTATACTTTGCATAGAGATAAAAAATTGTGGAATAAAATTTACAAGCCGCATCAGAAATTTGAAAATGAATATCTACCATTAAAAGTGTAGGTTAAGCTATCATATAAGAATCATCTTCTTGGTGAATACATCAAGAGCACTGGATAGTCCAAGAGGTTACTTTTGATACCGTTGTTACACTACTTGCAACTGCGATCAGGGGTAGTAACCCTCCTTCCCCCCAAAAAAGCGTATGTTTTTAGTTACCATGATCATCCAATAAGAATAACATATTAAATACACAAGCAATAAATATCTCACCGATATGATGAATCTAGCTTGCTACTTTTCGACATTAATTCGCAAAAGCTTCACGTAGTCTTATAGTGCTTTTATTCTATTTGTATTCTGGTTTGTCCCCAATTCCGTGTAATCATATTCTTGCGTGCTACGACAAGTAAATAAATGGTTCACCATGTGTTTTTTTTTCACTATTGATTTGATAGGATGGGATCGCGCGAACAGTCTACTTTGCCGCTACTATGAAAAGAAAATAAAGAGGAGGCATAGCAGTTCCACAGGCGCACATAATAATAATCGAAGAATAAAATAAGAAAGTCTGTCATCAGAAATGGCCAATTCTCGACACGTAAACATTCCGATGTCCCTAATCTACTATTACTATCTTTGTTGAGAGCCAAATCATCATTTAATCATTTTCTTTATTAATGGACGGACTCTGATTACGCAGGTTTTTCTTTGCGGTTATTGAGCCGACACATTAATTAATTGTGAAAATCTTTCTGATTTTGTCGCGTCTGAGACGAATTTTGAAAGAAATTCGTCACCAGCTGGTCACGTGACTTCAAGACGACGATTCAAACCCAAAAACCCGGGTCGACCAACCAGATCGCATCGGTAAAACGTTTCTCCCGTAGGTTTATCCGTGGATGAATGGGTTGATCAACCATCCCGTTTTTGATGATCCCCATCCATCCCTACCAAATGCTGTCCCCTCGTCGCCCTGGATGATCAAGGTCACATCGCCCATGGATATTTTTTAAAAATAATGGATGTTGTGTTCTCTACGTAATAATAATTATATCGTAAAAATTATTATTTATTTTATGTTTTATCCAACCCTCTTTGATCATTCTCTTGTGTTTATTATATTGTCCCTCGTTATGCTCTCTCAGTATTTTATGTATCGTATGTCATTGTCTTATGTTTATTTCCATATTTATTTTTATTAATTTATTATCGCGTAGAATATATAAAGGCAATGAATGTTGCATAAAATAAAACGGGAAAATCAATAATCTACTTATATACATTACCGTTGATTTACTTTATCTTTTAATCATTTCCCTTGTGTCTAATCCTCAATTCCGGTTTCGTGGAATCTACCGAAGAATCTTGGTCCTATTTAACAGTAAATACTGGCAAGTGCGGCGATTATCGAAAAGAATTCACAACGGATCTGACAATTTGTCATGTAAATATTGTAACTGCGACGTAATAATATATAAACACCTAGCCAGAAACCTAGCCAGCCACCTAGCTAGCTATAGCCATCCTCTACCACCACTATGGCTGCCATATAATATATACTACTAACTAGTGATGGTGGACCATTTTTTATGCTTTTTTTATATAACTCAATAGGAAGATATTTGACTATTACTGTAAAAAAGGATAGCTTGAAGGAGCTTGAAGGAAAATTGAATGATCTTTTCAGTTATGCTTAAAGGAGCTTGAATATAATAACGTGTCGTGTCCGTAGGAAAAGAATACGCCAAATAGGTGTATCTAAATTTAAATAAGGAAGAAAAGAATAAATAATAAATAAAATAGAATAACGCCATTATTATGAAATGGTGTGAATTAGAACGGTATACCAAATAAGGTATAATGTTCAACAATAAGAAAATAAGAAATGAATAAACGCCCTCTTAGCATAAGGCGTAAATTAATAATAACAAATATCAATCCTCATCTCTATGGACTCATATAAACACATACCCGACAATAGATAAATAACTAGAAATAAACACTTCATCGAAAAGTATAAAAGGACCTCAATTTTATTAGATAGTTGGATCATGACTATTTTTGATGAAATAAATCTATATAACAGTCTCAACGTATTCTTATCGTCTTTATTTTCTATTTTACTACCTTTTATATTTTTCACATAACGCAAGTCTAATTTGTATACTTATAAACAGGTTCAATTAGATAGTATGAGGAGGTGTGAATATGAATATAATAATGAAGTCGAGATATATGAATAATAAAATGATATGGGATCTTGGTTTACAAGATCCCTCTTTTTATATATGTCGAAATATAAGGGACTAATCTAATATCTATGCTAATATAAATGATCTACATTTCTATAACTATACTGGTCCATCTTATATTTCTACATACAACCATGCATTCGTCCATAACCATCCATATGGTTATTTATATTGATCTGTCCAATTATCCTTGTATATATTAATATCCGCAGATATGCTGATCAATAACCTTATAGGTTGTATATCGCCGTAATGGTCTACACCATTACATTAAAGGATCCTTAAATACCCCCTTTTTTGCAGTGTAAGCTTTAAATAATATAAACCTCTAATGTTCTAAATTCTATTTTTTATTATAGTGATGAGGAATATGTATCCTTAGGTGGCAATGTACTAATATTTTATTTATATATAAAGTAATAAAACTTATTTAAAGAAAACCAGTACATTATTATTTGATTGTGTCGCCCTACAGAAGATGATTATACTGATAGATGTGTAATATTCCTTTCTTTATTCTACTTTGATGCACTATTACTATAGTTATCCTTCCCCTCCTTTGTCTTCTTCATTATTTCTAGCAAACTTGGAATTTTTTGTTCAAAGTCCTTAGTGGTCAACAAAAATGGAAATGGCTCTGAAGGAACAGGCTTGTCAAGAAAATTACAAAGCTTATCCCAAGTGATTTCATCTTGCAGGTCAAGCGTCAACAAACGGTCTGCAGGGACAGTCTCTATAACACGTTTATTATGGGCTTTATATCGTGCCTTGGCAACTTCAGGTTGCTCAAAAATTGTCTTTTCATCCATTAATAGACCATCTAACCATATTGTTTTGAACATTTTATGGTTTAATAGAACGTGCTCTTTTTTCTCGTCATCATTGATCTGAATTCCAACCTTGCAGAGGGTATTTAATACAGATCTATACCAGTCATCAGCTTCTCGTTTCGTAAGGATTACTTTGGCGTCAGGAAAATGCTCAACTAATCGATCAACAAAACAAAATGTTGGACTAAAGATAAATAATGGTATGCACTTGTTAATAAGGCCAGAATATTAATCCATAACAGTCTTTAATTTTCTTTTTTTTTTAAAAAAAATAAAAAAAGTATTTATATAATACCATTCCACACCAGCATCAAAATCACCATAAAGTTCACTCCAGTCTACCGGTTTTTCTGGATGATTATACGCCTCAATAAAGAGTTTAGGATTCGAATTCTCCGTGATCATATCATCCATATTATGTGTTTTATACCTATACATTAATAATATTTACATTATTTAATATATTAATATCTGTTTTTTGAGAATGTAGCCTTCCTTAAGCAAACAATATTCATGTGAAGTATTATTACCCAAGAATGTTCAATGCTGCCCTTAAGCTTGTCGTTCCTGAGCGACTGGCTCCTGCTCCAATTACTTTTAATGGTGCCATATTGTGATGATTTTTTGAAAAAGGAAAAGAAATGAAAAAAAGAAACACAGAATAGCTATTTTAATTTGGTGGTAGATACTTAAATTGCTTTTTCTCTAATGGATAATAGCTTTGTTATTAAAGGAGTTATGTTATTATGATATATGATGGCAAGTCTGCTTAAATATTATTGCAATATTTTTTGTTGAGTTAAATATTAAAATTTATATTCTATAGCTTGTACACACATATGAAGCCCCTTTCTTTAGGTACGATTGAAAACTCTCTTGATAAAGGAGAAAGTTATATATAGGTCGATATACAGGTAGGTTTGCACTATTGCTGCATAATAGGGGGTATACCTTAGTTTTCAAATAATATGTCTTTTTCAATAGTATCATTGTCTATATATAGTTTGTATGATAAATTATGCTATCATAAGATCCATTATAACCCACCTGAGAATAAAATACACTTGCTAAAGTTGAAAGAAAAGACGCATCAATCAGTTGGGCCTTAAAAATTTCGTTGTATTGCAAAGAGTTAGAGATTGTTGCAGGGCTTCAATAATGGGCTGCGGTCCACAGATGGTAATTTTTTCTCCAGAAACCTGAACATCACTAGTATTTTCCATAACAAACTTGAGTAACAAGAGAATAACACTGCATTAGGAATGACTACTTTTATTTTCCAAAAAGCTTCAATTTAGTGTGCTTTTTATATGCCATGCATCCATTACTACACTGAAGCCATGGATGGTAGATAAAGGAGGCTTATAAGACGAGACAATCCACAACTAATCCTGATAGTTCGAAGAAATGAAAAGGCTATTTGAGATCAGAATATGATACAGGCAAGAAGGGCAGCATTAGAAGTGCATACGTAGGAAGCTGAAGAACAAAAACTCTTCACTACAGCTATGCATCACAACTACTGCTGGTTCCAGTCTGCTAAACAACCTATGATCGTTTATTATATCTTATAACTGGGTCAAATTGTGCATACAATATCATCCGTTTTTAGGAGAGGCTTTTTTCCCATAATGGTAATTTTCCTCATCTCTGTATGCATCTCTGTGTGCTATTCCTGTTTTATTTGCTTTCAAAGCATAGCATAGATATTGTATACCAATTTGATCTTTAGTGTTAAATAGGTCCACAAGATTCTCATCAAAGAAGCGTCTTTTACATTAACTTTTGAAAGACTCAAAAATTTATGTACATAATTGTTTTGCCAATCAATTTAATATCATCTTTTTTATGTGATGGCATACCAATCCTTACCACAACCATTTTCCCAACTTTAAATAAATCAAAGCATTGGTGAGCAAATGGCGTGAAGAAAATTGCGGAGTTTACTTACTATTTTAGGATTAGGTAAGGTTTTGCTTTATTTTGTAAATGTCAGTACAATTGCATCCATTGTTCGCGTTCGATCCAATAACTTCGAAATTAATAAAAATTAAAATATCCACTTGTTCAAGTGCGATTGACATGGTATAATACTTTAATGGTGTTTTTTTCTTTTTTTGTAGGATCTTTGCTTATATAAAAGTGTTTAGTGCATATTGTGTATATATGAAGTGAAAAATGTGCGTGTGTATGGGTTTTTTTTGGGTCAGAAGAGTAAGAATAATTTTTTTTCGGTGACAAAAAAAAAAAAAAAGAACGAAAGAATGAAAGGGAAAAAGGGAAGAAACATTACATGAAGCAAAATTTACAAATGTTGTTATATTTTAGTTTGTACCAAAGAGAGCACGGAAGTAATCGCCCAATGCAACCATACAAAGTGTTTGCCATGCACCAAGACCAATACGAGGTAATACACCACGATAGAAGCCCTTGATACCATTTTGTTGATGAATCCATTTGAATGCAGTAGCAATTGTCATTTTATCTGGACGGCCAGGTGTCTTCAGTTGTGATTGCTATTATTGTTATTACGTTAGATATCATCGATCAGTCAATCATTCAATAAAGATATATATATATAAAGAGGCACTTTCTCTTTCTCATATAGATAATTCGACATACCATTTCAACACGAATAACTTCAATAGGTTGATTCCAGCAAGATAAAGCACCACCAGTAATGGAAGCCAAAGCTTTATCAACGGCTGTAGCTTGTGATAAATCGGCATCCTTTCCGTATCGCATACGAACAAGGGCTTCTTGTGTGAAACGGGTAATTCCGAAGCGGGAAGCCCAGCTATTTTATTTTTATTGTTATTATAAACAAAAACTTTAAAGTTAGAGCAAGAGATCTTTCTTTTCTTTTACTGATTAAACTTCCTATACAAACACACACTTATATACACATCATTTCACACCCAAATCATTCACTGTTTTTCAAACTTACTTTGTACATTGACGTACTGCTACGGCATTTACGCCCTTATTAATACCAGCAATACCTTCACGCTTGAAAATATCATTTGCAATCTTAAATGTAGATTCCTTGGTGGCTAAATAAATCACATGTTTATGTGTATAAAAAAGATGAAGATGAAATAAATGAGTGTGTGTGTGAAAAAAAGCTTTTGAATTACATACACACGGCTTTTCCCCTTGATTTTCACACCCTATTGGGCAAAACGCGAAAATTATTTTTTCAAAGTTTACCTGATTTATGTCTTGTCACTTCTACTGTTTTCATAAAGGTACAGAAGCCCATAGTAGAATATGCTTGCGCTATTGATTTTTATTGGTATTCTCGTATATCAATATACATACTAAGGATCATCAAGAGAAGAGTATATAAAGTATAGAATCAGCTTACCTAAACCACCTGTCATACCACCAATAATACCAGCCTAAATTGTTATGAAACATTGATTAACATATAAACAAAAAAAAAGTAGTCAAAAAAAGGGGAAGGGGTTTAGTGGGAGATGAACAAGAAAGGGACCCAAACTTGTTCCCAGTCGAACAGAACGCGTGTTCAATAATAAAAAAAAAATACGCCCAATTTCTTTCTTCCAATAATAATTCAATATTACTCACCATAAATGGAGAAGCACCAGCTGTAAGGGAACGATATTCAAATTCTGATGCAACGAACAAGAGGACGGCACCTTTAGTGGAAGCCTCAATCCATGCCCATGGAATCAACCCCTGATAAAATCCAAAAATGCCACCTCGACTATAAATTGTCTTGAGTGCTTCTGCCAAAGGTTGACCACGATTAGCAGCAAGTTGTGTCTTGATGACTTCAAAAGGTTGACCCAATGTTGATACTTCAAACAAGTTCAAAGCTAAAAACGACCATTTTTTGATTGTTTTTTAGTATTAATCAAACGAAAAAATAAACCCAATATTCATTATCAAAGTAGAACTATCCTTTTTCTTTATCATCTCCCACTCCTTTTCCTTCTTGTCATAAAAAGATCTTGATTTATAATGATAATTTACCTGCACCAAGGGCCAAGTTTCTATAAGAGATGGGCTTTTTCTTTGGGGTAGCGTTGGGATCAACGGGGGTTGTATCAATAGGGGCCATGGTTTATATTATTATATGAAAAAAAAGTAAAAGTAAAAGAAGAGTGAAGTGTGTGTGTGTAAAAATTGTGAACAAGAAATAAAAAAGTAACACGCATCATCTTTCCATGCGCGGAGGTTCTTTTCTATTTCATGTTTGTGACGCGGTCCGGCCAATCCTCGGACAGGTTTCCTCCTATGGCAACCCACAGTCGCACACTTCAAAGTCAAACGCCACAAACGTTGGGTCAACCCCAAAAGAACTTATACATACTTGATACTGCCATAATTAATCCTCTTCTTTAATAAGAGATCAACTTCTTTATCGATTTATGTAGTATTTCATTGAGTTGTTTGTTCTTTCGTTCAATGATAGACTACGTGCGAATTAGAGCGATGATGATGAAACACATGAAACCATCTATTCTTTATATAGAAATAAAAATGAATGGGATCAATTCAGGTACAACGAATAAAATGTCAATAATAGTAACAGTAGCAGCAATGCCTTCTAAAATATAGACATGAACAAAAATGCAACTAATCATCTAATAATAATAAAAACATGCTGCCATGAAAGCCGCGTCAAAATGCCGCACACACGCTCTTTGTTCCTTATATGGAATCTTTACCGATCAACTTCGTTGATCAATTCGCTAACTATCCGTTTGATAGGTTCAAATTCCCTTCTTTTTGTTCTTCCTTCTCCCCCAAAATAATCTATATGTGATACAATATGTGGTTGTTGGTTGGAGAATTTGGTTGCTAGTTTATCTTCCGTTTCACCAATGGGTCCGTTCATCTTCTTTATTAGAAAAAGAAAGTTTTCAGATCAACATAATTGTCTTCGGACCTTTTTCTTTTACTAATCCTTTATCATTAAGGTTTTAAATATCCATATAAAAAGATTGTACGATAGTGTATTATAGCAATCATGTCATTTCACACACATATAAAATATTTATTATTTCAGAATAAAGATGAACTGTTATTTACAATTTGAATATTAATATATAAATTAAATTCATATATAATAAATACTAGATTAAGTAGATATAACCTTATTTTTCTTTCTTTTGAAAGAAACTGGTTAAACTTTTCATACCCCGTGTATTCACCTTGGCTAAACTCCTTGGAACTTCCGGTTTTCGTTTCTAGTAATATTTTATAAATAAAATTTCAACCTTAAATATATTCATTTTTAAATGCAAAATAACAAACCTTAGCAGGTGGACCAGTTTCTGCCGAAGTACTGTTGGATGTAGATGTTTGTGAAGCCTTGAAATAAGTACTTGTTGATCCAGTAAAATAATTGGTAATATCACCCATTTCTTGATCTACTTCAATTTCTTTTAATCTATCGAAAAGAAAGAATAAGTTTGATTCATGATTCCATTTTTTATTATCTTGTTCTAATCTTGCGATATGATCAATTTATAAATGAATCAACACACTTACCCCAAATGTTTCAATAAAGCAGTAAACCAAGATTCATTCAAGTACTTCGATAATAAATATGTTGCTTCTTGTCGATATACATCTAACAATATTCGTCGTCCCCCGATCCAAATACATTTTAGAAAATCCATTTTTGTAATAACTCGTATATCTCCCAAGTTGTTCGTAAATATTACCTTGTTTTTCCTCTTCCGTTGTTGCTTTTTCTAAATCTTCCGTTATCGATGATTTTAAAAGTGAAATTGTATCAAATTTAGGTACAAGTTGATCTACTTTTTTCTGTAACCATGTCAATGCTTTTTGATCGTTTAAACGATAAACATGCATATCTTGTGCAACTTCTATTTGAAAGATTCCCCAACATTTTTTTTGTCGTTTCATATTATTAATATATATAAATAGATCGATCCATTTCTTTCATGTCTTATACCTTGTGTATCACATAAATGTGTCAGTTGCTCTTGAAATCCTTTTAATCGTAATAGATAAGCAAGGTTGTTTTCATCTTGATTGAAACTGAAGATGTCGTCAAGTATCCGAAACTTGTCGTCAGACTGTATTTATATTTATACAAGTTAAAAAATATCTTTCAACTTTTTTTTTTTAAAAAAAACAGGAGGCTCTTTACTTCTTTTCGTGCATTTTCAAGTATGGGAAGTGCAATAAATAATGGATCAACGTGCGTAATATGTCGCATAGTACCGTCTATATAAAAAAGAGACGTGTTATATATCATCCAATATTCGATCAAGAGGGATGAATTATAGTACCTTTATAAAGTATATCATCAATAAGCCAAGATGTTTTACGACCTACACCTGTTACTCGTTGTACTTCATAAATATGTTGATGATCATTATCGTGAAGGTAAAGCGTGGATTGACCTATATATATACCCATGCAGTATTATTTAGCCTTTTTTTTCATTCTCTTATTTGTTGATCTACGTTATTTAAACTTTGTTATTTATGAATATATTCCTTATTAATAGATTATTTACCAGTTTGTGGAGACGGCAAATGAATGGGTGTCAAACTCTCTAAATCTAAATAATAAAATGCATTGATTGTTTATTAAAAAAGGATCAAAAAAAGCCTCTTTATATATTGGTTACCATGGCGATTAGCAGTTGTCAACGCGATAAACTTGGTGTTGTTGGTCATTGTAATAGTAACAAAAAAATAAAAAAAAATCGTTTCGGAGCTACTCCGTTCGTAATGATTTTCTGTTTGAAGTTCAATACAAACAAGAAAACAATGTAAGGAGTGATAGGATGCTGCAACTTTTAGCTCTAGTATCCATATCAATGTTAATTTATTAGATATAATAAATACGATTTTTTTTGCCTTATACTATAGAATACATGGTTTCTTTTGTTATAATTGTATTATACATCATTGTTTTCAAACGATTTTGGCATAATAGGTGACGACGCCTTATTTCTTTTGAAGTGGTGGAAGAGAGGAAATGTTTATGGATATACCATGATTTTAAAAAGCAAGATTGTCTGTAAAATCATACTAGTAAAAACGGCTATTATGAAGCAGAAGTTGGATCAAAAGAAACTGGAGAAACTCTCGAAGACATTAAAGCTTATGGCGTTGAGACTTGCTCTGGATAATGGAAATGAAGAAAAAATGCCAAAAAGCTTTAAATAGCTGGAATCCTTAGTACGGAGGGTATCAGTGTTGGTCGGAAATGGGAAAGCCAAAAAAAAAAAAAAAACTAGGCATGCCTTGCTAACATTAGCTGAATAAACTGCTTTTATAACCATACTGTTATCAAGACCTCAAGATGAAGCTACTGCTGGAACCATTAGCAACCATCGTGATGATTGTATAAGGACAAGGATAGTACCAGTTATTTATCGTTTATTTCTAATCCAAAGACTTTTACATTTCTTCTTTATAGAACCACAATCTTTGCTACTACATTTAAAATTCATAGCGTTTCTGATAATAGTACTGGACTTTATTAATTGCACCAGTTTCTGACAGTAACCTTCTTTTTATACAATTTATGGCTTTTTTTCATGTTTTTAAAAATGAGTCTTTTTTCTATATTATATGGTAAACTGTTACAGTTTATTCTTTATGCATAAATATTACTTGGCTCAACAAACTATAAGCGTGATCAAACGATACAATCCTATTTGTAAATTAGTTAGATTACAAAAATGAAAAAGTTGATGTTGCAATAGAGAACAAGTGTTATCTCAGTGTATTTATTATAAAAAATGCATTTATATTACTTGTTGAATCTATTATTTGGTTAGAATAACAATGCATAAAAATGAAATATCAAAAATCAATCATTATGTACGTAGTACTAACACAATACCTTCCTTTTATTTTTTTTTTTCTGTATATTTATTTAATTTGTTTGTTATTTCCAACATGGTGCCTTTTTTTTATAATAATAAGGTACCGTTGGTAATTGAATGTCGGAAAGTTTCTTGATTATCCATAAATAACAATAATTTTTCTGTACTTTTCCTACATTTTTTTCTGTGCGCGAACGAAAATATGCAACAGTTCAATACAGCAACGCGTTTTTTGGGACAATGTTTAAAAAGTCGATTCTCTAGTCATTATTGCCATCGTCATTATAGACCCATTCTACATAATCCTTTCATTTCTTCAAAACAACAATTTTATTCTACACAACGGTCTATACGTCATGTTGGACAAGTTCAAGATTCGGGTGCATTACAGAACTTAATGAGACGCGTCATGGAAATTGATGCAGAAATCAATAATATTATTCCAAAGGAAGATTTTCAACCCAATGTAAAGAGAAGCCCATTTTTTTGGGATAGTTTTTCCATATTAATTTATTAAAAAAATATAAAATCGTCTAACAACATATTGATTATTTATTATATATATATAAAGAATTTGACATGTAAAGCGTATTGTACCGCTGAATCTTACGATTTTTCTGCACTCAAAGAAACCATCACAGCTAAACAAAAAAACAATAATGAGAGTGCAGATGAAAGTCATGATATGATTCATGTTGAAATACCCCAAGGTGGTGAAGCATATGTATTTGCCAATGGTACTTGCGTAACGTGGGCAGCTCAAGATAATGAAGCATTTATACATGAAACGCTCGGACCTGTCTGTGTGAAACCTATTGGTCAAGTGACCACAGAGGCGGCTTCATTTGCTTATGATCAAGACGAGTAAGAGAATTTCTTTTTATTTTTCCTATATAAATAGTATAGTTCTTTTGCAATCCAAAAAAAAATAGTAATATGGATATAATAAATAGACCTACTGGACTGAAAGGAGGACTGATCTTACTGAATCCGGATTGTTCTCCTCAATTAGCCAAGGCAGCATTTTCATATGGTCTTGCTCGATCCGTCAAATTAGCTTCTTTGGAAGATACTTTTGATAGATATATGGAACGTGCGCAAACACTTCGAGCTACACGCAAAGAACTCCAAGATGCATCGACTGATCTTATACAGTTTCATCAACAAATGATGGCCAATGCGCGTGACGGATTCTTGGATACGCCTGAATTGCATTGGAGTAGATCTGAACTTGAAGGTATATACCATTATTTAATGTGAATTCTATATTAAAGTAATAGATCGTCTTTTTTTATATTATTTACACAAGATGCTATGTATTTATAAATGTATAGGGTATTATACTTCGATCTCACAAAATTTGGATGTTCGACCCCGTATTTCTATTCTCAACAAAAAGTTAGAACATGCAGATGCTCAACTAGCAGATTTACGACAAAATTTAGCAGAAAAGAGTGCTTATAATTTACAATGGTTGATGGGTCTTGTTTTAGTTTCTATTATTGGTTGTAAAATGCTTGATCATTCAAACGAACAACTAAGAATAGCAGCAGCAGAGGATCAAATGGAAGATGTATACAGTGTTCACACACCTACTGTTGTAACGTAGAAGAAAGGGAAGTGATAGATAATTAAATAAATAAAAAAAACATTTGGAAATAAATATAATAAGAATAGGAAAAAAAAGATATATAATATATATTTATATAAATACCAACAAACTACGAAAAAAGTATACTACTAATATATTGGTAACAAAAGGGAAAAAGTTATATAAAAAAAGTTATATGTAATTTGGTGATAATAGGTAGGTACATTTCTGTATGTATGTGTGTGTATAAAAAGAAGAAAGGGTCGTTACAAAGAATCTTTTGATTTAATAAGGATAAAAATGAGGGGGTTTTTAATAAAAGAAGTGTATTGTAGAGGGTTTTTGGGAGAGGGTAAGTGAAAAAAAGGGAAAATAAAAAAACGATAGAAACAAGAAGATGAAGAAGGGACGAGGGGGTATATAATATATATTTATATAGACACAGCGGTGACAACAATAGCAAATTTGAATACGTTCAGATCAAAAGTTTCTAAAAAAAATTAGATTGTTGTTTATCGGAAGGAAGGAAGCCAAGATGAACGTTTATCACGGGCTGCCAAAGTAGCCTTTTCATCCACCTCAGGTGTCATTGAATCCTCTACTGCACCACGGCCTCTCAAAGGTTTTGCAATTCTACCAAAACTCAATGCCATACCGCCCTGCGATTTGGCTGAACGAGCTTGTTCCAAACGTTCTCTCACAGTATGAAGTTGCGCATCGAACCTAGTCATTTTTTTATTTGTTAATATATAAATCATACATATTTCATGAATAAATATAACTCTACTTACTTTTCATTTTGGGAAAGCAATCGTTCTTTAGCTTCTTGCAATAATGTTTCCAAGTTTTGAATTCGTTCGTTACGAGCAATAAGCTTACGATCAGATAATGCAGCTTCCTTTTTTAATTGTGCATTTTGTTCGACCAACTATAAATTAAATGGATGAATTAGTCAAATACTATCTTATTATTCACTCAACCTGAACTAAATACACACAAAAGATCACGATGTATCACATAAATAATGAAAAATTAATTTTACCTGTTTCTGTACGTTGGTCAGCTGTTCAAGATTTCTTTCCAGGAACGTCATTTTCTTTTGTTGGGCTTTGTTGTTGGTGGCTCTGAGCACGTTATTATATTGCTCTCGCGTCTCGTCCAGCGACATCTCCAATTCAACCACTTTTTCACAACGATTTTGAAGATCACGCATCAATGCCTTCTTCATGACTTCAAAATCAGCCAATTGTTGGGCCATGGATTTACGCATGCGTTCCAAATCCTTTTCCTTTTCTTCATAAGTCATCGTACTGCCACCATGACTGATGGGTTTTGGTTCTGGTTTAGGACGAGCATTAATAATGGTTTGAAGTTTATCATGAGTTTCTTGAAGTTCTTTTACTGCATTATTCAACTTTTCTTCTTCCTCAATTCTTTGTTCAAGATCACGTTTAAGTTCTTCGAGTTCACGTTCTTGCATTTCCTTCTTTGCTGCATATTGTGCTTCGATCTTTGTCTAAATTAAGAAATGGAGATCCGTATTTTTTGTTGATAAAACAAATTTTGCATAAATAAAGTAATATAATATAAAAATACCTTTAATTCCGAGATAGTATCTTGAACATTAGCATCATGTTCTTCATCTGCAATAGTCTTTTCAAGTAATTCTTCTAAATCTATTTCTAAAGCTGAAATACATTTTTCCAAGTCTGTGGTTTTATTGGTTAAGCCATCTTTATCTTGAGTCAAAGTACGGATAGTATCTTGATGTTTTTCAACAAGTGCTTTGGATTCACTCAGTTCTTGCTTCAAGACGGAGAGTTGTTCAGGTGTCATAGTATAATCTTCTGGATTCACATCTGCCAAATTTTCCAATGTACCTTGTTGTTGCTTCTCAGTCATTTCACCCTATGATCCCATTGATGTTTTTTTTCCCAATTAAAAAACAATTGTTTCGAACTTTCTTTGTGTTTTATAAAAAATATACAAATTGAAAAACTTACTGAAGCATTCTTTTGTGAAACATCTTGTTCTTTTTGAACTGATTCGCGTACTTGGGCTAATGTGTTACGTAATTCTTGAAGTTCGGCTGTCAGTTCTTGATTGGCTTCCTTAAGTGAATCCACAGTAATAGCACTTTCTTTACTATCATAAGTAACCTTTTCAAGTTCGACCTTGACTTCGCTCAATTCAGCTGTCATTTGCTGATTATCGTTTGCATATGACTTTTCTTTCTCTTTAAGTTGATTAAGCTCTTCTTGCATTTCTTGAACTTGTTTTTCTCGGCCAGCAAGTTCAGTTTCCTATTTAGATATTATGTATAATTTACATGTTAGTCCAAAAAAATGGAATCATGAAAATGAAAATATTCTCAAATACACCAAAATGGTAAATTATTACCTTTTCGTTGATTTGCTCCACGAGTTCATTTTCACGCTTCACTAATTCTTCACGTTCATCCTTATCCAATACAGGAGTTGGTGTAGAAGGTCTTGAATCCACTGCTGCTGTTTCAGCAACTGCACGTGCAGCTGGAGATTGTTTAGGTGCATTGGTTACATTATTCTTTTTATCCAATGAAGCCCACTGTAACTCGGGTACTGTGCCACCTGAACGCCAGATCGAAATTTCACCTTCCAAAGCCGTAATATATTGGCGATAAGAAACGGTATCACTCTTGACCTTTTTCAAAAGGGCTTTTAATTCGGCAGGTGATAGATCAGCATTCACCTTGGCCTTGTTCTTGATGGTCTTTGCACGTATACCAAACCTTAATGTGGATACAGTTTCAGCTTCATTATAGGAAGAAGGTGAACAGTTGATGATTAAAGTTGTACGTGAATTGCCACCCAACGATTCTTGTAAGATACGTGTTAATTTAGAATCTCTGTATGGAATGTGGCTTGACTATATATTGGATGTGTCAATAAATTATAGATGTTGAAAAATCAATTCTGCTTGGATATACATTTTAGTATTGTTATTTACCTTGCCATCTGTTAATGCATTAATGACCATACCCAAAGCCGTTAAAGATTTGTTAATCTTTTTCGCTTCTTCCAAAGTTTGACCTGAAGCACCAGTCTTGCCCACCTTTTCAGAACCGGCCAAATCGACTAGGTAGAGCTTACCACTTTTGGCAGCACCAGTATCGAGATTTTTTTGAGTAATTGTAATCATGACAAGTGAATGAGACCGGGAACTTTCAGCGTTCATGTCTATCGAATTTTTATATAACAAATTAAACTTGGTTTAATATCCTTATCTTCTCCTCCTCGTTCTCTTCCTCGGTATCGATCATTTTCCCTTTTTAAAAGATATTTTTTTTATTCGCTTACTTGTATAGGCCACAACACGATTGTTACTACCACGTCGCATGACTTCATATACTTCTTCAGTAGATGAAACATAAACTTCAAGGACACCTTTTACATAAACGCCTTTGACTTTATCTTCATGAATCGGCAAGTTATCATGTTGAGCTAATAAAACGAATAAGATTTTGTTTAGATAGAAAACTCAAAAAATAAGGAGGTTATTATTAATACATAAACAATAAACAAACTTACGGTTCAATAAATCGCGCACTTTTTCCATGTAAATTTCCATATAGGAAACTTTGACGGTAAATTCCATATTAGCAGGCGATTCCATGATATTGGTAAAGATTTGTTCCACAATACGTGGAATGATACCCTTGTTTTCCTCATCATCAATACTTGATCCCATCATGGTAAATGTCTATTTTTATAAAACAATTTGAATTGGTATCATTTATATATAGCCATGTTGAAATAGAATAACATCAATAACTATCAAATATACCTTTCCTGAACCTGTTTGACCATAAGCAAACACAGTACCATTATAACCAGCAACAACATCTTAAAAATAACAATATTTCGTTAGTTTGTTGATATAAAGATAGATTGAACTCTTTATATATATCCGGAGTATATTTACCATCGACAATAGATCTGATTGAATAATTAAAAATGTCTTCTTGTCTAGTATTCATACCAAACACTTTATCAAAAGCATAGTTTGCTTTATTGTCTTGACCCTAGTTATTATTAAATGTTAAAAAACGGGATAGTTTAAGAAAGAAAGAAATAGAAAAGTTTCCTTACTGCAAGCTTTACAGATGTGCCTTCGTCGTCAATATCAATGATGGGTTTACCACCTTCTTTAATCTCGAGTTTGTTTTGAGGTCGAAAACGACACACGACTTTAATATTATTGCCTGACATGTTTATCTAATGCCATTAAAAGAAGTTTATCGTCATTAAGTCAGAACCAATATGGTTAATTTGCTCCTCTTTTCTGAATATTATGCATAAAAATAAACCATGAATTGTATATATGTTATGTACCTGATGTCGTGAAAATAAATTTTGAAGAATTTCTTATATTAAAAAAAAAGTTGGTTACAATAAAAAACTAAGGAAACGCGAAACCAACTTTCTTTTTTCTTTTTCTTCTTTAACGTTTCCTTGGGATTTATTCAATGAAAATAAGAAAATGATGTTGTTAAAGAAGTTTTAAAACACAAACTTTAGAAAGATAAAAAAAAAGGTTAGAGAAATAAAGAAAAAAAACAGGGCGGAGAGAAAGAAAAGAGACGAGAAAAGTAAACTTATAACGTAACTTATAAGTTAAAAAGTCTAATACTTATGAACAGGCTACCAGGCAGGTACTAAAGAAAAAGAACCGCAACCTGAGAGAAGAGGGACGGAAACACAAGCTTTTTCTTTCGGAGGTAAGATCCGTTGTCATCATCATCAGTACTCATTATCATTTTCATAGTAACTCTGTATGAATGTGCAAGTGTATGACAAGAATAAAAGTCAGTTTTTACTATCAGCACCTGTTTTGGCTGATCTTGCTTGTTTTACAAAGGAACTTCACCATCGTACAAACAATTCATCTCTATTGTGTTCTGTTTAAATAAATTTCAAGAAGTTATTTGTATGTTTTTTTTCTTGTTATTCATATAATAATAATAGTAAAAAAGAGGAAAGAAAAAAGAAGATATTCTACATATATAAATATAAAAAAAAGGTTAAGAGGGTAAGGCGAGGCGTGAGAGTCGTAAAATGTATAAATATATGTTTGTGAGTGTGTAAGTGAAAAAAATAACAACAATTTTAGTTTAAAAGATATAAAAAAGAATCCATAAGGTAAAGTTAGGTTGGTGTTGTAGTAAGTGAGATGCAGTTAAAAATAATAATAAAAAAAATAAAATCAACGGATAAAAATGCTATGGATCCGCTCAAATTCAGCGGCACTTGTTAATTGAATGCAGTGACGACTACTGCTATTTGTATTCGTAGTATTCGACAAGCGGGGTATCTTGACTTGAGCGATGGATTGCGTCAAGTAGTTCAATGGACGCTGTAATGGCTATTATTAAAGTTATGATTAGTTATCTACTCATATACCTTTTTATATACAACTCATTATTATTATTACCTGTATTGCTCCATGAACCATCGTATCATCATTATTAGTCATTGGAGAAGTAGTGTATTGGAGTTGCTTTAACTTGTCCTTCAGTTGTTCACTACGTTGCTTAAGTGTGTATAACACTGACTGTTGTGTTTGGTATTGGTAATTAGGTGTCTTTTTCATGCTGCGCCATTCTCCAGTAGCACCACATTCATTCAATGCAATCACCTTGGGTGATGCAGTGGCTGTTCGCAGGTCCTTAAGTAAGACACGGGTCTCTGTTGCCAACGAACGTATCATATCGCGTGGTTCTGGTTGGTTATTTTCTTCTTCATGACTTGTTTCAATATTATCATCATCTTGATGATCTTCCTCCTCCTTTTCTTGATCTTCTTCACTTGTAGATCGTCGAATTGAGGATGTTGGCTGTACAACAGCTGGTAATTGTTCTAATTTGAGTGAACGAGCGAGATCACAACCTTTAAGATGTGCATTTTCGGCACGAAGGTATCGAATACCTGCTTTCAGAATTTCCATCTAAAAATAATTATAATCCGGGGAGAAGGGCAGAGAAAGGAATAAGTAATCCATTATTGAGAAATGTATATATATGTAAGTTACGTACATGATGGTGCATATCAGCATATTCAGCAGCATCGGATAAATCTCCCAAAGTTACAGTATCTTCTTCTACCACACTATTCCCTTCAAATGCACTTGGTTTACGAGGCATAGAAAGTCGTTTATCTTCTTTTTGTGCAGCAGCTGCCTTTTTGAGTTGAATATTTTCTTGTTCTAATCCTTCATATTCAGTTTGTAAATTCTCCATGGCTTCACTATACATTTGTGTTTGTGCCTTGGCTTTTTCAAGACTTTCTTCAAGGGCAAGGAACTGTTCAGTATCTTTTTTAGCTGCTTCCATACGTCGTTCAAGTACTTCGACTCGAATATTTGCTTCTTGCAAAGCTTGATCCTAAAAAAACAGGGAAGGAATTATGGGTGGATTTAAAACAAATGAGTTTCCTTTTTTTTTTTGTTTCATAAAAAAGGATCTATTCAGTTATTTACCTTGGATTTGATATCCTTGATTAATTTAAAGATCTCTTCACTGTGTTGTTGAAGTTTTCGTTCCATATCATGATTAATGACCACTTCTGCCTTCATATCAGAAGCTCGTTGGACCCAAGGTGGAATACCAGTAGCGACTAGTATTAACATGAGTTAAATTAGTTACTTTCTACAATCACAATAGCGACACTTTTATATATATATAACACTTACTCTTATCCATACGGTTATCGTGTTCAATTCTCTTTAATGTGGTAGCCAATTCACTTGACAAGGATTTAAGCATCTTTAGGCAACCATCCCACATGCTGGTTTCGGAAATATCGAGAATATCATCACTTTTGTTATAAATGATACGCTGGATTTCACCCAAACTCATTTCCTCTCGGTTGGTACGCTTGTTGTCCAAGTATCCAAGAATTTGTTTCAGTGTCTATACATATAGATTATCACATGTTTATTAGCATTTCATCATCAACAAGTTGGTTAATTCACGAGCGCGTGATTGAAACATTTTTTTTCTTGATTTTACCTCAAAACAGAATTGACTCAATTTAGCGCTCAAAGCATACATGGTTCTAAATCGATGTAAATGCTCTGCCTTGGGTGTTAATGCCTGTTCTGCAAGGTCGTCCAATTGACGTAATAATTTCCTAGATATCATTATCAAAATTTTTTCATGAGTTGTTCATGGCATTCTATTTGAAGGGTAAAAGAAATATTAAAAAAAAATTACTAAAAAAAACTTACTTGGCAACCATCTTGCAGTTCTTGGTTTCAGATACAAGACGTCCAAGAGGTTCCATATAATCATAATCAAGACGCTCCAGACCTTCAATAAGAATCATTCCTAATTATAATAACGTGGGGTGATTTAAAACACCTTTTTTTAGCATCTGATCATACTTATAAGGAATGGGGGAGTTACTAGGCTTGTGGGGGGAATGCATCAGGTGTTTGCTTACCTTCCGTCTTGGATGCATTATAAACAATCTGTTTCACAAATGTCAATTCAACCATCATTTTGTCAGAATTCATGTCAAATGCTCTGGTCAGGCTAAAGAATAAATCAGCATTGCCAGTATCACTACTTTGTACAAGGTAGATTTCAGCCAGGTGTTCCAAATGGGCAATAATTCTAAAAATTATAAAAACAGAAAGATGAGTCAATAAAAACTATGCTTCTTTCTTTTTAACAAGGTGAAAAAAAGAACTACCTTTGAAGATCCATTACGGATTCAGCATCATTAGATTCTTCTGTTCTAAAGAATTCTACAAGTGCATTCAATCTATTGCCATGAGATAAATAAGATAGGTATTCAGTTTCTGTTTTCTTATTAATATAGACCTTTCTGTATTACCTTCGTTCGGAACCAACCAAATCATGATAGACGCGAGCCATCTTTGAAAATTCTTCAGGTGTACAATGCTTAACGAAGGTGACAAATCGTTTAGCCAAATCACCCATCCACGCTGCTTTTTGTCGTAACTATAAACATGAAATAGTAAACCAATATTAACATGCATCATTTTTTCTACTCTTATCCATGATTTTATTAAATACATACCTCACAAACAGAGACTAAGCTTTCAGATACATTATCCATGATCTTTTCACTGATTGGATGTGTTTGATCCAGATGCTTAATGATAATTTCAGCCTTGTAGGCTAAACGTTTGAATAACAACAAACAAGAGATTGGATCGTTTTCGGTCTTGAAGAATGCATCTGGCAAATAAGGCTAGAAAGAAAGAAGAGAAGAAGGCTCTCATCTCATTAGCGTTGAGTTCCTTTTGTGATTTTGTTAATTTGTAAACTTTACCTGCATATAACTAAGGCGATCATTTGCTTGAGCAGCCTCAAGTTTACGAAGTTCCAAATCAATAGCCTTTGCTTGAGCTTTCATCACGGTGGATTGAAGTTGCATATTAAGTGACATCATCGTTTGAGATTGACTTGCCAAGTTGAGATTTTCGGATTGTTGATCCTTTTCCTTTTGACGTAGATGGTCTAGATCACTATATATAATTTATATTTATTCGCGCCGATACAATTTTTAGTTTCTATGCTGAAGCTTTAAAACAAGATTGTAGTTGTTTACCTTTGTAAGTGTTGAACAAGTTCTCTAAACTGTTGAATTGTTGCTTCATAATCCACATTAGTTTCTTCAGCTGAACGTAAACGTTCAAGTTGTTCGCGTAATAACATATCACGATGGTCTATCAAACGTTTAAGAAGTTAAGTAACCATTTATATCATATTACTACAACACGAGAACAATAATAAAAAGGTGATTTACCAATTTCAGCTTGGAGTTGCTTTTCGGTTTCGACATGGTTTTCTTCAAGTTCATCGGCAAGTTCTTTGAGTGCTTCAAGGTCATCGTTACCAGCTTGGATTTCTTCCAATTTTTCGGTAAGAGCAAGATTTTTTTCTGTTAATTGTTCGACCATTTCTTCAGCACCCAAGGCATCATCTAAACGTTGACGTAAATCTTCGATTTGACTTTCCGTCGTTTCTAATTTTTCCTTGACTTTTTCATATTGAACTATTGATTTTAAAAATAATATAAAGGTCAACGTTTGTGTTTATGTATGATGAAAAATCATGGTATAATATTTTTTTTCACTTTACGTTTAATTTCTGCAAGTTCATAATTTTCGTTTTCGAGTTCCTTGATTTGTAAATTCAAGTCGGCTTCTTGTTCATTTGTTGCGTCTCTCAACCTAAATATTTTTTTTAATAAGTTCTATTGTTTCCTTGGATACTATTATCTCTTTTTTTGGGAAAATTTTTACCGAATCAATGCTTCTCTTAATCGCTCGTTATGTCGTTCCAATTGGACTATTTCCAAAGAGTTTCGTGCATGGTTATCACCATCTCCATTTGCATCTGGAGGTCGGTTTAGAATATCTATCACCAAAATTATTCAATTCATTATTAATATAAACTTTCCATTAGATAATTAGGAAAAGAAAATCTTACCAGCTTCACGTTTCAATACATCCAAATCGACACTGATCTCCTCAATTTTATCCTTAAGAATATCTACTTCCTGTTGCAAAACTTCAGCACGTTCTTCAGCTACTTCTTTATCCAATGTCATCATTTCTAATGAATCTGCCATTTCATTGTATTTTGATTCTAATGATTCTTTATCGGATGCTGTTTCTTTTAACTCGCGTTTCGTATCTCGAAGGTCCTTTTGTAATTCTGCAATTTTATCTATAATAACAAATTAAAGTGTTAGTCAAAACTAAAATCCTATAAAAGAAGTCCTTTTAATTATTATTATTATTAATTTATTCGTTACCTTGAAGCTTATTGCGCAAAGTCAAGAATTGTTGGGCTTCTTCTTTAATCTTTTCATGTTCACGGTAACGTTCACGATCTTCTTGACGTTTTGTTTCCAAAATTTTTAATTTAAATCGCAATTCTTCATAATCTTTGAGTGGAACAACCTATCATTTATAGTTTTTTTTTTTAATTTAGTCAGATAAAGGATTTTGCATGAAAAACAAAGTTCATGTGGATAAATAAAAAAAGAGTAATTTACCTGATCCGATTTACTGACAGGCATTGTAGCAGCAAGTGCACCATAAGCAGGTTGATGTCGTTGTTCATGATGTTGTTGTGATTGACCTGGATTACAGTCCTTTACCATACGTTCATCAGTATCTTGATCCGCTGGTGTTGCAGGTGTATCTTTATCTGATGAATCCTCTTCAGTATCCACTTGAGAAGGTGTTCGATTATCATCATCGTCATCATCAATATCGGCATGATGGCCCATACTATCTTCATCGTCGTCATCTTCATCATAACTCATTGATTCTTGTTCTTGTTGCTGTTGCTGCTGTCGTTGTTGTTGAACTCGCAGTAGCATTTCTTGTTTTTGGCGAACACGAAGTTGTTCTAATTGACGTTCCCGTTCTGCTCTTAAAGCCCGTTCTCTGGCTTCTTGTTCTTCAGCCGCACGTTGAGCTTCTTCTTCAACTTTTTTACGAGCTGCTTCTTCTGCTAAACGAGCTTCTTCAGCTTCTCGAGCTGCCTTTTCACGAGCTGCGGCTTTTGCTGCTGCTGATTGTTCACGCATGGATGAACCTACTGTACCAGATCGTGGTCTAGTGGGTGCATCTTTACTATTTGTATACATACTCTTTCGTCTTACAGGTGCACTACCGGTGGTTGCTGCTCTAGAAAGTGTCCCATTTGTTTTGGACGCTGTAGGTGTTGCTGTTGCTCGAGTGGCTGGCACAGTAGTTGTACGACTAGTAGGAGTTCGTGTGGTTGCAGTGGATTTTGCAGAAGTAGGTGAAACATAAGAGGATGGACGACGGCCACTGGTAGGTGTTTTTGGTGGTGGTTGCTGCGGCACTCGTGTGGCTCGTGATGAAGGTGATGCTGTTTGCCGAGATTCTATTGTGGAAGCAGCCATGGAAGCACGTCGTTTTGCAAGTGTTGTAGGTTGGGTTGTTGTTGCTGGTGCTTGTGTCATTGAACGGCGAGCGGCTGCCTTTACAGCACGACCTGGATCTTGTTGTTGTGGTCTTTGAGGTGAATCACTATTTCGATCCGATCGAGGTGATGCTGGGACATCCTATATTTTACATTATATTATTAGTAAACTTCTTTCTTTTACCGCACCCCTTTAAAATTCATATTGAATATGACAACCGTTTCTCCCCCTTTTTATTATTATTATAAAAGTTTCCCTTCCTTATGATATTGTTGGTATTGTATAAAATAGAATATATGAATATACCTTTTTAGAAGAAGTAGGTGGTAATACTTTAATATGTGCAGGACGAACAAATACGCCATGGTTTGAGCGGCATTCAAAGTAACGTTTCCCCTGAACCACACCATTGTTTTTTCCCAACTGTTCATCAAGTTCGACACCGACCCATTTGCCAGTTTGGAAACTTGTCGTACCAGCATATCGAATAATGCCGAGATTTTCGCCATGGACAAGTACACGAGCCCCGACTTGTACATCGAAAGGTAATATATTATTGCTGCTGGGTGTTGATACTCCATTGTTAATTACATTACTATGAAGACTATTTCGGCGTGCTCCGAGGGCAACAGATTGACGTCTGTGCCTGTCAACTGCTGACATGGCTTCAAACTATATATATATGTATTGGTGTTTGTTCAGATTAATTCTAAGAAAAGAAAATGGGTGTTTTTTTCTCTAAGTTTTAGTTGAAGTGCTGTTGTTATAAGTTGGTAAAGAAAAGTGTGTGTTATAAATGTGTGTAAAAAAAAGAAGCGGAGAAGAAAAGGTGTGGGTGCACAGAAAGAGAAAAAAAAGTGTAGAAATATATTTTAACTGTTTGATAATAAGGTAAAACAGTAATAATTGTATATAACAAAGATGATATAAGAAAGGTATCCAGTATTATAGATCTTATAAATACACCAGCACAAAGGTTATATTAATTAAAAAGATCTATTTAATAAAATCTATCAAAGGCTGAAAGAAGAAGTAGAAGGGGTTTTGATCCAACAACAAACACAACTTTAACACACAAAAACAACAACACAAAAAAGAAAGGGTTTAAGTAAAAGGAAAAAAGAGGAAAAAGAAAAGGCTCAAGAGATGGAATTTAGTTCAACGCAATGGCGGAGCCTACAAAAAGAAGCATTGTCACACAGGTAAGTGGAGGTAAAGGTAATACTTTTCCGTTTTTTTTAAATAGGTAAGGTATTGAAGATATTATGTATATAAAGTAGCCATTCAGGGACCACACGAGTGAGTTTTTATTATATATACTTTGTTATATATAATTCATCATCATTATCATAAACCTCCTTCTTCTTGTCCCCCAAAATAATCAATCGTCAGCACTCCATTAATAATATTATAAAGTCCCTGGAACATATAACAAGTCTTTTTTTTTCAATAGATGAAAAGGTTCTTCTACGTACAATCAATTAATTTGTATATTCTTGAAGAAAAAGTATAGATTGTGAATTGTTTTGAATGCACATGTGTTTATGCTGTGTGTGTGAAAATAGAAATAACAACTTGTTGCTTTCTCATGCGAACATGAATATGATGAGAGAAGAAGGAATAATATTATAGTATATAACTAGATATTGTAATACACGACATGCAACATCAGTAGCTATTAATACTACTGCAATACTATCTATTATCATCATGATTAGTAGTAGTATCAGTGTCTCTATATTACCACCACTGGCAGGATACGCACTTCAATTAAAAAAAAAAAAAACTATGTGAGACAAGGGTGAAGAAAGAGGTAATTTGATGTACCAAATTATCGTATCATCATCCCATAAAGGAAGAAAAAGACACATTCTTAATAAAATGCAGCATTTGATCAATAAAGAGTGGCACGCACACATCTATTTTTTGTTTATAAATATTCAAAAATAAATAAATAAATAAACAATTATGATGTTACAAGAACTTCTTACCGTATAATAGTATATATAATATATTAATAAATGACATCATTTCCATCTCTAAAAACATTGTGTAGCTACCTAAATATCACGTGATGTAGCCTCGCTCACTATGGTGGGGATGGAAATGGAGGTACTACAATGTATTTTTCTCACTTGGAAACCCTACATATCTTATAGAAATATTTAGCCTATATACATACGAAATATCTTTAAAAAAAATAATTCTTGATATCCATTATCGTCCGGATAACCATCCACTGAAATATTTTTTATATAAGGTTATAGTTGATTATGTGAAGGTTGTAGGTGTCCCCAAAGAATCTTATTATATCAGATTAACGATGATTCCTCGCTCGATCCTTAAATTTGATCGTTAAATATGAATAACATTATATTGAGTAATGACAGTATTGGCCATGGTTTAAGTTCTTCGGTGGACCTGGTACTCCTTGTTTTTTTTTTCTTTTTCCGATCCTCCGGTGGAATCCAAGCACCCTTTATCCATGTTTTCCCATTATTTCTGTTGTCATGATCATCAGTATCATCTTCTTCACTATCTTTCATGTCATTATCAGGAAGTGTACATTTAAATATACCCAATGTTGCTCTCTATTTTAATAGATTTATAATGTTTAGAGGGAAGAGTAAGTCAATTATAGTACCACCCTTGATCAACTAATCCCAAATATACACATATTTATAGAAAGTAAATACCTCAAACATGAATAATAATTTATTGTGTGCTAAAAATCCTTGGCATCAACTGCTCTGCTTGGTACAGTGGCCCCTATTTCCATGCACCGACCTACAATCCGTTTTTTGCAAATCTTAGCGCAGTATATAAGCGTTCCTTGGGTCCTAAAAGTTCACCACACGTTAGAAACAACAATAAGTTTATCAAAATGCATTTATCACAATTCTCAAAATAATACAAAGTTTACCTACTATTTGTAGTGCTGGTGCAAAAAAACTTTTGGATTTTAAATATGGGTTTCCAGTTATTACTCCATTGAGGACGCACTTGGACTCAATAAGCATCTTTATTCGGTCGCTGCAGGCTTTCGAAAAGGAGCAGTTTCTTCTCGTAAATTCAACATTGACTTTATCCATCTCCTTATTTCTTCTTGAAAGAGTATCTTTGATAATTCTCAAATCGACTTTGAACCCAGGAGAATCTATAATATCGGAGGAGTCCCTTACCGTCTTTTCCCTATCCATCCAAATTAGTTTCAAGACTACTCGTATCGTAGTGAGGTATTTCTGAAAAGCTTCTCAAGCATCGGTCCCCAGACTGTGATTGCAATATCATTTTCAGTAAAGTCTAACTGCCTATCAAAAACGTATTGGTGGTATTCTAAGGTTTCAGGCTAAAATAATGGTCGTATGTGAGATAATTCTGCGTTGAATTACTCTAAAATAGTCAATGAGAAATGTTTGACCCACCAAAAAAGAATAAGTATACAGGTCTGACTTTTCGTGGATAGTGTTCTTAGCATTGCCGTTGAGCGAATTGGACGAGCCTTTTATACATCTTTTTTCGCAATCTATATAAATACGTAACGTCATATAATTAACGGTCTATTCCTCTCATTACTATACTCCCATAATATCATAGTTAATCATACACACAAACAAAAAGTCTCTCATCCACTTTATACCCCATATCCACACATACCTATTCGAGTTCACAAAATCCTTCTTGTCGTATTAGGAACAACCTTGTTGAGGAACAAATGTGTTAATTCACTCCACACAGAATCATCATATAAGATCAAATATCGAGTTTAAATCTAGTCTAGATCAAAGTGTGATTTTATTAATGGTTGAAAGTGATACTTATGGGCAGCATCCATTAGGCAATTTGTCGATCACTGTGTATTCGACGAGTATATATGTGTAACAAAAAGAAATCACAACAAAAACAAGAATCAGTAAAAAAGTCAATATTCTTACTACCAACAAACAAGGAAAACCATCGGCCTTCATTAACATCAAAACTTCCAAAAAAAAAACCTCATTTTCTATTTCTGTATCGATGAACAAGGGACTCAAACAAGACACGTCAAAGGAAAAACAAGAATCAACGATGATTACCATGATAAAATCTGGTTTTGTTTCTTTCCATATCTATCTTATAGATACAGTTGTCCCAGGATCAATTGGATATGATGCACGACGATTTTTACAGCTATTTTCAGTCCGTTTTAATTTGTAAATAGTCATACATTGTCATTGTTCATTCTATACGGATCTGATTCATTTTTGTAAACCATTTTATCCACACATTCTTTGTATTCATTTTATAATTCATTCTATTATTATTCATATAAACTTTTCTACAAAATGATATAACATATAGTATAGACATGACCAAATTTGTCAGGTAGTAGTGATATATGACGCCTTTGGAGCAACGTACATTTTTCTTTTTCACATAAATAAAAATAACAAACTCCACTTATAAAATTACCTATTTGCATATAGTAATCAGATGATATTTTTTTCTTGGTAATCCATCATCTTGTTCATATTATATAATATTATACAAATGCTTGATAATTGTATTTTAACACATAGCCAAATCTACTCCTCATTACGGTAGTTAACTATTGTGAATAGATCGATTGATTTTTTTTCTTGAAGAGTATGGCTATTACTTTTCTTTCATTATAAATATGAAGTTATTATATCGGCAAAGCATCACAGCCATGTCAATAAGAATTGGATCGTTACATCATAAATAAATAGGTCGGTCATTATTTGCACACCTACAACCGTTTATGTAGGAAGCGATTGTTTATCGGTGGAGAGCCTGTTGTAGCTAATTAGATACCAACATTTTTCGCTGTTGGTAAAGGCAGCACCACAATTTTCACAGCAATAGTTTGAATTATTTCTTCATCATTCAAATTCACTACTGTTTACGTATTCAATTCTATCTATTACAAGACTACCCTTTCTACAAGAAAATCTTGCATGCCTCTACGTTGCAGAAATCCCAGAGTTCACTTGTGTAGGTTTTCTAGATGAGTGAAATTGGGTATAGAGTGTGTATCATTGTACCTACTGCCTATACATGATACGTAATCTAATGATAAGTATTGCTGTTAAAATTTAAATAGGATCTGAAAAAATCCATGTTCCGTATTTTTTTCTTGTATATACAATCAAAGAAGTTTTATATGGCCTCTTGTTCATTTTATTAAAGATTAAAGATTAACTATAATTATTATTTCAATACTATTTCTTGATCTTCTTCTTCTTCTTCTACAACTTCTGTTATTGACTCTTTTTTCTTTTTTTGTTCCTCTTCAACTGCTTTGGCCTGCAAAGCAAGTGACTTTTCAATAGCATCACAATAATTTTGGTACTTGATAATTTCATGCAATAAATATTGTGATTTGTTTTCCCAATTATTCATAGCTCTGGCTCCTGCTGTACTTCGAGTAGAAAACTAGAAACAAACCAAGTTAAATTTTAGTCAAAATAAGATAACTCCCCATCCAATGATCATCATCACAGTAAGTCCTTTTATCACGTACTCGAAGTTCCATCCTCCGCTTGATGTCTCGATGTTTATCCAATTCATCATTTAATTTCGATACATGTTTATGTAAAGTATCCAATTGAGCAGCTTCTTCCATGGCACTTCCAACAGAAGGAGGAACTGGCGGTTGCCATTCATGAATTGTAACCGGTGGAAACGCATTGTTTTGCCACGATACCACAGTGTCCACTTGTTCGTCGTCTTCCAATGAAATACAATCCAAACATCCACCCCAACCATATTCCATATTACTGACGCCTCCCATCAAAGGTTCTTTACTTTCACGAGCAGCCCAATAGTTACAAGTAGATACCCATTCAACGACTTGTTCAGCAGATCCAACTTGGAATAAAAAGACACCTCCATTCGGTTGTTGTAACGCAAATGCATGAGGTCGTTGACGACTATAACCAGACGGAAGGGCATTGGATAAAGTATGTTTGAGATCAATCTCACCAATCGTTTCAGCATTGGCCTATTTTATTATTTTATTATTTTATATTATATATAGGTGGTTAGCTTAATATAAAAAAAGTCTAATCATCTGTTTTACTTACCAGCCAATCACCACCACCTACAGCAGTCGTAGGGTTATTTGCTAATGCTTCTGCTAAATTCACCCGACTAATCATAATGCTACTTCGTGCCATGCTTTTGCTTCGTTGATCTGAAGGTCCTCCATCCAATCGATACATGCGTATTTCACCTCGATCCACAACTAAAAAACATTCTTTCCAATCGCGATGTTTTGCCTTTTGTCCAGCTCGTTCTAAAAGATGTTTACGGACCAATAGTCCTTCCTTGTAATAAGGGGCTGCACTGGTATACGATGTCGGTAATTCGGAATGATGTAATAAGGGCGCAACGGACTGATAGGCTGTGATGGAATTGGATTGTTGTGTTAAATGAGAACTTTGAGAAAAACTGGATTTTAAGGATGTCATGGATCGTCGACGAGGAAATGAGTTGCTATGAACGGATGTAGTGGAACGTGGGCTCGCTGGTGTACCATCATTTGTTGTATTTGTTGCTGTACCATAAAAACGATCCAACTTGTTTACATTTGTATTAGTTTATATGATTATTATAAAATATTATTTATAAGGGTCTATTTTTACCTCTGCATGTTCACTAACCACCATACTTTCACGAGCAGCTTTCCACATAATTGTACCAACACTTCGTTTAAATGCGCCAACACGACTCCCTGTGATCTGTAAACTCCGTCGGCGTGAATGGCGCGTGTTTGTTTCTTCCTGACCAGAATCATCCTTGGATGCGGGATGTCGGATTTGTCGATTCCGAATGGACACGTACATTTCCTTTATATAAATATATACATATTGCATGAGTGATTTACTTCTCCTTATTTTCCATCCAAAAAAAAAAAAAAAACATCATCATCATCATCATAATGACATACCCTAAGAATGGCTTCTACTTCAGATTGCCAACCTTTACTTCCCATAGGATGATTTCCATGGACAACAGCAGCAGGTGTCATATCCAAAGAAGAGGCAGCAGTACTATAAAATCGTCCTAAACTACTACCATTTGTACCTGTATTACTACTGGTAGAACTTTTACAACTATTCGTTCGCTTTAAATCATAAGATTGAGATCTTGAATCAAAGGATTGAAAAGTAATATTGCTATTTCGATGATCTTCACGTAAAGGTGTATTCTCTTCCTCCTCTGCCGACAATTGCATGGACACTGTGTTACGTTCATATTGAGCACGCGCAGCATTCATTGTGTTACGCACAAACGCTGACCGTGACATCTTTTTATGATCTCCTTGAGCAACATGTAGATCGGTATTCAGGAGTAAAACCGAATAGACAACAGCATGTACTACATCTATATTATCATTTATTGATCAATTGCCAACTTTTTGTGTGAGTATCATCATAATAAACTTGATTTGTTTATATTAGACTTTTATCATTATGCATACCTGAATTCCCAAATATACAAGTTGGATTACAATCCCAATAACGATTGGCAAATTCAACAAGAATACGATCAATTTGTTGTGATTCTGCTTTCAAATGTAACCTTCCACAGAGTTTTCTATAATAAATTTAAGGAGGAATTCAACGAATAAAAATAAAAATATCAGAATGAAAAGGAGAGAGAGAGAAAGAGAGGAGTTAATATATCTATGAAAATGTGAACAATTGCATAAAAAAAAGACAATTGCTGAAACTAACCTAAATGCGTCATCTAATCTCATGTTTGTAAAATCAAAATACATGAAATAATGTTGTAAAATTCTCATGCTCAGTAATTTCCTATTCAATCAAATTGTTAGTTGATTATACTTATAGTTTAGTGTGTATGTACATAACAATATACTAATATTTACCCATTGCCAATCCATTCGGCGATATGTTCAATATTAGCATAAACTGTAGGATCTTGTTCCCATATTCTCTTGGCTGTATCAATAGCAAGTTGATTGAATTCTTCTTGATCATTTGTCTCTTCATTCACACGATGTATTTCTGCTTTCTCATAAGGATCCACAGGAGCAATACTATCACGCCTTTTTTCATCTTGTTGAGATTTTGTTAAAGTGTGAGGATCCACTACGACAACAGATGGATAGTAAGAATGATCCAAATTAGGAGGTGTGACAATGGTATCCGATTCACTTGTCGTTTCAGTATGCACTGTGCTTGCACCACCATGGTGTTGCTGCTCTAGTTGATGTCGTAATAATTCAGATTCATCGTTCATAGTCGTACTAGTGGTGGGTACTGTCATCATGTCGGTTGATGACATCGATTCTGGAGCAATGATATTATTTTTATCTTCTCCTGCATCCTCTTCGGTCACTTCCATTTCATATTCATCGTCTGTTTGGGGTCGTGAAGCAACAGGTAATGTACTTAGAATCAATCCTCCTGCAGAACCAAAGTGACCCCCACTCAATCGTTTCGAGAGTCGATCTCCTGCAATCTGACTTTCTTGAGCTGCACGTGGGTCAATGAAATCATCTTCGGCATCGGAAGAAAGTATCATATTATATTCACTATTATTTCTATAATCATCATCATCATCTTCTTCATCTGTGGTAGTAGCTGTACTGGTTCTTTGATGACTATGAATACTACTATTTTGGCGACGACGACGTCCTCGTCTTCGACAACGATAACTATGAGTAGGGGAAGAGGAAGCTAATGGTTTTTTACGTTGAATTGTATGCATTTCTTCTGAAGGTGGTGTGGTGGTTGCTGTACTGGGCGTGGTATCATTCGTAGTTGCACGGTTGATTTCTTGATCATGTCTACATTGGATATCATCCAAAGATAAGGATCGTCGTAATGAAGGTCGTTGATGTGGTTTGGTTTCAATACAATTTAATGTGGAATATTTTCGTGATAATGGCCGATGATGTTCCTGAATAGTTGTATCATCAGCAGGTTCTTCAGAAAGAGCGGGTATAATAGCTATATATTTCAAAAAAAAGGGGGAAAAAGTTTTTTTTTTTGAGTGATTCCGAAAACAAAAACATGACAAATCACATCACGTCCTACCGCCAAGTCCCCTCCCCAAAAAAAAAATTGTATGATAATTTACTGTCAATAGATTTGGATCGTTTTATAACAACAACAGAAGAGGATTGTTGATGAGGTTGGGTCATATAGAGTGTTGTTGGGCGAGAATGAGGGTTCATGATAGGGGAGAAGGGTTGTTGTTGTTGTTGGTCTAATGATGGGTTATCTATAATGGTATTATTCTCTTCCATTCTCATTGTATTATTATGGTTCGATGAATCCAATGACGATGATGGCTGGTTCTAAAAACAATAAATTTGAGCGGAAAATAGAATTAATGTGGGTACTTGCATTAAAAAATATGAACTAGTCTTTGTTTCTTTCTTTTTGTTACCTTGCCCAATGCGCGGAAAAACCTGCCGATACTTCTAATGGCTGTAGTACGCTGTTTTAAGGAGTTTTTTTTAATTGAGTATATATAAGTATATTAAACCTCCCTCCCCAACAGCAACAACTTTATTTATTATTAATATGGATGGTAACCATGTTACTTTACCTTTTTATTATTACTATTATTATGGTTATTAGAATTGTTGATGGTGTTGTTACTATTAAGGTTATTATTGTTATGACGACTGAGATTATTCTTGGATGGAGAAGGTACAGGAACAGGTTGCTGTTGTTGTTGTTGAGCAGGTGTCATGGTAAATAATGAAGTGGATGGATCTATATTATTGATTACTCTTGGTAACGGTTTTTCTTCATATCGAGCTAATGATGGATGAGGTGTTGATCGTACACCTGTAGTTTGATGTTCGGGGTGTACCAATTCTAACGGAAGCGGCGGACGTCGTTTTTGTTGTTGTTGGGTGTTATTGTTGTTATTGTTATAATTAGATCCGGTCATCATAAAAGACTCAGATGATGGTGGTACAACAGGAGGATAGCCGTTGACATGATTGGTAGTAGCCGTAGTTGTTGAAGACGCCAATGTCATGACAGATGAAGAACCAGGGAGTGTACTAGTTGTTGTTGATGTAGACATGGATAAAGGATCTGTCATTGTCGTTGGAGTGGTAGTAGTAGATCGTTGCATCTTTAATTTAGATAAAAATCGAGATTTTGGTCTTGTTCCTTTATTCATCAAAGTATTATTATTTTGATCAGATAAAGAAGGATCCACGGTTGTTGTTATTGTTGGTGGTGGTGGAGTAGTGGTTGCATTATTTTTATAATAATGAAGTTCTTGTGCACCCCAAGAACCTGATCGAGGTCGATTGGTTTTTATGGTATCTGCAGCAGCAACTCTTCGACGAGCATCCCGTGGAGGTGGTTGCTGTGGTTGCTGCTGTTGTGGTAGTTGAGATAGACGTTTGTTTCGTTTATTTGAATCGCGTGTTATAGAAGTTGATTCATTCATGGTTTCAAAATAAAGAATGGGTTGTGAATTACAAAAAAAAATACAAAGAGAGGAAGGGGGTATGTGTAAATTATGTGAATATGAAAAAGAGAAAGGGTTCGATAGTAAGACAGTAAAAGAACAAGAAAAAGAAAGAAAAAGAAAGAAAAGAAAAAAAAAACAAAGACAACAAATTATCAAGTCAAGCACACACACACACACACGACTAAGAATAATAAATGATAATAATAAGAAAAGGAGAACCCCCTTTATTATGAGTATAAAAGGGAACTCCCCCTTTTTTTTATACTATTCAGTGCCAGTACGTAATCAATCAATCTTATTCCTGCACGAATAAATTATCTAGAGCCAAATTGTTTTAGTCTGAAATTTATCTCTCTCCTTATTCTTCTTATATATACCACTTTACCTACCGATTATTTATACAACAACTACAACAACTTGGACTTGTTATATTTTATCTTTCTCCTTATATAGAGAATAATAATGAAATGTTTTTTAGTTTCAAAATGCTTAATTTTAGCTTCACTGCTACGTTTATTGCATATAGTATTATTATTTTTTTTTTTAAAAAAAAGAACAGATAAAAAACAATAGGTCCAGCCTGCAATAAACTTTGTCAAATTAAATAATGAGGTTTGATTTAAATTGTTTGTTTTTACGATCAATATATAAAATATGGACGAAGGGAAAAGAGGAGTTCAATAATAATAAAAATAAAAATATACAAATCAAAAAAACCAAAATGAAAAATGGATAGTTTTTTGATAAACAAAAAAGCAAAAGCAATCTATGAAGTGGGTGATTGGAGAAGTGAAATTGTGGGTGTGCAATAACGAAGTATACTAAAATATATAATATATAATATAAAATATAAAATGAAAAAAAGTGTGTGTGTTTAAAAGTAGGGTATTATGTTTGTTACAAGAAGAGTAAAATAACGTAGTAGTAGTAGTAGTAGTAAAAGTTAGAAAATAATAAAGGAGAAATGTCGGGGAGGAGTTAATGATTGTGGAAGAAGTTAGAAGAAGGAGGTGAATGGAGGATATGATGTTATTGAGTTGAAAATAAGTACTGAGAGTAGGTTGGATACAATGCATATATATATATCAGCATATGTAATGCAATGTGATGCCTTAATTATTATTATTATATTTATATGTAATTTTTCTTGTTACTTTGCTTATTGCTGTTGGTCCTGTTGTTGATGTCCAATCTTTGCATCAATGGATTCAAGCCATTTATCATCCAAATACCAATACCCGTATTCTTGTAATTTCTTCTTTTTATCATTACCAACCTATATTATTATTATTCATAATTTAATATTCATTCATCTAAATCTTTTTATTCGATATCTATGCGAAATAAGAAAAATGAAAACGTACCAGATAATTAGCATGTACCATATATGGTTCTACACCATGCTTTTGTGGCCATTGATTATCAAAGAATACATAACCATTGGGAAAATGCAACACATCCAAAAGGACAACATGGGTAGATCGTAGATTCATATCTACATGATCCAGTGCAGCATTCATTGCGCCTTGTTGTGTATAATCTTTGTTTGTATCACCCAGATAGATAGTTTCAGCTAATAATCGTTTCGTGATATCCGTTGGCTTCATCATATAGAATCCACTATTCACCACGCGTTGATCTGTTCCTTCTTGTTGATACGCTACATGTGTTTGTCCACGAATTTGTAAAAAGGTATGAATAAATTCACGCATACGAGGACGTAACCATACAATATCCACATCCGAGAACAAGACTGTCACATCCAAATAGAGCAATTGTTGAACAATTAGTGTCTTGGCATGCGTAATAATTCTATATTTTTTGCTATAATATTCTTCAAATCCTGCTTCGACTTCATCATGGAACCAACTCTCGGGAATAGTGACGGCATTCTTTTCGTAACCAGCTGCCACCATATGATCATACATTTGTTGGTCCAAACAAAACATTAAGAATTTATCGCCTTCGTTCGTTCGTTTTAATGATTCAATCCAATTATATACATGGTCCCGCATACCATAATTGGACGCAGCCACAATCAATACTCGACCATCATTTAAATTGTTATTGATTTTATCTACAAGTGCTTGTTCAGGTTTCTTGAATGATTCGGGAACAACTAATGGGATGGTTTCACCTGTTTCGACAACAGGCGGTGGTGTTTGGTCTTGTTTTGAGTCAGTCGTTGCTTTTGTTGTTGAGTTTTCTAAGGGATTGTAACATGAACAATACCAAGGATCCAAGGCATCGCCTTGTTCTTGTCCAAGTGCTGCATTTGTATTTGTATTGACTGAATTCTCGGGGGATGGTGGATCCCCGGTTGTAATAATATAATTGAGGCACGCCATTATAAAAGTCATTAAGACAACACCCACGACGAGCATCCCTTTTCGGGATGAATGGTCGAAGAATGACATGTTATAATAAAAATAATTACGAATAAGTATATGTATAAAGAAAAAAGGAGGTTGAGAGAAAATAAAAGGGAAAAGAAAGGTAGAAGGAAAAAAAAAGGTTAAAACAAGGCAACTAAAAATGTGTAATTGAAATATATAAAAAGTCCAACCAATTCAATAACTTTAATAATCTTGTTGTTTTTTTCTCTTTTCCATAATGAGATCGGCATCACTAGTAGTTATAATATATATATATATATTAGTAAAACTCAGCGGTACACGTACTTTCCTATTTGCCGGGCTTTGTTTTTTAGTGTTATACCGAATGGCTCAGACAATCAGCCAGATCATAAATAAACCTTTCATATTATTATATATAAAATGAGATACATATTTATATAATAAACAATTCTTAATCATGTTACTTATTTATAATAATAGTAACTATACCAGGAATTGTTGATATTATTTATGATTCATTATTCATTGATAAAAACTTGATTCAAAACAACTTGTTTCACAAAATACAATTTTTTATTAACTTATTCCATTTGACAAAAGGTCCGCGCCTAACTTTCTGTTCCAAACACACACTTTTTCTTTTTATATATAAACCACGGGGTTACTACGTAATAAACTTGTGTACATATTCTTTGGCTCTAAGTAATATAACATCAAAATGGGTCTAGTTGAAAAAGTTTAAATTTTTATATTATTATTTTCTATAAAAACTCTTCATTCCCAAGAATCCTTTTTTGTTTTTCCAGTCAGTTTGAATATTAGAATTACACAAACTAATAGAAGAAGTTGTATAATTATGATAATTATTTATCAGTCATCTAGTAATGAAATATGTTGATGCAGGTCGAATAATAAATAATCAGGTACAATTTTTTTTTTGCTATGGTAACAACCAAAAAATTCAGTGATTGAAATGATACTTTATTATCATCTAATAAACCGCGGCAAAAAAAGTATTATTTTTTTCACCTCTTTGTCCAATTTCTCACCTCTCTTTCTCTTCACTCTCTCTCTCTCTCACACACACACACACCATCTACACCATCTACACATACACATATGAAATTAAAGATTTATTTCTATTCATTGAAAAAGTGATTATATCATGTTTTCTTCATCGAGACAAAGAATTGCATAATTAAAAAAGATATCCCGGGTTTATGTTTTTAAAATAGGGATCGTAACACATCAGCGATCACTTTTTGTAGCCAGGATAGTGACTGTAGATCCAAAAATATAATTTTTTCGTCGATCGCATTGGATTAACAATTGGAGATTTTCCTTTTGGCCTTTTTTTTTTTCTAAAGCGTAATACGAATTTCTATTTGAAGCAAAGATTCCTAAAAAAAAATTGGCGGCGTTCTAATATAGTATTAGACCTTATCATATGTAGTTTTGCTACTCATATCAATCATTCACCATTAACTGCGTTTCTATACATTGACATATATCTACTACTTTACATCTAAGCTTACCATCTTTTGTTTGAATACTAACAAATTATTAAATTGAATATATAAATACTGTCAAAATTGTTAATTTGCCCATTATCATGCATTCGCATTGTACATGACTTTTTTTTTGCATTGAAATAAACAACAGTACGCATTTGTTAATACTTTATAATAATAATGATACTAAAAAAAGCTTTACTATTTATATGATTGATAAAAACAGAATTCAGTTTATAGAATCCTTGAAAAGTTGGATTCTTTAGGTATCCTGTTGGTTCACAATAATCAATGTATCATCCAGAAAGGCAAACATGAGTCATTGTTTTTACATACTACAAATTATTTAGTGTTATCTAGCACCACATTGTAATTAATGGTGGTATGAATGATCAATACATTCTACTCCATAATGCATGGTTTCCCCATCAAAAACAAAATTGAGATATAGACGGTAGGAGAAGATGCATTGTTAGTTGCATATATATAGTAGTGTTCAGATTTATCATTGTCGGAAATACGTGGTATTATTGGATGTATATTAAAACATAACGGATTATGCTACTTTTTTTTACATATTGAGCAATCATCCTCCTTATATACAAGCATTTGAGATTTTAAAAGAGTTTTTTTTTTTTTTTCAAGAACACAACAAGGAGATATTTTATTTTGTACTATTCCTTTATTACTACTACATATTGGAATATATACCAACAGAAAAAAATACCTTCTCGTTTATTATGACGTAGCCAACTTATAGCCGTCATTTTTTTTTGCCTTAACTCTCATTACTTATTAGTTGTAATTAAAGAGTAAAAATACTCCATGGCAACTCAAAGTTGGTCATTTTTTCAGATTTACGTAGCGGGGTATACCGAATTTTGAAACACCTCTCCTTAGACTTACTAGGGCTTAGGTCACCAAGGTATTTGATAAATAAGCATTTATTTCTTCATATTTACTAGAACACCACACACATATTTTTGTTTCTATACTTAAAACCTACGTTTTTCCATCCAAGTATATCGAAGCTCAATATTTTGACCCATTTTAGAGATTTTATATAAAGTTTTTCTTATGAATTTTGGAATTGAAACAACTAGAGTTTTTTGACGGTTATAACTTCGGTGTACCATGATATATAGCTTCTATGATACCATTTTATTATATTATGAATCAGAAAATGATTATGACGATTAATTTTATAATTTGTTATATACTAATATTTTTATATACACATGTAATAGGGTATGGGTGTCAAGTGTTTAAAAGAAATTAAAATGACGGATTAAAACTTTTGAAAGAATATACACCACAACCGCCGTTCGCGTGGGTGTGATGATGTAATTTGAATCTGGAAGTTTCTTTTTCGATGTTATCATATCTCTGACTTTCATGATACTGGAGGCAATCCGGATAACAGGACGATCATGATAACTTTGGCGCATGGGGTCCCAAAAAAAGTTGGTAAAGGCCAATCTTGAATTGGTCACAGGAAATGGAACATTGGGTATTGGTTTTCCCAAGAATTTGCATAAAGGTTCCCAGCCCTCTTCCATGGACATAATCAACAGACGTTCTGAAGGAATTGTTTCTTTGACTTGTTTTATATGCGCATTATAACATTGGATCATATTCTTGCGATCAAACAAAGGGGATTCATCTTCTGGATCCGTAACAGCACCATTCACAAACGTAAGACACCATAAATCTTGAATGAGTGATATATGATGAGGTAACCAGTGATGGATGAATCGCCATCGAGCAATTGGCAAGATTGTTTGTTCCACAGATGTAAACCAACTTTCGGCAGATCGAACAGTCAAAACCACTTTGCTTTCTGGATAAAAATCTGCCAGTTCCTTATAGAATGAACATGTTGGCCAATCAACAGCTGCTTGATAATCACCATAGGCCTTGTCCCAATCTACAATTTGTTTTTCTGTATTAGAGTTGTATTCTTCTTTTTCATTTTCTTGGATTTTATTCTTGAATGAATTGCGCCACACATTAGGATCTTGCTTTGGGTCTGTTACCAATGAAAAGCCATGATGTGTCCGATATCTAAATATAACAAAGATCATGCACTTTAATTGTCTGTGATTCTAAATACGATTCATAATATATATATATATATCAAAAAAGCTCTTCGGTAAATTGCAACATGTACACATACCCAAGTATATCTAATGCAGTATGAAGGCTATATGTTCCTGTTCTACTGCAACCAGCACCAATAACTTCTAACGGCATTATGCTAAACTTGAAGAGAACAAAATGACGATGATGGATTATATTCTAGAGAAAAAAAAAAGGTGAAAAAAAATTCAATCCCATCATCAGAATATTTATCCTTACTCAATTATACTTCTCCGCCTCTCCTCCTTATTTTAAACATTACACTGTATACATCAATGTTGATATATAATAATAGTGGTAATCAAATAAGCTTATTACTATGATATCTTTTATATAATGGCCCTTAATACTACTAAATACTTAAAAAACAAGAGGTTTTTAAAGTTAAAGCAACCAAACTTTAGAGTTGAATTGAACCATTCTTTTTTTGTGATAGCTTAATATTTTATGAATATGAAAGCATATGATATTTGTTATACTGAAAATAAGCTTTTTATAGCATATCCTTCACACTTTATTTACCTTTAGCCATCTTGTATATTTATCAAGTTTACACTGATTAAATACAATAAGTTTCTAAATAAAATAATAAAAAGTTACTTCCTTTTTTTCCCATTTATTAGAACTACTGTCACTTTGAGGAGGTAAAATCTATCTCTTTTCTCCCATTCCCCACAACACCTTCCTCCCTAACCACACAGTGGTTATAAATGCGAAATACTCAACATTTCTCCATCAGGGCAACCATATGTTATAATACGCCGGTAATAAGAAAAGAAAGGAAAGGAATCAACTATATTATATCCTGTATATTTTAATTTATTGACTGGGAGTAAAAAACTCTATTGAAGTTTTCGTATTCCAGGGATAATGTAAAAAAGTAAAAGGAGAGCTGACATTTAATACCAAACAACATCCTATCATAAAAGTGCTATTACTGCATTTATTTTTAACTGTAATATATATTTCTAAATTATAAACCAAAAAACAGGGCTGGATATTATACAACATTGATATTTTTCCTTGCATGAAAAGGTCAATGAAGAAAGAATTTGCTGTAAGAATGATGGGAGAAAAAAAAAAGATGATTTATTCCAACAAATTCTCTGTCATCCCCTGACTGATTGCGAACGTTTCTCCTATTCAATCTCGAAACTCGCGGTAACTAAAAGATAGGGACAAGAGCATCCATAGTATACAATAATAAGATAAATGGATCATCCATGGAAATTTATTAACTTCATAAATGTAACAATTGAAAGTATCAGTAAAAAGTCATCATTATATTAAGGAAAAATATGATAAGTATAAAAATTATAAAGTATATGTTTATTAATTATTGTATGGGATATATAATACCCAGTTTAACATTGGAAAAAATAAATCCAAATTGAAATAATAACATAGAGTGATATTATTGTTTCATTTTTCTATCTAAATTCGTTTAAAGATCATTGGTTCTGTGGGTGGAGTTCTTGCAATACCCCATTGAAAACGATCTTCTCCGCGATTTCCAGATAATGTTCTAAAATCATAATGAGTAATAATTTCAGCCAACACAAATTTCATTTCTTGAACAATATAATGACGACCACGACAAGGATGTAGCCCAGACCCAAAAACATAATAGCCAGAGTTACCAATTCTTGTAGGGTCACAGTAATCGTTATTATTTTTATTTTTTACTCCTGTACTATTATAATGAGGTATATAACGATACGGATCAAATTGATCCAAAGGTACCCCAGAAAGGGAAGGACCCATAGTATGATCTTTGTGAACATTATCGGAAGCCGCAGCAAGAATACTCCCTTTTGGAATAAAATGGTTTGTTGAAAGTGTCAAGTCTTTTTGTGCAACTCTAAAATGCATAAATGTATGGCTCGTACTTCTAAGAGATTCACGAATAAAAGAATCGAGCAACGGAATCTGAGAGAGTGATTCGCCCGTCCATTTTCCTCCTTCTGTCTTTGTAATCTCGTTTCGTAATTCTTGAACAAGGTCTGGACGACTGGCTAATTCGTAAAGCATGAAAAGAATCAAATGGACCCGTGGCGCCCCAGTCGTGGTAAAAATTCGAGTAACACGAAGCGCCGCTTCTGTAGTGGATCGAGTAGATTTATCAGTCATGACTGGAGACTTCAAGAGCATGCCTACATACGTTGCCTCTTCTTCATCAGGAATGCTACCCGATTGAAGTCCTTCCACCAGTGGTAAAACTTGTTCAAGAATAGTATCAAGGTACTTTTCAACAGAATAGAACCGACGGACAATTTGATCAGCAATACAAAAAGGAAAGACGTGGTACACTGGGGCTGCTTTGCGAAACATGGTTTTTACATTTTTCATATTTTGAAGCAAGGAGGCATAATTATCAATGTGGCGCGTACCATAAAAGCAAATAGAATACATGTAACTCATGGTTTTTTCTATAATTGAATCAAGGTCATTGATTTGTATTTCTTCTCCGGGTCGTAGCAATCCAAGTCCATTTTGGTGGTGTATCATTTCATTAATTGCTTGCTTCATACGATCATCAAATACTCTAAGTGCTGATCCCTTGAGCTTTTTTTGTCCAAAGAGTATAGCTACACTCGAAAAAAGAAAGCAATGATGAGATGAATAATTAATATTATGTTGCGTATGATGATTATAGAGGGTTGATAAATATAAAACTTTATACTTACTTGGGGCATCATCGTCATTTAATTCATCTGGATTGCACTTATGCTCATAATGTGTATAAAGCACGCGTTTTGTTGGAAACATTCGCTGAACAGCATCGTGGAAACTAGCCACTTTTTCAGGCATTGCCAAAAGCTCCGGAACTAGACTTCCAGTGAGTACATAGTATTCATTGTTGATTGGCAATTGAATTCGAAATACAGGCCCATATTTAGATTTACATTGTTTGATAAATGTAACTGGATCCCATGACATTTGGAAAATATGTCCAATAAGAGGTAGAGCACCTGATACTGATACCACTGTTTGCTGCTTTGATTTCCTTGATGAAAGTAAAGTTTTCTGGCAATAAGAACCTATAATAATGATGGCTCCACCAGTAGCAGCTGTTAGGAATATTCGTCTTCCTATATCGGAATTGCTGGTCTGACCATTGTAAATTTGGTGTAATATTGTAGATGACGACGAAGATAAAAATGATATGTTATCAGCCGTTGGGAGAAATAGAGAAAATAACGATGAGGACCAGGAAATCATAACAAGAATTAAACTGTTTCTATTGATGTTCGTAAAGAATTTAATATGTTACTTATAATGTACATTAACCATTATGGTTCTTGAACGTTTACTTAAATCATGTGCAAGTATAACAAATTCACTTACTTTGTATTTGTTAATTGTCAAATATGGGCTAACAGCAAAATATTCTTTTCGAAAAAAAAGAATAAAGAACCCTTATTTTGTTTCTGCACAATATTTATATAAATATGTACTCCTGTTTATTTTTTCTATGTTTATCAATGTTATCAGGATCATACTAACTGCTCCCCCATCTCTTCCTTTCAAGTAAACTACTATCATTATACATTAGAGTGGATCCAATGAGTCATTTTAAGGAGCGCTAGCATGATATAGTGAATTGCCCTTTCTTCCATGTGATAGTGCATCAGTCCTCTACAGGATAATTACAATACTAGTGATAATCACCAATAGTGTGGATCTACGAAAGATGAGGTTGTTAGTATTCCCGTTTCTTACTTTTTTATGACTTCTGTAAAAAATTATATAATTTGCACTTATGTGTTTTGTACACCAGCTATTCTCTGTTACATCCTATCGATGGTAAAAATGTTTTGATTTCTGCAACACAAATATAATATCAACCCATGTATTATGTTGTAGCTTATTAAAGTAATGATAAGGCTAACTAGTAGTAGCAAGAAATAACTATAGTACGAATAAATTTTAATATATTCAAATTTTTACATTTTCGTTTATTAGCAAATCCAAGTGACTCATAGTAATAGTGATGGCAATGATTATAATAATAATAATGATATAATTTTAATAATAAAGTTGAACAATAAAATATCTTTGTTTTTGTAATTACTCATTTTCTTTACCGAAATCGTTGGAATAGGTACTACTACTTTTTAATTAATTAATCTTATAAGTTTACGTATCTGACGTTATAAGCCTAGAATACATATAAGTGCTTGGCGGTATCCACATTCTTGGTAGTGCAATCCATGCAAAAGCAATCAGATACCAATGAGTGAATAAAAATGATTATATCGGTTTTTGTAATTTGCCGCAACTACTACCATTGTGGCAAAGAAAGATGCTGTACCAGTGTAATATTTATAAGATAAGGACAGTAATAAATTGCTGTGATATTTGAGTATACATATATTTTTACTCTTTATTTATAAAACGTCAACCATACATTCTTGTCGACTATTCCAAATACTTGTCGGTGTATATTTGTACTTTAGTACCTGCTTAGAGATAATACTGCAATTGTGAATAATGTATATAATTAGTAACATGTAATTCTACAAATAGGATATAGTTTGTATTTTGTAGCTTATAGTAACAAGAACCAGTTATTGTTGTCGTTGCGCTCAATATCCATATTATCTTCGTGTTATTATAAATGGTGTTGTAGAAATCTTCCAGTAGTATAAAAGAGAAATCCAGCAGAAAAAATAAGGATTGATTTGTTGTCTGCTTCCACCTATCTCTCCTTTACGAATATAAAATGGAAGGTTTAATAGGGGAATATTTTCTTTTGCTTTTATATTGTATTGGTAAAGTGTATATTATTTAATATTAAATGAACAGAATAGATATTTATCATTATATATACTCTTTGATATAAATCAGTTACAAATAGGCAATTAGTCAATTTTATGCAATATCTCAATGTTGTTATAGCGTCACTGGCACCAGTAATAATAAGCAACTGTGATGCTCTTTTTTTATTTAATGCGATAGTATATAAATACTTTTGCGGGTGCATTTATCAGGCCGCCATTTTTTATATTTCCCAAATAAAACTCTCTATACTTTTCAATCTATCATCGATAAAAAAATAAAAGCTTATTTCATTGAAAAAAAGCCGGTTAATTTTCATCAGAGAGTAAAAGACCCAGCGCGCCCCCACATTTTCGTCTTTTCTTTTTTTTCTTTTTCCTTTTCCTAAAAAAAAAGGAAATAAATCACTAATCATGGCTCCTACACCTGAAAGTCCAACAGAATCTGGTCCTAGTCATAAACCCTCCGAGGATACGAAGAAAGAAGAATCGTCCTCATTACAACAACAAACTAATGCTGAAGCATCCACGAGTTCAAATGGTGCCGCAGTACAAGATCAACGACCCGATCAAGAAGAAGCCAATAGTGAATCTTCTCGTAAAATTCAAAAATCACCACGCAAATCAAATAAAAAATCAAAAAAACGATCGTCAAAACAAAAATCAATACCTACGGAATATGTTCAAATTGTCCGTGACCACATTGATGCTTTAAAAGATCGACACCAGGTAATAATAATAGATGAATCAAAAGATGAAATGAATTTTACTTTTTTGTCCAATGAAATGTTTATTAAAATGCAATCAAATGAATGTTTATAAATATGGATTGTCTAGAAAGAACAAGGAGATACGCAGGTGATCACAGATACTATAGATCAATTGGAAGGATTATGCACTAAAATGGTATGTAGAACGCGAATTATTTATCATTGTTAGAACACGCGTTTTTCATTTATATTATATGAATCTGTCTTTATAGAAGAATACACCATTACCTGAACCACCAAAACAACAACCACAAGATATCAAATCAAATGGATTGACCAGTGGTGAGACACTTACAATGCTACACTTTTTCTACATTGTACGCTTAGCACAGCAGGGCTTTTTCTCTGTTATTTCAAGTTCATTCCCAAGCATTGAAATTGACGCTATTGTCTTTTTATGTGATAAATTGGTTGGCAGTTCCTTATTTGCTGTCAAAGACGCATCAGAACAAGTCAGGGCAACCAAGCAGGATGATGTTTTTGACCTGTTGCGGAAATTACACTCGGGTTCCACGGAAGTGGTCGGTCAGGGTTATTCAACAACGTTTCAACAAATGAAACAAATGATATATGCTTTAGTTCAAAACTCATTAAGTCAGGCACAGCCAGCAGCTTCAAAAACGATTACTTCCACAACAGAATTATCATCTTCTTCATCAACCACAACGACAACAACGACTACAACGACTACGGGTAATATTAATAGTACAAGTATTGACAATAATACCACAAATGTTAGTAGCAGTAGTAGTGACATGACACAAGTACAGCAACAGTGGCCTTTAGCACCGCCCAATGCACCCCCTCCAACGACACATCATTGCGCACCTCCTGTATGGCTCGTTGTCCCGTTTAATAGTATGATTGATATGTCAAGCTTATCATTGCAACCATTGAATAATCCCTCAACCCCATCCAAAGTCTCTGTAACATCAGGTAAAAATAAAATAGCTCTCTGTTTTTAATAACAAAAAAAGTCAAGTGTATTCTGGAAGATTAGTTCCTAACACAATTCCAGCTACTGCTTCTGCTACTGGTTCTTCTGCAGCTGCAGCTACACCTGCCCCTACTGCAACCCCAGAAATGACGACAGTACCTGAGACGATTCCTATCGCAACAGAATCAGAAACAAAGACATCGACTCCTCCATTAACAACAGATACACAAGAAGTGGATGAAGAAAGAAACGAAAACCGACGACGGCGAGAATCAAAGGAACGAAGTGGTGGATTGGAAAAAGCAAGTGTTAATGATGAAGACGAAGATCGTCAAAGTCGAGGTAGTATTAGCGATGGTAGAGGACGAGGTCGTGGCCGTGGACGAGGATATCATTCCCGAGGTCGTGGACGCGGCGGTGGTGATAATAATCGTGGTAGTGGTGGCTATCGAGGATATCGTGGAAGAGGATCGTATTCACGGGGCAACAGCAGTCGTGGCCGTATGTATAATTTTATTATTATTTTTGATTTTTCTACTTAATGGGTCATATACTTTGTTGTGATAAATATCTAATTTTTAATGAATGTTTATAGGATGGTCACCTACAACAACTACACCTACTTCAAGTAATACATCTCCCCAAGGAAGCTAAATACCTACCAATAACATCAATAACAACAACAACAAAAAAAACCTTTTTTAACCCATACATTTTCACTCACTATGTCAATAGCTACTAGTTTGCGTATAATTGGAAAATAAAAAAAAAATCCATGACACGGACATTTGCACTATAAACAAACAAACCAGTTTTTCGTCATTTTATAAAAATTCCCCGAGGTGCATAAAAATATATTTTTAAATGTTTATATTCGTACAGCAAGAATGTATGAAAAAGAAAAATGTATACAACGAAAAGAAATTCAATATGCAAGGAAGAGTAGAGGAACCTTTGTATAAAAGATTTAGTGCCACCATTTTTGCCATGCCTTTTTATCTTGATCTGTTCCTTCAAAGACAAAGTTAATATGCTTAACTTCTTTAAAACCTTCAGATTCTTTGGGTTGTTGAAATTTCGACTTGAATGAATTGTATGCCATAATGCTTAATACTTCTCGTTTTTGTTCTTCTTCTCCACTTCTTGTATGTAAGGCTCGAAAATAGCTATTGTGTCTGGCAAGGTTTTCATCTGCTGTAAAATAAAAACATCGTACACCAACATTGGCCTGTTTTGCAAGTCTTATATAGTTGGCACGTGTTGATGCCTCAGGATTGGTATTATCTAATAGGAAGGATAAAATAATGCGTTAGAATCAAGTATTCATGTAAAAAAAAAGCATCCTTTCTCTGTAGAAACAAAGGAAATGGTTTTTTTTTTACCAACAATAACGGATTTGCCTTCAGAAAGAGCTTGTTGACATGCTTTTATACATTTATCGCGTGTTTTCAATGTATCCTATATAAAAATACGTGCTCATCACCGCATTAGCATTGTAAATACATATGGTGCATTATTATAAAATAGCTAACCACAAAAAAATAACACTTTTCTTTACCTGATTAACATAAACATAACCTTTTGATACCACATGTTTTTTACAGAAACTCGATTTCCCACTTGCTGGATAACCCACACAAACAATCACTTCTTGACTTTGGTCGAGTGGAATAAGAGGTGTGGATGATGGAGAAAACAGTGGTACTATTATATAAAAAAAATCAGTGATACGTCAATATGATGGATATATATATATATATATATAATTTCCCCCAAATAAACATTTACATGAATCCGGGTATTTGGTAGGTTCAAATGATCCCCACGTAAAATCAGCTTTATCTTCTTTTAAAAAGAACTCTTCAGGTGTATGAAACGGTAATTGAAGATTAGCAGCAAATTTTCTATAATGTATTTGATAAATATTTAGACAAAAATTGAGCCATCACTTTAATATATATCTCTTTCTATAATAGGCATATATAGAGTAATTACCTATCCACTGCTGAATGATCTTTCTTTTCCTTGGGTTTCCAGCCTGCTTCACGACCTGCAGCATCACCAACAAAAAAACTTTTTTCTCTATCAATTTTGACCTCTTCTTCATTTTCAATCCATTCCCACATGCCAGTCATTGGTTTTCGATAACGGTCCTTTTCAAGTGCTGCCAAAAACACAATGGAAACACCAAGCTATTACATTATTTTATACAAGTTGGTGAGCTCATGACTGATATATATCCCTCGTAAAAGTGATTCTTCTTTTATATATATTCATATTGATACCTGATTCGAAATATTCTCCACTTTTGTTTTAAAACTTTTAATCTTTTGATTCGAATTTAAACCATTTTGATTTGAAAAAATCACAATCTTGTACCTTTTAACATATAGTATTATTAAAAGTATTAGACAAGTGCAAGGCACATTCTTCCATCTCTCGATTTCTCTCTTTTTTTTTTTCCACAGAATATTTTTATACCCTTCATCATAAAGTCGTCGAATTGTCGTCGGTACACTCGTATCCCACCATTGCCAGTCTCCACTATCTCTTGGATATACTCGACCACTACGTGTTTTAATCAAAGTGCTATCCTATAAACAAAGATATATATATATATATAAATTTGCCACCCAACTCGCTTTTTCAGTATTTTTCATGAATCGTTATCAAAATAAAAAGGAAAAATAATAAATTTACCAAATCAAATGCAGCAACCTTTGATCGTCCACCTGATTCAGCTTGTTTCGATCGTCCAATCAAGACAGAAGGAACTTGTTGTAGCCATCGTAAACCCATGTCTTTTTTTTCTTCTCCGGGTGTAAAGAATGGATGAATGCGTTTATTAGTTTCTGATACTGCTTCCCCTTCTTCTCCTTGTTGTTGATCTCTCAACTTTCGTTTCATTGGCGCGTCTTTTTTTTTAAATTGGATTCAGCAAGAAAAAAGTTCTCTCCTTTTTTGTGGACATTTCTTAATTATGCTGCGGTGTTCTGCGTTACACCACATGATCCTTATCCATCATCCAAAAAAAAAAAATGGTCAGAATGATATGCTATGTTTGTTAAATAGCAGACAAATATGATAGTTCAAATTCTAATATATAATAAAGCGCATCCCATTCAAATTACTTGGGTAAAAAAAAGGACGCGCGGTAGAATAATGTATATTTGCAAAGCTTATAAAGATTTGTTATTTTTGATCAGCATCTATTGGATTGACCATAATATGGTCCCTCATATATAAAAAGATAAAGGTTTTCCATCCCAAAAAAAAAAAAAAAAACCACAAACATTGATCTCTTTTTTGATGCTTTCTTCCTAACAGTTAACCATTATAAAATGTTACATATAAGCAAAAACATCACCTTGCCATCGATTGACGATCTTTTATTATATGGTAGACACTACAGCAATGGATCATCGCCATGTAAATAATATATCCATCCATCAATAATACCTCAATAAATAATTTAATAAACGCGCAAAATATTAATATGCATTTATCTACAACTATAGTAGGGATCGAAAATGAAGAGGATGGTATCAATAGTCATATAAAATTACCACCATTACAAGATACTAATTCCCCATCACCGTATTTGATACCCTTGTATCCCAAGGAACAGCAACGCTATTATCATGACATAGAAACGACATCAAATTTTACAGTAACAACACTGTCACCTGTTTCATCTACATCCTCCTCATCAGCGAGTGAATTAATTTCTGACGATAATAATAACTCGCCCGTATTTGCACAGCAACAGCAACGAGTGACTACGATATCATCACCTTATCCTATTATTAGCAACAAATGTAAACATTTTCATGGTCGATCATTTTCATCTGATGAAACTTCATCCATCATTCCATATTTTGAAAAACCACCATGGATATCAAAGCCATTAGGTATCATTACTGCAGTGACTGATCCTCCGAATGTATCAACTCCTACTATCAACAAAACTATAGCATTATCATGTCGTTCAGCATCATATAAAGCAACAACCACATCATTATCTTCTCAACATACAACGGCATTAAAGAAACATACTTCACAGCAATCATCCAACGGCCGAAAGTATGTTTGTATGTATTGTAGTAAAGCATTTACACGACCTTCCTCTTTACGTACACATGTATACTCACATACGGGACAAAAGCCTTTTGCTTGCACATTCAGAGATTGTGACAAACGGTTTAGTGTATTAAGCAATATGAGACGTCACATGCGCCGCCACTCTGCTCCTAATTTTAGTACTATAACTACTCCTGCTACCATGATTGCCTCCCCCTCTTCCTCTGCCTCTTCTGATTAAAAAGAAGATTTATTGTTCTTAGTTTTTAATCTTTATTAATAATAGAATTGTTAGTTCTTTTTGTTATTTCTTATGTTCTCTTTTTTTATTCTTCATACTATTGTTACTATATATTACACACTACTACTTGCTAGATCTTTTTTTTTACGCGGTAATAATTATAATAAATTGTTTGTTGTTCCTTTCCTTTCATCACTATACCTTACCTGTCTTTCTCTCATCATCTTTTGCTTGTTATTCTTTTATTTTTTTACCTCTTTTTGTACGCGCTTTATTCTTTTCCTTCCAAAATAACAAACAAATAAAAAAAAATGTTTATAATAACCAGATAGAATTACAATATTTGATGAATCCACCACGTGCTCTATATAACCGTGTTTCTCCATCAATTTTTCTCGATTTATTCAATTCTATACTGTATATGCCAAGATCGATTTATGGTTCCTTGATGTCTCACCGAGAAAATTAATAACGCGGGGTAAACTAAGGTTGTTTATTATCATTTACGAAACATCATTTCCGGTGTGTTACTTGATTTTGAAAACTTATATATAGGATAGAAATAGAGTTTTGGATTTTCTTTATACAATTATTTAATCCAATATATACTTCATTTCATATACTTATTACCTATAAAAAACCACTTAAACTTTTGATTATTATTTTTTTTTTTACTGCTTATTCTCATCTTTTTATATTTCTTACCTTTTGTAACAAATCCCTAATGAAGTCACTTGCTATTGCTTCTATTGCTGTTCTTGGATTGGTATCAAACGCTGCTGCCACTATTAATGTAACTATTAAAATTCAATGACTTTTTCTTCGATAAGAGGGAAACAGGATGAAGATTGTCAGATTATTAACAAGAACGAATTACTATTTATAGATCCTTACACCATGGCAAGATGTTGCATGGAAATCAGGTGGTCATGCTGATGTTACCTGGAACGCTGACGGAAATGATGCTAACCAACTTTGCCATATTCAATTGATGAATGGTTCTACTGATGACGGACAGTAAGTATTCATCTCTATGACATCTTTTCCCACCGGATATATATACATTATTTATATACTCAAATATAATTTTGTTTAACTTAGAATTGTTGCCTATGTTACCAACCCAGAAGCTCCTGTCCCTTGTTCTGACACTCGATACGATGTAAGACTCTGCTCTTTTGTATTTAAAAAAACACAGTGACATATATAAAATGATAGGTTTTTTAACTTTTATATAAATGAACAGATTGCACCTTTGAATGACTTTTCATCGGGTGATTATTGGATTCGTATTGGTACAGACGGAAGATGGGTTTATTCTTCTAAATTCCACTTTGACGGTAAAGGCACTATTGATACTAAAAAATTAAATGGTAATTTTCTATTCTTCTTTCTCCATCCTATATCTGTTTAGAATCAATACAGATGTACTAAATATATACATTATATAGCACCTGTCAATGTTTTGCTTGGTGAGCCCGCTCCTGTAATTGCTGGCCACACTTCTGGTGCAACCATTCCAACTGGTTCGTCTGCTCCTAAACCATCTGCTGGTGGTAGTGCTAATGCTTCTGGAAGTTCTGGTGCACCTACCCACATGAAATCCCCAGCCATCCCTCCAACACCTTCTCCTTCTGATAGCTCTGGTAGTGGAAAGAGTAGCGGTAAGTCCAGTGGTTCAACAGGTTCTTCTTCATCCACCTCATCCAAGAATAATAACAAGAGCAATGTCAAGACCCAAGAAAATGCTGCTAGCAATACACAACCATCGGGATGGATGATGGCTGGTGTAGCCGCTCTTTTGGCTGGTGTAGCGCTTTAGGTTATACAATATATATTTAAAAAACTAGAAAATAATTCCTTATATCATTTTAAGTAACTTTCTTTTTCTTTTGCTTGATGCAAAAATATTACATTTAATAATAATAATTATATAAATATTTAGTAGTTGTAGTTGTAGTAATTAAAAATCAATATTAATAAATTTACAATTATATATATAAACATAAATAAAACAATCTTTTTTGTTTGAAGAAAAAAGGAGAAACAAACTTTATACAGTTATTATTTTTTGTGAAAGTTATCAGATATAAAATATTACATATACATATACATATATACATATATACATATACATATATAAATCGCTTACGACTCGAATAAGTATGTACGCGTATATGTGTGTGAGTGGAAGTTGTAATCAGGCAATAAGGAGAATAAAACGACGAGGGTGTTTTTTCTGTTGATGGAATAATAAATGATATACGCGTGGATGGAAGAATAGATTTTTGTATGTGTCAATGGATGATGAATGCCAGAAGGATATGAATAAATGGAAAGGTAATAAAACTTCCTCGTCGTGTATAATTTAATCCCTTGTCGATAATCGTTCCAGCTCTTTTGCAATTGATGCATTATATCGTCCTTTTAAAATTTCATCATCACCCCATCCAGTAAAATCAACATCGCTACTATCATCATCGTCACTATCATCGTCATCGGTGAAATTATCTAGAGAATAAGATGACAAGCTGGATGTATCAACGTCTGTACCATCAGCAGCATGATTAATGCCTCGTCTGGCATGGTCATAATCATCATCACAAAACATGCCAAAGACTTCATCATGTAATGCATCCGAAGAAGGTGATTGTTTATATTTCCGTGAACCAGAGGAAGAAGTACTGGATGTGGTAGGAGAGGTAGGACTGCCGCCACTTGTATTACTGGCACCACTGGATGAAGTGATACTTGTCATCATCATGGAACGTGACATACCTGTGCCAGAAGGTCGTCGTGATATCGTTTGATTAGATCTTCCAGGTGTAGAGGATGTGCTACGTCGACCATTACGGTTGTTGGATTCAACAACTGCAAATGATTTTTGTCGTTGGCGTCGGTTCCAATGAAGACAGTTGGATAACGAGTTGAACCAATCTGTTGCTTGATCTTCTTTGCAAACAGTAGGAAATGGGTATTTGGAGGCTGTCACCTTAATATGATCACCCTCTATATTTATATAATAAAATACGAATATGTTACTATAAGATCATACTCCCTAAACAGAAACAAAAGGAAAATCCTTTACTTACGTTTGAGTTCAACTCGACCACGACCATCAAAACTTGCCCAAGCCGTATTTCGTGAATTATAAGGTACACAAATACGCAATTCCATAGAATCGGGGACAAGTGTAGGTCGGAATGAAAGTGTATGTGGACAAATGGGTGTAATTAGTAATGCATGGATTGCAGGATGTGTCAGCGAACCTCCAGCGGAAAGCTAAAAAGACAAATATATTAGTAATCCGTTTTTTTTTTACTTGTAAAAACAGCAGAAAACCCTGCATACAGCTATTATTAATAATAACTTACAGAATAAGCTGTACTTCCAGTAGGCGTTGAAATGGCCAAACCATCTGCCTGGACCGTTGTCAGGTGTTTATCATCCCCGAACAATTCCAATAAACTGACATAAGGACTTGGACCACGATCCACCACCAAATCATTAATGACTTGATATTTTTCCACAGGTACAGTCGTAAAACAAGGGATTTGTCGATGTTCTGTCAAATCCTCTTCTTCACCACCCACCCAATCCAAATCACCATTCAATGTAGGTGTTGTTGCTTCATCTTCGTCATCCACATCTTCACCATCCACTTCACCAAATTTCTTACGCCGATTCTTTTTGGATCCTTTACACCATCCACCTACAGTGATCTTTCCTGTGACTGGATTGCGCTTGACATTGCGTAGTTGAATTGTTTTGGCTTCTTCAGGTGTTTTACAATCAGGATGAGGCACTCGTCGATAAACAGTACATGTTAATCGACCTCGTAAATTGATACGAACGCCGTGTTGCATTGCATGTGATAAATATTTATCATAATTTTCAAAATCAAAAGGTGTTAAGAAACCCAAAGATCCTAAATGAAAAGGTATCACAGGTGGAACATATGCTTGAAATAACCAAGATGTAAACAAAACCTAAATACAAGATGATCATGGAGAAACAAATGCAAAATTAGTCTTTTTCTGGGCCAAGTCGGGTTTTCTTTTTTAAAGTTTTACATCAGATCTAATTATGCGATCAGCATCATTTTCTTTTTCTTACCGTGCCATCCCCTCCCAACTATAGATAACAAACAAATAAAAAAAAAGATAATTAGCATTATGTTTTTCGGGAATAAACGGAATACCATCATTACCAACATCGTTTTCAATATATCAAAAATCAATTACCGTGACAATAAAATCAAAGAGCTTGGGTTGTAATGCACATAATTCAGGATTCCAAAATCGTAATTTATCTTGATATTCTGGATAACGTTGTATAATCTTTCTATATCGGAATCCTCGGGCATTTTTAATCTTTTCATCCACATAACTATAGAAAGGAAAGAAAAAAAATGAATGGTTTGAATGTCACAAGTATATTCTTCGATACCAAAAAGAATAATAATATTTTATTAATAACTCACACTGTCAATCCACTTGGTTGACCGTAGCGAGGCGTTTTGATTAACCATAAAGCAAGTTCGCGGGTCATTCCAATAAGTGATAGATCTCCTGGTTTCGTGAGGATCATTACAGTTTTCGGATTATCCCATTTGATTCGTGTTCGTCCTTGATTACCATAATCCAAATAAAAATTAATTTAAAGGAATTCCTTCCGTAGTATGGTGCATTGAAGAATGATAAAGGATTATTTAAACTTACCAATCTTCTTCGAGACTTCACGTACAACACCTGCTGTATCAGATAAACGTTGAGGGGTTTGTGCCCCTGAACTTGTAGTGGAAGTAGCTGCAGGTGGTGGTTTACATTCCTGTGGTTGCTGTTGCTGCTGCGACATTGAATTACTAGGTGACAGATTAGGTAAAGTACTTGACTTTGGTTGTTGGTTTTCAGACTCGCTTGACATTATATATAGCAAAAAAAAACACTTTTTTTGAAAGAAAAAAAAAAGAGTAGACAATTTCGGGTGAAGAAAAAGAGAAGAGAGAAAGCAACAGGTCGATCCCAAAGTTATAAAAGAAAAGACGTAATCAATTGAACAAGTTTGGAAAGTAAACGTGTACAGAATGGAATGAAAAAAAAAAAAGTAAAAAAAAGTGACCGAGTGTAGTATACAGGATTTTAATCTAAAACGAGACAAGTGCAAAAAAAAATATGGGAAGATTGCAAAATTATTTTTCAAGAGACAAATGTAAAGTTGAGTGAGATACATGCTTTTTTATTTGAGACCCAATTCTTTATCAATCCCAGTAGCTTTCAAAATGTCAAGTACAACCCTAACAACCATCAACAGTAACTGTCTGACACACTTGTACAATACGAGGCGTAAGAGTAGAGTTCCTTTCCAGAGAAGCCCTTTTGAAATACTTTTGATCTTTGACCAGCATTTTTCAATTGGGCTTAGAAAAGGTGAATATGGGAGGCATAAATAATGGTTTGTATCCTCGATTTTATTTATGGCCTCAACTACAAAAGAAGTTCGATGGATCTTACAGTTATCCATGGTAATATAAAGCCCATGAGATGAATATCAATAAAAATTAATATCCAAATAAAAAAAAATTCACAGAAAAAAATCACTTAATAAAAACAAACACAGTTAAAGTCCTTTCTAGAATTTATTAAAGTTTTGTAAAGATGCACAAAAATGGGCTTCAGTTATACTCCTCTTTTTTAGGCAGTCCTTATTCAGGATCAGTCATCGCATATAAAGATTACATAACTACAAGTAAGCTGTATCAGTTCAACCGATTCTACTATGCTTATCAAGCACATCCATAAAGCTTGAACAAATTTAAAAATGTGATAAGATGTTGTATCTTTTTTTTCAAAAGCTTTTTCTTTTTCTCGGCTTCAGCCCTTCTCTTTAATTGAGGTCGTGAGTGTAATATGATGTAAGTTTAATATAAGTAAAAAGAGGAACAGAACAAGTCTTTGAAGATTTGGCTTTATTTGGAAAGATAGTATTATATATGAACTTATATAAAACTCTGGTTTGTATAATGTAGGAAAACAAAGGGGTAGTTATAATAAATTTGGAAGAGTGGTAAAATAAGAGTGATGGGTCTGGAAGTTGAGTTGCCTAATTATTGGCTGGAAGGAATATCATTTAAAGGTAGCAGTCTAATATTTAAGTATCAGAAACAAGAAGTGTCCTTTATTTCATCGAGATGGAAAACGCAATATAGATGGAGATATAATTAGATCTTGAACGTGTCCAAACATCAGAACTAATGTGGAGTTCGACTATGATCTCTTGACAGTAGAAATAGTATCCCTTAAATGGATAAATACCCAAATTTGGGTATTTATTTAATTTAGGGTTTACGACTTCTCCCTTGATTATCTCGCTATCTTGTTAAGTAATATATCATTTTTATAAGCTCAAATGAAAGAGAGAAGTCCTCTCTACCGTTTGAAGCCTTAAGCATATTTATACACTTTATAAAATAAAGTTATGTATTAATTTATAATATAGACATAAAATTCAATCAGTTTCAGATTCAAAATAATATAGTATTATCCAATCTTAAAGAATCATAGATAATTCAATTCTATAGAATTATTCTAATTCTATTAATGAAGGTTAACAACAGTAATAATAATGCGATATAATGAATTAAGAATATGATAAATGAAGGATATATGATGTATGAATGAATAATATGATTATATGCTAATAATATATGCAATTATAAATAGATGTATTATTCTAACTATTACGTTATGACTTCTTCAAGTAAAACTTCTTTACCATAATAATATATAAGTGTTTATATGGTATATGTTATGAGTTAAAAACTTTATAAATTCGCTGAAAGTCTTAACAGAGTTGAAAACAAAGTTAAGTTATTATTTGTTTGTAATTACAGGGTATTTATGTACTAAAAGTAAGCAGTGAATGAAGCATTAGACGATTTGTATTGGTGAAGCTGCAGAATTAGAGAGAGCACTATCGGTGAGAGGAGACAAGGCTCTTGAATAATTGGATAAGCACTGAATAGACACTGAAATAAGTATATTGTGAATAAGTGATCGGATGTAGACAAGATGAGAGTCTTAGTCTGTGATTAAATGGTAATACTTGTTGTAAATAAACATGGTTAAACTTTATGTAATCAATATACTGGGCTACTATACTATCATGAGTATAATAATGAGTATTGTCAAATAAAAGACGTAAAGGCAGTCAATTAAATAATAGTAACCAAGAATTGAATATATAGCTTGTATATATCATTATGCTTTGACTATATTTGTGTCACCTCTATGACATATTTTTACATTGATATACAGCATATCAACTAGAGATACATCAAACAACCTTCTTATCCTAGATTTGGTTCCCTATATAGTTTATACCTAATTAAGTATTCTGTTCTAGTATTACGTATACTAACTAAATCATTTATTATACTATGATATAGACAACTATGGCTAATTCTGAGGATAATATATACAACTATAGTTTAAATAATAGTGTGATATGTCTACCTGATCACCACAAGATGATTTTTGGATCAAAGAAGAGTTGTTCAATGCTCACTATTTAGTTCATTGAAGTTTACGAGAAAACTAGTCTCGAAGAAAAGAAATATCTGTCAGGTTGATTCCCCTTTCTGGTTGGCAAGGAGTGAAGAAGCGAGGAAAACTGTCTCCTGGAGAAACTTTCCGCCAAAAAGTGACCCTCTCCCAAAAAGTGACCCTCTTCCAGAAAGCGACCCTTGGGGAAAGATTGACAAAGCCCAAAAGCGAACTCATGATCTCAATAGAGAAGGGCTGAAGCCGAGAAAAAGAAAAAGCTTTTGAAAAAAAAGATACAACATCTTATCACATTTTTAAATTTGTTCAAGCTTTATGGATGTGCTTGATAAGCATAGTAGAATCGGTTGAACTGATACAGCTTACTTGTAGTTATGTAATCTTTATATGCGATGACTGATCCTGAATAAGGACTGCCTAAAAAAGAGGAGTATAACTGAAGCCCATTTTTGTGCATCTTTACAAAACTTTAATAAATTCTAGAAAGGACTTTAACTGTGTTTGTTTTTATTAAGTGATTTTTTTCTGTGAATTTTTTTTTATTTGGATATTAATTTTTATTGATATTCATCTCATGGGCTTTATATTACCATGGATAACTGTAAGATCCATCGAACTTCTTTTGTAGTTGAGGCCATAAATAAAATCGAGGATACAAACCATTATTTATGCCTCCCATATTCACCTTTTCTAAGCCCAATTGAAAAATGCTGGTCAAAGATCAAAAGTATTTCAAAAGGGCTTCTCTGGAAAGGAACTCTACTCTTACGCCTCGTATTGTACAAGTGTGTCAGACAGTTACTGTTGATGGTTGTTAGGGTTGTACTTGACATTTTGAAAGCTACTGGGATTGATAAAGAATTGGGTCTCAAATAAAAAAGCATGTATCTCACTCAACTTTACATTTGTCTCTTGAAAAACGCCTCAAAATAATTTTGAAAAGATTCACAAAAAACTTTATTGTGTCGCATTCAAGAGATTCCAATGATATATAATTATATGCAAATAGTAATAGGCAAATAGCTATATCAGGCACCAGCAACAGCGATGCCTGCTTTAACTCCTCCACCAAGAATTCTAAAAGAAATAAGCATATATTTTGGTTTAGTATGCATTTCTTGCATTTATTTATCCAACACAACACGACAAAACAAATTTTAAAAACTTACGCAATAGCTAATCTGGCGGTTACTTGTATTTTTTCTTCAACGTCAGCAATTTGTACAATAGGCTGTTGAGAGAATCCACCACTGTACGCCTCTGCTGCTAATCGAGAACTCCATCCAGTAGCCAAAGTAACATAGGCACTGATCGACCACCGACTATTAGATATTTTTTCTGACCATTGTAATTTGCCCGTTTTAGAATCCAAACAATAAATCATGGTATTGCACGCGACAAAAAGATGCCAACCTCCATCGTTATATTGCTTGTCGAATAGAATAGTGGGAAATCCAATTCGCCCTTTTGGGCAATTAAAGCACCATAACTGATCACCATTGTCCATGTCAAATCCATAACAACGGCCCCAGCTTGTGGCACAAACAACCCGTTTTGGATCTTTCTTTGCTTTATTATCCTCATCTTCTTTATCAGAGGTTTCACTGGTAGCACTTGTCGACCGCCGTCGATGATTAAAAGTATCCGTTTCTCCGCCATCATCATTATTCTCGTCATGAGTGGGTGGTTGTAATTTGGATGAAGACGAGGCTTTTGAATGATATCCAGCATCGTCGTCTTGGTCTTGATTGATATAGCTTGTATTATATTCTTGGTTTTGGATTTCTTCTTCTGCTAGTAATCGTATTTGTGACATAGTTTTTGGATCCATTGATGATAGTGAAAAATGATAGGGTGTGCTTAAAATGGATACCTCATTACAAATCCAGCGTCTCTATAATACATAGTACCAAAAACATTATCAATAATAATTCATACTACAGTGAGTATATATGACATATAGTATTTTCACTAGTGTAAGAAAAACGAACCTTCATTTTTTGTGTCCAAAGATGTTTTCCCGTTCGAAGCTCAATACAGGCTGCTTTTCCTCTTGCACCTAAGAGGACTTTATAATCTTCAGTTACGTAGATCGAAATAATCCCACCACTGGACCCGATAGGAGATTTGATCCGCCATAACCGCCGGCCATCTTCTTTATGAATGGCATATATTTTATCACTACGGGCACACACAATAATGTCATTTGAATTGATGGATGGTTCCATAGATATCGCAGAAGCACCATCCTCATCCATTGTATCCACCTTTCTCTTTTTTATCCGGAAAAGACATCGCCCAATGGAACTTGCAGTAATCGGCCGTGTTTTTTTATAAACTTTTTGCGATACCATTATTTGTCTGTGTTCTTGCTTATATGCCCGAAATCCTGATGAATGATGATCTATCTGTTATATATTGAAAAAGAAAAAGAAGCGAGGAAATGCTGAGCAAAGAAAAAAAGTATCGTCTTTTTATGATACAGCATACCATCAACAGACAGTAAACAAATGACTCCGCAGATCTGTGCATAGCACCCAAAATAATTCCTGTACTATCATAATAGTATTAGTATGACATAGCATCTTGTGACCAAATAGAGTCGAGAAAACAATGTAACTATTTTTTATGGTTTTACCATTTTAAGCGAAAAATGGGCGAGTCAACAGAAAATCCGAAAATTTATGTACTCCACACACATATTATATAGCCACCCAAAAGCTCATGATTAAGAAGTTCAGTATTTTATATGTTATACTACATTACCGGTGTAAATATTATTAAAGTGTTATTATGTGTACGTGGCTGGATTTTTTTTTAGGATTAGCTTATGCTACACCAAACTTGTGGTTGAATATATATATATCAATACTCATTTGTGAAGACGGCTCTATACAGATATTGATCTTGATGATTTGTGTGTGACCTAGCTTCGCTTTCAAAATAAAATAAACACGACATACACAAGCACCTTGCAAGACTTTTTCTAGTTTTATTCCAGAAAAGAAATTCTGTTACATGTTATTATATTGTGTATAAAACAGATCAGTAAAGTATCTAAATCTTAATTATTGCTTTAAAAACGAATAATAAATTTATAAACTTGACTATTATTATAAAAGTGGTTCGACGTTCGCTCTTTTTATTGCTAATCCCAGTAGAAATATAGAAAGTAAACTAATTCTCTCCTTTAACAATATGTTGACATATGTTTACAATATTTAACTATCTTATGTAACTTATCTTTCTCGCGTTTCTGCTACAAAAATAAATGCAATATCCAATATCCTTCACAGTCCCCTTTTCACTAAACCTTCTTTCTCAAATAGTATAAACGGTTTTGTCAGACCAACATGTTTTATTTCGTGGTTTTCTTCTGTGGATATGTACATATTATTTGTATACTAGTTTTAAAGATTGTGAAATAATGTTACTCCAAAATATCATTACCATTTAACGGTTTTTGTTGACTTTCATTATCCTCCATTATGATGAAGGTGCAAATTTTGAACACGCATTTTTTTTTAAAAAAAATCTTGTTGCTCCCAAAACAAGTACAGCAGAAGTGTGGGCTGACTCCACCCTCCATTTATTGCTTTACTGTCGTATTTTCTCAATTACTATGCGCTTTTTCCTTCTTATTCTCCGTATTCCAGTATATATTATATTCTTGTTGTATTTTCATTATTTTTCCCCTTAGTATTTCCATATTTCATTTTCCCTTCTACTATATAAGTTTTCTCTACATCCAATCCCAATTGTATATTGAACGATTATTTCTTAACTAGGCATCTTTTTTACTACATAGTTTATCTCCTCTGAAATCCCATTAAAATATATATTTACATTTATATTGTTTTTGATCTTTGTGTTTGTCAGTTTTTGTACTTACATTTAAAAGCACCACACACCAGTACAACATTTTTTGTTTGTATGTAATTAATATAGTATTGCTACATTCAAAGAGGAAAGAGGGAGGTATCCTTGCTTTTCTGTTCCATCAATTTTTCTTTGAATATTCTCCCCCTCCCTCTATACAAATCAAGGTTTTTTCCCAAAGGGGGGGTTCGGTTTTATTTTCTCTTACCCTAACCTGTATATGTATATAATCTTTTACCCTGTATCGCAAGGAGGCGACTACATGTCTATAGGCGTCAGTCATCAGTCTTCCACCAATAAATAAATAAATAAATAGATTTTTACCTACATATAGCAAATGCTATATGATAAATTTGTTCTTTTCCCTAGAACAATGCGTATAAGAAAGAAAGAAACAAGAGGAAAATAATACGTAAGGAAAGGGGATAATTATATAAGGCAATAATAGTCCCTCATCAAATAATGATATAAAGAACCTTCGGTCAAGATGGAAGCTCTGTCATCCTGATATGTATCAAAGAAGATTTATAAAATTATATATTCATGCTGTCCTTGTTGGATATTATATAGTGCTGGTCTTACGTATATATATATATATATATATATAATATAGTTTTCTTTATTTATTTGAGGTGGGGACACTATATTCATCAACCTCACTTGGAACTTGGTGTATTTCTGAATTTTTAGATGGAAGAATTAGTAATGATAATAGTCTGACATATCACTACTTTTCAGAATCAATATAATATACTTCTTTCTGATTATATCTGATTGTACGTTTTGACTTTTATCATTTATATATAAAAATACAAATGTTGTTTCTTGCATTACGATGAATATCATTGGTTTTCCCAGTACTACTAATTATTTACTGTTATCAATAACAAATAATGAAAACAAGAATAATCCTATACCCTGTATGCAAATGTAAATTTCGTAATTTCAGGAGACTATACGAAAACACACCAGTAATTGAACAAGATGTGGCACATTATTGTATAGGGATCATGAAGCTCCGGAATCTTAGAAAATGTCATCAAGAGAACATCGTTAGTATATAAAGCTAAGTTCAAGGAAGTATGGAAAAGGAGTAAACAGATGCCACTTATGGGGTTAGGAACACATTTCATTTTAAAATAGTGATAGTCGTGTATTTATTTAAACATCTTGTGTCATTGGAAATTTTTTACTTTCGTTTATTCATTACCCTGTTTATTATGACATTTATTTCAGACAACATAGTTGTTTCACTCTGGGGCCAAGGAACCAAGTTTTTTACAAGTATTCCAATAATAAGAATTCCCATCCTTTTGACGAATGCTAACAACAAACAGAATCACTTTGTAATGACCACTCTCTCCGTTGTATTCAGTTCCTACATGGTATGGAATTGGAAACTTCGACAACAACATCATGATCATAAACCTCAAGAAATTAAAAAGATATCTGGTCGACTTCCATTCCTAGGTCATGCTCTGCAATTGTATCGCAATCCTACTACATTTCTTCATCAATGCAAAAAAGAAGCGGGCCCAGCATATCGTATACAGCTTGGAGGTTTTGAGTTCTATGTAATGACAGGTTCATTAATACAAGATATGCTTTATTCTATCAGAAAATTTGATAATTATGATGGTATTCAAGTCATGATGCCAGTTGATCGAATCTTAAATATATGTTATCGACACAAATATGACACTGATAAACTGATAACACGAAACAAAAATCCAGGTATGCAAATAATGATTATATTATTGATAGCCATGTAATTGTTGATCGTATATTATGATACTAAAAAAGCTGGGTTTTCTCTTTTTATAAAATTCTGGTGCTTTAAAAGTTAAATTAGCTGCTAAAAAATACTTGAAGCCACACACACTTGGGATCTTTTCCAATCGAATTCAAGAAGGAATAAAAAGGGTATTTGATGTACAACTTAATCTCAAACCAGGAGAAAAAACGGAACTGGATAAAAATGGAGATACCATGCCTTGGATATTAGCACAAGTGATAGCGCTTTGTTTTGCTGGTAGCAAGCTTGGATATAATAAAGATCTGGTACTAGCAACGGATCTATTTTCCCGAAAAACGGTTCAGGCAGGGATGCTGCTTTCCGTATTACCCCAATGGATGGCGACGCCTTTTATAAAGCACTTTACGTCTGTTGAAAAACATCTCGATACAATTTTGGATGTATTGATGCCTGAATTGGAGAAAATGAAAGCGGGTGAAGTAAATCATGAAGACGAACCCACATTGATTTCATTGGTACTTGGCATGAAAAATTCCAATGGTGAACTACACACACCTATGGAAACCGCTATTTATTATGCAAGGGCGTCACTTGCAGGTCTTATTTCCCCTAGACTTGTTGTATTTTTTATATTATATGAACTTGCCTGTCAACCTTCGTTAGCTACAGAATTACGTATGGAGATTGAAAAATTGGACGAACTGACACCCGAAGCAATTGGCAATATCAAATTTTTGGATTCCATGGTACGAGAAACACTTCGTCTCAAAATCGCCCCTTTGGGCATGTTCCATAAAACAACAACTGATGTGGTACTCTCGACGGGTCAAATCATTCCTCGTGGTAGTTTAACAATTGGTACATTGCTTGATGCTCATACTGATCCTATATTGATGAAGAAAACATCACGTCTTGGTAAATCGCCTATGCCTTTAGACCAATTCGATCCGTATCGTTTTGTACATGATGAAGATAATAGTGGTGTTCAAGAGAATGATGCTGATGATATCGATATCAGGTCTAGCACCTCTTTGGGTCCTGAATTCCTAACATTTGGTCTTTCTTCACATGCCTGTCCTGGTCGACATTTGGGTACTCTCATTGTTAAGAACGTCATTGCAGAGATGGTTATGCGATTCAACATCACTACTAAATCAGGCAAACGGTTACCAGATGTTAATGATTTTGGATTGGCTTTGTTTCCACCCGAAGATTCCCTCATACTTGAAAAAAGGGCATAGAAAAGATACATTATATATAAAATCGCGAATAAAATATTACTATCGTTAATTGTATTAAAAATAATACATACACATTGATTAAACCAATCTACCAGTAAGCCCTTTTGAGCTTTTTACGTACTCAATATATAGTATAGTATCTATCTTTAGATCAAAAGAAAAAAATAGATCCATTATATATTATTCAAATGCCTCATCATCAGATAATATATTTAGCTTACAGCTAGTCTATATGTTGTTACTGGTAATAATGAGTTCATTTTAGTCTAATAATGACAAATAGTATCATGATAATAAAGGATGCCTTTGTTTCTACTGTATATTAAGTAAACATCATCTATCGGATTGTTAATTATGATGTAGTGTTACTATGATGGATTTTGATTTGATTTTTTTTTTGGGGTACAAAATGCACTTGAAGAATATTATCTCTTCATCATATTCATCATTTGTTAGTAGTATAAAGTATTGAGATTTAAAATAAAATGAAATGAAATGGTGACGAATGATGTAATAGTCTATATTGGAAAAAGTAATCAAAGACATACAAGGTAAAAAGAAGCATGTTCGAAAGAAATTAAACACGCAGAAAAAAATTGGGTTTTAACCAGATTTTAAATATGAAAATGTGTTACTATAAAAAATACATTCATGTTACTAAATTTAGTTATTCGATCGCGTGTTTATGATGTCTACTGTTCCGCCCTTGATTTTTCTTTCTTTCCATTGCAGAACTACAATCGTTTCCGCTTCTTCGTTAGAAGCTATTAGTATTATTATTAGTTGACTAAAATCCTTGTCACTTTTTTTTTTTTTTTTTTTTGACAATCCCATCCATCCTTTTTCTCCCTTTCTTCCTCTTCTTCCTCTTCTTCCTCTTCATCTTTCCATCCCATTACTTTCCTTCATTTATTCTTCTTCTTCCACCGCTCACCACTACTTTTTATTTTATAAAACATAAAAAAAAACTATCACTACTACCTACTTACTACTACTCTACATTTAATTTGTATATTAAAATAATTTAAGGGGGGGAAAAAAGAACCGAAAATAGTAGTAGAAATAGTAGTGCAAAAGGAGAAACCCAATAACCCATAATTTATTATAATGAATTATCTTACTTGTTTATTATTATTATCACTCCTATCGTTCGTATGGGCTGCTGAACAAGCAGCCACAGTCGACAATAGTTACATTGTGGAATTAACACGATCCCCGACGGAATCAACATTCTTCCAACATGACATTCGTAAAGTACGTTATACATATGATTCCGACCTTTTACAAGGTGTTTCCGTAGAATTTGGTGATTCTATTTCCGCCAAACTCGCCCTTGCTCACCCTGATGTAGTGAACGCTTGGCCTGTATCTCATCATACACGACCTTCAGGTCTTTTGGAAAATTCGAAAGAACCTGTTAAAGAAGCTTTCAACATTCAGCCTTTTTCACCTGTAAGATTCACTTTTGATAGATGAACGATAATGATCTTCACCACTCATTTATACGCTTATTAGTAACATAATGAAATAATAATTGTCAATAGGAACAAATTCCACTCTTGACTCAAAGTTATAGTGAAGCATATCGGCAATTAGGTGTCAATGGTTCAAACATTCGTATTGGTGTCATTGATTCAGGTGTAGATTATCGTCATCCAGCGTTAGGTGGATGTTTTGGTTCAGGTTGTAAAATAGAATTTGGCTATGATTTGGTGGGTGATGCTTATAATGGGACCCATGAGACGGCAAAAGAAGATAATGATCCTCTAGACAATTGTCCTCCCCTTGCAGGTAAATCGATAGGCATACATCCTTTTATATTCATTGTTATATAAAAAAAATAATGCACATGATGCTACATACAGAAATCAACTAACCTATGTTTTTTTCTTTATTTTGTAGTCGGTGCTACAGGTCACGGTACATTTGTCTCAGGTATTAATTTATTCACTCAGTTCATCCATATAGGATACTTTGTATTAAAAAAAAAGAGAATATATTGACTTATATCTATTAACTTTAATATTATAGGATTAATCGCTGCAACTGATTCGCATTTGGTAAATAATAATAATATTAATAAACATATTAAAGGACGATCAAAAATAAACAAATAAAAATTATACGCCAAAAAGCATCGAGAGAGAAAATACTAAACAGATTTATATATAAAATAGAATTGGACCGGTACAGCACCAGCTGCAACATTGGGCATGTGGAGGTAAAAAAAAAAAAAAAAACTCGTTTTTTATTGGAGGGAAATGGGTCTGGACAAAAATAATAATTAAAAACAAACAAAAAAAAACAAAAAGACAATCTATAAACATTAATAATCGATGATCTCGAATAGGGTCTTTGGTTGTAACTCTCAATTATCTACAACAGATGTCTTTCTTAAAGCCATGGAAATGGCATACGAAGCAGACATGGATATCATCAATTTATCATTTGGTCAAGATGGTGGCTGGCATGAAGATGTTATTTCTGTACTCGCTGACAGACTCGTATCACAAGGCGTGCATGGTAAGCCATAGGTGGTTTTAGTTCAAAGAGGTGTAACCTCTCTAAATATAGTTTAGTGACTGAAAGGAAGTGAACTAAACTTAATTTTTACAAAAAAAAAGTTGTTGTTGCAAGCGGAAATATTGGAACAAGTGGCATCATGTTGACGGCAGCTCCCGCAACTGCAAATGGAGTAATTGCTGTTGGTTCAACTATGAATAGTGAATTGCCGGGATTTATTTTGACCGTAACATCTAACAAAAAGGATAAAGATGCTCTTAATATTCGTAAGTCATGTTCATCTCAGATGATAAATTTATCGATAACATCACGAACGCTAACTCTTTTTGTCGATATTTATTTTGTTATATATATATATTAGCTTATCGTACCATTGTCAACCAGCCCATTTCTTTCAACCAATCCTTGCCACTTCAATCAATTAATAACGCTTGTTCAGAAATTGATTCATCCAAATACAAAGAAACCATCACTTTGATTCAAGCCAATAGTAAAGGATGTTCATTATTGACCAAACTTCGACATGCCAAAAATGCGGGTGTGAAAATTGCTCTTGTTTATACAGATAGTAACGAAACTGTTCAACCAGATACAAGTACTTCAAGTGCAGAGTTACCAGTCGGTTTTATCAATGCTGTTTCTGGCGAGGCAATTCTTGATTTTTTGAAAAAAGAAGATGATAAAGTACAAGGTCAATTCACGCGTTCCATCGTCGCTTTACCGTCACCTAAAAATACAGCCAATCGAATCACCAGTTTTTCATCACTCGGTCCTACCAATGAACTTGTTTTGAAACCCGAATTGACTGCCACAGGTGGTGATATGTTTTCGACGATGCCTCTTTATAAAGGTGGTTATGGTGTTTTGTCGGGTACATCTATGTCTGCTCCCTTGGTTACTGGTGCTATTGCTCTATTTCTAAGTGCTTTAGATGAAAAGCAGCGAAAGGACGTTGATCCAGAAACTGTCAAGGAAGCATTAATGAATTTTGCTCGTCCACGTAAGTTTTTTTTTTTTTTTATACAAGAAAATTAAGAATAATGAGCTCATTTTTTTCAATTCTGTATATATTTTATATATAAAGTTGGATCACCCATAGATAAATATCCTCAATATGGTGATTCACCCATTCGTCAAGGTGCCGGTCTTGTTAGTGTCGTACGTGCTATTCAAGGATACGAACAATTCCATGTATCACCCTCCAAACTCAGCTTTAATGATACCGAACATTTTGAAGAAACACAAACACTGACAATCCATAACCATGGTGCCAAGGATTTGACTTTCAATTTGGTTCATGGCCCTGCATTATCAGTCCAAGGATATGATAAAAACAACTTGTCCGACTATACCCCATTAGAACCCATCACATTTTCTGTCCAAGATAATTCTGTTGCTACTATTTCTTTTAACAAACAACACATCCAAGTCTCAGCGGGTGATTCTGTTGATATTCAACTTTCTTTGAAACCTCCTTCTTATTTTGCACCTAATTCACATGCTATTTATGGTGGTTACATTGGTATTGAAACCGTCGATAAAACATTATCAGCTTCTGTACCTTATATTGGTATGGTCGGCAATATGTCAAGACTTCCTATTCTCGATCGTTCTTCTGCAGGTGTCTATCCATTCCCCAGCATTGGCAACTATGATGGTACAATCCTCAAGGAGAATGAAACTGGAAAATTCACAGCATTACTTCAACCTACTGTCTTGGTCCGCTTGTTGACAGGTACACCTCTCTTGGATTTACAAGTCATTAAAGATGGTGATAAAGATAAAAAATATAATGTAATTGGAACGATTCCATTTGATGAAATGAGTCATGAAAGCCGTGCTTGGTTACCACGTAATACACGATCCATAACACCCAGTTCAACTGTTTTCCATGCATACAAGTGGGATGGTCAATATAAATCTGGTCTTGGTGAAGAACGTTATGTGGAATCTGGTACTTATCGTATTCGCGTACGTGCTTTACATGTCTTTGGTGATCGAGAAAATGTCAAAGATTGGGATGAATGGCTTTCACCTCCTCTTTATATGGATATGGATGGTAAACAAGAAAAAAAGAAGGATGGTGATCTTGATAATATTGTCATTCCATTACCTACAGCAAGCACAACAGCTGCACCTCAAGAACCATCTAATAATTTTGCCAATCATCCTTCTGCCACTCAATTTGTTGAAACCACTACTCCTCCACCATTTGCAAATGAAGAACAAGACCCTACTGTCCCATCTGGAACCGAAGGTTTTACAAGTTCTGTATCCCCCTAAATAAACATTTTTTCAATATAAATTAATTGTACAATCATAAATTATTATTATAAAAAAATTTATTATTATACTTGAGCAAGTATTTGACTTTCACAATGGGGATCATTACAACAATCCGCCACTGTTCGTAAGCCGTACTCAATTAATTCTGCTACATGATCTAACGGTCCTGCCGTTGATGCTGTATTATTATTATTATTATTAGAATATTTTTTCTCTGAAAAAAATGCCAAATGTTCCAGGTCGCCAGCAAACCAATAGTTTTCATTTGTATAATTCACCACATGATGAACAAATTGAGTCAGTGATCGAAACTTGCTGAAATTAATCATCATATCATCCTCATCACTTGTCATGTAATTGTGTTGATGTTCTGGTATGGAAGGGGATAATGATTGAAATAAAGTTCGATTACCATCCATATAAAACGTCAAATCTTTAAGAACTAATGGGAAAAATGGAACGGCCGGTGCTTTGGATTTTTTGGCAAATGCTTGTCGATAATGCGCCATATTGTTGCTTACATCCAAATGACGTTTGAGGGTAGAAAATGTATTCATGTCACGACTTGGCAAGGATTCCCATATTTCTTCCATTTTTTGAACAGGAGCACTGGTTAACCCCATAGTAATGACCATACTTGTATGGAAGTTGTTGTATTCCAAACAAAGTTTAGCAATTTCTATCAATTTACGAAGAGCACTACGTCGTTGTTTCATGGGTTTAATGGTGCATAATTCGTGTGGTATCCAATGAGTCAACTATCATAAGCATATATAAATAATTAATTATTGAATTAAACATTATATTCTCCCCTCTCTTCAAAAAATAACTTACCAAGTTGGCACGTTTTGTCATCATACCAATATAACCATCGTCACTGACACTTGCCCCATTTCTATTTCGTCGCCATCCACCTGAAAGATAATCATAACTCGTTATACATTTCAATGTATAAAAGTCAGCAAGTGTCAAATAGCGTGCCACATCACGTGCTTCCAATGAAAAGAGCAGGGATGTAGAAGAGATAGGGATTGTTGCCGAGGTAGGTGATGTAATTGAAGTAGGTGAACTAGGAGGTGTAGATATAAATGAGAAAAGATAAGGTGTTGAACTACTGTTCGTGGTATTAGTAGTAGTGGTGGAAGGTCGTCTTTGGAATTGAGGTGATCCAAGTGATGAAGGTGTAGGTGGTGATGTTGGAGAAAGTGGAGAAGATAAACCACCGTTGTTATTAGTATTGTTGTTGCTATGACTATAATAACCCGTGTTACCAAAAGATGCAAGTGAATGAGAAGTTAATGCTACAAGTGAATGTCTTTGCCGTGCATGTCGTGCCATCTAAAAATTATAGGATACGAGTTTTAGCATAATCATAATACATGTATATCAAAAGGGAAAAAAAACAATAGATTTATAATAATATACCTGTAAATCCAATGCATCCTTAATCATATTTGCTTCCGTTGTAAATCCTGCTCGTTTAACATCACCATTAAGGAATTCCTCTAACCGAGTTTGCAAAACTGGCGTTTTCTTAAAATCCTGATACTGTAATTTAACCCATCGAGAAATAACATTAAGCACTCTAATAATATAATTAGTATTGTTATTATCAATGATTTTCTATAACCAATAGACCCTGAACACACTCATCTTTCTTTCTCCCAGTACTGATAAAGAGTCAACATGTATTTTGGAAGGCTCACTACATCGATACTATATACCCTCGCCCCCCCCTTATTTTTATCAAAGAGAAGAAAAACTTACTTGACTTGAATACATCGTTGCCATTTTTTGAAATATTCAGCCTCTCCTGGTAATGCTTCAAGATGAAACCGTGCCATCAGATTTTCCAATAGTTCAATAGATGCTGAAAAGGCTGTATGATTCATGATATACGTATCCACATAATCCAAATCTAATAATATATATATATACAATCCAAAATAAAATGATCAGCCTTGCATAATTTTTTTTTAAAATTGCATATCAACACTTTTTCCTTTTCGTTGTTCTTTTTTTTTTAATAAAACTAATATATGATTACCTTGAGCAGTTTCATCCGCTAATTTCAAAAATAATTTTTCGGCAGTACCAGCTACCACTTGAAGTTTTCCAGCATGCATTTCTAATATCATTACATCGCGACCATTTTCTGATACATGTAACACACTTTTTTGCTGTTTTTGTTGATTTTTTCCAGTTTTTGAATTATTCTTTGTCATGGTGGTAGTAGTTGTTTTATTAGGATCAAGACCTGCTTGTCGTAATATCTGTTGACGAAATAATATTAAATAAGAACCCATGGTATCATGTCTAAAGCGGGAGTAAAGTAATCATGAAAGTAGAAGGAAAGAAAAAAAAAAAAAGAAAATAACAAACCTCATCATCTGGGATCGTCTTTTTTAAATTTGTAGATGATTGGTTCCGTTTAATAGTACGTAACAAGTTCCATGAACTACCTCCACTTGTATTATTTTGATGGCTGTTTTGTTTTTTTTTTATAATAAAAGGAAGAAAACAAAGAATATGATGAAACGTCAACATTTATGTATAAAAAGAAAAATAAAGTTTTTGTTTGTTATATGCAAAGAAGGAAAAACTTACTGTGAAAGAGAATGGCCATCTACATCCAATAATGAAGGAGCTGGTGGTGGCTTCTTATTATTATTTTGCATTGATTTACTACTACGAATACTACTACTTCGTTGTGGTACGACCAGCGTTTTGAATACCGAAGAGAGAGACCCGTTACTACTATTTTGACTCGGCGGTAATAAATAAGGTGATTTCGTTGTTGTTGTGGAGGATAGTTTTTTAGACGATGATGAAGATGATGCTGTTATATTATTAATTTGCTGTTGTTGATGATGACACGATGACCCTGCTGCAGCATGAACTACACCCATTCTACGTGCAGATGCTGCATGAGGGGATGTTGTTGTGGCGCAAATGTTTTTTAATCGTGTCAAGTCACTTTCGGAACGATAGTGCTTCAATGTGCCACTGCCCATCATGGTTAAATGAAGGAATTTGTTGTTGGATTTGTTATTATTTACATTGTTATTGTTGTTATGTTGATTGTCTTGTTCATGTGTCGTAGTAGATGATACAAAGGTTGGTTCATCATGTTCTTGATGAATAGATACAAGAACATGAGGTGTTTTACTTCGTCGATGTTGTACTCCTACTGGTTGTTTTTTGGATATTGATAAATCATCATAAGAAGAATGATGATGATGATGATTACGATTACTACTACTATTACTCTCTACTAATCGTAAAGGTAACGATAACTCATTTTCAGGTTCAGCCTTTTTTACATGTCTTTTATCATCTTCATCACCATGCAAAGAATATTTTGTAGGAGAAGGTGAAGTGACAAGTGATTGTTGAGATGAAGATGACTGGATTGAAAAATAACTTGAATCTGATGGAACCATGATCATTTGGTCTTGGGTAATAGCTTTTTCTATCTTTTCTGAATTTTCGATGGGTTGATATTGCATAAATGATAATAAATCATCACTACTAGTTATTTGTCGTTTTCGATGCATGGCACGTATATTTTTGTTAACAGCAGGAGATGTTCTTTGTTGTTCTTCTTGTAATGATTGAAATGACGTAGTAGTACTTTCTTCTTCCTCTTCATCATCTGTTATTGTAATATCACTTTCATGATGGTGCTGGTGGTGATCAAATGTACGTATAGCCGTTTGTCGTGAAAATGGAGGAACAAGTGTCTGTACAGATCTACGATGGTGAGAGGATATTTTTTGTTGCTGTTCATTATGATGATAATGATTACTACCATTGTTGTTATTGTTGAAAGTAGGAGAAGAAGTAGTACAATTATTCGAATAATAGGAGGATGAAGATGACGATGGTATTGTATTATCTAATTCGGGCTAAAAATCAGGGGGGGAGGAGGAGAAAGGGATGAAATGATTAAAGTGCGTGGAAGGAGAGATAAAAAAAAAAGACAAAGGAGAAAAAAAAGTAAAAGAAAACGAAACAATTTGTTTAGTAAATTATATATAAAAAAAAGCTTTTTTTTTGTCAAATAAAGTGTTTTTCATATAAGAATATGGCGATAAGCAAAAGAGTGGCAATTAAGATTTACCTTTTTTTTATCTTGATACATCGTCTTCAATATGGTTGAATCGCTCATCACTGCTTCATTAATAATATTGTCATTTCTTATTATTGTTTCTGTGGATGCTGCTGCATGCTGATTATGATACAGGGATCGAACATTATGTTCCGCTTTTCTTCCAGTATGATGGACTCGAGGTCGATTCTGTTGATTATTATTACTCGTTGCACCAAATAACATTTTTAATGCATGAGTACTTTTAGAGGGTTTAGGTGTAGAATGATTGTCTTTCATCATAAAATCCATCCATCCATGGTGATTATTATTATTATTGTTACTATTATTCGTCATTAAATCATTATCATCAAGAAATGTCGACTTTTGTAAATGTGAATGATAGGCTTCATTCATTGTTGTTGTTGTTGCTGCTGCTGCTGTTGGATGATTAACAGAAGTGGCGGTTCGAGATGCAACACTTGTCATTGCTGATTGACTTTTGAATCCTGATATACTACGTAAAAATCGTTTACCCGCTAAATTATATAGAAATAAATAAATAGATAATAATAAAATAAGTATTAAAAAAGAGAGTAGATGAGGAAGAAGAAGAAAAAAAGCAAAAAGAGTTAAAGAATAATAAAGAAAAAAAAAGGTAATTAATAAAAGGCTAATAATAAGAACAGGAGCCCTTTTTTTTCTCTAAGTGTGATGTATAAATATAAATATAAGATAATAATTGCATGTATAATGCTACTGCAATCAACATCCGAGTTTACAAAAAGAAAAAAAGGGATAATAATAATAATATTATTATTATGAATAATTGCGGAGGAAAAATTAAAAAAAGAATATTACAGACGTAACCACTTCTACTCAGCCCAAAGGAGGCCTAGTCAGGTAATAACAATAATAACAATAATGGATTTAAAGAAGTAGTAGATGTACAACATAATAAAAATAAATCCTCTCTCATTATTATTATTATATAAATACTCTCAGACGCAGCTTGTTTTCTTTTTATTCTTTCTCATAATCAAAAAAAGGGAGGGAAATTCATTATGAAGAAAATAATTACTTGCCTGAAGGTGATGGTGGAGATATAATAATATTATCATCATCGTCATTTGTATTGTTGTTGTTGTTGTTACTATTGCTATTAAAAAAATTAAAGTTAATGATCGATTTCATGTTCATCTTACACTGATATGTAAAAAAAGAAAAAGAAAGACTTACAACCTTGGAGTTGGTAGATGATAATGATGATCTCTACCCATGTGCTGCAATCCGTCATCATCGTCTTTACTACTGCCTTCTTGTGGCACTAGCTCCATGCGTGTTGTTGTTGTTGCTTGTGGTAATATTGGCAAATCTAGTTTGGCGTATACATATTAGTTTTACATTTATTAAAAAAAACATCCATTAATTGTGTAACATTACACAAAAAGACAACAACATGGATCGACCATTTTTTTACCTTTTTCAACAATAGAAGTAGTATGATTGTCAGATTGTAAAATAGAAGAACAAGTAGGTTGGTTTTGTTTTGTAGTTGTTGCTGTTGAATAAAGAGGATGGCTATTATTAATACAAAAAAGAGAATTGCTTTGTTCTTGATGATATTCAAATTGAGCAAATTTTTTCTCGATAATGATAATAGAAGGTGACGCAGAGAATTCCAATAAAGCTTCAACAAGTTGATTTGTATGAGTTATAAGCGACTTTTGAATTGTCTAAAATGAAAATTATTGTTCATGTCAGCAATATATAGGTATATATATAAAGAGAACCAATAACAACAACAGAAAAAAAAATAGCTCGTTATGACAACACATCCCAAAATAGTACTGGGTGCTTAATACATACCTGACGACATGATTCAAAATTGTTACTGTGACTACTGTCATTATCTTGGAAATGATGATGATCTTGTAAAGATAACAAGAATTGTTCTACTTGACTTATGAGTTGAAGAATTGAATTCGTTTCTTCTTGAAGTTTTTGTGCCATAGAATGAATTGTCACTATTTTGTCCTTGAAATACATGGGTGGATTATTTACATCATTAGCAAGAAGTTGAGTTTCCAATAATCGATACGGTTTTTTCTTCATGAGTAATTTTGATGATACTGAAAGCGGTGCTTTTGTTGATTTATTATGATGTTGAGAATGGGTATATGATATATTCATTTCTTGTGCATGTTGCCGTAATGCATCTGTTAAAGATCGAACAATCGATGATAAAAGTACAGATGATTGAGTAATATAGATCATATAAGAAGCCAACCATGGTGTTGTTGTTGTTGTTGTATGATAAGGTCGATTTTGTTGTAGATAATGTTCATCAGCAGCATATTGAAGAATAGCAAGAATTCCCATCATGATCGTTGAGACTGAATCCTCTAATGCAGTCCATAATTTCGCACGCGCCTAAATTATGTTATATTATTATTAAATATATTATCATTTATTATTTTATTCATTGTTCTCAACTATATTACGTAAAATCAAAATTGAACAAAGAATAATAGTAATATTTATATGCTTACTTCATTTGTACTATTCCATTGGCTAGAAGGGTCTATTAATTTAAACTTGAACAAAAGTGATCGAACATTTAAATCTTGGCTTGCTTCATTATAATAATTTTTGTTACGTTCATTATCATTCGATAATATCATTATTTAAAATAAAGATTATAGAATAATAGAAATATAATAATAATTCGTCATGGAGTCAAGATGAGGATGAATAATAGTACGCAGTTATTATTATAGATATATATCAAGAGAGAGCGAAAGAAAGAGAGAGAGAGAACTATTATTATATCACTACTGACTATATACTTGTACAAAGAAGGAGAAAAAGAAGAAAGAACTTGAAGGGGTTGGAATAAAAAAAAGGTAAAAATCGTTGAAAAAAATAAATAAATAAACGAAAAGAAAGATCATTGTCTCTTGTTCCTTCTCCCTTTCATAAACGAGAAACATCCATGCTGAATCAGATTACTCCTTTTTTTTTCTCTCAAGAGGATACATCGTGTGTTTCTATAGAATAAGATTTGGTTATAAATTTAAAATATACTTGACAAAAAGACAATAATAACGATACGATAGATATAAAAAAAAAAACTTGTATACAGTGGTTGACACTTTTTTTTCAGGGGGTGGGTTGATAGCATGTGCAACCTACACGCTTTTCTACATGACAATAACCTTCTCCTCATCTGTTCTTCTTCTTCTCCCCATCATCATCTTTATCATGATGATGATAAGGAAAGAAAAAAAAAGTCTATTTTTCTTTCTTAAATACTAATAATGATAGTCGTTAGGATGATGATGGTGGTTAGTAGAAGTAGTATTAATAGTAGTATAATATGTATATGAAAAACATCATATCATGTCATCTTATTTGTTTATCCCAATCATTTAATTAATTGTGCATGGTGCATTGGTTGTTGTTGAACACAAAATATTTTCTTTCGCCGCACACCACATTTTTAAGCATGCGTTGTTTATTACTATTCTACTTACTGATTATATAACGATAAGGAATTTATCTACTGCTACTACAACTACTACCATGGTATTAGGATTATAAAATAAGCAAAACCCATTTAAAATGCATCTTGGATTATCATTTCATTATCATACCACCAACGATTTACATTATCGAAATTATTAGTTTTACATAATTAGAGTGTTGTCCCCAAGTATGATTAACTTATACTCTATGACCAATGAAATAAATAAACAGCAACTGCATAATTAATACTGTGCTATTTGGACAACACATTGAGTTAATATGTATACTGACATTCATTATAGGCAGAATAGAATATATATATATATATGCTGGAACAGCAAGCAACCTGCTTTCTTTTCTCCATCAATTGCATTGAATAGCAACAATTTTTATAATATAAATGTCATTGGATCCCCTATTCTATTTCATCAACGTTGAATATGTAAAGCATATGATGGAGTATGCGGTCTAGAATAGACCAATTTTACTGTGAAGCTGAAATAATTTAAATGCATGTCGTTCGCACCACTACTATTAAATGATGGTATGCAAAGAATGTCAATATCATTCCAAAAAAAGGAATAACTATATATTTTTGTCACATCATTTTTGATAAAGAAGTGTGATATAATTTATTGAAGTATTAGTAAGTTTATACACAAAACATGTACTATTTACAACAGAGAACTAGAATTGCTTTATCAAGAAGTAAAGCGTCCTCTGAAGAAAGTGATGCAATTTTTTTTTTTTTTTATCTACACTGCTTCTACAATTCTTAAAAATATCTTACTTCAAATCCTATCTGTTCATTCATCAATCATATTTTTTTGAGAATCTATTCAATAACTTTTATTATTCATGTATTTACTCTACATGAATTGTGTAATAAATAATCTAAAATGACTTTCCTAGTAGTAGATTGAGATTTCAAACAAAGTAAAAAATTTGTTCTATTCACAAAGACCTGCACCCATATTATGGTGAAATTTATCACCAGGCAAAAATTTTAGCTACTTTTATTTTAATTATAAGAAAAATTATCTGGGTATTGATAGAGGATATACTTGTCATCCATATTAACAAGAAAATTAGTATTTAAAAAGATACCAACAAATGCTACTAAAAGATGTATTCTATGGACCTTAATACGAGAAAAACAAACGTATAAACTTTATATGCACGATTCTAATAAATATATAGTAGTAGATTTACAACAAGAGTTGTTAAACAGGATACTGTCTTCCTATGTATGGCACGCTACCGTGCTTTGTTATTACTTTTTCATTATACACTATACTTGCTTATTATTATATAATGCATATAGCAGAAAAGACCGAGAAGCAGGCTTTGTACGGAATTGATCCAGTGTCATATCTTCTGCCACCACTGTATCGAATTAATCACTGTAGCCCCCGTCCCTGGAGATTACAAAGTGCCTGTAATAACTACAGCATAGAAATAATTCTTATTCACAGAATATTTTACCCAATTTCTAATTGCATCATACAATTTTATAAAAATAAAATAATAGATACATACAATAACTACAATACCATTAATGTCATTTTATCATTAACTGATACAGTTTTAGTTTAATAAAAAAGTCATTGGTGTAAAAAAATAAAAAACCTGGTAAATTTCATCACCCGCCTTTATTCTTTTTGAATTGTGTGTGTCTAAAAGTTGCATTTTTTTCTTACACATACTATACATATACACCTTTTTTCTTTTTTATACACACAGAGTAAATATATATATATATTCATGCGTTCTTACCGATCACCTTCGCCGAATCGTCATCGATCCCCTTCTCCTTCAAGTAAAAGAAGAAAACACAACAATAGTAGTAGTAGTAGCAGTAGTCATTATAGAGATACAAGAAGCCGCAGTAGAAGTAAAGATCGTTCCTATCATCGTCATAGATCCCATCGAAGCTCTTCAAGACGTTATGATGATCGTTATGACGATCGTCATGGGTCATCCCATAAAAGTTCAAGTCACCGTGAATCAAGAAGCAGTGGTTCCTCTTCTCGACACCACCATCACGATAATGTAAGTGCTACGACTGATGCGCGAACTCATTCATCGTCTACTACTTCTTCCTCATCAACACATAAAAAAACCGAAAATAAAAAACCAACCACTGATGTCGGTGCAGGAACTCCTCCTGATACTATTCAAGCAGTAAGTTGTGCGTGTGTGTCAAAGGAAAAGAGAGAAAATCATGGAGTTCTATTTTGAATCAGTAACCAATGGTCAAAAAAAATATATATAAAATCTTTTTTTAAAAAAATTGAATAGGCTAAACCGATCGATAAAGAAGAATTAGCACGTCAACGAAAAGAGAAAATTGAAAAATGGAAACGTGAACAAGCATTAAAAAAGGCAGCAGAAGATGAAGCCAAGGCAAAAGCTGAAGAAGAAGAAGAAGAAGAAAAGATAAAGCAAGAGACTTTAACAAAAACTGAAGAAAAAACCACAGAATCGAATACGACACCTGAACCCTCATTGAAACAAAAAGAAAAGACAACACCTGTCAAAGAAAAAGATATATCTTTAATCACCACAGATGATATCAAGACAACTACCCATGAAGAAGATATAAAAATGAAAGAAGAAGAAAAGCAAGTACCAAAAGAAAAGGAAGAAGAAAATGGAAAGAAATGGAGTTTGGAAGATGAGGATGAGGATGAGGAGGAAGGAGAAACAATGGATTTTGAAATGAGCGAAAAGGCACGAACAGATGCTGAAAAGAGTTTTAAACCATTGGCCAAGACCAAAGAAAAGGAAGATGATGCATTGGTAGGAAGACCATTACCTCAACGAAATTTGTTTAATAAGAATCATAATATCACTACAACTACTACAACGACTCCTGCAAACAATGGATTAAAAATGAAACCGAAAACAATGATGAGGTTTGGTATGGGAAAAGGGTTAACAATGAAAAAACGATCTGCTACAGTAACACCCATGGAAACGACGCCTTCAACACCACCACCTAAACCTTCGGAAGCAAAATCAACATCCATGGATGTAGATGATGCAGATGTGGACCCATTGGAAGCTTATATGATGGATGTCACTGCAGAAGCGCGTAAGATCAATGAAGAAGATAAAAAACGAATGGAAGAAATGAAGAGTTCAGCTGAATCTCGTCCAAATTTGGATGATGAAGAAGGTCCTCAAGAAAAAGAGCAAGGGGATGATGAATATGGTAGTGATCCAGAAGATATTTTAGCGTAAGTGTTATTTTACATTTTTTGGGGGGGGTGATGTGTATTGATAAAAAGAAACACTCCATTTTTTATGTATATATATTTATTTAACCATCAAATACTATATAGGTTAGCCGCCAAAAAAGCCAAAAAGAAAGATCTTGCTGTGGTCGATCATTCACAAATTGAATATGAAACTTTCCGAAAGAATTTTTATATTGAACCACCAGAATATAAAGAAATGACATCAGATCAAGTCGATATGTTACGGATCGAATTGGATGGGATCAAGATTCGTGGTGTTCATTGTCCTAAACCTATTCAAAAATGGACTCATTGTGGTTTACCTGTGGGATGTATTGAAGTGATTCGTAAACTCAAGTTTGAAAAACCTACCTCGATTCAGGCACAAGCTATTCCTGCCATTATGAATGGTCGTGATGTGATTGGTGTAGCTAAAACAGGTTCTGGTAAAACAATTGCTTTCTTATTACCCATGTTTCGTCATATCAAGGATCAACGTCCTTTAGAAACAGGGGAAGGTCCTATTGCTGTAATCATGACGCCTACACGTGAATTGGCAACACAAATTCATCGAGAATGTAAACCTTTTTTAAAAGTCCTTGGTTTAAAGGTAAGTTAGTAGATAAAAATATCGATTTGGGTTAGGTTGGAAAGAGAAGTGAGCTTGGTATCTAACTTGTCCAAAAAAAAAAAAAAAAAAAAAAAAAAAAAAAACTTTGATATTTTAGGCTGTATGTGCTTATGGTGGTTCACCTATCAAGGATCAAATTGCTGATTTGAAAAGAGGATGTGAAATTATTGTATGTACACCAGGACGTATGATCGATTTATTATGTGCCAATTCAGGTCGAGTTACCAATTTACAAAGAGTCACTTATTTGGTACTTGACGAAGCTGACAGAATGTTCGATATGGGTTTTGAACCTCAAGTTATGAAAATTGTTAATAATGTTCGACCTAGTAAACAAACCGTATTATTTTCGGCTACTTTTCCTCGACAGGTAAATTATTCTTTTTGTAAAAAGAAATTTTAGATTGGATATATATTCTAATTTTATAATTCTCTTTTTTTTTCTTTCTCTCTTTAGATGGAAGCATTAGCTCGTAAAGTATTAAAGAAACCATTGGAAATCACTGTAGGTGGAAGAAGTGTTGTTTGTAGTGATGTAGAACAACATGTAGAAGTACGAGAAGATGCAACAAAATTCGTACGACTCTTGGAAATACTTGGTAAATTCTTTAATGATGAAGGGGATGAAGATTCTCGAGCTTTAATTTTTGTGGACCGTCATGAAGCGGCGGATAATTTATTACGTGATCTTATCCGGCGAGGATATCCATGTCAATCATTACACGGTGGAAAGGTAAATGAATAAATTTATTTCTATGTTAACAAAAAAAAACCCTTTCCCCCATCCATCCAATATGCTCACTCTTAATATATATATATATATATATATATGAATAGGATCAATCAGACCGTGATAGTACCATTGCTGATTTTAAATCCGGTGTGAGTAATATTCTTATTGCTACTTCGGTTGCTGCGCGTGGTCTAGATGTCAAACAATTAAAATTGGTTGTCAATTATGAATGTCCAAATCATATGGAAGATTATGTCCATCGTGTTGGACGAACAGGTCGTGCTGGTAACAAAGGTACTGCTTACACTTTTATTACACCTGATCAAGACCGATATGCCATGGATATTTGTAAAGCTTTGAAATTAAGTGGTCAAGAACCACCTGCCAATCTACAAGCTTTGGCAGATCAATTTCAAGAAAAAGTCAAAGAAGGAAAAGAACGTCTGGCTAGTTCTGGTTTTGGTGGTAAAGGGTTGGAACGTCTTGATAAGGATCGTGATTTGGTGAAACGTATTCAGAAACGAGTAAGTCATTTCATTTTTATTCTATTTATATATATATAAACTAACTCTTTTTCTTTCATTCATAGGCTTATGGTGGTGAAGATATGGAAGAATCAGATGAAGAAGATATTGAACTTGAGACAAGAGTTGTTTCTGGTCCTGGTATGAAGGATGAAACACCGCCTGTAGGTACACCTCCTACAATGACGAACACGACAACAAACCAAGTACCATCTCCCATGCCAACTACACCAACAACCACAACAGCAGGTGGTGCTTCTACAACAACAACAGCAACAGCAACACCTGTTGAAGCTACTAATCCAAATGACCCTGCAAATGCAGCTGCAGAAGCAGCAAGAAAAGTGGCTGCTAGAATTAATTCTGAACTTGGATCAAATAAACAAAGAAATGCTCAAGATATTGTGGCAGAAATCAATTCACAATTTAATCAAAATTCAAGTGGTATACATCAAAAACAACAACAGCAACCACAACAACAAGCACAGGCAGAAGAAAAGAAGGAAGAACGCCCTGTCTATGCTGAAGAAATCATGATTAATGATTATCCTCAAAAGGCTCGATGGAGAGTCACCAATAAGGTATGTAGGAAAGGAGGCCCAGGGGAGGGTTGGGGTTAGAGAAAAGGGGGGGGAGGGAATCATAAAAAAAAAGTGGGGCTATCTTTATACTTATTTTGATATATAAACAATATATAGGAACAAATTTCCCAAATTACTGAAGTTTCTGGAGCAGCGATTACTACACGTGGTACCTTTTTCCCTCCAGGAAAACAACCTGGTCCCAATGAACGCAAACTTTACTTGTTTATTGAAGGTGATTCACAATTGGTTGTTGAAAAAGCAAAAACTGAAGTTAAACGTATATTAGTGGATGCTACTGTTGCTCAAATGGAAGTAGATGCTCGTACAGGTGGTGGTGGTGCTGGAAGATATTCCGTTGTATAAAATATATATATATATATATATATATATATAAAATGAAGACAACACATCAATTTTACATATACATTCCTAACACTGGGTGGTTGTTGTATTACATGTTTTCTATAAAAATAATAATAATAATAATAATAATATATCATTTTCATTCAAAATCACCTTTCTTATTTCTGTATTTAACAAAAATAGTCATTATAATCATCCCCGTTTTTTTTTAAAAAAAAACATGCGTCATGAATTTTTTTTTTTTGCCATATTGGGGGGTTATTTTTATTTTACGTTCTTTATTTTCGTTTATACGTACGTACGTATGTACGTTTACTCTTTGTATGTTTCGGGCGTCATGACGAAAAAAGTAAGCTATCAGTACGTTGTTATGCATATCCATTCAAAAAGAGAGAAAAGGGGAAAAAAGAATAAGAAAAGAGTTGTATCTTACATGTTCATGATAAAATGATTTAAATGTATATAAACAAATTTGACAGATAACAAACACTCTACCTTTATTTCACATTGATATGTCAAATAGTGTAGTAAATAGAATATATAATGACTATATGCGAGTGATCTTGATAAAAAGGAATATTATTTCTTATAAATATTTTAGGTGTGCAATTATATCATTACTACGATCATCAAATTCTATGCACCATGCCAATCTTTTCTTTTTCCCTTCTTTTTGGATTATATATATAATAGTTTATGCAGAAAAATATATATATATATTTATACCTACACACATTTTTTTTTACAAATGGTATTATATTATTATTATATATAAATCAAAGTAATATAGAAAGAAATGTTATTTTTGGAATTTGTTGTTGTTATTTGTTGTATATAATAATAGAGTTTTATATATATATATATATATATGTGTGTGTGTGTGTGTGTATAATGTATAAAATATATAAAATAGGTACGTAGGGTTAGGTTAGGATTGATGTACAAAAAAAAAAAAAAACAAACGGATAAAAAAGCCTTGAAGGGTTTTTTGCGATAATAAAATGTGATAATGATAATGATGTTGTTGTTGTTGTTGTTGTTATTATTATTATTATTATTATTATTATTATTGCTGTTAAATGATGATGATGTAGATGATGATGATGTTGTTGTAAATCATTCGGTTATTTAAACTTCAAAGTTTTAGTTTTCGCCAAATCCATCTTTACGAATATCAAATAAACGGCCTAGATCCTTTCCTCCTCGTAATAAACGAATACTTTTGAATGCATTTCCGTTGGGTCGTTTATCTTTGCTTACTTTACCATGTTGATCCAATATTTTTGTTTCCAATGCAGTTGGGGTTTCAAAATCTTCAAATATTTCATTATCTAATTCAATAGATATACCCGTTGATCCATTGGCTTTTACAACCTATAATTTATTTATGATTTTATGAATAAACTTCTCTCTCTCTCCCTCTTTTTGTTTTTCCTCCTCTTTCTTTTTTTTTTCCTTTCCTCTCCCCCCACCACCTAAAATCTCCTATCCCTTCACCCCTTGCATCTTTAAATAATACTTACTGTCATCGATTTTGATACTACTACTTTACAAGCACTAAAGTTTCTTTTGTATACGATAACATCACGTTCTCGTATCAATCCTTTTCGACACATATCTTTAAGTGTAATGTTTTTTGAATCTCTACAAATAGATTGTTTTTTTAGTGAATAATCATTATAATCATACTAATAATAATATATTATTACCCTGCGACATTATGCATTTTGTCTCTATCATTCAATTCCCCCCAATATGTCTCATAAGCTTCATCCTAAATAAATATATATAATTGGGGGGTGAGGTTAGGTAATTCAAAATAGGTACCCCACTTTTTTTTTGTAATCAAATAATAAATAATAAATAAATAAATAATAACCTTGAAACTATCATGAATGGTATTTGTATGTTGTTCTGTCGTTGAAAGAGGTTGTTGTTGTTGTAAACCTGCTGTTGTTATGGTATTATCATCATTGGTTGTTGGATAATTAGGATGATGGGAATGAGAATGATGATGATGTTGTTGTTGTTGTTGTTGTTGTTGTAATTGTTGATTAAAATCACCATTTGCTAACATACTTTGCCAATCATCCAAAGCATTCCAAAAGATAGGATTTTGATCTTTGGAAAAAAAAGCTTCTGTAATGGTTTTATTATCATTGGTATCCATGGTAGGTAATAATCGAGCCAATTCATCTTGTTCATTTGAAGATAACAGTTGAAAGGCCGAAAATTCGAAAATGGACTAGGAATATCATGAGCCATACAAAAAAGAAAACCTTTTTAATAATAATAATAATAAAAGGATAATAGTAATCATCATCATCTTTATCTGTTGTATCGTCATCTTATACATTATCTTTTTTTTTAAAAAAAAAAGATATATAAAGATAGAGTTGCTCTCCATACACATACACACACAATAGAAAATAGTTACCTCAAGGGGTAGATTGGCTAAAGGACTTGTTGGATCATTACAAAGATATTCTACGGACCAAGGATCATATCTGAATTTTTTATAAGGTTGTTCCATAGACATAGGATGTTCTTGTGAAGAAGGGTCGAGTGCAGTTGGGTCGGGTGAACGAATCATGAGTTGACTTGTTTCTAATGCCATGTCTTCTTCTGTCTGAGTTCCTGGACTGTCGCTCTTGACATGTGGCGGCATAAACACATTTTCTGTTGTAGGATCATAGATTGTCATGGTTTTCATATAATTTGGGATTGAAGAAACGCGTTTTTTTTTTAATTCAATTGGGGGAATTGAAATAATGGTAAAAGTAAATAAAGTTAAAAGGAGAAAAGAAAGAAAGAAGAAGAAAAAAAAAGTTCTACAAACAGAAGGGAAAAAAAAAAGAAAAAAAAAAGTCAGAGAGAGAGAGAGAGAGAGAGAGCGAGTATATCTAATTTACACTTATGCGCCTTTTTTCTTTTTAACTATAAAACAAATAATCAACAACAACATACAGCAAAGCATCACGAGATCTTTTTGTTGATTGTGGTCCCTCTCTCTCTGTCTCTCTCTCCCCCCAACATTATTCTCTCTCCCCTCCTCCATAATAAATACTTATTATTATTATCACTTATATAAAAACCATTATTATTATTATTATTATTATTATTATTATTATTATTATTCACTATAAAAGCCTATGATGAAGACTCTTATTAATATATATATAAGGAGAATACTATAATAACATTTCGGAAACATCCTTACCCGCATCGGCCCGCTTCTTTGTATATCTGTATGTATAATAATATTAGACTCTTTTTTTTTTGTCTCTCCTTGATATTTCTCCTATTATGTCGCATATTAGTGACAAGTTATTATTATTATTATCATTATTATTATTACTATTATTATGCAAGTCATACATCATTTTTTTTTGCCTTTTTCTAAAATATAAGTACTTATAACAACTAAATATCACTTATATTTAATCGAGATAAGAAAGAAATGAATTCATTCAAAAGATGGGCGTACTTTTCTGTTTTCTTTCTTTTTTTTTTCTTTTTAATTTCTGTCATAACTATTATGATTATATCTCTGACTTAATATTATACTACTACATCAATATGATATTTTTAATCGCTAAACCTCTTTTTGAATAATCCAACCCATCTTTTTTTTTATGCAAAGATAACAACTTTTTTTTATTTAGCGGACTTTGATAACTAGGGCTGCATAATATTTTTTTTTGTATGATATATTATGGCCCATTTATTATAAGAATAAGACGCCGTTCCAATGAAAAAGAGACGCATATTCTTTATTAGGCTTCTTCTTCACCATCATCATTACTGCTACATCATCATCATATCATCAAAACTTATTTCTTTAATCAAAAAGAAGAAAAAACCTAAAGTAAGTAATAGTTTACAACAGTAATATGACTCAATCCTGTGATAGAACAGGGTGTTTCTTGCAATCTTTTTTTTGTATAACAATTTCGAGTTTCACCAATCTCTCAATAATAAAGGACTCGGAACAGATGCCGATCACTATGAATTGGCTATACATTAAATATCCATAATATAAGTAATAGAAGGAAAGTCCTATATTTATGTATAAAGAAATTCAAGGTGAATGCTCAACGAAACTCATCTTTCAGATCATAATAATCCAGCTTCTTTTTTTTAAAAAAAAAAAAATAGCATGAGCATAAAAATTGAACTGGTGCATTAGTATATATGTATAATTTTAAAGTATTAACTACCACATACAACACAGTGATGAGCTTTTATATGAATACAGAATCATGGATCATTGTTCATTAAAATGATGTTTTTTAATGAACAAAGCAACATAAAAATCTCAAACGAGTTAAATCTACTATGGATATATGCTCTTTTCTCCTGGATCCTGAATAAAAATCTATAAAGAAACACATATATGCAGGTTTATTGACTTTATTTTAAAATATCTCATTTCCTACTATGTCTGAATGGCAATAAGTTTGAATAATATGCATATAATAATAATAGTAAACAGGCAGTAATAATCATCTTCCACTATTTAAATAAAGTATTATTATTTCATTAGACAATCAATAATGGTTTATCCATCTATCATCTTCTTATACTGCATCAATAGAGTATAGGAATTTAAAGGGAGGAATTAGGGACTGTTGACCTGTCAGGGACAAGTTATATAAGAGGAGTACAGCAAAATGGTCAACCGCCCCACATTGAGCAAAGTCATTATCTCCCCTTTTTTCTTTTTCTCTTTTTTTTATTACTTTCTTTAGAATCACTTTATATAATGAAATTAAGTAATAATAATCAAATAACGATACAGGATAATATAATAAAAAAGGTTTGTTTCATCATGAAGAAGGAGAATGAAGGCTACATCACTGTGATACTGTTATTTCTAAAAAAAAAACACGGTTTACCCCACATATATATAACGCTTTAGGAAAATAATGAACAAGACGAAGAAGAATTGTATATTGATAGTACCATCGATTTGGAATCCATCCCATCTTATTGCAAACAAAGTTCTAGAGAAGTTCAAGACCAACAAAAGATGATCTCTATTACTAGTAAAAATTTGAAGATTCATTATCGTTGGATTATTCTACTTGCTGGATACATTGGGTTAATTATTCCATTCGGTTTAACATTTTCATGGTACATAAAATAATCATCCCAAGAATACATATATATTATGTTGCTAATAACAAAAAATAAAATTATTAATAACGCTCTATATATTAGGGGTAAGTACAACTTTCTTATATACAATAAAAAAAAGATACGTATTCATTCTAGTAAAAATATATATTAAAAAAAAATGGATATAAAATAGGTGTTTTATTGGAGTATTATGAAAGAGAAATATTTGGAAGCACAAATGAAGTGACAACTCAATTGGCATTTGTCGGGTCTCTTCGAAACATCATGGGAAGTTTATGTATGTTGCCAGCAAATTTGGCATATTCATTTGTTGGTCATAAAATTATGCTTCTTCTAAGCACTTTACTTTCGACTCTTGGTGTATTACTTTCTGGGACTGTCACTGAGGTATCTATAAATAATATATTAACAAGTTCTCGTCCTTTTTTATGATTAAAATATATCATAACGCATCTTTTTTTATATAGATGTGGCAACTCTATCTCTTTTACAGTGTCTTTACTGGATGTGGCATGTGTCTATTTCATGTGGTAACTAATATGAATTGAAGAAAGAAAAATATGGAAAGCCATTTTCTTTAACTTTATAATTTGACATTTTATTAATAGCCACTGATTCGTATTGTGCCAAACTGGTTTGATGAATCAAGTCGAAGTACAGCTTTTGGTATAATTACTAGTACAATGGGAGTTGGAGGATTACTTGTCCCTTTGACGATGTCATCTATTGAACGTAATTTAGGATCTGTATGGTATGTATATATTTTTATCTATCCATAATGAAGCTTCACATTTATTTATTTTTGCAAATATTAACTTTTCTTTCTTGGTGCTGAATAAAAGGATCTTTCGTATATTAGCTATTGTAGTATTTGTGACGGGAATGATAGCATGTGCTATTATCAAAGATACTGAACCGCCAACGACAACAACATCAGACGTATCATCTAATGAAAAGGAAAATGTTGGTGACAAAAAAAAACAAGTTGCAATGGATTTTACTATATTAAAAATGCGAAAAGTATTACTTTGGCTTGGTGCTTATGGTACTCAAACTTTTGTTCAGGGTATTCCATTGATATTTTTACCTTGTAAGTGAGCCATCTTTTTTTTTTACTCCATGGAGTATTCAAATTCGTAACATTATATACTAATAATACTATTACGTCTGACCAACATTGCTTTATTTTTTATGATGGTATGTAGCTTATGCAAAATACATTGGACTTGGTCAGGAACAAGGTACCGTAGCTATCTCGTTACTTTTAGGAATGAGTGTTCCAGGTTCTATTATTGCTGGGTAAAATATATATATATATAAAATAGTTACTCTCGAAAACTTCTAGGGTTCATTGACATTGGAATGATGCTGGTGGGGATATATTTTTATAGGATAGTTGCTGATAGAATTGGAAACATCAATACTCTCACTATCTATGTACTCATGGAAGCATTAACGACGGCTCTTATTTGGACATTTGTCAATAATTTCCAAACATTACAACTCTATGGTGCTATATACGGGTTCTTTTTCAATTCAATGGCAAGCCTAGGTAAATAATAATTCGTAATAATAATAAAAAATGATGATGACAAAAAGCAAACATAAAATAATAAATCAATTTTTTTTTTTCGTCTGATGATATAATATATTAGGATCAGCATTGGCTATCTCTATTGTAGGAATGGAACGATTTCCATCTGCCATGAGTCTATTATTATTGACAAGTACATTATGTGCCATGGGTTCAACTGTTGCAAGTTTTATTGAAGGAAAAGTAAATCAATCTATACAACCTTATTTATCTTATAAAATCATGGCAGTAGCTGGATATGTTGTCAGTTTTATTTTCCTACTTGTGTTAAGATCAGCGTTTCATAAAAAAAAAGTATTTGTAAAAGTTTAGTATTATAATTGCTAATAATTATAGAATAATATTCTAGAAGAAAACATCACTATTATTTTTTTTATTGTTTGTAATCTTGTACGAGCTATATATTTTTTTTTAACGAATAAATGAAATCTACTTATTTCCTGGCGAGTAATACTATATAAAAATAGGGTCAATCCCAGGATATCACATATCAAATCAAACTAATATTCTTGTCAATAGTGTGCAGTTCCCTGATCCCATTTTGATTATTCTAACTAGCCAATCAATTTTGACAACCTGCAAGAATCCAGAGAAAGAAAAAAAAGGCAGCCTTGTATCACCTTTCTTTTTTTTTTTTCTTACAACGACCTAATCAGTTGATATATTATATTTTTTTAAACTTTCCTGTCTTCCCAGGAAACACTCAATGACAGCGTCGTCCTCTGATCGTAATAACAATCAAGACTACGAACTTGATGCGGCGTTCTCTTTAAGACACGATGAAGATCTAACAGACGATGAAGTCTTGTCACTATTATCCGACGATAATGATGGTCAACAAACACTTTTACCTTCCACTCATCATGCCAATCCATCCAACACATCTGTATTTTCTTTTGAATCTATTCCCATGATTCCTCTCACAGAAACTCAGGTACGAGGGCCTGAACTTCAAAAAAAAGTATCTTTTCTTAATGGCCTTGGGTTGGTTATTGGTGCCATGATCGGTAGTGGTCTTTTCAGTTCTCCAGGTAAAAGGGTAATATTCTTGGTGTGTGTTTTTTACTTGGTGTTTTTCCTTTTTTTTTTTTGGAGAGGAAAAAAAGGGAAACCATGTTTTTATTTTTGAAAAAGAAACTAAATAATAGAGATGATTTAGGACCCGTATTAGAAGCAGTTGAAGCACCAGGAACTGCATTGGTAATATGGTTTGTATCTGGTTTACTTGCATTATGTGGCGCATTATGTTATGCTGAACTAGGCACCATGTTACCAATGAATGGAGGTGAATCTGTTTATCTTTATCGTGCTTTTGGTAGTTTGGTTTCATTTACATTTGAGTTTGTGAGCATCGTTGTACAAAAGGTATATTCATTTTTTTTTATTTTTTTTCTTTTCATGCAAAGATTATTTTCTTTATGTTCATCTATTTATATTGGTTTATTTAGCCTGGTGGTTTAGCCATTGTATGTACTGTCTTTGGAGAATACGTTTCTCGAATTGCCTTTCATACCTATTTTTTTCGAGTCCCTCATGATTCAGAAGAAGCAGTAGAATTGGCGGATTCAGTGATTCCAAGTTATTTACCAAAATTATTAGCCGTCATCAGTCTTTGGCTTGTCAATCTGATTAATGCGTTTTCTACACGTGCTGGTATTCGAGTACAGGATTTTTTGACGATACTCAAGGTATTAGCCGCTATCGTCATTTCTATTACAGGTGTAGTGATGCTTGTCAAAGGAACAGTGGTGGGTACAAGTTTTGTTGGAGATCCATTTGCCCATTTTGATCAACTTTCCTTTGGTCAATATGCTTTAGCCTTTTATTCTGGTAAGTTTTTTTTTTTTTTTTTTTTTTTTTTTTCATTCAATGAATAAAGTTAGGAAAAGGTGGGGTAATTTTTGTTTTTATTAACATGTGTTGTATGTTGATTTTTAAGGTTTATGGGCATACGATGGATGGAATAACTTGAATTATGTATCTGGAGAAATGAAACATCCACACAGAGATTTACCACGTGTCATTATTGTTGGTATCCCTATTGTCATTATATGTTACCTTTTCTCGAACGTAGCTTATTTGGCAGTTCTTCGTCCAGAAGTAGTCATGCATACCAATACTGTAGCCATGGATTTTGGAAAAAAATTATTTGGTCCTGTAGGTGGTATTTTATTAGCAGTGTGTGTCGCTCTAAGTTGTTTTGGTGTAAGTATATAAAGGAGGATGGGCTTAATGTTACTAAGAAAGGAAGAAGGCAAATAATGACACTGAATATATATTATGTGTATAGACGGCCAATGCTGGTGTGTTTACAGGCTCGCGTATTATTTATGTATCTGCTAAACAAGGCCATATACCCGGTGTTTTTGGAAAACTCAGTACAAGTAGACAAACACCTATTACAGCCATTGTGCTTCAAGGCTTATTAACCACTGTCATGATCATTATTGGTTCATTCCGTGCTTTAGTCAACTTTTATTCCACTTGTGCATGGATGTAAGTATTATTTGAACAAAATCTCAAAAAAAAAATATATGCATATCTATTCAAAATAACTCATGAATATATTTATATATAGTTTTTATTTCTTAGCAGTTCTTTCATTACTTGTATTCCGATATACAGAACCTGAATTAAATCGACCTTATCGTGTTTGGTTAACAACACCTATTCTATTCTGTATTGTCGCACTCTTTTTATGTGTGATGCCATTTATGGAAGCACCTTGGGAAAGTTTTACATCTCTTGGATTTGTTTTATTAGCAATTCCGATATGGTTGGTTCAAGTCAAATATCGGGAGGCACTAGGAAAACTTTGGCAAGGTAAGAAAAAAGTCGATCTTATTTTCCTCTATTGATGAATATTTTTTTTTTGAGTTCTCGGAACCATAAGTTATTAATGCCTGCATTATTAAAATATATATATAAAGCATTGATAGAGAAATTGGGAGGAAGACGACATCGTGGATATCAAGGGATGAACATGACAGAGACAGATTAGAAGAAGTGTTTAAAAAATATAAATATATATATCTTGTTGTATAATTCATAGAAATCCAATTTTTTTTTCCTTTGATTTTGTTCAATAACTAGTATACTTTAATCCTTTCTTTTTTTCCTCTCTTTCTGTTTGTAGATATTTATAAATATAATTCTAATGAGTAAAAACTAAAAGAAAAAAAAAGAACTCTTATTTCTTTATTTTGATCAGCCATAGGGAATATAAGATGATAGAGATAGACTTGATTTTCAACAGATGATGGATAGTTGAAGGAGTTATTATGATCAGCCTACTTTTTTTTTATCTTTTTCTTCTTAAGGGATGATACAATGAAGAGGAATGGGATGAATTGGCGTTTCAGTAAAAAAAAAAAAAAAAAAGACCAGACTGTTGCCTGTAATTTATTACTAGTTGTTTCTACAAAAAGAAAAAGAGAGGGGAAGAAAATATGGTGTGGGGGAGAATGAGGAGAAGGGAGATGTATGCTACGCAATTTTTTAAGCTATATAATCTGTGTGGTAATTGTATATACCATTTAAAGAAAAAGACACAAAATGAATTAAAATATATGAATCTGTCATCAGAGGACAGATATCAAATGATCCAAGCCAAAGGTAATAGTGGATTGCATGACGATAGGGTTCTATAGGATAATAGCGATACTAAATTATGGATCAAGAAGATGGAGGGATTCTTTTTTGAGTTCATTGTTCTCGTTCAAAACTATTTCATTCTTCAATGTCATTGAACAGGCGATCAATTCTATATTTCCAAGTTAGTAAGAAGGAGAGGAGTTACCATGAATTGAACTTTTTATTAACCCATTCTCTTACTTGCTGCAAGGGGAATAATTATTATATCTATCACATATTATATCTATCATCTATAAAGTTATAGGTGTGATATCACAATAATAACTATAAAATACAACAATTGCATTCAATAGATAGGCTTATACTCGCAAATAATAATAATAAAACACACCTAAAAAAATACACGAGAATAATTGTTTCTAAAAAAAAAAGGAGATACGACCCCATTCTTCTTTGATTTTATTTTTTGGCAACCGGTTTTTTCCTATATATGGTGTATCCAATATTATTCGCCGTCAATAAGAACTACAGGATATATCGTAGTTCTTTTAATTTTTCTTTTCTTTTTAGATCCGTTATTTATATTCTTCTTTTTATATTTCTGTATCTGTTTTATAATGCTAACTTCTTCTTCTTCTTTATCTATTCATACAACTACTTCAACTACTATTCCTTCTAATAATAATTACAATAATAATAATACAATAATGGCTATTAACGATACAGTAAAAACAACAACGACCAATAGTAACAATGGCATTGACCCATCTAATGATCATAATGATACCCATGAAAAACAACAATCATTACCTATTGATACTGCCACGATGTCATCTTCCACTTCGAGATATACGACCGCCACCCAAATAACAGAAGATGACAACCGAAACAATAAAACAATGCTACCACCTTCGCCACCACTGCTTTCTCCTCCTTATGTTGAACAACAGCAACAACAACACTCTGGAAAGTCATCATCAGCAACAGGTACAACGGTGCAACTCATCCGTGAGCACAAGCAATTGCTTGATATCATTGAGAACGACTTAGATTCAAATAGTCAAGTACAAGGAAGACTTCGAGCTGCCATTGAAGCCTTGTCTATAAAGTATACTACACGTTACAATACACTTTTACAATCCTTTGAAAACTTAGAATCTGTTCATCGTAATATGGTTCATGAAATGGTCTTTCAACAAAATCATTATGATAAAGCGGTTCGTGAAATGCGATTCTACAAATCACAATATGAACAATTGCGACAACGACAAATAAGACAACAGAGAACAAGTCCTATATTTTTAGATGATGATGCTATCTTGGCATGGCAAAGACGTATTTCTTCGGCATCACCCATCAATCATCATCATTCTCATAGTCGCCACCCAACATCAACAAGTAATAGTGGAGCTAGAACACCATTGCAACGCAACATGTCATTTGTTTCTGACAATAACGAAAGTTTTTGTGACTCCTCTGCTTGCAGTTCAACAGGATGGACTACTTGTAATTCTGCACGAAGTAGTATTATCAATACTATTCCCACTCATCCACAATATACCAATAATAATAACAATCGGGGCTCCATGGTTGATTTGGATTACACTCACGCCTATGATACCAATCAAGGACTCTTACTATTACAAGAGGATGATGAAAATCAAACCATTGATTTAATGTCCGTTTTAGCCATGTCAACAGATCATCAAGATCGAGAAACCATGAGTACAAGTCCAGTCAAGAGTCTTCCTATAGAAATAGTGGGTGCGGGACCTAATATACCTCCTCCTTCTGACCCTCCTCCTCCACCTAGTTATCCTCCACCTACTACACGTACTACACCTATCACACCAACTACACCTGGATCAGGAACAACAACAATAACAATCAACACCGATAATAAACAACAAGGAGAAGAACTGCCAGATGAAAAGGATGATGACGCCAGTCAAATAGATCCAACAGATGATAATAATAACAATGAATCCATTATGGATCCATACATTAAAATGAGAGCCATGCCATTAATATTTGCTTGTACAGAAGGGTTTTGGAACATGATCGCACGAGGAAAAAACAATAAAGTTGAAGTGGATTCCCTTATAAGGTAAAAAATCGCTTTTTTTTCCAAATCAAGCTAATCCTTGATGCATGAATATTTCATCATGGTTTTCTTTTCTTTTTTTTAAAAAAAATAATATGAAGCTTACTAAAAAAAAAATATTTTTTTTGTTCTATTATTAGTAACTATCTTCGTCGTGGTGGACAACCGAATGTTGCTAAAAATTCAGCAACAATAAAATCAGTCAAAGAAGGGTATGGTTTGATACATGCTTTAATTTCTGTCAAAAATGGAAGTGCGTTGGCGCGCGTGGTAGAAGCCGGTGCTAATCCAAATGTCGTAACACTTTCGTCCGAACCTTCGGATCGAACGACACCTTTGGTTCTTGCCGCTCAATTGAATTATTTGACGGGTATTCGTCTATTATTAGAACGTGCTCGAGCAGATATTTTTCAACGAGGGCCTGGTCAAGTCACTGCTTTACATATGGCTCTTGAACATGGTGCTGATGATGATTTAGTCATCTATCTTGTTCGTGCTTCTAAAAATGCTTTACTTGATATTGTGGATGTAGAAGGTATGTTGTTTTCTTTCTTTTAATTATTTCTTTCATTCTTCATCCATATATTCTCTAGGGGAAAAGGCGGGGAAGCCGGGACTTTTGAAAAAAAATAGAGGAAGGGGCAAGGAGGAAAAGTAGTAGTAGATAAAAGGAGAAGAAAGGTATAATGAAAAATAACAAGAAAAAAAAAACTAATTCATTATTCATTATTAAATAATTATAGGTGCAACACCACTTCATTATGCATGCAAGTATGGTAGAATAAAAGCCATGGTGATGTTTATTCGAGATTGTCATGTTCAATTGGATCCTCGCGACAATAAAGGAGAAACACCCTTACATTATGCAGTACGACAACGTCGTCTTAAGGTCATCACTCGCCTTTTGGGTGATTTTGGTGTTTATCCAAACTATTACGTTGTGAAACAAACACCTACACCTTTAGACTTGGCAAAATTAGGTGGATTCGAATCGATTTCCGAATATCTGCGCCAAATGGGTGCCAAAACAACTAAAGAAATGGAAAAGACCGCAAATAATTGTGGTTCATTTGCTAGTGGTGGCTCCAATACAAGTAATTATTATAATAACAACAATAGCAGCAAAGAAGTTATCTCTTCAACAAGTCGTTATAGCGGTGTTACGGTTGGTACCTCAAGTACAACAACCAGTAGTGGTTTGAATAGTGGTATCACATTATCTTCAGCTGCTGCTTTGGGAACAACAAGTTTTTCATCCAGTATCATAAGTGGAACTACTACAGCATCATCCTCAAGAAGAAGTGTCACCAGTACATTATCTGGAAGTGCAAGTATTCATAGTAATAGTAATGAATCCACTATGAGTCGCGAAAGTGGTGGTAGCTTTTCATTATCTGGAACAACCATGAATATTCGAAATAGATTTTTTAATAATCATTAGCTTTTTCACTCATTTATTTAAACTTTGTTATACTTTTTTTATTCTACTAATTAAAAATATTTTATAAAGTGTTGCTGCTTATGTATAAAAAATATAAAAATTCTATTATATGGCTTTAAAATTCAATCACAATTTATTTCTTAACATTCTTAACAACATTAATGGGTTAAAAAAATGATCTATCGTATACGGTAAAATAATTCTATTCATGGTTATTGTTTGGATTGGGTATAATTAAGCTTCTGTTGGATTACAAATTTATCAATTTTATGAACCATCCAGCGTATTCTTCAAAGTTCCAAATCAGGAACATTGTAAAAAAAACGCCATTCCAATTGGGGACTCAATTGCGTAATTGAGGAACAGGAAACCTAACCCGAGTATTAATTCGTTCAGTTATTTTTATATTACGCATTATATTTATTTCTCTTTCTTATTTTTCACTACACACTCGATGGAATTCCCTGAATTAGGAAAGCATTGTACATTTGAAGGCTGTAAGCAGCTTGGTATGTTGTTATTTTCTTTATATTTCACTTGTAACAGCAGCTTTCTTTTCAAAAAAAAAGTTAATGGATAAATTGGATCGATTATAGATTTCCTTCCATATACTTGTTACCATTGCAAAAAGATTTATTGGTAAAAAACACTTTTTTTCTTCTTTAATTCTTGAATCCATGAATTGATACAAGATCAACTCATTTCATTTATATATATATTTGTTTTTTAGTCAAGAACATTTTAAACTCGATGACCATCACTGTCCAAGTTTAAACGATCCACAACTTGATGTTCGGTAAAGTTTTGATTGACCTTTTTTTCCCTGTCATTCCTTTTATTTTTTAACTCATATTTATTGTTATGATTATATAGTGTACCTACTTGCCCTATTTGTGAAAGTCCTGTTCCTGGACCGAGAAATGAAGATCCCAATATTCGCGTAAGTGTATTCTATACATTAATATAAATATGGATGAAACTCAAAGATCAGAGAGTTTATTCGACCCTTCTATGTATTTTTTTTTAGGTCAATCGACATATTCAAAATAATTGTGAAGATACAAAGAAACCATCCAATTTATGTCGACAAAAAGGATGTAAAGCAAAATTATTAGTACCCATGCAATGTTCTGATTGTGGAAAAGCCTATTGTGTCAAACATCGATTACCCGTAGATCATGACTGTAAAAAAGAAAACCGTTATACAAATACGTATGGTAAATCTTCTTCATCTGGTACCAATAAATTATCTGGAGGATCAACATTAGGTGCAAAGCCAAAAGCAGGTATCTCTGGATTAAAAGGGTTCATGTCGAATAAAAATAATAGTGGTGGATCATCTGCTCAAGAGAAGCCAAACAGGTAAGTAATGTAAAATAGAGGATTTATGTGAGATCAGTTCGATTTCTTGGGAAACTAATAAATATTTTTTTTTCTGAATCATGCCATTGTTGGCTCCATGTTACACCAGGCAACAATTTACTCGGGTACAAGGTCCTCAACAACGAAAACAAGAGTTAGCACGTCTTAGGGAGAAAGCAAAGAACGGGGTAAAATATCAAAAATGATGGATAGATGGATCTTATTCATTTGATGAAGTGTAATAATAATAATAATAATAATAACCTCCTTTTATTATTATGTCTTATTAGCGTTTAACCGAGGATGAACAAATACGTTTGGCAACTTTAATATCTTATGAAGAAAACCATGGAAAAAAAGATAATTGCACTATATCGTAATAGTAGCAGCAATAACAAACAACAAAGCCAAAATATATACCTTAATTAGACACACTTACTCCAACTTTTATTATTCTTATTCCTTTCTATTATAATTCTATGTTTCAATATTATATATTTTAAATCTTATAGTCCAAAATACCACAAAATTGTGTACTCTTTTCTGATGGTTTATTATTATTATTATTATTATCGTTATTTTGATTAAGCATGATAGTATATGATTCTACTATATAAATTTGGAACCATAGTATATAATAAGATCAATCAACATCAACAAGCAAGCACACTATATATGAAGGTCTGCTGGGATGAAAGCTCCATTTTGACAATTTCCTTTTATGGTGCGGACTTGTACCCCAAAAGGTGCAGCCGAATCCATCCATCGTTCTACCTCTTTTTCCGTAATATGGTGCGTATATCTATACATCCATGATGAGCCATCCATCCCCCTCCTCTAAGCCTACATCCAAACCATTCAGCGTATAATCCATCCATCAGCATCGTTCATCCATCCGATAAAAAAAACACCTAAAACGAAAATGACGAAACAACAGCTTATTGGATATAAACGCGAATGAGGGAATGGAAAGGTTGAGGAGGGGAAGGAATTAATGCTCTCCCCTCTTCGACATTGAATTTTTATAATACTTACCCTTTCATTTTTTTAAAAAATATAACTACAACTATTTTATATAGACCTGCAAGAGAAGAAACAACGGACGCAACAAGCACGGCCGTGGCCACAACAAGTTCGTTCGCTGCATTAACTGCTCTCGCTGCGTTCCCAAGGTAAAAAAAATACGAGAATATAGAAAACTGGCTCGAAGATAAAAATGAGTGAATACAAAGCATATATATTATAGGAAAGAGATAAATAACTTGTCATTAACTTTTGTTTCATTATATAATAAATATAGGACAAGGCTATCAAGCGCTTCAATGTCCGTAACATGGTCGAAGCCGCCGCTGTCCGCGATCTTCAAGAAGCTTCCGTCTACGAGGAATATGCTATTCCTAAGCTTTACGTGAAGCTCCACTACTGCGTTTCTTGCGCTATCCACGCTCGTGTCGTCCGTGTCCGTTCCGTCGTTGACCGTCGCGTCCGTACCCCTCCCCCACGATTCCGTTTCACTCGCGTAAGTTTTCTTTTTCATTTTATATAAATTAGATACAATCCTATCCATGTTTTTATAACGTAATTGATATTGATATTGATTCTATTCTTTTTTTTTATACATTTAATAGAAGTAAACATGCGATCCATTTATTAGTTTAAAACGGGGGGAATTACTATGGATAGCAAATGATTGTGTTGTTATTCTGTTTTTTTTAAATCAACCAACAAAAATTAATGAACATTTACGGCTGATTTTTTTGGTTTGCCCAGTTTTTTTTGCATTTAATTTTTGTTTTTATGTATACGATGATGATTAGCAAGTGGGTATGGTTTTTGAACACAAAGGAAAAAGAATATTAGGATTAAGGAAATTGAGAAATTAGATGATATTTATTATTCCTTATTTTTCAAAGGAGAGAGAGAGAATCAGATATCTATTTACATGGACTTTTATGTTGTGCAATTTGCTATTGTATGGAAGAAGCAGAAAGTGATCTTGCTTGCAATCTGGATAAAAACAAGTTGACTAATAAGCTAAATGTGGATAAAAGAAAGAAACGATTGAAAACACATAAAAGAAGCAAAGGAACAAAATAAAACGAAGGATATAATATATATATATATATATATAATTGTGAAGAAAGCATCATTTAAATAATTTACCGGGATGATGTGCGTCTCCCTTGTGGAACATATTTGGTAATAAATGGATGTTGAATGATACGTCGTAATGGAAGTCTTTCTCCAGATTTATATACCAAAAGCTAATAAATATTTATAAATGTTAAAACCAACCATATCATAACCTCATCTTTTACCTTGTTAATAATGTATAAAATGATTTGTACCTTTCTAATCAGATCAGATGCCTCTCTACTAACATGATTTGGAATGCGTAAATCCACACTGATGATACGACGATACGTTGTTTCATAACTATTTTCGTCTTCAAAGGGTGGTTTGCCACATAGCATTTCATATAATAAAATACCAAGAGACCATAAATCCACTTTTTCGGTGTGACGACGTCCTTCTACAATTTCTGGTGGTAAATAATCCAGTGTTCCACATAATGTACTTCGTCGACTTCTAAATTGAAAAATAAAATCAATGAAAATGATGTACCATCTCCGGTTTTTTTGTAGTTGAAAAAGAAAAAAGAAGCATACTCTGTAACACCTGTTCTTACTGACCAACCAAAGTCACCAATCTTAAGTTCGCCTTTTAAACCAAGTAAAAGATTTTCCGGTTTAATATCACGATGAATGACTCGTTTACTGTGTAAATAAAGTAATGCATTTGTCATTTGGGCTATATACTGTAATTATAAGTAGATTAATTGATTGATTTCTTATTTGCTTGTTTAAACTATAAAATATTATCATTATTATTACCCGTGCAGCCACATCTTCAGTGAATTGACCTTGTGCTTGTAATTCTTTATATAATTCACCATTTGCAGCTAATTCTAATATCAGAAATACGCGTGATTCATCATGAAAGTAACCATAAAGTCGTAATATATTGGGATGACTGTGTATATATAAAAGAGTCAATGAGATATCAATAAAACAGAAAGGAGAGGAAAAAAAAAAGAGAGAGAGATAAGGGAGTAAAAACAAAAAAACTTACCGTAAATTTCCCTGAATTTCTACTTCTCTACGTAATTGTCGTTCTACTTTACTCTTAGCAAGCTCTGCTTTATATAAAACCTTGAGCGCTACAACAAATCCACTTTGCTTTTCTCTTGCTAAATAGACTTGCCCAAAATTTCCTTTGCCCAAGGCACGTCCTATTTCAAAGTCGCAAAGGGACCATTGTTTTCGTTCCTGCGATAATCTATAATTGTTGTTCGTTGATTGATCAAAAAGATAAAGAAAAAGCATGGCATCCTACTCTCCAAAATGAAATTCTTTTTCAAAATAATAAACAAACCTTGGACTCTTGGTAGGTTGTTGTTGTTGCTGTGAAGATCGTTTACGTGGTTTGTTGCTAGGTAACGGATCAACATCCAATGATAATTCCGGTTTGTTTTGTTTGTTTGGTACTGTCATTTTTGAAATGTTACCGAGGCTGGCTAATGGATTATCGTCGTTTAATGATCGTTTAGGAATAGTAGTAGCTTGAGTCTAATAATTATCAATAATGTTAAATATTCAAAAGTAAATTGCTGCTGTATTTGTGAAAGGCCAAAATGAATAGAAAAAAACCTTGGTAATAGATATAGGACTTTCTGTAATGATTGAATTATGAAGTTGTTTCACACGTTGCTTTGCCATACTATTTGTATGAAAAGATCAGAGGATGAGAATGCGCAGCAGTAATACTTGCACTTTCTATTATAATAATACCGCAACCACAACAACAACGAACAGCCTTCTTTTTTCAAAAAAAAATAAAAATAAAAAGTGAATAAATAGAAGAGAAAGACAAAAGCTTTTTATACAACACAAGGTAAGGTTCAGTGTAGGTCAATTTAATCGACATGAATGCGGGGTCTTAAACCGCTTCAGTAACACGGACCAAATTCTTTCCATCATCACCCCTAGTTTGATTATTATGCTCTTGCTTGGATTCGAACAGTCAACCTTCTCATTAAAGGTTGTACATGTTGATCGAAACCTTATTTTATAATTTCTTTTTTGGGAAATTTGTTATGGAAACAAATTATATACTGCTAAGAGTTTTGGTGGTCACGTGAGGAGATCTAATGGGGTCTTTTTTGGCAGGTGTTTTTATAATAGTACACGATTACTATTGTATATTTCTATAAAAACATATATACTAAGGTATTATTTAGTAATAAATGAATGGCACCAAGTTGAATTAAGGTGTATTCGAGGATGGTTTGCTATGTCTAAGCAACAAAAGTCCAATAATAATAAAAAAAAAAACATTTTTACCCCGCTCAATTTTTTCTAACCTCTGTGCTCTTTGCTCCCTTACATATACAATATATAAGAAAAATGACACGATATACGACCATGGGCAAAAAGAAACAGCATGTCAAAGCTGATGAATCTTTTAAAGTGACACCATTAAAACCAGGAAAACCAACAGGAGAAAGTTCTAATAATGAAAACAGCAATAATAAGGATGGTGATCGTAAACGAAAGCGTTTTAACAACAATGGCAGTAAATATCTATCACAATTCTCGAAAACTTTTTCAAAGTGAACAAAGTATATTAAAAATCTACTTTTTTTTATTATTCTTAAAATAAGATTCGAAACATTCACCCAAGGAACATGATAAAAGAAAAAAGAGACGTCAACTTGCAAAAGAACGAAACACAGTAAGTAACAAAGTGAGAAAGTGATCACGTCTCAAAGTTATAATTATGGATCTAACAAAAAATAAAGGTTTGCTTTGGTTGTAGGAAGACGGGTCATTCCGTTGGATCCTGTCCTGAAGGCAAAAATACAGCCCAAGGCATTTGTTATAATTGTGGATCGACTGAACATTCTTTAAGCAAATGTCGAAAACCAAGAAAAGAAGGTAAAAAAGCTTTCGAAAAACAACTTTTTTTATGCATACTCTTCATTTGCTCATTTCTCTTATAAAAAAAAATCTATTAGGTGTTTTACCCTTTGCAAAATGCTTTGTTTGTAAAAAAGAAGGTCATTTATCAAGCAAATGTCCAGAAAATGATAAAGGATTATATCCTAATGGAGGTGGATGTCGTTTCTGTGGTCAAGTGGATCATTTAGCAAAAGATTGCAAGATCACCAAGAGTGAAGCTGGAACAACAGCTGTAGGCAAGATTGATTTGGAACAAGGTGCGGATGATGATGATTATCATATTTTTGTTGAAGAAAAACAAAAGATGACAGAAGAAACACAAAAGGAAAAGGAACAAGAGAAGAAAAAAGAATCAGAAAAACCAAAAAAGAAAGTAGTCAAGTTTTAATACCGTTATTGTTATTATTTATCGTTCATTTTCACTCTCTTCATCAAATCCTTCATCATCATCATATAAACTATCATAATTGGCTTCATCAATAGAATCTAAATCGTCACTATCAGGTTCATCATATTCATATCCTGGATCATCATCTTGTGGTCTATGCGGTCCGGTTTCTGGATCCAATTGCATACGAGTCAAAGATAAACTATTTTAATATATGATTATAAAACATTAGTATTCATTTCCATTCATAACTCAAATAAAATAAAAGTAATAGCAGTATTATATATATATATATATATATATATTACCTTAAATCATCCGCTAAACTTTCAGATGTTTGTGGTTTTTGTGGTTTTAATGCTTGTAACTGTCGTCTTATTTTCTCTTCCTATATAGAGTTTATTCCATTCTACCATGAGTATACATGATTTCTCATTTTCCACTTTTCAAACCATAATGATATATTACCTTGACTTGTTGTTGTCGATCTTCTTGTAATTTCATTGATTCATCCATACTCATCATCTGTGTTTTCGACTAAAAAATTATAAAAATGCAGCTTATTAGTTTTTGACCGATGATTTCATGCAGACGCATCGTTCAAGATAAATATATGAAAATTACATGTTGCTCTGTGGATGCCTTTTTACTATGAGATGCTAATAAACTTGTATTGCTATTTTCGGATCGATTCTTGTTGGCTAATGCATTGGCTTGATCGATCGATCGTTTCCTCATATCGGGTGAAGGGTTTATGGACAATTCAGACATGCCTTTTGCAATATCTTGCTTTTGTAATAATGCATTAATTTGTTCAATACTGGTTTTTAACTTGGTTCCCTTGTCTGGTAATGTACTGACAAGGCTCCTTTATATATATATTAAAATAAATTTAAGAATGATAAATATTTAGAACCATTTGATTTTCTTTTCTTTTGTTACTTTTGGATTCCGAATTAATGCTGCGAGGTGAATTAGGGCCTTACGGATTGTTTAACAGGTTTTCATTCCGGTCCTTTAGATCGATCAACTCTTGTCTTGACATTGTGTCCAGTTTACGTGTAAGTGATGTTGACATGCCGTCTAAGAGGCGATTATTCGGTGCACCACGTACAGATCTTGCTTTTTGTGCCTTTTGAAATTCTGAAAAGATTGCTCGAGTATTACCGCCTTCCATTATTTTTTGAATTATTATAAAAAAAAGAAGAAAAGGTTGAGTTTCAGCTACGCTCAGTTGCTTTTTTTTTTTCCTTTTCCCTTTTTTTTTTCTTAAAGAGGCCAAAAAAAGTTTCCTTTTGTGATAAGTCAAGTTTACTAATCAATCATGAATGAAGAAAACGATGCGTACCGAGTCCTAAGCATTCAATCACATATGGTAATAATCATTCAAATTTTGATCGGTATATATCATTACAGTATAACCAACAAAGTCTTTTTATAACGATCTTTATATAGGTATCGGGCTATTGTGGTAAAGTTATCTTGCTTTTTTTCCTCCTAAAACTTGAATATACAAATCCATTAAATGTATTTTGGCTCTATCTATTCATATATTCAATAGGAAACAAAGCAGCTGTTTTTCCATTACAAATACTTGGATTTGATGTTGATGTATTAAACACTGTTCAGTTCTCTAACCATACAGGTACCTTTGTTTAAACCATCTTATTTTATTATACAACTCGTTCTTAATGTAGATTATCTTTTTTATTTGGATAAAAAATTTATGAACCGAAAGGATATCCTTCATGGACTGGAAAACGACTTGCAGATACCGAAGTTCAGGAACTTTTTGATGGATTAGAAATAAATGGACTTATTGGCGATTATACCCATGTTCTTACTGGTAAAAGAAAAGAAAACGATATTGTGGTATAGAACACACCATCAATATCTATATATACATTTAACTATACAGGATAAACATTGCGTGATGTTGACTCATTTATTGCATAAACTACAGGTTACATTGGTAACTATGCAATCCTTGATACAATTAAACGATTTGTACGAAAACTTGAAACCATCAATCCAAATCTAATATATGGTAAAAATCCTGTTCACTTCTCCCTAAAATTCATATCATTCATTCATCATCTCATTATCCATTTATGTTAGTATGTGATCCTGTCATGGGGGATTGGGGGCGATTGTACGTAGCACCTGAAATTGTACCACTCTATCGTGATATTATGCAAGTGGCCAATGTCGTAACACCAAATCAATTCGAGGCCGAGTAACGTATTTTTTTTTGACAAATGATTAGTATTACTGGAAGGATATGGGTAGGAACTTGTATATAAACGACATGATTTTCTTTATCCTGTATAGACTTTTATCTGAGGTCAAAATCAATTCCCTTGCTACAGCAAGAAAAGCAGCAACAAAATTACATGGACTTGGTGTACCCAATGTTATTATTACCACACTGCATGTCCCTGTCAAGGATGTACCTGAAGAAATTTTATTGCCAAGCACTACAGATGAATCACTCTACTGTCTTTCAAGTCAGATGAATAAGGAAACGGGTATCCCAGAACAGCATCTCTTCATATTTCCTACCTATCGTGGTTATTTTACTGGTACAGGAGATATGTTTTCTGCTCTCGTCGTAGCCCGTTGGCAAGAAGAATTGAAAAAACCTGTTCCTTCATTAGCAGCTGCCACCAAACTCGTCATTTTGTCTGTCAATTCTGTAACAAAACGTACTTGGGAAAATCAGATCAAACATATTAAAAAGATTACAAATGGTGAACGAGAATATTTGGATGGAAAACCAGAAACACCTGCCCTTGTTCGATGTTGTGAATTACAAATGATTCAATCGAAACGAGCCATTGAAGAACCGGAATCGGTATCAAATGGTGCTATCAAGATAACCAAGTTATAATATTGATAATATTGATATAAACATTATTATATTAGAAAAAAATAATAGATTATAAAAAGGATTGATATATAGTTTTATTTATTTATTTATTTTTTCATATCCATGACAAGTGTCTCCTCGTCTTCTTGTATATTTCATTTATATTTTTTTTCTTCACTCGCACGTTTCTTGATGCCATATAGAATCTTATAATTATATAGATAATATATTTAATAAGTCTATTGCTAATCTTAAAATATATCTGTATGTATAAATATATTGACCGGTGATAGAAAAAGAAGTTGATTGAAATGTAACACGAACTTTCCAATTGTGGTCAAAACTCATTCTATTTCATATGGCAATAGGTTCATAAAAAAAAGAAAGTTTCTCTCACGTTGACATGAAATATAACCAGATCAAAGCCGCCTTTTTTTACGACTATAAACTTTAAAAATAGAATCTTTTCGGGAAAAGTAATCCGTTATCCATTTAGTTGAATAAATAAAAGGCGTGATTTATATTAGAGGCAAAATGGACAAAGAAATTTTTAATAAATAAAAGTGTTGTATAATCCGTTAATTAAACTGGTTTATTGTCATTTAAAGAGGTGTATTTATAATAACCTTCGTTATTTGGATCAAAAACAAGTATATAATACTACTATTATTATTACATACTTATTAAAACCAATCGATAGATAACTTTCAACTCGATTGGACTTGGCAAAATGTAATAAATAAAATTGAATTGATCTAAAGACATATATACACCTCCATCTCACAAAGTAGTTATTTTTCATAACCTGTTTTTGCGTTATTTTCCCCAACGAATGATATGGGTTTGTCGCCAGATTCGCCATCCGATTTGTAGGTATGAGTCTTTTCGATAGGTCAATTTATTACTTATTTGCTTGAAAGACAAGTTGCTTTTTTGAGAGTGTGTGTAGTGTGCTTTTCTTTTCTTTTTTTTACCCAACGCTCCTTTTTTTCTTCTTTTTTCTTTTAAACAATAATAACATATATATATATATAACTTAAGAGGAGTAAAACATTGATTCTTACCTCTTATATGAATAAAGTTACCATTGTTACCTGGCAACATTCTTCAAAAACAATTTAGCTTTACCAATTCAATATTAACGAACAACAAATTCAACAACTCTAAAATCATTCGAGGTCCGGAAAATCGTGATCTTTTTTTTTTTTCTTCTTCTTTTTCTACTTGTTCGATGCAGTCTCAACCTTTCTCTTCTTTCGACCAACAAACATCCACTTCTTCATCATCATCTTCCTTACCAAGTCTGATGACACAGCAACAACAACCTGACGTTTCATTTGTACGATCCACACAAGGGTTTCCTCGAAGTGCATTAGATCGGGCTGCTGCTGCCAAATTACGACTTGAACACAATTATAAAGTTTCCTTACAACAAGCCATTGAGCGTAACCAAAGGTAAAAAGTGAAGAACAATTTATAAATTTATATATAATTGAAAGTAGAAAAAACCCTAATATTTATTTTTCTTATTGTTATTGTTGTTATAAATTAGACGGGTTGATTTGGAAAAACGATTACTTCAAGAACATGGCAGTCAAGAAAAAAAGAACAGACAATTACAATCTTTAGGTCGCAAAGAATCGCAATATTTACGTTTACAACGTACACGATTAGGACTAGATGACTTTGTAACAGTCAAAGTTATTGGTAAAGGTGCTTTTGGTGAAGTAAGTTTCCTCATTATATATATATATATATATATATATATATATATTCTGTCTTAGAGAAGGGAGGGGAAAGGGGGAGCAAAAAAAGTTTTGAGAGAGGATGGATGGAAGAGTAGTAATAATTAATATTTTTTTTTGTAAATATTAGGTACGTTTAGTCCAAGCAGGCGATACTGGAAAGATCTATGCAATGAAAACACTACGGAAATCTGAAATGTTAAAGAAAGATCAAGTAAGTGTTAATGTATTTTGGAGGAATGTGGCAAATGGGAATATGGATTATGCGCTGGTGACTTTTCATTTCATTGACACTGATTTATTTATTTATTTGTATATTTTAGTTGGCACATGTCAAAGCAGAACGCGATGTATTAGCAGAATCTGATTCCCCATGGGTGACGCAACTTTATTTCTCTTTCCAAGATACACAATACCTATACCTTATCATGGAATTCTTACCGGGTGGTGATTTGATGACCATGTTGATTAAATACGATACTTTTAGCGAACCCGTTACTCGTTTCTATATGGCTGAAATCGTCTTGGCATTAGAAGCAGTGCACAAGTTAGGATTCATTCATCGGTAAACCGTTATTTTCTCTCTTTTTATATCTTATTCAATCAATTATTAGCAAGGAAGCTAACAGTTTATAATATATGATATATATAAATATGACAGTGATATTAAACCTGACAATATATTGATCGATAAAGATGGCCATATAAAACTTTCTGATTTTGGTCTATCGACAGGTTTCCATAAAACGCATCATTCCCAATATTATCAACGCTTATTAGAAGGAGCACAAAATACCAGTGGGACAGAAAGTATCCATCTTAGCACAAAAGAAAAAATTGCCACTTGGAAAAAGAATAGACGAGGGCTAGCATATTCAACAGTCGGTACACCGGATTATATTGCACCAGAAATATTTTTACAAAAGGGCTATGGTCAAGAATGTGATTGGTGGTCACTAGGTACCATTATGTTTGAATGTTTGTGTGGTTACCCACCTTTCTGTTCAGATAATCCGCATGAAACATATCGTAAAATCATGAATTGGCGTGAAACGCTTATATTCCCAGATGATCAACCTATTAGCCGTGAAGCAGAGGATCTTATAAGACGGTAATTTTATTTTTTAATCCCGTATTGAAAGTTAAGAAGAAATGAATAACAGCATACTCACTTTTTTAATTTATTATTAGATTGGTATGTGACTCGGAATATCGTTTGGGTAGATTGAGCGTTGATGAAATCAAGGCACACCCATTCTTTTATGGTGTCAATTGGGAAACCTTACGATCAGAACCTTCACCCTATGTACCACAACTTACTAGTATCACTGACACAAGTCATTTCCCTACTGAAGAATTGGATTCAGTACCAGAAGCCGTTGAGACAGTCATGCCTCAAGGTAAAAACAAATACATATTTTTGAAATGAATGGGAAATTCAATAGCGAGATAGGATGTACTCACATATTTTCTTTTATTACCACTATTATTTAGGCTATCAATCAGATACCGTCAATGCGCAAAAGGATTTGGCATTTGTTGGCTATACTTTCAAGCGTTTTGACTACCTTACAAGAAAGAATATTCTTTAAATAAACAACTAAAAAAAGTCACTCGTCTTTATTTTTTAAAAATAATAATAATAATAATAAAGTTTCGCCATCATCTAGAGAGCAAAACATCAGTGTTTAATTTCACCCCTTTATTAATAGTTAGTGGTCTATTGGAGAGAAAATGATTTTCTATATATATTCCCTCGACTTTCAATAGTTTAACTTATTTCTTCAGGCTGCACATACTCGAAATTTTTTAAACTAAGATTCCTAGGATTTGAATGCTGACTATATAGCTCCAAACAAAGGGTCGTAATTCGTCACTTTTCTTTAGTCCACTTATTTCTGTCAAATAACCCGCTATCCAAGATGACTTGAACCCAAAGCATTTTATTAATTCAGGATGTCATAACTGTCCTTTTCTTCTTCGAGAATAATATTATACGTAACCATAGACACAGATCATCTTCGGTGGTGGCTGGATCCTTCAACTTAAATTTTCGCATGGAATTGAGGATATGCAATACACCCTCAAAGGATGGATCAATATTCTATAGCCCATCAATAATGTCATTTTCCAAAAGAGATAATTTTGTTCTGAGCAAGGAGATAAACACTATATCAAAATTCACTGCTTTTACTAGATGATGTACACATTTCAATGATATGACGTAGGACTGGAAAAAAGGGACTTTGTACGTTATTGATAATCTCACGCCATTGTTTTAGATCTCTTGATATTTTCCATTCATATTCTTCAGTGTCAATGTTTCAAGCGTTTTTGAATCTCTAGAGTAATGATCCAAAGTATTTTAACAAATATTCTTTTTTTTTTAAGATTACCGTGAGACCCGTCTTTACTTTCATCCTTGTATTGTTCTTTACTTCTTCTTCATCCATAATAGAACACTCCTGGATCATTTTTTCAATGGTAATAGGTGTAAATTCGTCGTTATATCTTGGATAATCCTATATCACGACAAGGTACTTGATATGAGCGAAGCAAAACTGTTCCAGTTGTTTTAATGTGCTTGACAATTTTTTTGTTATATTTTAAGAGACTCCAACTCTCACAATTGCTTTTCATTGTTCCACATGAGATGAAATGGTAATAAAATCGTATGTAATATTAAAGAAACGAATAAGGATATAGTTGAGAATCTTTTTATTGTTCAAATTTGTTCATGTAAGATATATTCACTGGATTATTCTAGTTACTATGCTTCACTGACTTTGATTAGAGGATGCGTTATTATATTTAATTATTTAAGTGAATGTATAATTCTATCTGATACCAGATATTTCTTTTGCTACTATGTAATGTACCTTCAGTAGGTGTATCATCCTGTTTCCTAAATTAATTATATTTTGTTCTATTTTTCACCCTTCTTCAATACCGTATTCCGGATTAATGGTAATAAAGAATGAATCAAATGCAATATAATGCATTATTGGTTTTTATCATGTATTATTATGGAATGATGTTTAACCGATGATTAAGTGAATTATCTATTATGATGGTTCACCACACCAAATGCCAATAAATTTAGTGATCGTTGAAATAGAGCTTCTACAAAGTCAGGGTTCAAAGATTCCTTGTGAGTCATCAATGTTCGAAGGTTTGGATAGGAATTTTTTCAGTTGTGGCGCCTTCATCATCACCGTCTATAGAAAGAAAGGGCCTAATAATATTTAAACAGGACTCGATCCAATAACTGCTTGTTGAAGAATCCAAAGCAAGATGAGCAAGTTGAGGACGATTATCTATAATTTGCTTCACAAATTTTTGGGATGCTTCTTCGAACGCAAAGGATTTTAGACGTTTTCCAACCTTTAAATAAGTAAATCGATATGGGTCATATCTATGTAAAATAAAGAAGGGGAGGAGTAAAAGTTATGAAATACAGCCACGTTATTGCTATTATTGACAGGAGAGATCAATTGTTCGTAATAAAAAAAAATACAACAACATTTACCAATTTCTTTGATTCTTGAATTTGATCCAGGTTTAAATTTTCCAATATGGATTGATATCTGTATCTGACTTTTTCCGGCATCCAAAATTTTGCATCAATTGTTGTAATAAAGACACCACTTTTTCCATCATGATAAAAGCTGGAGAACAAGTATTGCGTTGACATTCCCATCGTGCACACCGATGATAAAGATAGTATCATCAACGATTGGAGGCCGATAAACATTGAAAAGTGGCCGGTGCATTTGTTGTCAAGTATTCAAAGATCATTCTGATTGGAATATACGACATGGTAGCGACAAAATCCATTGGGCTGTTTTTGACAAGGTAGTCCATTTTTTTCATTTCATGACACTTTTCTTGTAATTATTCCTCCCAGCTGCCTTTTCCCACTCCCCTGATACCTTTTTCGTATACCTTCATAACGACTTTATTTTTCTTAGATTTTTCCACCCAAATAATATAGTAAATATCCGATTGTAGAGGATCTAAATTCTTTGCCATGTCAAGAAGTGCTTGTACCTTGCCTATTTCTCTCTTTTTCTCGTGATCTCAGGCATCATGAATGAGCTGTATTGCTTTCTTCTTTTTGTCATTATTCGATACCTCGGCATCATGACTTGGTGTTTTCTCTCCCACGAAAAAAAAAGTTAGGCTTTCCCCCACCATTATTGATGCTGTGTGTAATTACACAGAATTTCTACATCCCCCAACAAATACACCAAAATGGTATGTATTTAATCCATATCCACCGTACATTATGATAAATTGTAGAGTAATAACCTAGGAGTGAATAAATAATAATTTATACAACCCTTGTCTTTCTATCAGCATATACCGTTGCATTATAAGGCTTACATTCATAACAACATAGAATAAAGTTACTATCCAAAACCACTTTTAATAAGAAAAAACAATTGCAAAATGTTATAAATTCTTTCATATTGGTACTGGCCGTTGCTGCATAATGGGTAATTAGTACATCATTAATACTACGTGTTGACATGAAGTCCTTCATATTCAAGCAATCCATAGTATGCATTTATTCTAAATATCAAAAATAATATTTATACCTTTGCCAAACACTATAGGATAAAAAAATAACATTATAATTGATAGAGGTTTCCTATGCCTTTTTTTAACATATATTTAGGAATGCTATTGGATGGTAATCTCAAAATGAGTTCCATACTATTTTTGGATGGTGCCACAACGCCACAAACAATGCAAATCAGAAACAATTTACCGCAAGCATCAAAGAAAACGATAACCTTTGAGAAACGTGTAAAATTAAATATTACAACATATAGCAGCAAAGTCAGGAACATTTTTAGGAAAATAAAAACTGCACAGCTATCATATACTTTTATTCAATAATAATCACTTAAGAAAAAAGTATCTAGAATATATTCAAAATATATTCAAATGTTTATATGTGCAAAATACCCCAAATTTGAATTTATCTTGAATACGTATTTTTCGATTATTTTTTAAATATTTTTTGAATATGGATACTTTTTATATATATTTCGAATATTTTTGCCTTTTCAATAATGAAAAATATTCAGGATATATTCAAAATATACTTGAAGTTGAATTTTTTTGAATTTTTTTTGAACGTGTAAATATTTTATAACTTTAAAAATATATTCTGAATTTTTTTTTGCATCTATGGATATTTTTTGAATATTTTTTTTTTCTAAGGTGAACTGTTGTATATCATTCTGACTTAGCAGCGATTACAATCCCACTTTTCCAAGTGGGAAAATAAAATTGTTAATTTAGCTACTACAATTGACCTACCTTGATAACCAGTCAAATCGTTCGATATATCCTTGTTATTTCGTATACATACCAATTGGTTTCTTGTTTCTTGATGCGTTCCTATTACTGCTAGCATACGCATCGTTAAGCGGAGAAAGAAAAAAACGTATCCTCTGAAGTGGCCACAAATGCACTTCATTTTACACCTTATCCCACACCAATTACTACTTATACTATAAGTATCACCAGTGCTACGCTTACACCAGGATTCATAAGCTGAAGATTTACAACCTATATTCTGCCTTATCCTTATCCTTTTGACCATAGTATGGAATGAATCATGCCAAATTCACTTCCCAGGCTTTTCCGTTACCTTTATTTTTGGAGAGTTGTTTCGCTGAAGCCAAAGTTGTCTGCTTGGCCCAGCAGGCTAGCCGAGCAAACAATCTTTTTTGTAGGGAAAAGGACCGAAAACATACGCCAGGAATGGAGATGTTCGTGGTGATGAAGGAAAATAGGTATAACTAAAAAAAAGAGAGAGAGGAAGAGAGGAAGGAAAAACAAAATAAACATACAAAACAAAATTTGGGTGTGGCACCAAGCAATGAAGTAAAAAAAAAAACATTTGAGTCAGTAAGTTTTATATATAACATTTATTCCAATACTACGACACATATATAAAGAGATATTAACATACTTTTACACACATATATATTATAATATGGGCGAATGAAACAAAAAACAAATTGGACGAACAGAATTTATATGGGTCTATACAAATGGCTCCAGTCAATATGTATGGTTAGGAGCCGGTGATGAGAGGTCGACTTGAAAAATTCGAAGACTATGGTAACGAGGATCAACATCGACTTCTAAAGATACAGATTGATTTGTTTTATTTGTGTGGATTCATATATGTATTACTATATTCCACTAAATTATACAATAGACAAAAAAATACACTTAATCAAAAAAAAAAAGAACTAGGTAAATCGGATTAGCGTTTCTGAAATAAAGGGTGGACTATTGTTATATAAAATAACTTGCTATCTTAAATATTATTTATACGTATAAATAGGAGATTTGTTTCCTTCTGATTCGTTTATATATACAAAAACAGACAAACAATATATATATATATACATATGTAAAGATGATATCAACATATAAAAAATAGAGACAAAAAAATACAGGCGTTTTTATAAAAAAAAAAGACCATGCGTACTTTGAATCCAGCATCCGCTGGCTGACAACGTGAACTAGTACTAGTGACGCGTCAAAAAGTACTCCATTGAGGAGGGAGAGAGAAAGGGGGTAGACTATATAAACTGATAAATGGAGCGATGGGTTTATATTAGTTGAGTGATCTTCAAATACTACATCTTCATCTTAAACGGTTTACAAAACTATAAACTTACCAAAGCAAATTAAAAAAAAACATATTAATAAAAGAAATGTGCAAAAAGAAAAAGATCTAATAGAAGAGAATTAATCATTAGAATACATAGATAAATATCAATATTCACACATTAACTTGATGCTACACCTCTCCAATACCCAATTAAGCATCATGATAACGAAAGTCATACATATCTTGAAATAAGCAAAAAAAAAAAGGGGGGGGCGAGTTTAAAGACATCCCGGGCCAAAGCACGACCAAAAAAATAGACAACAGGGTAGATATTTCAGTAGGAATGACGTGATACGGCGAAGTATTAAACCAACATATATGATGAAAGATGGACGATATAGCATGGCGATGAATCGGTACAGCATACATGATAAAAGTTTGTTCAGGGTGGCTTGATCAACAGGTGTTCATGATGCAACATAAAGTAGAACCAAAGACCAAAGATCATGTGACACAACAAAGAATTACCAAAGAAGGATGGCTTGACACATGGTAGTAATAAAATAATCCCATAGTACATACGATCAATGGAAACATACAACATAGTGCATAGTATGGATGACCGAAGGAGATTGATACAAGAGAGCAACAACTTGGATGACTAATAAAGAAGATGGATAACACAAAAAAAAGATTTGTAAGTATTATCAACAGGTAGAAGACACATTATAAGTATAATACGATCACGAAAAAAAAAGGTGTCAAAAGAAATCCAATAACATACCATAATATATCGCACCATGTTTGGGAGGAAAACAACAGGAAGCAATGTTATATGACCAAAAAGATGAGTGTGATGACAGCCGCAGCAAGGATGGATGGATGAAACGATCAACAAAATGGTGAATAAGAGCAGAAACACCTGGACAAGGATGACTATAAAAAGTTTACCAAGAGAATGAAGGGACAGATGAACCATGGGAGTTTGACCGGATGGATTGGAGCCAGAGAACCATGGATGGATTGAGCAAGACCTTGCTGCATGATGGATTGTGATGAAAAGAAATAATGATGGATGATAAATTGAATGATTAAATAAAAAAAAAAAAAAGAAAGAAAAAAGAAGAAAGAAAAGGTACGGTGATAATTTTTACAATTTTTGGGGGCTATTTTGAACCCTTTTTATACTTTTTCAACATTGAAACAGTGAACCATTTTTCAATCCTTTATAACTTTATCAATTTTGATCGATATAAGACGAGATGAGTTTTGTTTTAAAGCTAATAACCTAGACTTTTTTGATATATGTTATTTATTATAATGATATTTGATGATATAGTTATATATTTATTTAAAAATAATAGAGTAATATTTTGACAAGATGATCGTATGACAACTTCTAAAAACGGAAATTTCAAAATAGTTGTGACATCTAAACGGAATTTTTTTTTATTGGATGGGTAATAAAGTAGATAAGAGAGACTTGCTTTTTTTTAAAAAGAGTATACTGGATGATTGATGTGTTGATTAATAAGAGGATGATATCATTTCTATGTACGTAATTAAAGAACAATAAGCATGTTCTTTATGTATGTCGGGCAAAGACGGAGAAGCATTGAACTCAATTGAATTTATTGACATGACTTTACTAGACATTCAATAATATAACTGACATGATTAGAAAGAGAAAAAGATAGGATTTCTGCCAATATATTATTACATATCTAAAGTGAATGTTTTTGATGAGTTAAAAAGTATTTGAAATGTCATGATTATGGATTACTCATTAACAAAAGTAGAAAATTACTATTATGAAAACAATGACGAAAATGATTCATGATATCGGATTCAATTTAATAGAGATAATATGATGATATCATCTTGTCAAACGTAATTGTTTTCAAAGAAAAATCATGCATAATAGTGAATCTTATCTTCCAGCCAAAATAGGATGATTGTAGAAGGATGGGAGGATGTTTTTTTAAAAAAAAACAAGCCATTGAACAAGATCGCGTTAATCGACGTGATGTTACAGAGTAACCATTAATAAAATTAGGATGATTATAATGAGAAAAAGATGGATCCTTTGATGATATATATATATATATATATATATATCATTATTGCTATATATAATACATAAATGTAGATAATAATTTAAAAATAAAGACTTTTTTTAAAATATTATGATAGCAGATCATTAATTAACTAAAATAGAAATAAAAAATACCTTATCTAAACATGAAAACAATGTCAAAAATGGCTATTAGAAACGAAAAGGATTGTGTGCTTTATTCTTTTTTTAATTGGATAACAAATAATAGTATGATAGTAGCAAAGAGATAGAGGGCTCATAATAATGGAATATAATGGAAATATAGGTAATATCTCAGAAAAAGGGTTTTTCTGGTGCTATTAAAAGGAAAATGCATTAGGTTTGGTGTTCAGTGTATTATATAATGAGGCTATTATAATAAAAAAAACATGAGTGTGTGGTGAACCACACTAATGTATGATAGATTCCTTCATTCATTAAAAATCGGTTAAGCATGATACAACCAATGATACACTATATTACTCTTGATTTGTTGTTCATTATTAATAATCTGGAATACAAAAGAAAGATTATGAAGAATAGAAAAGTAAATTGATTACTAAACAGGACAATAAAAAGATATACCTATCAGTACCATTTTTTATTACATTCCATTTCATCTCATATTACAGAAGTAATAATTTTTTTTTATAAGATTCTTTATCGTGACTCTACTAGAAAAGAGGACATGATGCTCTTTCTAAATGCTCACTCTTCCACATGTGCTTAATCATTGCATTCAGAGAATTTAGAAACTGTGGTGTCCTAGAAATAAGAATGTAGAGTATTCGAAAAAAATAGGGTTTGTATTCCTGATAATATTGTAAAATACCTGTACATAGAACAATAGAAATAAACTTTATCTTTGATATTATCTTTATTCACAATAAATCGTGTTTCGAAGACTTCTCTTTTTTTTTGAACTATCTATTCTACGTACAACACAGAAACTTATAAAAACAAACATTATTTGAGTAGATCAAACCTCTCACCATTAACTATATTATATATTCGTCATTATATTTCTTGCTTTTACCATTATGGTAAGACTTAGCACAGACAGCAAACACATATAGGGTGCACACCTTTTTAACTTGGTTTATTTTGAAGATCAAGTCTTTTATATGCAAAATGGTTATGAGGATTTTTTTTTACTGCATTGCTTTTTATTTCTAATATATACATTGTTGGTTGCCAATAAATTTACATCATTATTTCCATAAATGGAAGGCATTGCGTTAGAGACAGACAACCAAACATTCGATTCGCTATCTCGGAATTCCTTTCAATCAGAAGGCTGAGATGGGTACTCAATTATTGATTGAACATAATACCAGAAAAGCTACTTCCACACTTAATTGCCTCAATGCCCTAGGCCTTGGCCCAACTGGATTTACAAGGCTTTTAGCAACACGTATCTATGCTCAATTCATTCGACCTCAAATGGAATATGGACTAGCCATTCAAAAAACTCAACAAAAATACACCAAACTACTAGAAAATACGCAATCATCATCCTATTTCCGTCGTATATATGGCAGCAACAATCAAAGAGCATCCACCAAAGTAATGCAGCATCTTATCAATATACCATCAATGAAGATTCGTGTTTCTATACTACAAGCAAAATTTCTCAATCGTACCAGATGGCTCCCTGAGGATACTCTTTTGTCTAACTTATTACCAATAATTGATACGATCAGTACTAGTAGATTCCGGCAACTTAAAAAAAACAGCACTATGGAAATCACTTCCTCCCCAGATGGCTCCATATGACAACAAACAAGTAAAAGCAGCCACCAAACAACTATTAAACTTAGAATTCCAAGAGACTCGTAACGGACCAAAATCAAAACTAGTGGCAGCATGCCGACCTTATCTTCTAATAGACCCAATTGTCTGGCTCCCGATGAAATATAGCCAACGTAATCGTCTAATACGCTGGCGCCTAGGATGGATGCCAAATGGAGGCACTTCCGCAATTTGTCGCAGCTGTAATGATAATCAACACCTATCTCGCAATCATGTTATATCTTGCTTCAATGTCCAGACACTTCTTAATATACCATATGTTGTCCCTGATCCGATATCATTCGTGCTCAACTCGCTACCAACCAAACGATCAACATCCGATTCAAAAGAACGATACTGGAAATATATTTGGCCTCGACTTACTAGACTTATGAAAGAAATTGACCGCCTATGCCATGACGATGACTTGCGAGAAAACGACTCAGAACAACCACTCAGCATCAAAAATGATTTCATAATGTGGATCGATCAACCAAATACAGATTCAGCTCACAGATCACCTTCTACTTCTCAATATAATCTTACACAACATTCTTCTGATTGATCTTTCCCCTTTCTTTTCCTATATCTCAATCATATTAGTATCTACATCAACCAAAAAAAAAAAAAGCAAACATACATATGCGTTAACCAAGTTCATTTCTTTAAATATATTACAATACCCATATTCTCTTCCTTATTTTAGCACTTTATTTCCCTTCAGCTAGCATTTTACCCTCACAATAGTTCACTTTTTCTTCTTTATTCACTTTCCCCCTCTATCTTATGGGGTTTTTTAACCAGTCCTTGAGATCCGGCTTTAGCAGGTATGCGATTTGCGAAGCGCTTTTTTGAAGCCTTTATTATTTGTAATTAAATGATAAATAAAATATATTAAGGCGCTTTTCATACTCCGTATAAAACGCCTAAAAAGGGATACTCCGAGAATTGGAGGGCTTTAGCTTTGTCGATACATTTTTAATCAGGACGATCGATATTGTCATACAGCTGGTCTAAAATATTATTGACGAAAAGGGTTATCGATGATATGAGAGAGTAAATATATATTCTGTACTATGGTAATAATAACATTAAAAAACTGTCTAACAATTTAATCCAAAGTATGGTCACAAAGGTAGCTATAAAACTGAAGAATAATGCGATGAAAAATCCCCTGTATAATATATACCTATCCACGATATTGTCTAAGCAACCCACTTTTCTTTTATTATAAACAGTAACAATATCAATTATTCTTGTATAATTGTTAGTAATTAGAAACAAATGGGTATACTGTGGATACCTATAGTTATAAATCATGACAAACGAGAAAACCTCTATATGTTCACAGCCGCATATTAATGAATATATTTATTCATCCACCTAAAAAAAGAGTTTATACTAGTACATAATATCAATGTTGGATGTTGGTAAAATCTCCTTTCTTATATTTAGAACAAAAGTTATTGGTAATAAGACCATCATCGTTCACAGCAATCTGAATGCGAGGCGGTGACATTGTTATTGTAAATGTTGTATAATATACAAGCTTAATAAAGTTCTTTTTTTATTTGGCCCCTTTAAAAAATATTGATCAAGGAATGGATGGCTAGATCTTTTTTTGTTGAACGTAAAATATATTTATATGCGTATTTATTTTGATATGTTATATAATATTGAAATATCGCATTTTAATTATATACCTCCTAGTTTTTATATATTTCCTCCCTTCTCTTTCATCAGCAATTCACTATCCTTTTTTCACAATTAAATCCGTAAAAAAGTATTAACTTTTGTTTATGTTTCCAGAATATTATAGAATTTAGTCTTTTTGGGATAGATTTTCATTGTAATTGTGAATAAACGTATAGTACGTAATAAAAGCTTTTGGTATTACTATTTACTTGTGTTTATAGGTAGCTATGTGCATTTTGCCACATCAGTATATGATGGAGCCAACGTACATACTTCATAGTTAAAAGATCTCTATAATATGTTTAAAATTTATATTTTCAAGGAGATTGTTATTAACATTTATAGAATAAGAGGTGACAAAAGCACTCAACACTATGTACTCTATCTCCATAACAAGTTAATATTATAAGACTTATAATAATAAAAGAAAGGGGGGGAAGAGGGGTAAATTTATTCATTTGCTAAACATATAAAAAGACAAGACAAAATGAAGTTAAGGATTGCCATTTCACCTTCTATTTATATTTTATTCATAGTGAGTTGAAGTTCTTTTTTTTCCTGGTATGTGCTTTAAATACAAAAACATAAGAAGTACGTCAAGTCCTGTAGTTTTAATATATAATATTTGTATATAGAAAATATTTAACAATAATGGTTCAAGTCTCCTTTAAAAACCTTTTGCTTTCTGTAGCTGCAATTGCTGTCATGATGAGCGGTAGTTCCGTAGTTTCTGCCGTTACATGCCAATCTGATGCCAACTGTGGTTCGAACCAGATGTGTTTCAGATTCCAACCTAGTGAAACCTTTGGCAACTGTATTGCTAATAAAATGCATCAAAAGAGAACTCAATGATGAATCTCGGAATGATAAAGTATTTTAGCTGTATCCAATTCAAAATGTACATTGACGTATGCATTCTGACAATGGCGTATAATTAGTGTTCATGATAATAAAAATGTAGTATATTACATATATAAATGTTTAGTGTGCTATATAATTATCAATGCAAGCAAAGTAACGTTTAAAATAACACCAGAGAATGAAATAAATCGAAGAATAAATACCGATAACATATTAGCTACAAATGAAGTGCTTTTTTTTAATGACATATTAATAATTATTCTACGTACTACACAATGGTTTATCATAACGAGATGATATTAGGAATACAAATGGTGCTATGAGATACAATAGAATGACTTTTCAGTACGTACTATCATCTTCTGCTACAAACGCATAAAACCACAACAAATTACATACATCTTTCAATTAACAATGAGTATATAATTTATGATTATACTGACCCCCTATTTTATTCTCGCTCATATGCATACTGTCGTGTGACATCAGGTGAGAAAGGGTGATCCTTGATGCTCTTGTATTATCAATAACTTGAAAAGTAACATGTAGCATGTATCTTAGTAATGTTTGAGGATTTTATTGAGACTGTTTCAATTAATTAACACTATCATTTATTATCTTCCTTCTTCAGTTGTCATTGGAGGTAGTAATAGGTCAGAAAGATATCTTAAACAGAAGTTTAAAAGTTGTTATATAAGTTAAGTGTGATATATATTAAATATCGTACATACATAAAAAGAAGGGAATCTTCTGCTGATTTTATATTAGAGCACTAAAAAAGAAACCCCAGAGTTAATTGAGCGAGATAATGGAAATACCATTAGGCCCAGATACCAACCCATCTGCTTGTTGATGAGAATCATTATGAATATAAAAAATAAGATTATACCGGGATTGGATGCTGTTGCTTATATCGTTGCTAAACGCGCACCACAATGATGTATTTTCATCTTTGAAACAAAATAGCATATCAGCAGAAGGTTTGTGTAACACAAAAACTAAAGCATTATGAAGATAAAAAAAGCTTGGTTTTAAGAACTTAATACACGAAACAGCAGAAAGTTTTTTCAATGCATAATGTCTTATAAGTGTATACTCGCTCCCCATTACCGCATTCCACCTCCCATTTTATCCATTCTCGTTGGACGATTACCCCAAGTATCAACTATCATAGAAGATGTAACTGAAGAAGCAGCAGCAGCCGAATCGATCAAGTTGGACGAATCAGCAGATGATCAAGGTATATAATTGTTTACAAAAAAAAACCAGTATACATAAAAACAAGGAATGATTTATAAAACAATTGTTGAATCCGTTCAAAAAATATTGTATGCTTTTTTATAGGGGATGCTTGGGACAAAGATTGGGGATGGAGTGTTGATGAGGTAACCATAATATACGGTGCCTATATTTTTTTGTTATTGTATGATTCTATTAACAATAAACACATTATCATTTCTAAATAATAGACACCAAAATCACCTAGTCCTGATGATCACATTACGAGTAGTAATAGTTATACAAGTGATTATGCACACGCGTTTAGTCCACTTACTGAACCTTATATGGTATCAACATCTGCTGGAGGTGGATATATGGTTCTTGCACATAGATCAAAATTTGTTGTTATTGAATTAAAGGAGGAAGAAGGAGAATATTGTGCACTAGGTCAAGGGTCCGGATGTGAGATGGAAGGGTAGCTATTCTCACTCACTGATGATCATCTTAGAAATGTATAACTATAATCTAATGCGATTTTTCGTTTTTCAATGGTAGTGAAGAAATTACAGCCATTTTATGTTTACCATTATTTGTTCCATCCATACGTAAAAAGTAGGTATATACTAACATCGTTCTCTCTTATTCTTACGTGTTTTTATTGTATAGTTACAATGAGTTGGTCACCTTATTTATTAATCATGATGTATGTGTATACAATAGTCAAATGTTTGTCATGGCAGGATACAATACTGGATGGCTACGCCTATTTTCAGAAGTAAGAATAAACAGGATATTAATGAATACGTATATTTTACTTTCAGATGAAAATGGAGTACTGAATCTTATATAATAGACTGGCACCATGTTGACTGCTCAACTATTAGAACCTACACCTATCTTGTCAATAAAGGTTCGAACGCCACCTCCTGTATATAAAACTGCAGCAAATCAATCGTGGCAAGATGAAGAAATTACATTATTATTTCAAGGAAATAAGGTTGTTAGTATTGATGGACAAAGTTTATGGATGGTATTAAGAGTATGCGACGGGCAAAGAGAAAGTGGTATTGGTAAGTATATACGGCGTTGATGTATATTATACGAGTATCATATATATATATCTCACATATACATTTTGAATAGATTCATCTCGTATGCATACAGCATTCACATATAAAAAATATGAATTTCAAAAACATGATCAAGTAAAAGATGTAGTAAGTTTAGGTAAATCTTTAACGATTTTTTAAGTTAAAAAAGAGGAGTTGTTTAATAATATATAAATCTATATCTTGTGACGCCAAAAAAAGCAACAAATTGAATTAAATTAAAAAATAAATAAATAAATGAAAAAAAATAGGCCCTTCTCCACCCCGATCGACACCAACCACAGTTTTGGAACAATCTTCTACCTTATCAACTATACCATTTCCATCCACTGCAACATCGAGGTATATTGCAGTAGGATGTAATCCTATGCTTTGTTACTATGCAACAACAGATTCAAGTAGGCCATTAATGTCTGCCGTGTCCATGGCAAGTTATGTTGTATCCAGGGTTGCCACTCCTGTTTTCTCATTTGCCAAGTCTTGGTGGTCAGGAGGAAACTCTTCTTCAGCTTCTTCCACTACATCACCAGCACCCTACGTTCCAGATATGCATGCTCCCCCTACCCATATTGAACCAGCAACGCCCATTCCTGTCGTATTAACGTTAGGAGACCCAGACCGTCGCATCACGAGTATCTCCGTAGCACCTGCGAGCACAAGTTCTCAACGGAGCACACTTGCGGCAACTACAGATCTATTAGGTCGAGTGATACTTTGGGATTTACAATCTGGAGAAATGATTCGCATGTGGAAAGGCATCCGTGATGCTGTTTGTGGATGGGTAGAAATATCTCAAGATAATCCAACGGACTTATCATCGAATCAACGCACTGGACCAGCGCGAGTTCCCTTATTTCTGGTGATCTATTCGGAGAGACGCGGTCTTTTACTTGTGTTCCACATGCGCCATGGTGCTAAAGTGGGGATTTTCCGGATCGGGCAAGGGTGGCGGCTCGTGCCTTGTGGTCGTGAACCTCTTGGAAGTAGTATGGTGAGCGCAGATAGAAGAAGAACAGCCATGTTAAAAGATGAAGGAGAATGTGGTTGTTTATCCAAATGTTTATTAATTGGTCCTGATGGGGAAGTTCGTAATATACAAATTGTATCAAAACAATCATAAAATCTAATATGAAATATAATTGTTTTACAAAGAAAGGTCCCTTTAAATCTATTATTTAAAGTGCATGTGATTGGCTGATATTCCAGTAACTTTTTATTTTTGAAAAGCAGAACATCTTTTTTTAAAACCTAGTACGCATATTTTTTTTCTTTTTACTTTATAAACTTCTTTAAAAAACAAAAGCTAGTGATTTGAACAAAAAAAAATACAATATCAACCATTTGCTTAATCGCAAAGCACCCTTCAGCTCTTTCGATCAACAATAAAAAGTCAATTTGTAAAAAAACGATTATAAAGGAATGCGAACATCAATTCTACACGAGCCGATTACTGTCTGATAATAAAAATAATAATAATAAACACTTGTCTACTTTTTATACATCACCAAACACAACACCAAACACAACTATACCTTTCTTTCTTTTTTTTATAAAAATATAAACAATGGCATTTCGATTTAACTGGCCCGAATTCGATGCAGAGTTTTATGAAGAAGCACGTTCACAGCTTGAAGCTGCATTGAATAAAGGCAACAAACCAAAAAATATTGTGGACCATATTACAGTCAAGGAACTCAATATGGGTACCTCGGTAAGTGAACTTGGACCTGCTTTTTATTATTATTATTTTGTGAGACTCTGGAACTTTTGACTCACATTGCACATAATAAACCCAATTCAAAATATTTTTTTTTTTCATTATAGCCACCCGAACTGGAAATTCTTGAGGTTGGAGAACTTGCAACGGATAAGTTTCGTGGTATCTTCAAGCTGACGTATGCAGGTGATGCCTATATCGTTTTACAAACTAAAGTTCAGGTGAATATATACATTTATACATTACGACAAAACTTTTTGGGCGTATCATCATCATAAAAAAGATAAGGGACCAAAAAAAAGGTTTAACTGACTTATTTCTAAAAAAACAACGCTATTAGGCAAATCCAATGCACGCTAAACGGTCCGAACTTCCTCGTCATACACGGCCGAGCATTTTAGCTGCTGATAGACCATTAGTTGTACCCATGTTATTACGAATTAGTGATTTACAATTACGAGGTATTGTCGTTCTCGTTGTATCAAAGACAAAAGGCATCACTCTTGTATTTAAAAACGACCCACTCGAAAGCATCGTCATCAGTTCAACGTTCGATAGTATCACCAGTGTTCGTAACTTTTTACAACGAGAAATCGAAAAACAACTTCGAAACCTATTCCAAGAAGATTTACCCGTAATGATTCATAACCTCAGCTTAAGGCATTTACAAAGTGAACAAGAAAAGCAAAAGAAACAACAGCAAGAAGAACGATTGAAATTAGAACGATTACGAAAATTAGAGAAACGACGATCAGCCTCTCCTCCCATGTCTGTATTATCAGATCCTGGCCGAATGATGAATACACCTTATAGTCGAACACTTACTCATGTGCCTGGTGGAGATACCTTATCCATGCCAGAATTAATGGCACGACCGTCCTTTTTGGATTCCATGTCACAATATTATAGTCAACAACAAAGCGTTGCTCCTCCCGGATCACCCCCATTAGCTTCGGTTTTTGGATCCTTTAGTGATTTATACAATGCCGAACATTTACAAGCATTTTTAGAAGCACAACAACAACAATCAGAGCCAGTGACAGTAGCTAATTTATCGACTCTGAACGAATTATATAGTAAACGTTTTGCAGCCATGCATGATGAGGATGAATTAGCGACACGGTTGTTTTCGGACGAAGAATTGGATGAATATGATGAAGATGATGATGTTGTATCCTCCATCAATGGTTCTTCTTCGGTTCATTCAGCAACCATTGCAGATATTTACGCAGACGATGTAGATGCACCATGGTACGTAACAGATGGTCCTGGATTACCTTCTTCCGCACCTTCTGATCAACCTGTATTTATGGCATTGGACCAAGAAATCGTCGTCGATCCCAGTGAGAATGCATTAGCAGCCAAACTAGCACAGCTCGCTTCCAATAACCATACCCTATCCCCATTCGCATACACTATAGATCATGCGACTTATCGAAGCTTACCACATACTGGTAAGAAAGTTGGACCCATATCTCGTAAGAAGAAAATACCAAAACGACGGATCATTAGACTTCAAATGTCAAATAGTGCAACGACATCATCGAGCAATAATACAACCGCCACTTCTCCTGCTTCTTCCCCCATTTAACACTTCCTCCCCTCTCTCCTCGCTCCCTCCTCTCCCTCTATTCCCTCCACTTCTTATCACTTTTCCATTTATCTACGTTCATTTTTATTATCTGTTCATCCCTCTTTTCTTTTTATCTGCATCTTTTTTATATATATCTTGTACAAATCACTACTTTTTTTACGCACACTCACACACACTCAATATACAAATATACTCTTTTTTCTTGTTAATATAAATAAAGCTCTTATAAAACGTTGTTTTTTTATACACAAAACACCAAAACTATATAATAAAATAATGGTAGTCCAAAAAATTATATGAAATATAATACAATAGAAATAAGGAAGATTAAAGGGAAAGAGAAGATAAGAGGGATTAGACATGTTTCAAAAGAAAAATAAAGAAAAAAGATTAATCATTTAAATCCATAGCAACTGCAGGTGTCTCACCATAACCGAGTAACCACCACCAAATTGTTTCATAACAAAATACAAATTGCCTTAACGTTTGTACCATACTAACACGTTGTTCACGGAATCGAGAAATTGTATCAAACAATAAATCCTTTTCCTCTGGTAAATGACCATTCGACTGCATAAGACGATGAATGACTGTATCAATAGCACAAAATGCTCCTGATCGACCACAGCCAGCAGAACAATGTACTACCATGGGTCCTACACATGTACCTTGTTTTTGTTTTGATTCATAAAGTACTTGAGCTTCATCAGCAGCAGCGACAGTTTGCAGTGTTCCTTCAGGTGTATCAGGAACACCAAAATCCATCCATCCTGTATATTGGAGTTGTGTAATCGTGCGCCGTATATTGCTTGAATCATGTTGTACAAGAAGTTGACGAATAATTATAGCATCATCTTGATCATTTTTCCGGATCGGGCGTACAGTTTCCGAGAACAAGGTAATGGTAACACATCCATATCGCGTGGGCGAATTAATCTTGTCAGGCCAATACTGATGGCATTTTATCTAGTTTTATTTAATTAGAGGATAACCATCACCTCCATGTGTTAAACAAACGATAACTTCATAAAAAATGGTAACTTTATATATATATATATCATTTTTTTTTACCTTGTTCATTTCTTCTTGTTTGGTCAACATGACAATGACATAAGAGTTTTGTTCCCATACCATTTGCCAAAAATCGACAAAAGTATCTGGTAAAGGACCTTGGGATGAAATATATCGTCTATATTTCTTTATAGTAGAAGAGGTATTATTACCGTTTTGCATACATTGGATGGAAGCTTGACTGATGTGTGAATCGTTACTTCCACCACCTCCATCATCAACATCAGCTGTATTATCCTGCGTATACTGAATATAGCTAGCGTTAATATAATCTGTGGAATCATTTTGTGGTTTCGCTAGTTTGACACGTGTATACTCTAATATGTACAACAATGACATCATTAGTTTTATAATCTTTCCTCTCTTTCTCTTGCAATATGTGTAATGTTGTTGTTATATGTATGGAATATCTTTAAATAACGAAAAAATAATAAACCTTACCGAATGGCCATATATTTGTGTACCGATTCAATGTCCCCCGTTCAATACCAGCAACAATACTTAGTGGGAAATCACTTGGATTTGTATTTGTATGTTTGGAATGATAAAGCATAATATTCTGTAACCTTCGTTGTTCAACTCGTTCCAATTTCTAACATTACATCATTACAATCAATATAGATACAAAAGAACATTAGTGAAAAAACATACAAATCTTCACTTTTATGCAAAAAAATAAAAACCAGCAAACCCACCTCATACATCTCCGCCAAAAGCTTGGGTCCTATTTCATCATCAACAATTGTATGTCGCAACCATTTGGGAACAATAAAATGTCCATGTTCATCGATAAAAGTTGTATGATCCAAACAACGAGGATTCTTTACTTGAATACTACCCTTTTCTGAATTGGCAATGCTAGAATCATGTGGAAGTCGTATCTTGAATCGTTCAGAAATAGGTCCATGAGCAAGTTCCATATTTTGTCGGATATTGGAAAAAAACGGATTAAAAGCATGGTTTTCAAACTGCGGCATTGGTGCTGTAAACGGCCCTATTTGAGCATTTGTGTTGCTGTTGCTGTTGTTGCTAGCAGCTTCTGGAAGTCTTAGGGAAAATGGTTTTGATTCTTGTTGTTTTGTTTGACTAGGTAAACGTAAGTGAGGAAGGGATCCACCCGCTCCGGAGCTCGGACTTGGAGTTGCTTCACATTCATCTGGGAAAATGGTTGAAAATGTATCAAAACCACCTAATTAAGAAAAAAGTATAATATATAAATTACATGTGAGTTGGTTTCTTTCTTCCTTTTGATTATTCTTTATATCTCTCCTTAATATATGTAATATCCCTCTTTTGTGTTATAAATATTGGATACTTTTTCTTGGTACCTTTTAGATAGAGAAGTTGCCCCTTGTATCCAGCTTGACTTAATTTGGTACCAATATAGGCCGCCGCACAATTATCAGGAAGATTTTGCGATCCATGGTCATAAACAATAATCTTATCCATCGATTGCCACCGTTCCAGACGTTTTCTATCGGACTCTTGTACAATAGCTTCATAGATTCTATCCATGGTAAATGTTGGTCGTTTAAGAATTGTATTGGGGATGGAAATGTTGATAGCATTCCGTATTCGTCCATGCGAATATTGAACAAAAGATCGAGTGTCAAGAAGAAGGATTTTATCAATCCCGCCCTTGTTGGCAAGAATACCATGAAGTTGTCTAGGTTCTATTGGGTTGGCTAGATGCTGTTGTCTAGAGCTTTGATTGTTGTTTTGACTACTATTACAACGTAACATACGTCGGTTGGCTAAGGCACTACTGGCACAACCTCCTCCGTTCAAAGTAAAGCCATTAGTAATAGGCGAATGTAGAGGAGGTGGGGTACTAGGATTACTCATGGAAAAACCGGACTGATTGTTGGCATGACGAGCTCGAATAGCATTGAGAAAATCTTGGTGAATCATTGGGTCGACTGGTGCTGTGAAATAAGGAGTGTTGGAACCACTATTACTACCTGTTCCAGCAGTTGTAGCAGCATCCGTATTATTGGACGACATTAATGTTGGCATGTTAAGTGGTGTAAAATAAGAGTCATTATTTTGTGTCCGATGGGATGGCGACTCAAAAGTGACGCTCATTGTTTGATAAAATAGTTGTCTAGTGAGAGGGAGAGAGAAAAAAAAAAAGAGAAAACGAGAAATTGCTGGGAAGTAGAAAAAAAAAAGAAAAGTAAAGAGAGCCAATCAAAGACTTGGACATGACATCATAGAGGATGATCTGTTTTCCAAAAAAAAAAACAATTCCAAAGTAGGAAACCATGAGGTAAGGTTTTTAATGTCGATTGAATTTCTTTATAAATAATCCATGGAAATAAATGTATTTTATTGTCATGGAAAGTCATGTTGTATTGCGTTATGTTATTTAAGGAATTATTCGCCATCCATCATAATAAATTTCTTTATTTAATTGTTATTATTATTAATAATAATATGAATAATATCATAAAATGGAATTGTCGAGAACCAAGAATGATAATATATGCTGATAATCGTACTCTTACACTAGCTAGTAATGTAAAATGCTTTTTTTACTTAATCTAAACTATAAATATAACTAATGGATAACATCATCTATCGCACAACCATTACATAACCATGTTGTAAATGTTTTATTCTCAGGTTACGCAATATAAGGTTACTTTGGCAGGATTTATATTATTACCTTAAACTTTAAATGATATAAATGATAATAATAAGTACAGCCAAGCACAGACCGGCAGGTTATATTCAGAGTCAGATTCCACATTTCACTCACACACACACTCTCTCTCTCTATTTGGTGGCCCCAATTTAAAAAATGAATATTTTACCACATAAAAGGTAAATCAACCATTCATAGTAGATCAAATTACACTCATATATGCACAATCTAATCGGCAAGTGCATTTCAATAGTTGGAATGTATATAACAAAAAAAATATTGAGAAAGTTCGACGCGATGAAGCAAAAGCACAAGAAGAAGAACAAGCTAAAGCAGAAAGAGTAACACTCGCTGTAAGCAATTGGAACGTTTCAATAATGAATCTTGGTTTGAAAAATGAATTCATTTTTAATTCTATTGTTAATGGTCATAGGAGAGTGAGGCACGATTAAATTTATTACGAGATCGAGCACAAAAGAAACAACAACAATTACAATCGACAGCACCTGAATCTGCTCTTATACCTCAACTTTCAACAACACCAACTCAGCATATCAATCTGTTTGAAGAGGTTCGTGTCACCAGTGCATTATAATTTTAATCATATAAAAAAAGCTATTGCATTTTTAATATCTTAGCAATGGGTTCGTATAAAACATATCAGGAAGCAAAAGCACATGCGCAAAACGAAGAACATATTGCGGAACAAAAGGCGAAAGATGATAAATGGGAACGTCAAATTACCATGTATCTTGATAAAGGTACAGATAAAGGTACGTCATTTATTTCGGTTATCCTCTCCCCTCAGATAAAAAATGATGATCAAAATCTTATTAAAATTGGAATGGGGGATGTTTATTTCAGAATCAACTCCTTGGTATGCAATAAAAGAACACGATCGATTCGGTGAATCTTTAAAAGAGGGCAAAAAGAGAAAGAAGGATGAGACAAAAGAAGAACATAGATATAAAAAAAGATGGCGCGAGCCGATCAAATTGGATGAAGATCCACTTGTGGAAATAAATTCGAGTCTTTCTAAACGAGTAGAAAAACATAGAGAACGACACCCTGAGAACAAAAAGAAGTATAAAAAAGAGGTAACTATTTGATATTTCATACAGGAGGCACAAGCTATTCAAGAAAACTTATCCAGTGCTATTTAAATTTATTAGAAGAAATCATCATCATCATCATCATCTATTGAAGGATTAAGAGCCCAGAGACTAGAACGAGAACGAAAGGAGCGTGCAAGAACAAAATCGTATGTTTATGGAGAAGTTGAAGATACAAAACCTCCATTGGATGATCGACACTATTATTCATCACAATTCAATCCAACTGAAACCGCGGAAGCAAAAAAACGCAAACGAGATCGTTACTATCATCATTGATAGAGTTATGTTATCATTATCAAGGATTATATTAGTAAACACCCGCCCCCCATGTATATAAATACATTGTTCATAATTCAAATAATATACTCTACCGATTATTTACATAATGGACCAAAATATTATATATATTTTTTTTATCCAAATGATGAAATGATTTACTATTTTCTACATACTTGTAATAATTAACATATAACTAATGACATATGCATCAAAAACTCTACTTGCATGTGAGAAGTTTAGTTTACACACAAGAGTGGAAAGTAGAACGACTCATATTATTTATATATTATGCTCCCCCTCCTTTGCCTAATGTCTCGTTGACGTCCTGAAAAAATCAACGAGCAAATAGTAGTATTACAGTCAATTTTTTTCGCTGTAGTAAATAATAGTAGACTAAAACCAAATATAAAGATTCAGAAAAAGATGTAAGGTAGAAATTTCAAGTAAAAACCAAACTTAGTTTCCAGTGAATGCTATCTAGGGACTTGACGCGTGCGACTCGAATGCCAAACACACTATGTGTTTGGACCATGGCGAACGGGTGAGTAGTGAATAGGCAAGCTACCCATAGGATGGGTGGAATACCAAATATCGAAAGGATAATTTTCGCCTATGGATATACCTATTGAATAGATTAGACAGTTGGTAAGCCAATGATCTGTAGCTGGTCTGAGAGGATGATCAACCACAGTGAGAATGGGAAAGGCCTACACGAGCAAAGTATTGGCAACAGTGAGGAATCTTGATCAATAGCCGGAAGGCTGAACCAGTCGCCTAGTAGAAGGACGGATACATTAATTTGAAAAAGGCCTAACGGAAAGGAGGATAATGACTGTACTTTCCTATTAATCCTGACAATCCTAGTGCCAGCAATCGCGGTAATACGAGACGGGTAAGCGTTATTCATCATAAATGGGGCTAAATGGTACGTAGACTGTTTTACAAGACTATGTTTGTTTTAAATGATAAGAGCTTTCCATTAACTATGTTTGGTACCATTGAATCAGTTCAAAGGTTCATTCTACCAATCAGAGAAACATGAATTTATTTATCAGACAAGGAGCGGGGATTGGTACAATTATATTCTGTTGTAGTAGTGCCTCTTGGTGATATTGCAAGACTCTCTTTTTTTTGAGAATTTAACAACCATTAAATACGTAAGAGCAATATGCTTAAAGAATGAGGTAATTATATATACTTACGAACAAGAGTAAAGAATAACTTTATATATCTCTCAATCCAATAATTTTTGCAAGATAAACTATCCTATATTTTACTGATAGCACTATTAATCTTTTCTAAAAAGAATAGTATTTGAATATTTTTATTTCAAACGTCATTTGTGCTTTTAATCATGGAAGTTTATTACCATAGAATATGTATTACTATTGTATATCAAAGGTAAAACGCAACAATGACGATATGATTGTCTGGGTGTCACTTTGATATAACTAGGAGGTTGTTCTAGAATACAAACACTATCTAGAGGATCACAGATTTGGCCTATGGGACAATCAGCCTTACTTTCGCATGCAGTGCCTTGGGAATAACTGTTACCTATCATTGTAACAGCAATGATAGCCATGGAATGCAAGAGAGTTTGAAAAGGTATCTGAACCTTTTTAAATTCTTCAACAACTTTATATAGAGTAAGAAAGCATTTCATAGATTACTAACAAAAGGTGGGTCAAAGTCGTAATAAAAAGGATAAAATATGTACAACTTACATTATAGGGTATGTTATTTATAAGCAAAGAAAGATGTAAATGTATCATAATTATTAAGTAATGGTGTTTTCTTTTTATATATTTTGAATCAATTTTTAAATCTTCTAACACTCTCTCTAACTTCTCTTTCCCAATTATGCAATATGTAAGTATAGATATACAAATAGTATTACTGTTGTTAAACCCCTATCAAAGAGTACGCGTACATATACCTTAATCCCAACGATACTTTCCTCTCGCCTAGATTGATCAAGCATAGAAATCAGCTATCTTAACAGTATTCAAGCAACTATGACGAGTAGCCCTTGGTCATGTATAGGTAAACGTTTTTTCTTGCTACTCCTTATCTTTCTTTGTAAATCAACCATACAGTATATAAGTTTTTTAAGTCACAAAACACCGTTAATCTTTTAGAAAAGAAGCTTTAAGATAACCTTGCAGTAGGTGTGGTATTATTTCTATTTTACATCTCGTTTTTTTTTTTGGGGGACAGATAATTATTTCTGACTTGGAGATGATGACGCTCTAAGCAACAAATACTTCAGCTGCAGATAAGTCCCTTTTTTCATTAGGCAAATTTTGATAAAAAAGGGCTTTCAAGGAAATTTTATTCTATTTGATAAATATGTCACTTTATACCATCTTCAGAATACCAATGGTATGTTTTCAATAATATGCGTGTTTTTTACTTTGGTGAGAAAACGGGCAATCTAGTCATTTACTGTTACATTGATCTTGTAACAAGAAGGAAAAGAGAGTAGAAATCGTCATTAATATATGCTATCCTACTTAAATTAGATATTGAATAATATATATCTGTTTAAACCATATCCATAAATATGTGGTAAACAGTAATTCTTTGTTCCAAAAACCGTAGAATATACCTTTATACTTATTTATAGCTTTGATGGTCTATTATGGGATCAGACAGGATTAAAATCTTCAATCACCAATATACAATTTCTTTGCTATCTATCCCCTCCAAAAATTACAAATTTTACAAGCTCATGAAAGGTGTAATGTTTTGTAATTACCATGGTGACCAGGAAATTGGGGCAAGTATTTTGATTTCTAAGCAAGTTTTGTGATTTTGGGTCACACGATCCAATACATGAATAATATTCCCACTTGAATGCGTGTGTTTTTTGACAATATATTGGGGGATCTGCGTTACCATGGAAAAAGCAACGTGGAGGTGCGTGGGTAAAACTGTTCTATGATAATTGATCAAGAGGATGAAGGAGGATGGATCACTACGTGCAACTGATTTCGCATCATGACGTAATAGCTTGTGTTACAATCCAAAGAAATCATAAATAAGATACTCTATTGTTCACCGCACAGTTGGGAATAATCGAGCTAGATATGGTTCTAAAGCGTTCTTGCAGTTTACATATACGATTAAAACTTAGCAACCAATGTTTCTCATCCGATTTTCGAAACAAAGGGGGAAAATCTCGGACCTCCATCCGGCACCATATTCCATATTACCGACTGCTGAAACAAACGAATTGCGAATTCATCAAAAGAATTATGCTACTTGCCCCCCAAAAGCTTTAAACTCCTTGCGAGTATAACGGAGTCCGACAAAGTTCATGGATGGGTGTAGTGATTATCAACTTGCTGGATGGGGCATTAATATAATAATGGTATAAAAAATATGTTTTCTTTGATTGGTGAATAGATAGAATAGTATGGAATATATTCTAAGAGATGGGATATGGTTCTCACTAGTAGAGGCATATGTCATGAATCTTTCTCCGGTATGGTAAAAGTTTAATCAAGTTTTTTGGTATTATCAATGTATGGAAACCTTACAACTGCTTGAAAAGAGTCTATGTATAATCTTTGAATGTATTTATATGATATATAGATAATTATTCGACCTATAATAGCATAATCTAAAGGAAACACAGATTGTAATTTTGACATTTGCTACTCTGCAAAAATAAACTTATCAATTAAATTGATTTGCAGCACCGAAAAAAAAATCCATTGAAAATCATGGGCTTGTTAACTATCTTAAAGAAAATAAGAACAAAGGAAAAGGAAATCCGAATCTTGATGCTGTAAGTTTAGAATTCTTTTTCTTATTACGTGTCTTTTCTTGTCTTCATCATCAAGTGTTAATGACTAATGAAAAACAGTGGTTTGGATAATGCTGGAAAGACAACCATTTTAAAACGCATCAACGGTGAACCGATCGACACAATCTCTCCAACACTTGGATTTAACATTAAAACTTTACAACATGATATGTACGGGAATAACAGTTTTATTGATAATATAAAGAAACAGGAGAAAAAATTAATATTAAAAATGAAAAAATATACAGGTACAAGTTGAATATTTGGGATGTAGGTGGTCAAAAATCTATCCGGTCTTATTGGCGCAACTATTTTGAACAAACGGATGCATTGGTATGGGTCGTCGATTCGGCTGATAGATTACGATTGCGTGATTGTAAAGAAGAATTAGCTCAATTATTACAGGAAGAGGTAGAAGAATACATACATATCCCTTGATAAATATCAGTGACTAAAATTTCAAGTATCTTTCTACAGAGACTTGCAGGAGCAACATTGCTCGTATTTGCCAATAAACAGGATTTAGCAGGCGCTCTTTCCGAACAAGAATTACGAGAAGTGAGTTGAAATGTTGGGAAAGTTCTTACGTCTCTCATTGATCTAACCTTTCCTTTCCTTTCAAAAAAAAATACAGGCTCTAGAATTGGATTCTATCAAAAGCCATCATTGGGCTATTCAAGCATGTAGTGCTGTAACCGGAGAAAGCTTATTAAAAGGAATGGATTGGGTTGTCAGTGATGTAGCATCACGAATATACATGTTAGAATAATAAATAATAAAGAAGAATACAACATATTCACTGTTTGTTTATTTGTTTGTTTTGTCTATATGCACAAGTTTTTTATTATTGTTTATTTATATGATTAATTACAAAAAAAAGGAAAAGGTATGCTAATAAAAAGTATGCTTAATATGCGGATTTCAATGCATTGTCAAGATCTTGGATAAGATCATTTTGGTTTTCAATACCAATGGATACACGAACCAAAGTATCGGTGATACCCAAGGCAGCACGTTGCTCAGGGCTCAAACTGGCATGGGTCATGACAGCAGGGACTTCAATAAGGGATTCAACACCACCCAATGATTCAGCCAATGTAATAATATGAAGATCACCAAGGAATTTGTTGACGTTATCCAAAGTGCCTTCCATACGGAAGGAAACCATACCGCCAAAGCCCTTTTGTTGTGTCTTAGCCAATTCGTGCTGAGGATGGGATTCTAAGCCAGGATAGATAACTTCGGTCACCTTGGGATGAGTTTGCAAAAATTGAGCAACAGCCAAAGCATTTTGTTCGTGACGTTGCATACGGACTTCCAAGGTCATGATACCACGACGAGCAAGGTAACAATCAAAGGCAGAAGGAACAGCACCCAAAGAGTTTTGAAGGAAAGTCAATTTTTCGTGGATTTCATCACTGTTGGTAACAGCGACACCCATTACCACATCTGAGTGACCATTAATATATTTTGTAACGGAATGAACCACAATATCAGCACCCAATAACAAAGGGTTTTGGAAGTAAGGACTCATAAAGGTATTATCGACCACAAGCAAGGCACCATGGGCATGCGTATATTCAGCAATAGCCTTGATGTCAGCAAGACGCAAGGTTGGGTTGGTCGGCGATTCAATCCAGACAAGCTATATAGCAATAAAATACAAAGGTTTCAGCCACCAACAATTCAAAATAACACCAAAAACATCTCAAATCCAACATGAACAACCATCCAACAGAGTGGGTGAATATCACGTCATAATTCCGTGCTTTTACGAATAAAAAATTTTGAACTCTCCCACACAACACCAAAAAACACCTTAAGCTTCCATTTTAATTACCTTTGTGTTAGGCTTCAGGGCATCCTTGATAGAAGAAGCTTCCTTCAAATCAATAAAGCTGGTTTCAATACCATTGACTGGTGCAACTTTGGTAAAGTACCGATATGTACCACCATAAACGTCATTGACGGATAAAACGTGAGAACCAGCACCCACCATGCTCAAAATAGTGGCAGTGACGGATGACCCAGAAGAGAAAGCAACGCCATGCTTACCCTTTTCTAACGATGCAACAGCTGTTTCAAAGTTTACTCTTGTTGGGTTACCCGAACGCGAATAATCGAAACCCTGGAGACCGAAAAAAACATAAACAGTAACATATTAGACCACCACTCCGTGGGAAAATTTTTTGACAACGTGAAGCGGAGCGAATAACATTTTTTTAAGTTCCATAATTTATACAGTGATTTCTTACCTTATGAACACCAGCAGCGGATTGCTTAAATGTAGTAGACAAAGAAAGAGGAGGAATAACAGCACCAGTAGTAGGATCAGGATCTTGACCAGCATGGATGGCACGAGTACCAAAACCGCTGTTATCGTATTTTGAAGCCATGTTTGTTATATAAGAAAAGAGGAGGTATTGCTAAAGAAAATGAGAAATAAAAAGATAAGAAAAAGTGAAAGACAAACGGAAACATCTACACGTTCCGTGCTTACCGATTTTATACTCGTTTGTGATTTCTGTATCCTGCACAATTTTGTGGCTTTTTCAAGCTCCTTTTTTTAACTCTACTCTTTTTTTACTTTCTTTTTTGAGAATGAGCAAACCGATTAGTAATAAAGGAAAAGGGAAAAATAAAAAAAAGGCAACACCAGATCCCGTCCTTCTTGGTTTTCCAGATGGTTCTATTGATCCTGAACAAGATTCTGATGCTTATTCAACTAAAATAGGTGGTGTACCAGTAAGATATTTTACTTTTTTTATTCCTTCATTTCATAAAAGCTGAGAAATCTAAAACACGTTATTTTTTATTTTTGCATAAAGGTTTGGCTTCAATCGGGTTTTGCACCACCTGCAGAGTATTTAAAATGTGGTATATGTAGACAGTCCATGTATTTACTCTTTCAAGGTTATGTACCACTCGCCAACTCAATATATCACCGCGTCATATATGTTTGGGCTTGTAACCGTCGTTTATGTATGCGAAAGGAAGGAAGGTTAGTTAAGAGGAATAACATTATCATCGTCATATTACCAAAAAATGAACAAAACGGTAAAAGAAAAATTTCTTACTAATACAACAACATCAACAATAAATACTTTTTTAGTTTTACTGTTGTACGATCCCACTTAGTTGATCCAGAATATCTCGCAGCTCACCGAAAAAAAGAAGAAGAAAAACGTAAAAAAGAACAACTAAAACTTGAACAACAGAAAAAAGCAGCACAACCTTTTGGTGCCTTTCAGGTAAACTTATCATTGTCATTATCATCAACATCAAGTATAAAACGTGGGGAAAGACTGTCATGTCAGAAACAATCTTTATTATGATCTGATGAATAATGTGATGATATATAATGTTACACACAGTTAGGTGACCTTTGGGGATCAAACACACCAAGTTTCTCACAAGCTGCTTCAAATGCAATCACGACATCTGAGCATGATGACAAATCAACTGATACAGATACATTAACAACAACACTTGAAAAAATGACACTGGATACCCAATCACCATCGTTACAGGAACAATCACAACAAGAAATTCCAATTGTAAGTTTTCCGGGAGAATATCTTTGGATCACAGAAGAAGATCTCAATAATTATGATGCTATGGGAATTGATATGGAACGTTATCGAGAATATATTGATATGCAAAATACACTTCTTGAAGCATCATCAGAAGATACCACAGAAGAAGGAACTTGGGGTGGAGAAGCTTATGAGAAACAACAATTACCAAGGGGTGTGGATAAACAATTTAAAAAGTTTGCTGAACGTGTACAGTTACAGCCAAATCAATGTGTACGATATCAATGGGGAGGTATTCCATTATTATATCATCAACTTCAAGGACATCAACAACAATCCATTCGATCATTAGGTGGAAATTGTTCTCAGTGTGGTAGTTCACGTACATTTGAATTACAATTAATGCCCAACATTTTATCTTTATTACCAACGTCTGAATATGCTTCGGCAGAATTATCAGAAAATAATAAGAAAAAGGATGTCAATAGCTGGGATATTGGCATGGAATTTGGTACAATTCTTGTTTTTGTGTGTGAAAAAGATTGTCATCCAGTAGATATTGAACAACCTTCTTATGTAAAAGAACATGTGCTTGTTCAATTTGAACAGGATTAGATGAAATATATAATGTAAATATATATAGTAATAGTAATAATAATATATTTTTTATGTCACAATTATATATATATTTATATATATCTTGTACATCTCTTGAAAATACATAAAATGAAGAATAGGCGGGAGGGAGAGAGAGAAAGAAAGAAAAAGAGACGCAAGATTATTTTTTATATATGTATATCTGCAAATTCTGTAATACAAATTTGTTATTATATTGCCCAACTATGGTTTGCTGCGTGTATAATTATTATATTTATATTATGATATAAAACGAGTGAAATCACTACCTTGCCATGAGAGTATAAAAAAAAGAGAAAGAAAGAATGATGTGTCGTAATATTTGCAAATGCGTTGTTGTTTTTATAAAATGAATTATGTAATGGAATGGTTGTCTTGTTTTGGTGTATATATATGTTGTTTATCTTCTTTTTTTGTTTTAGTTCATTGAACCATCGGAAAGGTTGATCAACAATTGCCCAAGGCATCGTCGAGTTGCTCCATCATCTTTCAATACAGCGTGGAATGTTGTATCCCGTAACGGTTCAGGCAAACATTGACGTAATGCTTCTCGTGCTCTATAAAAAGAAAACCACCCAACGCATAAAATAGATCAGTTATCAAACTAATCCTTTTTATCTCTCCCTCCCATTCTTTCCTCATGATCTTTCAATTAGTTTTTACCTTGGATTATCAGAAAGCCTTAAATAACAACGAATAACATGCTTCAATAATCTGATTGCTTGTGTTTCCACAAGTTGGTTCACCATAGTATGTAGAACGGTTGCAACTGCATAGAATCGTTCATATGTCTGACAAATGTAATACTAAATAAACATAATAAAAACAAAGGTGAATAAAAAAAACGTAAAGGTAGAAACAGATTTATCCTACTTACCAATCCAGTTTCATCCAAAAGTATCTTTTGTACAATAAAGATAGCCACTGTTTTTGATAATTCACTTCCAGTTTCCATAATTCGAAGACATAATGGAATGATCTCAGTTGACAACAAGAAACTAATCACTTCGGGATTATCGTTCTAACATACATCAAAAAGATGAGTTCATAATTCGAGGTTTTCTTTTTTCCAGAGCTATAAATAACTAAATAAAAGAAATCTCGCGTATTGCTTACCTTCACCAATGCACCAATGACACCAAGACTTGTTAAACGTAAATATTCAAAAGGTCGAGTTTTGCTTGTGGTGTTAAGAAATGGATATAAATAGAGAGGTATATGGGCTAGAAGGAAAAAAAAATAAAGATTGTGATTAAAATTACCACATGTTTCTTTTCTCAAAGGGAGAGAAAGGGAGAGGGAAAAGCTCACTATTTTATAATTTTATTTCCATCTTATATCAATAATTACCATGTAAAAACAATGTACGTGTCTCATTATGGTTTGCAACACACTGCAAAAGCGCCAGCGCATTGCACACTCGATTTGAAGTGACACCGTTCAAGGTGGGAGGTGTCAACATAGGATAAACCGAAACAATTTCTTGCAAAAGAACTGACATGACACCTGAAATAATAAACTATGTAAATACATAGGAGAAAGATATACGTAGAAGTGTAAAATTCAAATCCTTTGTTATAGTTACCATAAGAATACCAAAGAACAAGTGCGAGATCTTCATACTGCTCGCGTTTCTTACTAAGATCTAAAAGTGCTTGTTCTCGAAGAGATGGGTTCAAAAGCTCGAGAACAAGTGTATAAATCTTCTCTTCATCCAATTGGGCTAACTTTTGTTGTACTTGGTGATCTTGTTGTAAAAATGGAAAGTTCATGGACGAATTACCAGATGTCATGGCATTTTGTGCTGCTGCCGCTGCTGCTGCTGGATTATTATTCATAAGAACTGAATAAGCTGCAAATGGATCACCACCCGCTGTAACAGGTGCTCCACGTGCAGACATGCCTTGATGTTGCTGTTGTTGTTGCTGCTGCTGCTGCTGCTGTTGTTGTTGCTGCTGCTGCTGCTGTTGTTGTTGATGGGCCACAGCGGCTGCTACTGCAGCTGCTTGTTGATTACCACCTAAAGCTGAGTATTGTTGTGACAAAGCATTTACACCTGCGGTGCCAGCACCAGCTGATTGCAGAACGGCTGCAAGTGGATTAGGTGTTGCTCCACCTGACAATGACGGTTGTTGTTGGAGGTATTGATGATATTGGGAATTCGGATACATAAGAATATATAATTATTAATATTATTACTGGTAAAAGATATTGCGTGCACTATTTTATAAAAAAAGGAAAAAAGGGAGCACACAAGTTGAGGGAAAAAAAAGGTTTCGATTAAAGAGATATTTCCCTCGCGGAGCTCATATTGATTGATATCTTCATATCAATAGGAGGTCTAGGTTTCTCGGAAAGGGACTATTATTGAAATGACTAGTAGATACAAGTAGTATGTTGTTTAGTAGTTTCATATGCTAATATCAATATTTCATTATATAAAATGGCCGCATCCTTTATATAATACCAATAGATTTAATTATATAGTAATAGTTACAATAGCAGTTATACGAGATCTATCATCACTATGAGGTACTGCATAAGAAATTGGATTATATAATTGGCAGTATGTTCAATGAGATATACATAGTAATTTAATCAATTATAATTTACTGGTATTACATAAAAATTATTACATATAATACTAATAGTGAGCAGAGGATTTTGGTTGACTTTTCCTGGTCTCTCATTTAATATCCAGGAAACAAGCATAACTTCTCGTACAGAAATTTTACTTCAAGTTTGTCGTATTTAACAGTAATCCAATATATAAAAGTTTGGTAGCAAGATTCTTCTAATGTGTTCTTCAATTAAAAAAGCATAATATACATCATTCTATCCAATACAATACAAGCCCTTGTCCCCGGGTTACCAAGTTTTTGTACTGTTTAAACGCTACCCGAAAAAGAACATTCTAGCCAACATGATAACCGACAATCAGCGAAAAAGGAAGACAATAATAACAGATATAGAGCACAGAAATAAAAAATTACTATTTTCCAGTACTAGAAAATATCATTACATTGCTTTTAATAAACATCAAGGTAAAAAAACCGTGTACTTGCGGAATTAATCAGTTACCATATAACACTGTGCTTCTAATTGACATTCAACAATCGAGAATCAAAAGCGAAAAAATTATAGTAACAATAAGTAAACTAATATAATACCAACATGGTTAGCCTATTGTTTTTATATTTGAAGACGAATGCTTGGGTATAATCTTTTTCAATGTACCCCAATCTATTGCAAAAATTAAAGTTGGATTTCGATCAAATTTTAATACTATCCCATTCTCAGCATCTTATTCGGGATCCTGCCAAATTGGTGTCAACTCTTTTACCTTAGATATCACACTTTTTTTAAAGGTTGCAATGCGTGAAATCGTAACTCTACAGCTAGGACAGCTTGCTAATTTTGTTGGGACTCATTTTTGGAACACTCAGGTCAGTCCATGGTAAATAAGGAAAGGCTTTAAAAAAACGTATAAACGATATTGACGATTGGAACAAGATTTTTCTTATTATTTGCAGGAAGAATATTTTACTTATGGAGCCGATCCAACAGAATCTAACGTTGAAATCGATCACGATATTTTATATCGCGCAGGCCTTTCACCAACAGTACGTTTTGTTTCTCATCGATAGTATGGAATAGAATTCAATGTTAAATTGCAAGTTTATTTTTTTAAAAACAAAAATCAGGGTGCTGAGACATATACACCGCGTGTGTTAGTATATGATTTAAAAGGTGGATTTGGATCACTTCAAAAATACAATCAACTTTTTGCAGCCGAAGCAAATGATAAAGTGGGTTGGTATGTTTAGTATGGTTTCTTTTATGAGTATATCCAAAAATAATCAAACTCTAACCCTGACAGTATAGGGATCAAGGGATAAATAAAGTTGTACAAGATCAATATCCTAAAAATGCTTATCAACAACAACTGGAACGTATGGATGTGGTAAGGATGATGGATGGGAAAATCAATTGGATGATAGATCAAGCTATATTTATTCTGTTTTACACACACACACACACAAAATAGGATCCTGCTACAGAAATGGTCGAATTGGATGATAATTCTGTCAAAACTTGGTCTGATTTCAATCGAATTTATTATCATCCACGATCCATGAATCAAATCACAACACATAATATGGATGATACGATCAGCCCTTACCATGCATATTCAGTGGGGCGTCAATCTTACAGTGATTATGAGCGGGTCAGTACCAATTTTTATTTCAATGTTTTTTTTACTGACCACTACGACTCACACATAAAAATAACCCAGGAAACGGAGTCATTTGAAGATAATTTTCGACATTTTGTTGAAGAATGTGACAACCTTCAGGTAAAATTAGTATTTATATTGCTGGTATTACAACCATTTCAGCGTTTTTATTATAAATTAACTTTTATTCCAAAACCAGGGTTTCCAAGTGCTAGCAAGTATGGATGATGCATTTAGTGGATTTACAGAAGGATTACTACATGATGTTCGAGACGAGTTTGCAAAAACACCCATATTGTGTTATAGTCTACAATCATCTTCTTTACCAACACAAGAACGTGCTAAGCACCGTGTTGCGTTAAATCGAGCCTTGGGCATAGCAAGAATATTGGATTTATGTTCAAGTTATATTCCATTATACACTCCATCAGCGTCTCATATACGCAATTCTGGATTGTCAAATTATATACACCCTAATGTAAGTAATTAGACAGACATACGCGGTAATAATGGATAAAAAATATTTACATTATACTATAGTGTAATTCAATGTATCATACAAGTGCTATTCTTTCATCTGCTATTGAAACTATATCTTTATCCTTCAGGTAAGTCAGTATACATTACTCTTCATCTTGTTGAACATGCAATAATTGAACAGTCTTTTTCTTTTTTGATTTGTTAAATTATAGAATGAAGAGTAATTTCACAAGCATTGGAAGTCTATGTGACAAGTTGAATGGTCAAGGCACAACTCGATTATCAGGTGTATCGCTTTCTTTACCTTTACCATTTATGCAGGATGGTTTTGAAGCAACTGCTGAACAATTCAAGAGCAATATTGCCCCAGCAATCGAATTAACAAAACTTCCCTCGGTTCGTTGCTATTACTTTTTGTGTTTAAAAGATAAAAAGAAATACCTCTAGGAGAAATAAATTTGCTGATTCCCCTTCATAATAGTCAAAACAACAATCCGATATTGATATATTCGCAGAAGATGTTATTGTCCGTGGATTACCGAGAGGAACTGGACATGTCAATAGTCAAGGGATATACGAATACACACGTGCCTTGTACCACAAGTTTCCACAAGCGGATCCGTAAGTTTTTTTTGTATCCAATACTTCTTGCCTCAGAATTCATTTTTTTGGATAAACTAAAAAAAATTGATTCATTGTAATTTTATAGACGTTTTATTGATCAAGTACCTTACCCTCTTCCAAGTTCTTATCCACGATTCTTCAGCTCGAATCATGATAGCAAAGGATTCATGTATGGGTTCTTTTTATTTATCCTTGAAGTATTTTCACTGCATTAGAAATATTAAATGGTCTATTCATATATAATAGAACGACACAATTGGAATCGGAACCATTAAATTCGGTTCCAATATTATCAAGAATGTATACTGGAACCGAGCTTTATCCCGAAATCGACCACCTTTCAAAACAAGTTGA